>OY804584.1:46517414-47717414 GCA_963680875.1 Bathymodiolus brooksi
AGAAATTTTGAAACAATTAACATAGTGAAGAGGTGTCCCGCCCTAATACAATAAATATAAAGCAGTATTTAAACACAAACAATTTCTCAGTAAATAACAGACATCTTGTCATTAAATATTCACAAGCAAAAGCACCTTTATATTACAAACATATTTTATAAAAATTCAGTGTTCATGGTTACATAAAAAATCATTTTCTTCAGAATTTTTAAACAATTAACATTTTCTGATTCAGTTCAATCACATGATTAAACCAAGATGTAACACGACATATCTGATATTTTATTTTCTTTGTTTAAGATGAAATTCAACTTAAGGGGATCTTTTAATCAAGAATTCAATTTTATTGACAAAATGTAAAAAACAAACTTTTTGTAATACATTCTAATAAAATTCACATTTTCTGTTTCAGTACAATCACACGATTAAAGCAAGATGCACCAAGAAAATCTGATATTTCATTTTCTGCATTTAAAAATACATTCGTCATAAAGGTTTCATCTGTTTTACTGACATCTTTATTTATAAGCAATTCAGTTGTCATGAATTCATAAAAAAATCAATCTTTGTAGCAAATATTGATAACATTAACAATTTCTAATTCTGTTTGATCAGGCAATTAAAATTAGATACCAAACGAGACATTTGATATTTTCTCCTTTCCTTGTAACAAATCAGTCAGTTCAAGCTGTTAATGGTTGCCGTTTCAGGAGTAAAATGGTGCGTCACTTGAAGAGTTTAATATTTGATTGTCTTAATTTTACTGAGGGTTTAATTACCTGATTGTTCTCTACATACAAGGAGGCTCCTGCCTTTAATAGATTGTCTACCACCTCTGTCTTGCCCCCGAATGCTGCCAAGTGAAGAGGTGTCTCCCCCTAAAAAAATAAATATAAAACAATATTTAAACACAAGCAATTTCACAGTAAATAACAGACATTTTGTCATTAAATCTTCACAAGCAACACAGGTTGATATTACAAAAGTGTTTTATAGAGAATTCAATTTTCATGACTACATAACAAATCTTTTTTCGTCAGAAATTTGAAAAAATTAACATTTTCTAATTCAGATCAATCACGTGATTAAAACAAGATGCAACACGACACACCTCATATTTTATTTTCTCTGTTTAAGATGACATTCATCTTAAGGGGATCTTTTAATCAAGAATTCAGTTTTATTGTAAAAATTAAAAAAAAATCTGTTTTCGTCAGAAATTTTGAAAAAACTAATATTTTCTGATTCAGTTCAATCACACGATTAAACCAAGATGCAACACGACATATCTGATATTTCATTTTCTTTGATATAAGATGACATTCAACTTGAGGGTATTAATTAATCAAGAATTCAATTTTATTGACAAAAATTAAGAAAAAATATTTTTTTGTCAGAAATTTTGAAACAATTAACATAGTGAAGAGGTGTCCCGCCCTAATACAATAAATATAAAGCAGTATTTAAACACAAACAATTTCTCAGTAAATAACAGACATCTTGTCATTAAATATTCACAAGCAAAAGCACCTTTATATTACAAACATATTTTATAAAAATTCAGTTGTCATGGTTACATAAAAAATCATTTTCTTCAGAAATTTTTAAACAATTTACATTTTCTGATTCAGTTCAATCACATGATTAAACCAAGATGTAACACGACATATCTGATATTTTATTTTCTTTGTTTAAGATGACATTCAACTTAAGGGGATCTTTAAATCAAGAATTCAATTTTATTCACAAAATGTAAAAAACAAACTTTTTGTAATAAATTCTAATAAAATTCACATTTTCTGTTTCAGTACAATCACACGATTAAAGCAAGATGCAACAAGAAAATCTGATATTTCATTTTCTGCATTTAAAAATACATTCGTCATAAAGGTTTCATCTGTTTTACTGACATCTTTATTTATAAGCAATTCAGTTGTCATGAATTCATAAAAAAATCAATATTTGTAGCAAATATTAATAAAATTAACAATTTCTAATTCTGTTTGATCAGGCAATTAAAATTAGATACCAAACGAGACATTTGATATTTTCTCCTTTCCTTGTAACAAATCAGTCAGTTCAAGCTGTTAATGGTTGCCGTTTAAGGAGTAAAATGGTTCGTCACTTGAAGAGTTTAATATTTGATTGTCTTAGTTTTACTGAGGGTGTAATTACCTGATTGTTCTCTACAGACAAGGAGGCTCCTGCCTTTAATAGATTGTCTACTACCTCTGTCTTGCCCCCGAATGCTGCCAAGTGAAGAGGTGTCTCCCCCTAAAAAGATAAGTATAAAACAATATTTAAACACAAGCAATTTCACAGTAAATAACAGACATTTTGTCATTAAATCTTCACAAGCAACACAGGTTGATATTACAAAAGTGTTTTATAGAGAATTCAATTTTCATGACTACATAACAAATCTTTTTTCGTCAGAAATTTGAAAAAATTAACATTTTCTAATTCAGATCAATCACGTGATTAAAACAATATGCAACACGACACACCTCATATTTTATTTTCTCTGTTTAAGATGACATTCAACTTAAGGGGATCTTTTAATCAAGAATTAAGTTTTATTGTAAAAATTAAAAAAAAATCTTTTTCGTCAGAAATTTTGAAAAAATTAACATTTTCTAATTCAGATCAATCACGTGATTAAAACAAGATGCAACACGACATACCTGATATTTTATTTTCTCTGTTTAAGATGACATTCATCTTAAGGGGATCTTTTAATCAAGAATTCAGTTTTATTGTAAAAATTAAAAAAAAATCTGTTTTCGTCAGAAATTTTGAAAAAACTAATATTTTCTGATTCAGTTCAATCACACAATTAAACCAAGATGCAACACGACATATCTGATATTTTATTTTCTTTGATTTAAGATGACATTCAACTTGAGGGTATTAATTAATCAAGAATTCAATTTTATTGACAAAAATTAAGAAAAAATAATTTTTTGTCAGAAATTTTGAAACAATTAACATAGTGAAGAGGTGTCCCGCCCTAATACAATAAATATAAAGCAGTATTTAAACACAAACAATTTCTCAGTAAATAACAGACATCTTGTCATTAAATCTTCACAAGCAAAAGCACCTTTATATTACAAACATATTTTATAAAAATTCAGTGTTCATGGTTACATAAAAAATCATTTTCTTCAGAATTTTTAAACAATTAACATTTTCTGATTCAGTTCAATCACATGATTAAACCAAGATGTAACACGACATATCTGATATTTTATTTTCTTTGTTTAAGATGAAATTCAACTTAAGGGGATCTTTTAATCAAGAATTCAATTTTATTGACAAAATGTAAAAAACAAACTTTTTGTAATACATTCTAATAAAATTCACATTTTCTGTTTCAGTACAATCACACGATTAAAGCAAGATGCACCAAGAAAATCTGATATTTCATTTTCTGCATTTAAAAATACATTCGTCATAAAGGTTTCATCTGTTTTACTGACATCTTTATTTATAAGCAATTCAGTTGTCATGAATTCATAAAAAAATCAATCTTTGTAGCAAATATTGATAACATTAACAATTTCTAATTCTGTTTGATCAGGCAATTAAAATTAGATACCAAACGAGACATTTGATATTTTCTCCTTTCCTTGTAACAAATCAGTCAGTTCAAGCTGTTAATGGTTGCCGTTTCAGGAGTAAAATGGTGCGTCACTTGAAGAGTTTAATATTTGATTGTCTTAATTTTACTGAGGGTTTAATTACCTGATTGTTCTCTACATACAAGGAGGCTCCTGCCTTTAATAGATTGTCTACCACCTCTGTCTTGCCCCCGAATGCTGCCAAGTGAAGAGGTGTCTCCCCCTAAAAAAATAAATATAAAACAATATTTAAACACAAGCAATTTCACAGTAAATAACAGACATTTTGTCATTAAATCTTCACAAGCAACACAGGTTGATATTACAAAAGTGTTTTATAGAGAATTCAATTTTCATGACTACATAACAAATCTTTTTTCGTCAGAAATTTGAAAAAATTAACATTTTCTAATTCAGATCAATTACGTAAATAAAACAATATGCAACACGACACACCTCATATTTTATTTTCTCTGTTTAAGATGACATTCAACTTAAGGGGATCTTTTAATCAAGAATTAAGTTTTATTGTAAAAATTTAAAAAAAATCTTTTTTCGTCAGAAATTTTGAAAAAATTAACATTTTCTAATTCAGATCAATCACGTGATTAAAACAAGATGCAACACGACACACCTGATATTTTATTTTCTCTATTTAAGATGACATTCATCTTAAGGGGATCTTTTAATCAAGAATTCAGTTTTGTTGTAAAAATTAAAAAAAAATCTGATTTCGTCAGAAATTTTGAAAAAACTAATATTTTCTGATTCAGTTCAATCACACGATTAAACCAAGATGCAACACGACATATCTGATATTTCATTTTCTTTGATATAAGATGACATTCAACTTGAGGGTATTAATTAATCAAGAATTCAATTTTATTGACAAAAATTAAGAAAAAATATTTTTTTGTCAGAAATTTTGAAACAATTAACATAGTGAAGAGGTGTCCCGCCCTAATACAATAAATATAAAGCAGTATTTAAACACAAACAATTTCTCAGTAAATAACAGACATCTTGTCATTAAATATTCACAAGCAAAAGCACCTTTATATTACAAACATATTTTATAAAAATTCAGTTGTCATGGTTACATAAAAAATCATTTTCTTCAGAAATTTTTAAACAATTTACATTTTCTGATTCAGTTCAATCACATGATTAAACCAAGATGTAACACGACATATCTGATATTTTATTTTCTTTGTTTAAGATGACATTCAACTTAAGGGGATCTTTAAATCAAGAATTCAATTTTATTCACAAAATGTAAAAAACAAACTTTTTGTAATAAATTCTAATAAAATTCACATTTTCTGTTTCAGTACAATCACACGATTAAAGCAAGATGCAACAAGAAAATCTGATATTTCATTTTCTGCATTTAAAAATACATTCGTCATAAAGGTTTCATCTGTTTTACTGACATCTTTATTTATAAGCAATTCAGTTGTCATGAATTCATAAAAAAATCAATATTTGTAGCAAATATTAATAAAATTAACAATTTCTAATTCTGTTTGATCAGGCAATTAAAATTAGATACCAAACGAGACATTTGATATTTTCTCCTTTCCTTGTAACAAATCAGTCAGTTCAAGCTGTTAATGGTTGCCGTTTAAGGAGTAAAATGGTTCGTCACTTGAAGAGTTTAATATTTGATTGTCTTAGTTTTACTGAGGGTGTAATTACCTGATTGTTCTCTACAGACAAGGAGGCTCCTGCCTTTAATAGATTGTCTACTACCTCTGTCTTGCCCCCGAATGCTGCCAAGTGAAGAGGTGTCTCCCCCTAAAAAGATAAGTATAAAACAATATTTAAACACAAGCAATTTCACAGTAAATAACAGACATTTTGTCATTAAATCTTCACAAGCAACACAGGTTGATATTACAAAAGTGTTTTATAGAGAATTCAATTTTCATGACTACATAACAAATCTTTTTTCGTCAGAAATTTGAAAAAATTAACATTTTCTAATTCAGATCAATCACGTGATTAAAACAATATGCAACACGACACACCTCATATTTTATTTTCTCTGTTTAAGATGACATTCAACTTAAGGGGATCTTTTAATCAAGAATTAAGTTTTATTGTAAAAATTAAAAAAAAATCTTTTTCGTCAGAAATTTTGAAAAAATTAACATTTTCTAATTCAGATCAATCACGTGATTAAAACAAGATGCAACACGACATACCTGATATTTTATTTTCTCTGTTTAAGATGACATTCAACTTAAGGGGATCTTTTAATCAAGAATTCAGTTTTATTGTAAAAATTAAAAAAAAATCTTTTTCGTCAGAAATTTTGAAAAAATTAACATTTTCTAATTCAGATCAATCACGTGATTAAAACAAGATGCAACACGACATACCTGATATTTTATTTTCTCTGTTTAAGATGACATTCATCTTAAGGGGATCTTTTAATCAAGAATTCAGTTTTATTGTAAAAATTAAAAAAAAATCTGTTTTCGTCAGAAATTTTGAAAAAACTAATATTTTCTGATTCAGTTCAATCACACGATTAAACCAAGATGCAACACGACATATCTAATATTTCATTTTCTTTGATATAAGATGACATTCAACTTGAGGGTATTAATTAATCAAAAATTCAATTTTATTGACAAAAATTAAGAAAAAATAATTTTTTGTCAGAAATTTTGAAACAATTAACATAGTGAAGAGGTGTCCCGCCCTAATGCAATAAATATAAAGCAGTATTTAAACACAAACAATTTCTCAGTAAATAACAGACATCTTGTCATTAAATCTTAACAAGCAAAAGCACCTTTATATTACAAACATATTTTATAAAAATTCAGTTGTCATGGTTACATAAAAAATCATTTTCTTCAGAAATTTTTAAACAATTTACATTTTCTGATTCAGTTCAATCACATGATTAAACCAAGATGTAACACGACATATCTGATATTTTATTTTCTTTGTTTAAGATGACATTCAACTTAAGGGGATCTTTAAATCAAGAATTCAATTTTATTCACAAAATGTAAAAAACAAACTTTTTGAAATAAATTCTAATAAAATTCACATTTTCCGTTTCAGTACAATCACACGATTAAAGCAAGATGCAACAAGAAAATCTGATATTTCATTTTCTGCATTTAAAAATACATTCGTCATAAAGGTTTCATCTGTTTTACTGACATCTTTATTTATAAGCAATTCAGTTGTCATGAATTCATAAAAAAATCAATATTTGTAGCAAATATTAATAAAATTAACAATTTCTAATTCTGTTTGATCAGGCAATTAAAATTAGATACCAAACGAGACATTTGATATTTTCTCCTTTCCTTGTAACAAATCAGTCAGTTCAAGCTGTTAATGGTTGCCGTTTAAGGAGTAAAATGGTTCGTCACTTGAAGAGTTTAATATTTGATTGTCTTAGTTTTACTGAGGGTGTAATTACCTGATTGTTCTCTACAGACAAGGAGGCTCCTGCCTTTAATAGATTGTCTACTACCTCTGTCTTGCCCCCGAATGCTGCCAAGTGAAGAGGTGTCTCCCCCTAAAAAGATAAGTATAAAACAATATTTAAACACAAGCAATTTCACAGTAAATAACAGACATTTTGTCATTAAATCTTCACAAGCAACACAGGTTGATATTACAAAAGTGTTTTATAGAGAATTCAATTTTCATGACTACATAACAAATCTTTTTTCGTCAGAAATTTGAAAAAATTAACATTTTCTAATTCAGATCAATCACGTGATTAAAACAATATGCAACACGACACACCTCATATTTTATTTTCTCTGTTTAAGATGACATTCAACTTAAGGGGATCTTTTAATCAAGAATTAAGTTTTATTGTAAAAATTAAAAAAAAATCTTTTTCGTCAGAAATTTTGAAAAAATTAACATTTTCTAATTCAGATCAATCACGTGATTAAAACAAGATGCAACACGACATACCTGATATTTTATTTTCTCTGTTTAAGATGACATTCATCTTAAGGGGATCTTTTAATCAAGAATTCAGTTTTATTGTAAAAATTAAAAAAAAATCTGTTTTCGTCAGAAATTTTGAAAAAACTAATATTTTCTGATTCAGTTCAATCACACGATTAAACCAAGATGCAACACGACATATCTGATATTTCATTTTCTTTGATATAAGATGACATTCAACTTGAGGGTATTAATTAATCAAAAATTCAATTTTATTGACAAAAATTAAGAAAAAATAATTTTTTGTCAGAAATTTTGAAACAATTAACATAGTGAAGAGGTGTCCCGCCCTAATACAATAAATATAAAGCAGTATTTAAACACAAACAATTTCTCAGTAAATAACAGACATCTTGTCATTAAATCTTAACAAGCAAAAGCACCTTTATATTACAAACATATTTTATAAAAATTCAGTTGTCATGGTTACATAAAAAATCATTTTCTTCAGAAATTTTTAAACAATTTACATTTTCTGATTCAGTTCAATCACATGATTAAACCAAGATGTAACACGACATATCTGATATTTTATTTTCTTTGTTTAAGATGACATTCAACTTAAGGGGATCTTTAAATCAAGAATTCAATTTTATTCACAAAATGTAAAAAACAAACTTTTTGAAATAAATTCTAATAAAATTCACATTTTCCGTTTCAGTACAATCACACGATTAAAGCAAGATGCAACAAGAAAATCTGATATTTCATTTTCTGCATTTAAAAATACATTCGTCATAAAGGTTTCATCTGTTTTACTGACATCTTTATTTATAAGCAATTCAGTTGTCATGAATTCATAAAAAAATCAATATTTGTAGCAAATATTAATAAAATTAACAATTTCTAATTCTGTTTGATCAGGCAATTAAAATTAGATACCAAACGAGACATTTGATATTTTCTCCTTTCCTTGTAACAAATCAGTCAGTTCAAGCTGTTAATGGTTGCCGTTTCAGGAGTAAAATGGTTCGTCACTTGAAGAGTTTAATATTTGATTGTCTTAGTTTTACTGAGGGTTTAATTACCTGATTGTTCTCTACAGACAAGGAGGCTCCTGCCTTTAATAGATTGTCTACTACCTCTGTCTTACCCCCGAATGCTGCCAAGTGAAGAGGTGTCTCCCCCTAAAAAGATAAGTATAAAACAATATTTAAACACAAGCAATTTCACAGTAAATAACAGACATTTTGTCATTAAATCTTCACAAGCAACACAGGTTGATATTACAAAAGTGTTTTATAGAGAATTCAATTTTCATGACTACATAACAAATCTTTTTTCGTCAGAAATTTGAAAAAATTAACATTTTCTAATTCAGATCAATCACGTGATTAAAACAATATGCAACACGACACACCTCATATTTTATTTTCTCTGTTTAAGATGACATTCAACTTAAGGGGATCTTTTAATCAAGAATTAAGTTTTATTGTAAAAATTTAAAAAAAATCTTTTTCGTCAGAAATTTTGAAAATATTAACATTTTCTAATTCAGATCAATCACGTGATTAAAACAAGATGCAACACGACATACCTGATATTTTATTTTCTCTGTTTTAGATGACATTCATCTTAAGGGGATCTTTTAATCAAGAATTCAGTTTTATTGTAAAAATTAAAAAAAAATCTGTTTTCGTCAGAAATTTTGAAAAAACTAATATTTTCTGATTCAGTTCAATCACACAATTAAACCAAGATGCAACACGACATATCTGATATTTCATTTTCTTTGATATAAGATGACATTCAACTTGAGGGTATTAATTAATCAAAAATTCAATTTTATTGACAAAAATTAAGAAAAAATAATTTTTTGTCAGAAATTTTGAAACAATTAACATAGTGAAGAGGTGTCCCGCCCTAATACAATAAATATAAAGCAGTATTTAAACACAAACAATTTCTCAGTAAATAACAGACATCTTGTCATTAAATCTTAACAAGCAAAAGCACCTTTATATTACAAACATATTTTATAAAAATTCAGTTGTCATGGTTACATAAAAAATCATTTTCTTCAGAAATTTTTAAACAATTTACATTTTCTGATTCAGTTCAATCACATGATTAAACCAAGATGTAACACGACATATCTGATATTTTATTTTCTTTGTTTAAGATGACATTCAACTTAAGGGGATCTTTAAATCAAGAATTCAATTTTATTCACAAAATGTAAAAAACAAACTTTTTGAAATAAATTCTAATAAAATTCACATTTTCCGTTTCAGTACAATCACACGATTAAAGCAAGATGCAACAAGAAAATCTGATATTTCATTTTCTGCATTTAAAAATACATTCGTCATAAAGGTTTCATCTGTTTTACTGACATCTTTATTTATAAGCAATTCAGTTGTCATGAATTCATAAAAAAATCAATATTTGTAGCAAATATTAATAAAATTAACAATTTCTAATTCTGTTTGATCAGGCAATTAAAATTAGATACCAAACGAGACATTTGATATTTTCTCCTTTCCTTGTAACAAATCAGTCAGTTCAAGCTGTTAATGGTTGCCGTTTCAGGAGTAAAATGGTTCGTCACTTGAAGAGTTTAATATTTGATTGTCTTAGTTTTACTGAGGGTTTAATTACCTGATTGTTCTCTACAGACAAGGAGGCTCCTGCCTTTAATAGATTGTCTACTACCTCTGTCTTACCCCCGAATGCTGCCAAGTGAAGAGGTGTCTCCCCCTAAAAAGATAAGTATAAAACAATATTTAAACACAAGCAATTTCACAGTAAATAACAGACATTTTGTCATTAAATCTTCACAAGCAACACAGGTTGATATTACAAAAGTGTTTTATAGAGAATTCAATTTTCATGACTACATAACAAATCTTTTTTCGTCAGAAATTTGAAAAAATTAACATTTTCTAATTCAGATCAATCACGTGATTAAAACAATATGCAACACGACACACCTCATATTTTATTTTCTCTGTTTAAGATGACATTCAACTTAAGGGGATCTTTTAATCAAGAATTAAGTTTTATTGTAAAAATTTAAAAAAAATCTTTTTCGTCAGAAATTTTGAAAATATTAACATTTTCTAATTCAGATCAATCACGTGATTAAAACAAGATGCAACACGACATACCTGATATTTTATTTTCTCTGTTTAAGATGACATTCATCTTAAGGGGATCTTTTAATCAAGAATTCAGTTTTATTGTAAAAATTAAAAAAAAATCTGTTTTCGTCAGAAATTTTGAAAAAACTAATATTTTCTGATTCAGTTCAATCACACAATTAAACCAAGATGCAACACGACATATCTGATATTTCATTTTCTTTGATATAAGATGACATTCAACTTGAGGGTATTAATTAATCAAAAATTCAATTTTATTGACAAAAATTAAGAAAAAATAATTTTTTGTCAGAAATTTTGAAACAATTAACATAGTGAAGAGGTGTCCCGCCCTAATACAATAAATATAAAGCAGTATTTAAACACAAACAATTTCTCAGTAAATAACAGACATCTTGTCATTAAATCTTAACAAGCAAAAGCACCTTTATATTACAAACATATTTTATAAAAATTCAGTTGTCATGGTTACATAAAAAATCATTTTCTTCAGAAATTTTTAAACAATTTACATTTTCTGATTCAGTTCAATCACATGATTAAACCAAGATGTAACACGACATATCTGATATTTTATTTTCTTTGTTTAAGATGACATTCAACTTAAGGGGATCTTTAAATCAAGAATTCAATTTTATTCACAAAATGTAAAAAACAAACTTTTTGAAATAAATTCTAATAAAATTCACATTTTCCGTTTCAGTACAATCACACGATTAAAGCAAGATGCAACAAGAAAATCTGATATTTCATTTTCTGCATTTAAAAATACATTCGTCATAAAGGTTTCATCTGTTTTACTGACATCTTTATTTATAAGCAATTCAGTTGTCATGAATTCATAAAAAAATCAATATTTGTAGCAAATATTAATAAAATTAACAATTTCTAATTCTGTTTGATCAGGCAATTAAAATTAGATACCAAACGAGACATTTGATATTTTCTCCTTTCCTTGTAACAAATCAGTCAGTTCAAGCTGTTAATGGTTGCCGTTTCAGGAGTAAAATGGTTCGTCACTTGAAGAGTTTAATATTTGATTGTCTTAGTTTTACTGAGGGTTTAATTACCTGATTGTTCTCTACAGACAAGGAGGCTCCTGCCTTTAATAGATTGTCTACTACCTCTGTCTTACCCCCGAATGCTGCCAAGTGAAGAGGTGTCTCCCCCTAAAAAGATAAGTATAAAACAATATTTAAACACAAGCAATTTCACAGTAAATAACAGACATTTTGTCATTAAATCTTCACAAGCAACACAGGTTGATATTACAAAAGTGTTTTATAGAGAATTCAATTTTCATGACTACATAACAAATCTTTTTTCGTCAGAAATTTGAAAAAATTAACATTTTCTAATTCAGATTAATCACGTGATTAAAACAATATGCAACACGACACACCTCATATTTTATTTTCTCTGTTTAAGATGACATTCAACTTAAGGGGATCTTTTAATCAAGAATTAAGTTTTATTGTAAAAATTTAAAAAAAATCTTTTTCGTCAGAAATTTTGAAAATATTAACATTTTCTAATTCAGATCAATCACGTGATTAAAACAAGATGCAACACGACATACCTGATATTTTATTTTCTCTGTTTTAGATGACATTCATCTTAAGGGGATCTTTTAATCAAGAATTCAGTTTTATTGTAAAAATTAAAAAAAAATCTGTTTTCGTCAGAAATTTTGAAAAAACTAATATTTTCTGATTCAGTTCAATCACACAATTAAACCAAGATGCAACACGACATATCTGATATTTCATTTTCTTTGATATAAGATGACATTCAACTTGAGGGTATTAATTAATCAAAAATTCAATTTTATTGACAAAAATTAAGAAAAAATAATTTTTTGTCAGAAATTTTGAAACAATTAACATAGTGAAGAGGTGTCCCGCCCTAATACAATAAATATAAAGCAGTATTTAAACACAAACAATTTCTCAGTAAATAACAGACATCTTGTCATTAAATCTTAACAAGCAAAAGCACCTTTATATTACAAACATATTTTATAAAAATTCAGTTGTCATGGTTACATAAAAAATCATTTTCTTCAGAAATTTTTAAACAATTTACATTTTCTGATTCAGTTCAATCACATGATTAAACCAAGATGTAACACGACATATCTGATATTTTATTTTCTTTGTTTAAGATGACATTCAACTTAAGGGGATCTTTAAATCAAGAATTCAATTTTATTCACAAAATGTAAAAAACAAACTTTTTGAAATAAATTCTAATAAAATTCACATTTTCCGTTTCAGTACAATCACACGATTAAAGCAAGATGCAACAAGAAAATCTGATATTTCATTTTCTGCATTTAAAAATACATTCGTCATAAAGGTTTCATCTGTTTTACTGACATCTTTATTTATAAGCAATTCAGTTGTCATGAATTCATAAAAAAATCAATATTTGTAGCAAATATTAATAAAATTAACAATTTCTAATTCTGTTTGATCAGGCAATTAAAATTAGATACCAAACGAGACATTTGATATTTTCTCTTTTCCTTGTAACAAATCAGTCAGTTCAAGCTGTTAATGGTTGCCGTTTCAGGAGTAAAATGGTTCGTCACTTGAAGAGTTTAATATTTGATTGTCTTAGTTTTACTGAGGGTTTAATTACCTGATTGTTCTCTACAGACAAGGAGGCTCCTGCCTTTAATAGATTGTCTACTACCTCTGTCTTACCCCCGAATGCTGCCAAGTGAAGAGGTGTCTCCCCCTAAAAAGATAAGTATAAAACAATATTTAAACACAAGCAATTTCACAGTAAATAACAGACATTTTGTCATTAAATCTTCACAAGCAACACAGGTTGATATTACAAAAGTGTTTTATAGAGAATTCAATTTTCATGACTACATAACAAATCTTTTTTCGTCAGAAATTTGAAAAAATTAACATTTTCTAATTCAGATCAATCACGTGATTAAAACAATATGCAACACGACACACCTCATATTTTATTTTCTCTGTTTAAGATGACATTCAACTTAAGGGGATCTTTTAATCAAGAATTAAGTTTTATTGTAAAAATTTAAAAAAAATCTTTTTCGTCAGAAATTTTGAAAATATTAACATTTTCTAATTCAGATCAATCACGTGATTAAAACAAGATGCAACACGACATACCTGATATTTTATTTTCTCTGTTTAAGATGACATTCATCTTAAGGGGATCTTTTAATCAAGAATTCAGTTTTATTGTAAAAATTAAAAAAAAATCTGTTTTCGTCAGAAATTTTGAAAAAACTAATATTTTCTGATTCAGTTCAATCACACAATTAAACCAAGATGCAACACGACATATCTGATATTTCATTTTCTTTGATATAAGATGACATTCAACTTGAGGGTATTAATTAATCAAAAATTCAATTTTATTGACAAAAATTAAGAAAAAATAATTTTTTGTCAGAAATTTTGAAACAATTAACATAGTGAAGAGGTGTCCCGCCCTAATACAATAAATATAAAGCAGTATTTAAACACAAACAATTTCTCAGTAAATAACAGACATCTTGTCATTAAATCTTAACAAGCAAAAGCACCTTTATATTACAAACATATTTTATAAAAATTCAGTTGTCATGGTTACATAAAAAATCATTTTCTTCAGAAATTTTTAAACAATTTACATTTTCTGATTCAGTTCAATCACATGATTAAACCAAGATGTAACACGACATATCTGATATTTTATTTTCTTTGTTTAAGATGACATTCAACTTAAGGGGATCTTTAAATCAAGAATTCAATTTTATTCACAAAATGTAAAAAACAAACTTTTTGAAATAAATTCTAATAAAATTCACATTTTCCGTTTCAGTACAATAACACGATTAAAGCAAGATGCAACAAGAAAATCTGATATTTCATTTTCTGCATTTAAAAATACATTCGTCATAAAGGTTTCATCTGTTTTACTGACATCTTTATTTATAAGCAATTCAGTTGTCATGAATTCATAAAAAAATCAATATTTGTAGCAAATATTAATAAAATTAACAATTTCTAATTCTGTTTGATCAGGCAATTAAAATTAGATACTAAACGAGACATTTGATATTTTCTCCTTTCCTTGTAACAAATCAGTCAGTTCAAGCTGTTAATGGTTGCCGTTTCAGGAGTAAAATGGTTCGTCACTTGAAGAGTTTAATATTTGATTGTCTTAGTTTTACTGAGGGTTTAATTACCTGATTGTTCTCTACAGACAAGGAGGCTCCTGCCTTTAATAGATTGTCTACTACCTCTGTCTTACCCCCGAATGCTGCCAAGTGAAGAGGTGTCTCCCCCTAAAAAGATAAGTATAAAACAATATTTAAACACAAGCAATTTCACAGTAAATAACAGACATTTTGTCATTAAATCTTCACAAGCAACACAGGTTGATATTACAAAAGTGTTTTATAGAGAATTCAATTTTCATGACTACATAACAAATCTTTTTTCGTCAGAAATTTGAAAAAATTAACATTTTCTAATTCAGATTAATCACGTGATTAAAACAATATGCAACACGACACACCTCATATTTTATTTTCTCTGTTTAAGATGACATTCAACTTAAGGGGATCTTTTAATCAAGAATTAAGTTTTATTGTAAAAATTTAAAAAAAATCTTTTTCGTCAGAAATTTTGAAAATATTAACATTTTCTAATTCAGATCAATCACGTGATTAAAACAAGATGCAACACGACATACCTGATATTTTATTTTCTCTGTTTAAGATGACATTCATCTTAAGGGGATCTTTTAATCAAGAATTCAGTTTTATTGTAAAAATTAAAAAAAAATCTGTTTTCGTCAGAAATTTTGAAAAAACTAATATTTTCTGATTCAGTTCAATCACACAATTAAACCAAGATGCAACACGACATATCTGATATTTCATTTTCTTTGATATAAGATGACATTCAACTTGAGGGTATTAATTAATCAAAAATTCAATTTTATTGACAAAAATTAAGAAAAAATAATTTTTTGTCAGAAATTTTGAAACAATTAACATAGTGAAGAGGTGTCCCGCCCTAATACAATAAATATAAAGCAGTATTTAAACACAAACAATTTCTCAGTAAATAACAGACATCTTGTCATTAAATCTTAACAAGCAAAAGCACCTTTATATTACAAACATATTTTATAAAAATTCAGTTGTCATGGTTACATAAAAAATCATTTTCTTCAGAAATTTTTAAACAATTTACATTTTCTGATTCAGTTCAATCACATGATTAAACCAAGATGTAACACGACATATCTGATATTTTATTTTCTTTGTTTAAGATGACATTCAACTTAAGGGGATCTTTAAATCAAGAATTCAATTTTATTCACAAAATGTAAAAAACAAACTTTTTGAAATAAATTCTAATAAAATTCACATTTTCCGTTTCAGTACAATAACACGATTAAAGCAAGATGCAACAAGAAAATCTGATATTTCATTTTCTGCATTTAAAAATACATTCGTCATAAAGGTTTCATCTGTTTTACTGACATCTTTATTTATAAGCAATTCAGTTGTCATGAATTCATAAAAAAATCAATATTTGTAGCAAATATTAATAAAATTAACAATTTCTAATTCTGTTTGATCAGGCAATTAAAATTAGATACTAAACGAGACATTTGATATTTTCTCCTTTCCTTGTAACAAATCAGTCAGTTCAAGCTGTTAATGGTTGCCGTTTCAGGAGTAAAATGGTTCGTCACTTGAAGAGTTTAATATTTGATTGTCTTAGTTTTACTGAGGGTTTAATTACCTGATTGTTCTCTACAGACAAGGAGGCTCCT
Source organism: Bathymodiolus brooksi (assembly GCA_963680875.1). NCBI lineage: Eukaryota > Metazoa > Mollusca > Bivalvia > Mytilida > Modiolidae > Bathymodiolus > Bathymodiolus brooksi. The sequence goes on from OY804584.1 coordinate 46,533,955, forward strand.
GCCTTTAATAGATTGTCTACTACCTCTGTCTTACCCCCGAATGCTGCCAAGTGAAGAGGTGTCTCCCCCTAAAAAGATAAGTATAAAACAATATTTAAACACAAGCAATTTCACAGTAAATAACAGACATTTTGTCATTAAATCTTCACAAGCAACACAGGTTGATATTACAAAAGTGTTTTATAGAGAATTCAATTTTCATGACTACATAACAAATCTTTTTTCGTCAGAAATTTGAAAAAATTAACATTTTCTAATTCAGATTAATCACGTGATTAAAACAATATGCAACACGACACACCTCATATTTTATTTTCTCTGTTTAAGATGACATTCAACTTAAGGGGATCTTTTAATCAAGAATTAAGTTTTATTGTAAAAATTTAAAAAAAATCTTTTTCGTCAGAAATTTTGAAAATATTAACATTTTCTAATTCAGATCAATCACGTGATTAAAACAAGATGCAACACGACATACCTGATATTTTATTTTCTCTGTTTAAGATGACATTCATCTTAAGGGGATCTTTTAATCAAGAATTCAGTTTTATTGTAAAAATTAAAAAAAAATCTGTTTTCGTCAGAAATTTTGAAAAAACTAATATTTTCTGATTCAGTTCAATCACACAATTAAACCAAGATGCAACACGACATATCTGATATTTCATTTTCTTTGATATAAGATGACATTCAACTTGAGGGTATTAATTAATCAAAAATTCAATTTTATTGACAAAAATTAAGAAAAAATAATTTTTTGTCAGAAATTTTGAAACAATTAACATAGTGAAGAGGGGTCCCGCCCTAATACACTAAATATAAAGCAGTATTTAAACACAAACAATTTCTCAGTAAATAACAGACATCTTGTCATTAAATCTTAACAAGCAAAAGCACCTTTATATTACAAACATATTTTATAAAAATTCAGTTGTCATGGTTACATAAAAAATCATTTTCTTCAGAAATTTTTAAACAATTTACATTTTCTGATTCAGTTCAATCACATGATTAAACCAAGATGTAACACGACATATCTGATATTTTATTTTCTTTGTTTAAGATGACATTCAACTTAAGGGGATCTTTAAATCAAGAATTCAATTTTATTCACAAAATGTAAAAAACAAACTTTTTGAAATAAATTCTAATAAAATTCACATTTTCCGTTTCAGTACAATCACACGATTAAAGCAAGATGCAACAAGAAAATCTGATATTTCATTTTCTGCATTTAAAAATACATTCGTCATAAAGGTTTCATCTGTTTTACTGACATCTTTATTTATAAGCAATTCAGTTGTCATGAATTCATAAAAAAATCAATATTTGTAGCAAATATTAATAAAATTAACAATTTCTAATTCTGTTTGATCAGGCAATTAAAATTAGATACCAAACGAGACATTTGATATTTTCTCCTTTCCTTGTAACAAATCAGTCAGTTCAAGCTGTTAATGGTTGCCGTTTCAGGAGTAAAATGGTTCGTCACTTGAAGAGTTTAATATTTGATTGTCTTAGTTTTACTGAGGGTTTAATTACCTGATTGTTCTCTACAGACAAGGAGGCTCCTGCCTTTAATAGATTGTCTACTACCTCTGTCTTACCCCCGAATGCTGCCAAGTGAAGAGGTGTCTCCCCCTAAAAAGATAAGTATAAAACAATATTTAAACACAAGCAATTTCACAGTAAATAACAGACATTTTGTCATTAAATCTTCACAAGCAACACAGGTTGATATTACAAAAGTGTTTTATAGAGAATTCAATTTTCATGACTACATAACAAATCTTTTTTCGTCAGAAATTTGAAAAAATTAACATTTTCTAATTCAGATCAATCACGTGATTAAAACAATATGCAACACGACACACCTCATATTTTATTTTCTCTGTTTAAGATGACATTCAACTTAAGGGGATCTTTTAATCAAGAATTAAGTTTTATTGTAAAAATTTAAAAAAATCTTTTTCGTCAGAAATTTTGAAAATATTAACATTTTCTAATTCAGATCAATCACGTGATTAAAACAAGATGCAACACGACATACCTGATATTTTATTTTCTCTGTTTAAGATGACATTCATCTTAAGGGGATCTTTTAATCAAGAATTCAGTTTTATTGTAAAAATTAAAAAAAAATCTGTTTTCGTCAGAAATTTTGAAAAAACTAATATTTTCTGATTCAGTTCAATCACACAATTAAACCAAGATGCAACACGACATATCTGATATTTTATTTTCTTTGATTTAAGATGACATTCAACTTGAGGGTATTAATTAATCAAGAATTCAATTTTATTGACAAAAATTAAGAAAAAATAATTTTTTGTCAGAAATTTTGAAACAATTAACATAGTGAAGAGGTGTCCCGCCCTAATACAATAAATATAAAGCAGTATTTAAACACAAACAATTTCTCAGTAAATAACAGACATCTTGTCATTAAATCTTCACAAGCAAAAGCACCTTTATATTACAAACATATTTTATAAAAATTCAGTGTTCATGGTTACATAAAAAATCATTTTCTTCAGAATTTTTAAACAATTAACATTTTCTGATTCAGTTCAATCACATGATTAAACCAAGATGTAACACGACATATCTGATATTTTATTTTCTTTGTTTAAGATGAAATTCAACTTAAGGGGATCTTTTAATCAAGAATTCAATTTTATTGACAAAATGTAAAAAACAAACTTTTTGTAATACATTCTAATAAAATTCACATTTTCTGTTTCAGTACAATCACACGATTAAAGCAAGATGCACCAAGAAAATCTGATATTTCATTTTCTGCATTTAAAAATACATTCGTCATAAAGGTTTCATCTGTTTTACTGACATCTTTATTTATAAGCAATTCAGTTGTCATGAATTCATAAAAAAATCAATCTTTGTAGCAAATATTGATAACATTAACAATTTCTAATTCTGTTTGATCAGGCAATTAAAATTAGATACCAAACGAGACATTTGATATTTTCTCCTTTCCTTGTAACAAATCAGTCAGTTCAAGCTGTTAATGGATGCCGTTTCAGGAGTAAAATGGTGCGTCACTTGAAGAGTTTAATATTTGATTGTCTTAATTTTACTGAGGGTTTAATTACCTGATTGTTCTCTACATACAAGGAGGCTCCTGCCTTTAATAGATTGTCTACCACCTCTGTCTTGCCCCCGAATGCTGCCAAGTGAAGAGGTGTCTCCCCCTGAAAAAATAAATATAAAACAATATTTAAACACAAGCAATTTCACAGTAAATAACAGACATTTTGTCATTAAATCTTCACAAGCAACACAGGTTGATATTACAAAAGTGTTTTATAGAGAATTCAATTTTCATGACTACATAACAAATCTTTTTTCGTCAGAAATTTGAAAAAATTAACATTTTCTAATTCAGATCAATTACGTAAATAAAACAATATGCAACACGACACACCTCATATTTTATTTTCTCTGTTTAAGATGACATTCAACTTAAGGGGATCTTTTAATCAAGAATTAAGTTTTATTGTAAAAATTTAAAAAAAATCTTTTTTCGTCAGAAATTTTGAAAAAATTAACATTTTCTAATTCAGATCAATCACGTGATTAAAACAAGATGCAACACGACACACCTGATATTTTATTTTCTCTATTTAAGATGACATTCATCTTAAGGGGATCTTTTAATCAAGAATTCAGTTTTATTGTAAAAATTAAAAAAAAATCTTTTTTCGTCAGAAATTTTGAAAAAACTAATATTTTCTGATTCAGTTCAATCACACGATTAAACCAAGATGCAACACGACATATCTGATATTTCATTTTCTTTGATATAAGATGACATTCAACTTGAGGGTATTAATTAATCAAAAATTCAATTTTATTGACAAAAATTAAGAAAAAATAATTTTTTGTCAGAAATTTTGAAACAATTAACGTAGTGAAGAGGTGTCCCGCCCTAATGCAATAAATATAAAGCAGTATTTAAACACAAACAATTTCTCAGTAAATAACAGACATCTTGTCATTAAATCTTCACAAGCAAAAGCACCTTTATATTACAAATATATTTTATAAAAATTCAGTTGTCATGGTTACATAAAAATCATTTTCTTCAGAAATTTTTAAACAATTAACATTTTCTGATTCAGTTCAATCACATGATTAAACCAAGATGTAACACAACATATCTGATATTTTATTTTCTTTGTTTAAGATGACATTCAACTTAAGGGGATCTTTTAATCAAGAATTCAATTTTATTGACAAAATGTAAAAAACAAACTTTTTGTAATAAATTCTAATAAAATTCACATTTTCTGTTTCAGTACAATCACACGATTAAAGCAAGATGCAACAAGAAAATCTGATATTTCATTTTCTGCATTTAAAAATACATTCGTCATAAAGGTTTCATCTGCTTTACTGACATCTTTATTTATAAGCAATTCAGTTGTCATGAATTCATAAAAAAATCAATGTTTGTAGCAAATATTAATAAAATTAACAATTTCTAATTCTGTTTGATCAGGCAATTAAAATTAGATACCAAACGAGACATTTGATATTTTCTCCTTTCCTTGTAACAAATCAGTCAGTTCAAGCTGTTATTGGTTGCCGTTTCAGGAGTAAAATGGTGCGTCACTTGACGAGTTTAATATTTGATTGTCTTAGTTTTACTGAGGGTTTAATTACCTGATTGTTCTCTACATACAAGGAGGCTCCTGCCTTTAATAGATTGTCTACCACCTCTGTCTTGCCCCTGTCTGCTGCCAAGTGAAGAGGTGTCTCTCCCTAAAACAATAAATATAAAACAATATTTAAACACAAGCAATTTCTCTGTAAATAACAGATATTTTGTCATCAAATCTTAACAAGCAACACAGCTTGATATTACAAAAGAGTTTTATAGAGAATTCAATTTTCATGACTGCATGAAAAATCTTTTTCCTCAGAAATTTTGAAAAAATTAACATTTTCTAATTCAGATCAATCACGTGATTAAAACAAGATGCAACACGACACACCTGATATTTTATTTTATCTGTTTTAGATGACATTAAACTTAAGGGGATCTTTTAATCAAGAATTCAGTTTTATTGTAAAAATTTAAAAAAAATCTTTTTTCGTAAGAAATTTTGAAAAAATTTACATTTTCTGGTTCAGTTCAATCACACGATTAAACCAAGATGCAACACGACAAATCTGATATTTCATTTTCTTTGATTAAGATGACATTCAACTTGAGGGGATTAATTAATCAATAATTCATTTTTATTGACAAAATTTAAGAAAAAAAAAAAATTCAAAAATTTTGAAACAATTAACATTTTCTGATTCATTTCAATCACGTGATTAAACCAAGATGCAACACGACATATCTGATATTTCATTTTCTTTGCTTAAGATGACATTCAACTTAAGGGGATCTTTTAATCTAGAATTCAGTTTTATTGTAAAAATTTAAAAAAAATCTTTTTTCGTCAGAAATTTTGAAAAAATTAACATTTTCTAATTCAGATCAATCACGTGATTAAAACAAGATGCAACACGACATACCTGATATTTTATTTTCTCTGTTTAAGATGACATTCATCTTAAGGGGATCTTTTAATCAAGAATTCAGTTTTATTGTAAAAATTTTAAAAAAACTTTTTTCGTCAGAAATTTTGAAAAAATTAACATTTTCTGATTCAGTTCAATCACACGATTAAACCAAGATACAACACGATATATCTGATATTTCATTTTCTTTGATTAAGATGACATTCAACTTGAGGGTATTAATTAATCAAGAATTCAATTTTATTGACAAAATTAAGAAAAAATTATTTTTTGTCAGAAATTTTGAAACAATTAACATAGTGAAGAGGTGTCCCGCCCTAAAACAATAAATATAAAGCAGTATTTAAACACAAACAACTTCTCAGTAAATAATAGACATCTCGTCATTAAATCTTCAGAAGCAAAAACACCTTTATATTACAAACATATTTTATAAAAATTCAGTTGTCATGGTTACATAAAAAATCATTTTCGTCAGAAATTTTGAAAAAATTAACATTTTCTGATTTAGCTCAATCACACGATTAAACCAAGATGCAACACGACATATCTGATATTTCATTTTCTTTGATTAAGATGACATTTATCTTGAGGGGATTAATTAATCAAGAATTCAATTTTATTGACAAAATTTAAGAAAAAATAATTTTTTGTCAGAAATTTTGAAACAATTAACATTTTCTGATTCAGTTCAATCACGTGATTAAACCAAGATGCAACACGACATATCTGATATTTCATTTTCTTTGTTTAAGATGACATTCAACTTGAACGGTTCTGTTAATCAAGAGTTCAATTTTATTGACAAAATTTATAAAAAAAACTTTTTTGCAATAAATTCTAATAAAATTCACATTTTCTGTTTCAGTACAAACACACAAAAAAGCAAGATGCAACACGAAACATCTGATATATCATTTTCTGCATTTAAAAATACATTCGTCATTAAGGGTTTGATCTGTTTTACTGACATCTTTATTTATAAGCAATTCAGTTGTCATGAATTCATAAAAAAATCAATCTTTGTAGCAAATATTGATAAAATTAACAATTTCTAATTCTGTTTTATCAGGCAATTAACACGAGACGTTCGATATTTTCTCCTTTCCTTGTAACAAATCAGTCTGTTCAAGCTGTTAATGGTTGCAGTTTCAGGAGTAAAATGATACGTCACTTGAAGAGTTTAATATTTGATTGTCTTCGTTTTACTGAGGGTTTAATTACCTGACTGCTCTCTACAGACAAGGAGGCTCCTGCCTTTAATAGATGGTCTACCACCTCTGTCTTGCCCTTGACTGCTGCCACTTCAAGAGGTGTCATCCCCTAAAACAATAAATATAAAACAATATTTAAACACAAGCAAATTCACAGTAAATAACAGACATTTTGTCATTAAATCTTCACAAGCAACACAGCTTGATATTACAAAAGTGTTTTATAGAGAATTCAATTTTCATGACTACACAAAAAATCTTTTTTCGTCATAAATTTTGAAAAAATTAACATTTTCTAATTCAGATCAATCACGTGATTAAAACAAGATGCAACACGACACACCTGATATTTTATTTTCTCTGTTTAAGATGACATTCATCTTAAGGGGATCTTTTAATCAAGAATTCAGTTTTATTGTTAAAATTTAGAAAATAAAAATTTCGAAAGAAATTTTGAAAAAATTAATATTTTCTGATTCAGTTCAATCACACGATTAAACCAAGATGCAACACGACATATCTGATATTTCATTTTCTTTGATTAAGATGACATTCAACTTAAGGGTATTAATTAATCAAGAATTCAATTTATTGACAAAATTTAAGAAAAAATAATTTTTGTCAAAAATTTTGAAACAATTAACATTTTCTGATTCAGTTCAATCACATGATTAAACAAAGATGCAACACGACATATCTGATATTTCATTTTCTTTGCTTAAGATGACATTCAACTTGAACGGTTCTGTTAATCAAGAATTCAATTTTATTGACAAAATTAAAAAAAAAAAATGTTTCCAATAAATTTCAATAAAATTCACATTTTCTGTTTCAGTACAATCACACAATTAAAGCATTATGCAACAAGAAACATCTGATATATCATTTTCTGCATTCACAAATGCATTCGTCATTAAGGGCTTGATCTGTTTTACTGACATCTTTATTTATAGCAATTCAGTTGTCATGAATTCATAAAAAAAAATCAATCGTTGTGGCAAATATTGATAAAATTAACAATTTCTAATTCTGTTTGATCAGACAATTAAAACTAGATGCCACACGACACGCTTGATACTTTCTCCTTTCCTGGTAACAAATCAGTCTGTTCAAGCTGTTGATGGCTGCCATCAATAACTTTTTTTTGTAACATCATAAAACTCTACATTTTCTGTTTCAGGAGTAAAATGGTGCATCACTTGAAGAGGTTAATATGTGATTGTCTTAGTTTTACTGAGTGTTTTATTACCTCATGGTTCACTACAGAGAGGGAGGCTCCTGCATTTAACAGAAGGTTTACTACCTCTGTTTTGTCCTGCAGTGCTGCATAGTGAAGAGGTGTCCCGCCCTAAAACAATAAATATAAAGCAGTATTTAAACACAAACAATTTCACAGTAAATAACAGACATATTGTCATTAAATCTTCACAAGCAACACAGCTTGATATTACAAGAGTGTTTTATAGAGAATTTAATTTTCATGACTACATAAAAAATCTTTTTTCGTCAGAAATTTTGAAAAAATTAACATTTTCTAATTCAGATCAATCACGTGATTAAAACAAGATGCAACACGACACACCTGATATTTTATTTCTCTGTTTAAGAAGACATTCAACTTAAGGGGATCTTTTAATCAAGAATTCAGTTTTATTGTAAAAATTAAAAAAAAATCTTTTTTCGTCAGAAATTTTGAAAAAATTAACATTTTCTAATTCAGCTCAATCACACGATTAAACCAAGATGCAACACGACATATCTGATATTTCATTTTCTTTGATTAAGATGACATTTATCTTGAGGGTATTAATTAATCAAGAATTGAATTGCATTGACAAAATTTAAGAAAAAATAATTTTGTCAAAAATTTTGAAACAATTAACATTTTCTGATTCAGTTCAATCACATGATTAAACCAAGATGCAACACGACATATCTGATATTTCATTTTCTTTGCTTAAGATGACATTCAACTTGAACGGTTCTGTTAATCAAGAATTCAATTTTATTGACAAGATTTAAAAAAAAAAAATGTTTGCAATAAATTCCAATAAAATTCCAATTTTCTATTTCAGTACAATCACACAATTAAAGCAATATGCAACAAGAAACATCTGATATATCATTTTCTGCTTTCAAAAATGCATTCGTCATTAAGGGCTTGATCTGTTTTACTGACATCTTTATTTACAGCAATTCAGTTGTCATGAATCATAAAAAAAATCAATCTTTGTGGCAAATATTGATAAAATTAACAATTTCTAATTCTGTTTGATCAGACAATTAAAACTAGATGCCACACGACACGCTTGATACTTTCTCCTTTCCTGGTAACAAATCAATCTGTTCAAGCTGTTGATGGCTGCCATCAAATCATTTTTTTTTGTAACATCATAAAACTCTACATTTTCTGTTTCAGGAGTAAAATGGTGCATCACTTGAAGAGGTTAATATGTGATTGTCTTAGTTTTACTGAGGGTTTTATTACCTCATTGGTCACTACAGAGAGGGAGGCTCCTGCCTTTAACAGAAGGTTTACTACCTCTGTTTTGTCCTGCAGTGCTGCAAAGTGAAGAGGTGTCCCGCCCTAAAACAATAAATATAAAGCAGTATTTAAACACAAACAATTTCTCAGTAAATAACAGACATATTGTCATTAAATCTTCACAAGCAACACAGCTTGATATTACAAAAGTGTTTTATAGAGAATTCAATTTTCATGACTACATAAAAAATCTTTTTTCGTTAGAAATTTTGAAAAAATTAACATTTTCTAATTCAGATCAATCACGTGATTAAAACAAGATGCAACACGACACACCTGATATTTTATTTTCTCTGTTTAAGATGACATTCAACTTAAGGGGATCTTTTAATCAAGAATTCAGTTTTATTGTAAAAATTAACAAAAAATCTTTTTTCGTCAGAAATTTTGAAAAAATTTACATTTTCTGATTCAGCTCAATCACACGATTAAACCAAGATGCAACACGACATATCTGATATTTCATTTTCTTTGATTAAGATGACATTTATCTTGAGGGTATTAATTAATCAAGAATTCAATTGTATTGACAAAATTTAAGAAAAAATAATTTTTGTCAAAAATTTTGAAACAATTAACATTTTCTGATTCAGTTCAATCACATGATTAAACAAAGATGCAACACGACATATCTGATATTTCATTTTCTTTGCTTAAGATGACATTCAATTTGAACGGTTCTGTTAATCAAGAATTCAATTTTAATGACAAAATTAAAAAAAAAAATTTTGCAATATAATCCAATAAAATTCACATTTTCTGTTTCAGTACAATCACACAATTAAAGCAATATACAACAAGAAACATCTGATATATTATTTTCTGCATTCAAAATTGCATTAGTCATGAAGGGCTTGATCTGTTTTACTGACATCTTTATTTACAGCAATTCAGTTGTCATGAATTCATAAAAAAAATCAATCTTTGTGGCAAATATTGATAAAATTAACAATTTCTAATTCTGTTTGATCAGACAATTAAAACTAGATGCCACACGACACGCTTGATACTTTCTCCTTTCCTGGTAACAAATCAGTCTGTTCAAGCTGTTGATGGCTGCCATCAAATCATTTTTTTTTGTAACATCATAAAACTCTACATTTTCTGTTTCAGGAGTAAAATGGTGCATCACTTGAAGAGGTTAATATGTGATTGTCTTAGTTTTACTGAGGGTTTTATTACCTCATTGGACACTACAGAGAGGGAGGCTCCTGCCTTTAACAGATGGTTTACTACCTCTGTGTTGCCCTCGACTGCTGCCAAGTGAAGAGGTGTCATCCCCTAAAACAATAAATATAAAACAATATTTAAACACAAGCAATTTCACTGTAAATAACAGACATTTTGTCATTAAATCTTCACAAGCATCACAGCTTGATATTACAAAAGTGTTTTATAGAGAATTCAATTTTCATGACTACATAAAAAATCTTTTTTCGTCAGAAATTTTGAAAAAATTAACATTTTTTAATTCAGATCAATCACGTGATTAAACCAAGATGCAACACGACACACCTGATATTTTATTTTCTCTGTTTAAGATGACATTCATCTTAAGGGGATCTTTTAATCAAGAATTCAGCTTTATTGTTAAAACTAAAAAAAAATCTTTTTTCGTCAGAAATTTTGAAAAAATTAATATTTTCTGATTCAGTTCAATCACACAATTAAACCAAGATGCAACACGACATATCTGATATTTCATTTTCTTTGATTAAGATGACATTCAACTTGAGGGTATTAATTAATCAAGAATTCAATTTTATTGACAAAATTTAAGAAAAAATAATTTTGTCAGAAATTTTGAAACAATTAACATTTTCTGATTTAGTTCAATCACATGATTAAACAAAGATGCAACACGACATATCTGATATTTTCTTTTCTTTGCTTAAGATGATATTCAACTTGAACGGTTCTGTTAATCAAGAATTCAATTTTATTGACAAAATTTAAAAAAGAAAAAATTTTGCAATAAATTCCAATAAAATTCACATTTTCTGTTTCAGTACAATCACACAATTAAAGCAATATGCAACAAGAAACAACTGATATATCATTTTCTGCATTTAAAAATACATTCGTCATGAAGGGTTTCATCTGTTTTACTGACATCTTTATTTATAAGCAATTCAGTTGTCATGAATTCATAAAAAAATCAATCTTTGTAGCAAATATTGATAAAATTAACAATTTCTAATTCTGTTTGATCAGACAATTAAAACTAGATGCCACACGACAAGCTTGATACTTTCTCCTTTCATGGTAACAAATCAGTCTGCTCAAGCTGTTGATGGCTGCCATCAAATCATTTTTTTTTTGTAACATCATAAAACTCTACATTTTCTTTTTCAGGAGTAAAATGGTGCGTCACTTGAAGTGGTTAATATGTGATTGTCTTAGTTTTACTGAAGATTTAATTACCTTATTGGTCACTACCGAGAGGGAGTCTCCTGCCTTTAACAGATGGTCTACTACCTTTGTGTTGCCCCCGATTGCTGCCAAGTGAAGAGGTGTCATCCCCTTGAACAATAAATATAAAACAATATTTAAACACAAGCAATTTCACAGTAAATAACACACATTTTGTCATCAAATCTTCACAAGCAACACAGCTTGATATTACAAGTGTTTTATAGAGAATTCAATTTTCATGACTACATAAAAAATCTTTTTTCGTCAGAAATTTTGAAAAAATTAACATTTTCTACTTCAGATCAATCACGTGATTAAAACAAGATGCAACACGACACACCTGATATTTTATTTTCTCTGTTTAAGATGACATTTAACTTGAGGGTATTAATTAATCAAGAATTCAATTTTATTGACAAAATTAAGAAAAAAAAATTTTTTTTCAGAAATTTTGAAACAATTAACATAGTGAAGAGGTGTCCCGCCCTAAAACAATAAATATAAAGCTGTATTTAAACACAAACAATTTTTCAGTAAATAATAGACATCTTGTCATTAAATCTTCACAAGCAAAAATACCTTTATATTAAAAACATATTTTATAAAAATTCAGTTGTCATGGTTATATAAAAAATCATTTTCGTCAGATATTTTTAAACAATTAACATTTTCTGATTCAGTTCAATCACACGATTAAACCAATATGTAACACGACATACCTTATATTTCATTTCTCTGTTTAAGATGACATTCAACTTAAGGGGTTCTTTTAATCAAGAATTCAGCTTTATTGTAAAAATTAAAAAAAAATCTTTTTTCGTCAGAAATTTTGAAAAAATTTACATTTTCTGATTCAGTTCAATCACACGATTAAACCCAGATGCAACACGACATATCTGATATTTCATTTTCTTTGATTAAGATGACATTCAACTTGAGGGGATTAATTAATCAAGAATTCAATTTTATTGACAAAATTTAAGAAAAAAAAATCAGAAATTTTGAAACAATTAACATTTTCTGATTCATTTCAATCACGTGATTAAACCAAGATGCAACACGACATATCTGATATTTCATTTTCTTTGCTTAAGATGACATTCAACTTGAACGGATCTGTTAATCAAGAATTCAATTTTATTGACAAAATGTAAAAAACAAACTTTTTGTAATAAATTCTAATAAAATTCACATTTTCAGTACAATCACGCGATTAAAGCAAGATGCAACAAGAAAATCTGATATTTCATTTTCTGCATTTAAAAATACATTCGTCATGAAGGGTTTCATCTAATTTACTGACTTCTTTATTTATAAGCAATTCAGTTGTCATAAATTCATAAAAAAAATCATTCTTTGTAGCAAATATTGATAAAATTAACAATTTCTAATTCTGTTTGATCAGACAATTAAAACTAGATGCCACACGACACGCTTGATACTTTCTCATTTCCTGGTAATAATTCAGTCTGTTAAAGCTGTTGATGGCTGCCATGAAATCATTTTATTTTTGCAACATCATAAAACTCTACATTTTCTGTTTCAGGAGTAAAATGGTGCGTCACTTGAAGAGGTTAATATGTGATTGTCTTAATTTTACTGAAGATTTAATTACCTCATTGGTCACTACAGAGAGGGAGGCTCCTGCCTTTAACAGATGGCTTACTAACTCTGTGTGACCCCCGACTGCTGCCAAGTGAAGAGGTGTCTCCCCCTAAAACAATAAATATAAAACAATATTTAAACACAAGCAATTTCACAGTAAATAACAGACATTTTGTCATTAAATCTTCACAAGCAACACAGCTTGATATTACAAAAGTGTTTTATAGAGAATTCAATTTTCATGACTACATAAAAAATCTTTTTTCGTCAGAAATTTTGAAAAAATTAACATTTTCTAATTCAGATCAATCACGTGATTAAAACAAAATGCAACACGACACACCTGATATTTTATTTTCTCTGTTTAAGATGACATTCAACTTAAGGGGATCTTTTAATCAAGAATTCAGTTTTATTGTAAAAATTAAAAAAAAAATCTTATTTCGTCAGAAATTTTGAAAAAATTAACATTTTCTGATTTAGCTCAATCACACGATTAAAACAAGATGCAACACGACATATCTGATATTTCATTTTCTTTGCTTTAGATGGCATTCAACTTGAACGGATCTGTTAATCAAGAATTCAATGTTATTGAAAAAATGTAAAAAACAACTTTTTATAATAAATTCTAATAAAATTCACATTTTCTGTTTCAGTACAATCACACGATTAAAGCAAGATACAACAAGAAAATCTGATATTTCATTTTCTGCATTTAAAAATACATTCGTCATGAAGGGTTTCATCAGTTTTACTGACATCTTAATTTTCAAGCAATTCAGTTGTCATTAATTCATAAAAAAATCAATCTTTGTAGCAAATATTGATAAAATTAACAATTTCTAATTCTGTTTGATCAGACAATTAAAACTAGATGCCACACGACAAGCTTGATACTTTCTCCTTTCCTGGTAACAAATCAGTGTGTTCAAGCTGTTGATGGCTGCCATCAAATCATTTTTTTGGTAACATCATAAAACTCTACATTTTCTTTTTCAGGAGTAAAATGGTGCGTCACTTGAAGAGGTTAATATGTGATTGTCTTAGTTTTACCGAGGATTTAATTACCTCATTGGTCACTACAGAGAGGGAGGCTCCTGCCTTTAACAGATGGTCTACTACCTCTGTGTTGCCCCCGATTGCCGCCAAGTGAAGGGGTGTCCTCCCCTAAAACAATAAATATAAAACAATATTTAAACACAAGCAATTTCACAGTAAATAACAGACATTTTGACATCTAATCTTCACAAGCAACACAGCTTGATATTACAAAAGTGTTTTATAGAGAATTCAATTTTCATGACTACATAAAAAAATCTTTTTTCGTCAGATATTTTGAAAAAATTAACAATTTCTACTTCAGATCAATCACGTGATTAAAACAAGATGCAACACGACACACCTGATATTTTATTTTCTCTGTTTAAGATGACATTCAACCTAAGGGGATCTTTTAATCAAGAATTCAGTTTTATTACAAAAAATTTAAAAAAATCTTTTTTCGTCAGAAATTTTGAAAAAATTAACATTTCCTGATTCAGTTCAATCACACGATTAAACCAAGATACAACACGATATATCTGATATTTCACTTTCTTTGATTAAGATGACATTTAACTTGAGGGTATTAATTAATCAAGAATTCAATTTTATTGACAAAACTAAGAACAAATTATTTTTTGTCAGAAATTTTGAAACAATTAACATAGTGAAGAGGTGTCCCGCCCTAAAGCAATAAATATAAAGCAGTATTTAAACACAAACAATTTCTCAGTAAATAATAGACATCTTGTCATTAAATCTTCACAAGAAAAAACACCTTTATATTACAAACATATTTTATAAAAATTCAGTTGTCATGGTTACATAAAAAATCATTTTCGTCAGAAATTTTGAAAAAATTAACATTTTCTGATTTAGCTCAATCACACGATTAAACCAAGATGCAACACGACATATCTGATATTTCCTTTTCTTTGATTAAGATGACATTTATCTTGAGGGGATTAATTAATCAAGAATTCAATTTTATTGACAAAATTTAAGAAAAAAGAATTTTTTGTCAGAAATTTTGAAACAATTAACATTTTCTGATTCGGTTCAATCACGTTATTAAACCAAGATGCAACACGACATATCTGATATTTCATTTTCTTTGCTTAAGATGACATTCAACTTGAACGGTCCTGTTAATCAAGATTTCAATTTTATTGACAAAATTATAAAAAAAAACTTTTTTGCAATAAATTCTAATAAAATTCACATTTTCTGTTTCAGTACAAACACACAATAAAAGCAAGATGCTACACGAAACATCTGATATATCATTTTCTGCATTTAAAAATACATTCGTCATGGAGGGTTTCATCTGTTTTACTGACATCTTTATTTATAAGCAATTCAGTTGTCATGAATTCATAAAAAAATCAATCTTTGTTGCAAATATTGATAAAATTAACAATTTCTAATTCTGTTTGATCAGACAATTAAAACTAGATGCCACACGACAAGCTTGATACTTTCTCCTTTCCTGGTAACAAATCAGTCTGTTCAAGCTGTTGATGGCTGCCATCAAATCATTTTTTTTTTGTAACATCATAAAACTCTACATTTTCTTTTTCAGGAATAAAATGGTGCGTCACTTGAAGTGGTTAATATGTGATTGTCTTAGTTTTACTGAAGATTTAATTACCTTATTGGTCACTACCGAGAGGGAGTCTCCTGCCTTTAACAGATGGTTTACTACCTCTGTGTTGCCCCCGATTGCTGCCAAGTGAAGAGGTGTCATCCCCTAAAACAATAAATATAAAACAATATTTAAACACAAGCAATTTCACAGTAAATAACAGACATTTTGACATCTAATCTTCACAAGCAACACAGCTTGATATTACAAAAGTGTTTTATAGAGAATTCAATTTTCATGACTACATAAAAAAATCTTTTTTCGTCAGATATTTTGAAAAAATTAACAATTTCTACTTCAGATCAATCACGTGATTAAAACAAGATGCAACACGACACACCTGATATTTTATTTTCTCTGTTTAAGATGACATTCAACCTAAGGGGATCTTTTAATCAAGAATTCAGTTTTATTGCAAAAAATTAAAAAAAATCTTTTTTCGTCAGAAATTTTGAAAAAATTAACATTTCCTGATTCAGTTCAATCACACGATTAAACCAAGATACAACACGATATATCTGATATTTCACTTTCTTTGATTAAGATGACATTTAACTTGAGGGTATTAATTAATCAAGAATTCAATTTTATTGACAAAACTAAGAACAAATTATTTTTTGTCAGAAATTTTGAAACAATTAACATAGTGAAGAGGTGTCCCGCCCTAAAGCAATAAATATAAAGCAGTATTTAAACACAAACAATTTCTCAGTAAATAATAGACATCTTGTCATTAAATCTTCACAAGAAAAAACACCTTTATATTACAAACATATTTTATAAAAATTCAGTTGTCATGGTTACATAAAAAATCATTTTCGTCAGAAATTTTGAAAAAATTAACATTTTCTGATTTAGCTCAATCACACGATTAAACCAAGATGCAACACGACATATCTGATATTTCCTTTTCTTTGATTAAGATGACATTTATCTTGAGGGGATTAATTAATCAAGAATTCAATTTTATTGACAAAATTTAAGAAAAAAGAATTTTTTGTCAGAAATTTTGAAACAATTAACATTTTCTGATTCGGTTCAATCACGTTATTAAACCAAGATGCAACACGACATATCTGATATTTCATTTTCTTTGCTTAAGATGACATTCAACTTGAACGGTCCTGTTAATCAAGATTTCAATTTTATTGACAAAATTATAAAAAAAACTTTTTTGCAATAAATTCTAATAAAATTCACATTTTCTGTTTCAGTACAAACACACAATAAAAGCAAGATGCTACACGAAACATCTGATATATCATTTTCTGCATTTAAAAATACATTCGTCATGGAGGGTTTCATCTGTTTTACTGACATCTTTATTTATAAGCAATTCAGTTGTCATGAATTCATAAAAAAATCAATCTTTGTTGCAAATATTGATAAAATTAACAATTTCTAATTCTGTTTGATCAGACAATTAAAACTAGATGCCACACGACAAGCTTGATACTTTCTCCTTTCCTGGTAACAAATCAGTCTGTTCAAGCTGTTGATGGCTGCCATCAAATCATTTTTTTTTTGTAACATCATAAAACTCTACATTTTCTTTTTCAGGAATAAAATGGTGCGTCACTTGAAGTGGTTAATATGTGATTGTCTTAGTTTTACTGAAGATTTAATTACCTTATTGGTCACTACCGAGAGGGAGTCTCCTGCCTTTAACAGATGGTTTACTACCTCTGTGTTGCCCCCGATTGCTGCCAAGTGAAGAGGTGTCATCCCCTAAAACAATAAATATAAAACAATATTTAAACACAAGTAATTTCACAGTAAATAACACACATTTTGTCATCAAATCTTCACAAGCAACACAGCTTGATATTACAAGTGTTTTATAGAGAATTCAATTTTCAAGACTACATAAAAAATCTTTTTTCGTCAGAAATTTTGAAAATATTTACATTTTCTACTTCAGATCAATCACGTGATTAAAACAAGATGCAACACGACACACCTGATATTTTATTTTCTCTGTTTAAGATGACATTCAACCTAAGGGGATCTTTTAATCAAGAATTCAGTTTTATTGCATAAAATAAAAAAAAATCTTTTTTCGTCAGAAATTTTGAAAAAATTTACATTTTCTGATTCAGTTCAATCACACGATTAAACCAAGATGCAACACGACATATCTGATATTTCATTTTCTTTGCTTTAGATGACATTCAATTTGAACGGATCTGTTAATCAAGAATTCAATTTTATTGACAAAATGTAAAAAGCAAACTTTTTGTAATAAATTCTAATAAAATTCACATTTTCTGTTTCAGTACAATCACACGATTAAAGCAAGATGCAACAAGAAAATTTGATATTTCATTTTCTGCATTTAAAAATACATTCGTCATGAAGGGTTTCATCTGTTTTACTGACATCTTTATTTATAAGCAATTCAGTTGTCATGAATTCATAAAAAAATCATTCTTTGTAGCAAATATTGATAAAATTAACAATTTCTAATTCTGTTTGATCAGACAATTAAAACTAGATGCCACGCTTGATACTTTCTCCTTTCCTGGTAACAATTCAGTCTGTTCAAGCTGTTGATGACTGCCATCCAATCATTTTTTTTTGCAACATCATAAAACTCTACATTTTCTGTTTCAGGAGTAAAATGGTGAGTCACTTGAAGAGGTTAATATGTGATTGTCTTAGTTTTACTGAAGATTTAATTACCTCATTGGTCTCTACAGAGAGGGAGGCTCCTGCCTTTAACAGATGGTTTACTAACTCTGTGTTGCCCTCAACTGCTGCCAAG
Source organism: Bathymodiolus brooksi (assembly GCA_963680875.1). Lineage (NCBI taxonomy): Eukaryota > Metazoa > Mollusca > Bivalvia > Mytilida > Modiolidae > Bathymodiolus > Bathymodiolus brooksi. The sequence goes on from OY804584.1 coordinate 46,552,743, forward strand.
TGAAGAGGTGTCTCCCCCTAAAACAATAAATACAAAACAATATTTAAACACAAGCAATTTCACAGTAAATAACAGACATTTTGTCATTAAATCTTCACAAGCAACAGAGCTTGATATTACAAAAGTGTTTTATAGAGATTTCAATTTTCATGACTACATAAACAATCTTTTTTCGTCAGAAATTTGAAAAAATTAACATTTTCTAATTCAGATCAATCACGTGATTAAAACAAAATGCAACACGGCACACCTGATATTTTATTTTCTCTGTTTAAGATGACATTCAACTTAAGGGGATCTTTTAATCAAGAATTAAGTTTAATTGTAAAAATTAAAAAAAAATCTTTTTTCGTTAGAAATTTTGAAAAAATTAACATTTTCTGATTTAGCTCAATCACACGATTAAACCAAGATGCAACACGACATATAAGATGTTTCATTTTCTTTGATTAAGATGACATTTATCTTGAGGGTATTAATTAATCAAGAATTCAATTGTATTGACAAAATATAAGAAAAAAAAAATTTTGTCAGAAATTTTGAAACATTTAACATTTTCTCATTCAGTTCAATCACGTGATTAAACCAAGATGCAACACGACATATCTGATATTTCATTTTCTTTGCTTAAGATGGCATTCAACTTGAACGGAGCTGTTAATCAAGAATTCAATTTTATTTACAAAATGTAAAAAAAAACTTTTTATAATAAATTCTAATAAAATTCACATTTTCTGTTTCAGTACAATCACACGATTAAAGCAAGATGCAACAAGAAAATCTGATATTTCATTTTCTACATTTAAAAATACATTTGTCATGAAGGGTTTCATCAGTTTTACTGACATCTTTATTTATAAGCAATTCAGTTGTCATGAATTCATAAAAAAATCAATCTTTGTAGCAAATATTGATAAAATTAACAATTTCTAATTCTGTTTGATCAGACAATTAAAACTAGATGCCACACGACAAGCTTGATACTTTCTCCTTTCCTGGTAACAAATCAGTCTATTCAAGCTGTTGATGGCTGCCATCAAATCATTTTTTTCTGGTAACATCATAAAACTCTACATTTTCTTTTTCAGGAGTAAAATGGTGCATCACTTGAAGAGGTTAATATGTGATTGTCTTAGTTTTACTGAAGATTTAATTACCTCATTGGTCACTACAGAGAGGGAGGCTCCTGCCTTTAACAGATGGTCTACTACCTCTGTGTTGCCCCCGATTGCCGCCAAGTGAAGAGGTGTCATCCCCTAAAACAATAAATATAAAACAATATTTAAACACAAGCAATTTCACAGTAAATAGCAGACATTTTGTCATCAAATCTTCACAAGCAACACAGCTTGATATTACAAAAGTGTTTTATAGAGAATTCAGTTTTCATGACCACATAAAAAATCTTTTTTCGTCAGACATTTTGAACAAATTAACATTTTCTAATTCAGATCAATCACGTGATTAAAACAAGATGCAACACGACACACCTGATATTTTATTTTCTCTGTTTAAGATGACATTCAACTTAAGGGGATCTTTTAATCAAGAATTCAGTTTTATTGTAAAAAATAAAATAAAATCTTTTTTCGTCAGAAATTTTGAAAAAAATAACATTTTCTGATTCAGTTCAATCACACGATTAAACCAAGATACAACACGATATATCTGATATTTCACTTTCTTTGATTAAGATGATATTTAACTTGAAGGTATTAATTAATCAAGAATTCAATTTTATTGACAAAATTAAGAAAAAATAATTCTTTGTCAGAAATTTTGAAACAATTAACATAGTTAAGAGGTGTCCCGCCCTAAAACAATAAATATAAAGCAGTATTTAAACACAAACAATTTCTCAGTAAATAATAGACATCTTGTCATTAAATCTTCACAAGCAAAAACACTTTATATTACAAACATATTTTATAAAAATTCAGTTGTCATGGTTACATAAAAATTCATTTTCGTTAGAAATTTTGAAAAAATTAACATTTTCTGATTTAGCTCAATCACACGATTAAACCAAGATGCAACACGACATATCTGATATTTCATTTTCTTTGATTATGATGACATTTATCTTGAGGGGATTAATTAATCAAGAATTCAATTTTATTGACAAAATATTAGAAAAAAAAAATTTTGTCAGAAATTTTGAAACATTTAACATTTTCTCATTCAGTTCAATCACGTGATTAAACCAAGATGCAACACGACATATCTGATATTTCATTTTCTTTGCTTAAGATGGCATTCAACTTGAACGGAGCTGTTAATCAAGAATTCAATTTTATTTACAAAATGTAAAAAAAAACTTTTTATAATAAATTCTAATAAAATTCACATTTTCTGTTTCAGTACAATCACACGATTAAAGCAAGATGCAACAAGAAAATCTGATATTTCATTTTCTACATTTAAAAATACATTTGTCATGAAGGGTTTCATCAGTTTTACTGACATCTTTATTTATAAGCAATTCAGTTGTCATGAATTCATAAAAAAATCAATCTTTGTAGCAAATATTGATAAAATTAACAATTTCTAATTCTGTTTGATCAGACAATTAAAACTAGATGCCACACGACAAGCTTGATACTTTCTCCTTTCCTGGTAACAAATCAGTCTATTCAAGCTGTTGATGGCTGCCATCAAATCATTTTTTTCTGGTAACATCATAAAACTCTACATTTTCTTTTTCAGGAGTAAAATGGTGCATCACTTGAAGAGGTTAATATGTGATTGTCTTAGTTTTACTGAAGATTTAATTACCTCATTGGTCACTACAGAGAGGGAGGCTCCTGCCTTTAACAGATGGTCTACTACCTCTGTGTTGCCCCCGATTGCCGCCAAGTGAAGAGGTGTCATCCCCTAAAACAATAAATATAAAACAATATTTAAACACAAGCAATTTCACAGTAAATAGCAGACATTTTGTCATCAAATCTTCACAAGCAACACAGCTTGATATTACAAAAGTGTTTTATAGAGAATTCAGTTTTCATGACCACATAAAAAATCTTTTTTCGTCAGACATTTTGAACAAATTAACATTTTCTAATTCAGATCAATCACGTGATTAAAACAAGATGCAACACGACACACCTGATATTTTATTTTCTCTGTTTAAGATGACATTCAACTTAAGGGGATCTTTTAATCAAGAATTCAGTTTTATTGTAAAAAATAAAATAAAATCTTTTTTCGTCAGAAATTTTGAAAAAAATAACATTTTCTGATTCAGTTCAATCACACGATTAAACCAAGATACAACACGATATATCTGATATTTCACTTTCTTTGATTAAGATGATATTTAACTTGAAGGTATTAATTAATCAAGAATTCAATTTTATTGACAAAATTAAGAAAAAATAATTCTTTGTCAGAAATTTTGAAACAATTAACATAGTTAAGAGGTGTCCCGCCCTAAAACAATAAATATAAAGCAGTATTTAAACACAAACAATTTCTCAGTAAATAATAGACATCTTGTCATTAAATCTTCACAAGCAAAAACACTTTATATTACAAACATATTTTATAAAAATTCAGTTGTCATGGTTACATAAAAATTCATTTTCGATAGAAATTTTGAAAAAATTAACATTTTCTGATTTAGCTCAATCACACGATTAAACCAAGATGCAACACGACATATCTGATATTTCATTTTCTTTGATTATGATGACATTTATCTTGAGGGGATTAATTAATCAAGAATTCAATTTTATTGACAAAATTTAAGAAAAAAGAATTTTTTGTCAGAAATTTTGAAACAATTAACATTTTCTGATTCAGTTCAATCACGTGATTAAACCAAGATGCAACACGACATATCTGATATTTCATTTTCTTTGCTTAAGATGACATTCAACTTGAACGGTTCTGTTAATCAAGAGTTCAATTTTATTGACAAAATTATAAAAAAAAACTTTTTTGCAATAAATTCTAATAAAATTCTCATTTTTTGTTTCAGTACAAACACACAATAAAAGCAAGATGCAACACGAAACATCTGATATATCATTTTCTGCATTTAAAAATACATTCGTCATTAAGGGCTTGATCTGTTTTACTGACATCTTTATATATAAGCAATTCAGTTGTCATGAATTCATAAAAAAATCAATCTTTGTAGCAAATATTGATAAAATTAACAATTTCTAATTCTGTTTGATCAGACAATTAAAACTAGATGCTACACGACACGCTTGATACTTTCTCCTTTCCTGGTAACAAATCAGTCTGTTCAAGCTGTTGATGGCTGCCATCAAATCATTTTTTTTGTAACATCATAAAATTCTACATTTTCTGTTTCAGGAGTAAAATGGTGCATCACTTCAAGAGGTTAATATGTGATTGTCTTAGTTTTACTGAGGGTTTTATTACTTCATTGGACACTACAGAGAGGGAGGCTCCTGCCTTTAACAGATGGTTTACTACCTCTGTGCTGCCCCCGCCTGCTGCAAAGTGAAGAGGTGTCATCCCCTAAAACAATAAATATAAAACAGTATTTAAACAATAACAATTTCACAGTAAATAACAGACATATTGTCATTAAATCTTCACAAGCAACACAGCTTGATATTACAAAAGTGTTTTATAGAGAATTAAATTTTCATGAGTACATAAAAAATCTTCGTCAGAAATTTTGAAAAAATTAACATTTTCTAATTCAGATCAATCACGTGATTAAAACAAGATGCAACACGACATACCCGATATTTTATTTTCTCTGTTTAAGATGACATTCAAATTATGGGGATCTTTTAATCAAGAATTCAGTTTTATTGTAAAAACTAAAAAAATATATTTTTTGGTCAAAAATTTAAAAAAAATTTACATTTTCTGATTCATTTTCTTTGCTTAAGATGACATTCAACTTGAACGGATCTGTTAATCAAGAATTCAATTTTATGACAAATTGTAAAAAACAAAACTTTTTGTAATAAATTCTAATAAAATTCACATTTTCTGTTTCAGTACAATCACACGATTAAAGCAAGATGCAACAAGAAAATCTGATATTTCATTTTCTGCATTTAAAAATACATTCGTCATGAAGGGTTACATCTGTTTTACTGACATCTTTATTTATAAGCAATTCAGTTGTCATGAATTCATAAAAAAATCATTATTTGTAGCAAATATTGATAAAATTAACAATTTCTAATTCTGTTTGATCAGACAATTAAAACTAGATGCCACACGACACGCTTGATACTTTCTCCTTTCCTGGTAACAATTCAGTCTGTTCAAGCTGTTGATAGCTGCCCTCAAATCATTTTTATTTGTTACATCATAAAACTCTACATTTTCTGTTTCAGGAGAAAAATGGTGCATCACTTGAAGAGGTTAATATGTGATTGTCTTAGTTTTACTGAGGGTTTTATTACCTCATTGGACACTACAGAGAGGGAGGCTCCTGCCTTTAACAGATGGTTTACTACCTCTGTGTTGCCCTCGAATGCTGCCAAGTGAAGAGGTGTCATCCCCTAAAACAATAAATATAAAACAGTATTTAAACACAAACAATTTCTTCGTAAAAAACAGACATATTGTCATTAAATCTTCACAAGCAACACAGCTTGATATTACAAAAGTGTTTTATAGAGAATTCAATTTTCATGACTGCATGAAAAATCTTTTTCGTCAGAAATTTTGAAAAAATTAACATTTTCTAATTCAGATCAATCACGTGATTAAAACAAGATGCAACACGACACACCTGATATTTTATTTTATCTGTTTTAGATGACATTCAACTTAAGGGGATCTTTTAATCAAGAATTAAGCTTTATTGTAAAAATAAAAAAAAAATCTTTTTTCGTCAGAAATTTTGAAAAAATTTACATTTTCTGGTTCAGTTCAATCACACGATTAAATCAAGATGCAACACGACAAATCTGATATTTCATTTTCTTTGATTAAGATGACATTCAACTTGAGGGTATTAATTAATCAAGAATTCAATTTTATTGCCAAATTTAAGAAAAAATAATTTTTTGTCAGAAATTTTGAAACAATTAACATTTTCTGATTCAGTTCAATCACGTGATTAAACCAAGATGCAACAGGATATATCTGATATTTCATTTTCTTTGCTTAAGATGACATTCAACTTGAACGGATCGGTTAATCAAGAATTCAATGTTATTGACAAAATGTAAAAAACAAACTTTTTGTAATAAATTCTAATAAAATTCATATTTTCTATTTCAGTACAATCACACGATTAAAGCAAGATGCAACAAGAAAATCTGATATTTCATTTTCTGCATTTAAAAATACATTCGTCATAAAGGTTTCATCTGTTTTACTGGCATCTTTATTTATAAGCAATTCAGTTGTCATGAATTCATAAAAAAATCAATCTTTGTAGCAAATATTGATAAAATTAACAATTTCTAAATCTGTTTGATCAGACAATTCAAACTAGATGCCACACGACACGCTTGATACTTTCTCCTTTCCTGTTAACAAATCAGTCTGTTCAAGCTGTTGATGGCTGCCATCAAATAATTTTTTTCTTGTAACATCATAAAACTCTACATTTTCTGTTTCAGGAGTAAAATGGTGCGTCACATGAAGAGGTTAATATGTGATTGTCTTAGTTTTACTGAGGGTTTAATTACCTCATTGGTCACTACAGAGAGGGAGGCTCCTGCATTTAACAGATGGTCTACTACCTCTGTGTTGCCCCCGACTGCTGCCAAGTGAAGAGGTGTAATCCCCTAAAACAATAAATATAAAACAATATTTAAACACAAGCAATTTCACAGTAAATAACAGACAGGTTGTCATTAAATCTTCACAAGCAACACAGCTTTATATTATAAAAGTGTTTTATAGAGAATTCATTTTTCATGACTACATAAAAAATCTTTTTTTGTCAGAAATTTTGAACAAATTAACATTTTCTAATTCAGATCAATCACGTGATTAAAACAAGATACAACACGACACACCTGATATTTTATTTTCTCTGTTTAAGATGACATTCAACCTAAGGGGATCTTTTAATCAAGAATTCAGTGTTATTGTAAAAATTAAAAAAAAATCTTTTTTCGTCAGAAATTTTGAAAAAATTTACATTTTCTGATTCAGTTCAATCACACGATTAAACCAAGATGCAACACGACATATCTGATATTTCATTTTCTTTGATTAAGATGACATTCAACTTGAGGGTATTAATTAATCAAGAATTCAATTCTATTGACAAAATTTAAGAAAAAATCATTTTTCGTCAGAAATTTTGAAACAATTAACATAGTGAAGAGGTGTCCCGCTCTAAAACAATAAATATAAAGCAGTATTTAAACACAAACAATTTCTCAGTAAATAACAGACATCTTGTCATTAAATCTTCACAAGCAAAAACATTATCTGATTCAGTTCAAGCATACGATTAAAACAAGATGCAACACAACACATCTGATAATGTATCTTCTTTATTTAAGATGGCATTCAACTTGAAGGGATCTGTTCATCAAGAATTCAGTTTTATTGTCAAATTTAAAAAGAAAACATTTTTCGTCACAAATTCAAATAAAATTAACATTTTCTGTTTCAGTTCAATGAGATAGTTAAAACAAGATGTCATACGACACGTTTGATACTTTCTCCATTCCTTGTAACAAATAAAAAGTATTTTATCAACAATTCAGTTGTCATGGTTACAAACGAAAACTATTTTGGTCAGAAGGGTATCTTTGTATCGTTTGTATCAACTACCATATTACAAAAATATAAAATCACGATAATTCTTTTAATTTCAGATTAAAGGGTCAACAATCGAAATACTACTTGTAAACATCAGGAGATAACTTTGTTTTATATATAAAAACACAGAAAAGTAAAGGATTTACTGCTAGACATTGGCTCACTCACAAAAGTTTCGCAGGAACAGCCCTTTATATTTGTAGTGTCATCTCACTGAATAATTTGACCATCTACATGATCGATGATGTGCAAATCATAATTTGGGTTATTTCAGAAAATTGGGAGATAAATTTTCATCAGTAAAAGATTAAAGCTTTTCTTTAATTTTTCTTTGATAAGTTTCAAATTTTACTACATGGATATATCGCTTTAAAGCATAGAATATTATGTAATTTACTTTAAACTTGTCAAACTAGCTCTATAATATATTGTATTCAGCTATCATATAGCCATATGGTATATAATGTGACATTTCCGGCTTAGGATATATCTTCCCTCAGGCTGAGGCAATTGGCGAGGCAGATTTGTGTCCGCTGCCTTAATTTGTGCTTTGGAACCAGCATTCATAAGAAATTGCCAAAGCCTGTTGCACTGAGGGTGAAGTTTTTCAAGGTAATTCTCAAAGTTTCTAACCGGACAATATTCAGGCATTTCACTATCCTCAGTCATTTGTCCAGAAACATTTTCTCTGTTCATTTCCCTATGAGTTTTAGTTAATTTGTCCATCTTTTTCATTACATAATGTTCCAATGACAAACATGTCTTTTGTAATAGATTCCATATTTTTAATTGGCTCTTCGACAAAAAAGTCTTACATTTATTCGAACACGATTTGTGAGGTCTGTAGGGGTAGATTTGTACATGTAGATATTATTGTACAGTTTTGATTTATCCTCGGGTTCTCATTATATATCTCTTCAAATCTCTTCTTTTGCGTTGCTAATGTTGTGGTTTTGTAAAGATCTCCGTTTTACGTATGTGCATCTACAGAAAAATGGGAAAGTGTTTCCGCTAGCCTGGCGACATCAAACATTTCAAAGTTTGTTTCCATGTCTTTCTCCTTCAAATAAGATCTCAATAAATTCACTGCAGCTTAGTTTGATATGATTGTGTTTATATAAACAATATTTTGTCTTTTAGCAGTGATATCCTCTTCTGAATGAGATACAAATTGCTTCATTTCGGCTTTGTTTGTATTAACTTTGCTCTTGTTTATTTTCTGTGCAAACGATTTGCAAGGTGTCGCTAATCTTTCAGGTACATTTTATTTTCTATATAACTGTTTACAATTTTTCAATTATAATTTTTTTTTGCCATGTTTGTTAAAAGATCGGGACGAAATATTGCAATCGTCATAGAGGACCTTTCATAGATGCTTCCTACCAAGTTTCGGTTCATTTGGCCAAGTTGTTTCAGAGGAGAAGATTTTTTTTAAATTGACCAATCAGAAACAAGAATTGCCTGTGGCAACCATGTGTGTTAACGGATCAGGACGAAATGTGCAATCTGCATAGTAGACTTGCCATTAGATGCTTTCTACCAAGTTTCCTTTCACTTGGCCAAGCGGTTTCAGAGGAGAAGATTTGTTTAAATCGACCAATCAGAAACAAGAATTGCCTTTGACAGCCATGTTTGTTAATGGATCAGGACAAGATTAGCAATCTTTATAGAGGAACTTCCGTAGATGCTTCCTCCAAAGTGTCGGTTCTTTTGGACAAGCGATTTCAGAGAATATGTTTTAGAACCCGACCAATCAGAAACAAGAATTGCATGTGGCGACCATGCTTATAAACGGATCGGGACGAAATGTGCAATCTTTATAGCGGATGTTCCATAGATGTTTCCTACTAAGTTACGGTTCATTTGGCCAAGCGGTTTCAGAAAAGAAAATTGACCAATCAGAACAAAATTGCCTGTGGTGTCCATGTTTGCTAACGGATCGGGAGGAAATGTGCAATTGTTATAGAGAACCTTTCATAGATGCTTTCTACCAAGATTTGATTCATTTGGCAAAGCGGCTTCAGAGGAGAAGATTTTTAAAAATCGACCAATCGAATACAAGAATTGCCTTTGGTGGTCATGTTTATTAACGGATCTTCATAGAGGAACTTACAAAGATGCTTCCTACCAAGATTCAGTTCATTTGGCCAAGGGGTTTCAGAAGAAATTCTTTTTAATCGACCAATCAGAAACAAGAATTGCCTATGGTGGCCATGTTTGTTAACAGATAGGGACGAAATGAGCAATCTTCATAGAGGACATTCCATAGATGCTTCCTACCAAGATTTGGTTTATTTGACCACAGTGGTTTCAGAGGAGAAGATTTTTAAAAATTAACCAATCAAAAACAAGAATTGCCTGTGGCAGCCATGTATGTTTATTAACGGATCGGGACGAAATGTGCTATCGTTATAGAGGACCTTCCATAGATGCTTCCTACCAAGTTTCTGTTCATTTGGCTAAGACGTTTTAGAGCAGAAGATTAAAATGTGAAAAGTTAGCATACGACAGACGACTGACGACAGAAGACCGACGCCAAGTGATGGCAAGGTGAGCTAAAAAAAATCAGGTTTTCAAGAGTAGCAAGACTCTAATTATCAAGGTAGACAGAAATAATTTTTGAAATTGAATAGATGTCATTTAGGTCATTAGGGATAACAAAAAATTAAAAAACCCAGAATAAATCAGATCAGACAGCTTTAAAGAAAACATTTACTATATTTATAACTTTAGAGGGGTTGCAAAACTATGTTTCGATTGATCGCCATTAACTTCTCCCAGAATTATCCACACTTCGTGGTCTTCCACTACTTCCTGTGAGCTTTCTGAAAGAGATGTCACTTCTCCCTCTAATTTGAAACTAGTAAGAGATCTGAGGTGTACTTGACCTGTTCCTTAAATGATCAACTCTCTCTCTCTCTCCCTGAGGTGTACTTGACTTGTACCTTAAATGATTAACTCTCTCTCTCTGAAATGTACTGGACTTGTATCATGATAATTTTAAACAGGTACGTACTTACATATATATACTTGATGTTCTTTATCTTTTACATGCATACTATTTTAATTTTAATGATATTTAAGTGTGTCCTGTATACTATATTACTTACATAGTAATCGACATCTTGACAGTTGACCTCTGCCCCTTTGTTGATACAATCCAGAAGAGTGTCAACATCTCCATATCGTGCAGCAGCAAGAAACCTCTGAAATGAAATTGCGCAGAAAAATATAAATAATTGCCAAATTAGTATTAAATAATGATTTTAAATACAAACATGAACAGTCATCTTAAAAATGTATTCTACTGATGCTTATTATACAAGTATGACTTTATAAGATTCTACTGATAATTATTATATAAGTATGACATTATGAGATTATACTGATAATTATTATATAAGTATGACTTTATAAGATTCTACTGATAATTATTATATAAGTATGACTTTATAAGATTCTACTGATAATTATTATATAAGTATGACTTTATGAGATTATACTGATAATTATTATATAAGTATGACTTTATAAGATTTTACTAATAATTATTATATAAGTATGACTTTATAAGATTCTACTGATAATTATTATATAAGTATATAAGTATGACGTTATGAGATTCTACTGATAATTATTATATAAGTATGACTTTATAAGATTCTACTGATAATTATAATATAAGTATGACTTTATGAGATTCTACTGATAATTATTATATAAGTATGACTTTATGAGATTCTACTGATAATTATTATATATTTTAGTATGACTTTATGAGATTCTACTGTTATCATTAAAAGTCCTGGTCATCTTAGAAATCATTGAAAGCTGCCACTAAAATGTCAGTGAAAATGTCAAGATATAAATTAATAAAGGATTCATGTAATCAAACATTATCAAAACAGAAATGATATAATCCTGTATATTTGAATTAAAGAAAAACAAAAGTAAATTCCACCACAATATTTGAAAATAAATTTAGAGCAAAGAAACAAAACAGTAATTTTGTATGACCCTTAAATAAAAACACTTAGTGAAATGTAGCGATGTGAAATTCCATCAAAATTTCAGTTTTGATGATCGTTAAAACAACATCCATCGATGATCAATGATCCATAACAATTAACTTTTCAGACTAGAATTACACTACAAAATATTTCAAGAGTACGTGTACAATTGATAAAGTAGTTAAACATTAAACAACATTTTATCGTGCAAAACTTTAGTAAGAATCTAGACTGCAGAATTTTTCACTGGTAGTGTGTTGACATAGAAAATTTATATTATAAAATTAACCTCTCATTTATTATTTAAAGAAAACCAAAATAGTTTTATTTAATGTCAGAAAGGATCAGAAGTGTTAAATAATTAACTATAATGGATGTGTACATGAAGAATCCCGAGGATTATCAGGGTTAAAAATTAAATATTTGAGATAGTAGTCCTTAGGTTATAAAAAAAATATTTGGACTAGTCTTCCATAATACTGATTAGCCTGTACAAAATGCTAGGGGCATCCGGGTGCATGTCCCCCGCCCCATCCCCTCCCCACAAAATTTTCTAAATTAAATTAAAAATTAGATGCAAAATTCTGGAGTGTAAATGAAGCTTGTACAATAATACCCCCAGCAATGCCCGTTACATACTCAATTTTCCCCATACTCATTTTTCCCCCGGAAAAATGAGTATATACTTCGATTTCCCCCCGGAAGAAATGAGTATATACTGAATTTTCCCTCCGGAAAACCAAGTATGTGTTAACACATACTCATTTTCCTCCCATACTAGTTTTCCCCCTCTCCTATTTTAATAGGATTTTTCTTGTGTACACTTCTATGCATGTTTTTGGTGGAAGACATAATAGTTAAATGTGGACGAAGAGGGTATCAAAAATGATGATAGTAATAACTAAGGCAAGCATGAACATGGAGTGAGAACGGATAAGGAGGTAGGAGGAAAGGATGGGAAAAACATTTTTGAGTGATAAACCGATCTTCCGTAGTGCAAGCGAGAAAAAGTCAAGTTTGCTAAGTGCTGGAAGGCACAACTGACAGGTATGATGAAGAGGGCAGGAAGGGAGGAATATAATGAGAAGGATAGAGAGGACGGAGGGAGAATGATAAAAAGATGATGGAGAGGAAGGAGAGATAGAGGTATTAAATAAGGAGGATGACGGGAAGAATTAGGGAGGGAGTCAATATGGAAAAGGATGGAGATAGTGAGGAGGATAATGATGAGGAAGTAGTGAAACAGGTAGTGAAGAGGAGATTTGAAGGAAGAGGATTGAAAGGACGAAGTGACAAAGGTCAACGAGGAGGACAGAAGTAGTGAGGAGGTAATACGGAGGAGGAGGATGAGGACGGAGGAGAAAATTATACGGAGAAGGTAATTAGGAAGAGGAAGGAGAAGAAGGAGGGAGAAAGGCAGTGAGGAAGAGTTAATAAGGAGGATGGAGACAGAAGAAAGACAGAGGTAATGAAGTGGATGATAATATTACAGGAAAGAGAAGAAAGGTAATGAGGTGGCGGATTAAGAGGAATGAAGGATGGAGAGATGGTAATGAGGAGGATCACTGAGAGGAGGGAGGGAGAGAGGTAGTGAAGAGGATGGATAGGAATGAGGGAGAGGAAGCAGGGAGAGAAGCAGTGAGAAGGAGGATTGAGAGGAAGGAAGGATAGCAGTAGTGAGGATGACTGAGAGGAAGGACGGAGAGCTAGTGAGGAGAAGGAGATAGAGGTAGTGAGGACGAGGATGGAGAGGAAGGAGGGAGAGAAGTAGTGAGGAAGTGGATGGCGAGGAATAAGGGAGGAGAAGTAGTGAGGAGGAGGATTGAGAGGAAGGAGGGAGAGAGGCAGTGAGGAGGAGGAGGAGGAGGAGGAGGAGGAGGAGGAGGAGGAGGAGGAGGAGGAGGAGGAGGAGGAGGAGGAGGAGGAGGAGGGAGATGAAGGAGGGATAGAGGTAGTGAGGAAGTGGATGGAGAATAATGAGGGAAGAGAAGTAGTGAGAGGGGGATTGAGAGGAAGGATGGAGAGAGGTAGTGATGAGGAGGAGAGCAGGGAGGGAGAGAAATAGAGAAGAGGAAGAAGGAGAAAGAGAGGTAGTGAGGAGGAGGATGGGAAGGAAGGAGGGAGATAGGTAGTGAGGAGGAGGATGGAGAAGAAGGACGGCAGAGGTAGTGAGGAGGAGGATGGAGAGGAAGGAGGGCAGAGGTAGTGAGGAGGAGGGTGGAGAGTAATGAGGGCGAGGAAGGAGGGAGAGAGGCAGTGAGGAGGAGAATGGAGAGTAAGGGTTAGAAAGGTAGTGAGGAGGACGACTACTTTAATAGATTTCCCCCGACAATGCCTTCATTGATTCTTGAAAATCGATCGATCAGAATGTTCAAAGTCTTCTATCGATCTGCACCAAAGTAACAACACTTGTGCAGTACCTCATAGTGAACACCCTCAAAGTTAAATTGGTTAAATTATGTTCATTTGTTCTCAAGGAGATGACGAAAATGTAATTCATAGGTTTTTGAAAAATCACGTGAAAATTGGCAAAAATTAGAATGGAACCCCTTTTTAGCTCAAATGACTAAAAGTCAGGATGAGCTTTTGCCATCACATTGCGTTTGCCGTCCGTCGTCCGTCCGTCGTCCGTCCGTTAACTTTTTACATTTTGATCTTCTTGAGAACCACTGAAACTTTTGCTTGCTGAAATGATACGCAAATCAAGCTCGTCAAATATCTTCATTTGGATGAAGTTGTACGGCGAACCCTTATAGGAGTTATTGCCCCTGAAATGTCCAATTTTGCTTTTTTTGCCATTATCTCGAAAACTATAATAGATAAAGAAAAAACTATTGCTCAAAGATGATCAATGTAAATGGCAAAAAAAAATATACATATGTATTGTAGTGGTTCAGGATTTCCAGGTGAGCAATTCAGGCTCCTGGGAGCCTCTAGTTTTAGAACCCCCCTGGAACCCCTCTTTGAAAAATATTTTGGATCCGTGCCTGGATAACAGTTAAAAATAGGTCATTGTTAATTACCGGTATTATCGGTCCTGTAGGAGTGCTCGTACCCTTTATGAAAGACACGACTACTCTCTGTTTAATGATTGTAATTTTGATGATACACTCTCAATCACGAAGTTGTAAGGGGTATAATGTTTTAACCCGTCCGTTAACTAGTCCGTTCGTCAGTCCTATATAGATTTTCAGATAACAACTTGAGAAAGGATTCAGGTTTTTTTCAAGCTTACCACAAATGTTTACTGATGACCATTAAAGACAGATCAAGTTAGAATTTGGGTTGATCAGATTTCTTATTCTTGAGTTACGGTCCTTGATTGACTGAAAATAGACCAGTTCGTCAAAGGTCGGAACCTTTTTAATGAACACATTCTATCTAATGAAAATCGATCCAAATGGACGCAGTGGGCCCCTTTTTTGCAATGCTTGTTCAAAAATGACACATAAAAATTAAGGTCATGAATTCATTTTTAATTAAGGTCGCTTTAATAAGCGGGAACACATAGTTATTTTTTTCAGGTTTGGTATATTTTGTATTTTGTTTTCGCTCTTTTGTTTGTTGTTTTTCAAGTTTTGATATATCGTTTGTTTGTTTTTAGCTTCGATTTTTTTAATTGTTTTTTCAATTTTAATATAAAACTATAGAAAACTATAGAAATAGCGCGACCTTATTTTGCCGTCGATAAGAAAAAACGTTTACTGGACAAATTAAGTAACCTTCTACAATTTTACGTAGACATCGTAATTTTTATCCGAAATCAAGTTTGTTAAGTTCATTGTCTGCCAATGAAAATGAACATTTTTCGTTATTTGGATTTATCACGAAATATGAGCGAAAAATATAGTTTCGAATGTGTAAAGTTTTATACTCGTGGTTTGTTTACGTCAAGTTGCAACTGGACATTTTGTTGACCTGACTCCTTTAGAAATATTTTTTAACTTGCTTTAAAAAAATCATTTTTGAAAAGACTTTTCGTTTTCGAAGATAATAACATTTGATATGTATACTTTTTTGTGAAAATTTTGTAAAACATAGCTGAAATAAATCTTGGTATTTGGCATGTAGATGTTTTTCCTTCAGCGTTACATTCTGTCATGTCCATAAACTTACCGATTTTTTTCCTTCAAGCATTGCTTTAATCAGAAATCGTTAATGGGGTCATAGAACACGCTGACTCTGCTTCCGGTCCCACAAAAAAAATGGTCCGAAAAACATATTTTTAGGTTTTTACTGAGAAAAATGTAAAAGACATACGGATATTTTGTAACGCGCTACATGAGAAAATTGTGTGTTAACGACGTTTTCTTCCCATAAATTCGTTTTCAAAAGCAAAAATAAACCTAATCTAATATAATAAAACAAATATTCGTATAATTCCCTATACAAGCATGTATCGGAAATCAAAATCCATCAATCTAAAAAAAATCTAGATTCGTTTTGCTTATTTCATGTTCTATTTAGTCAAAGTATCACCAATAGCGCGCGTAACGTCTGTATATAAGTTTTCAATATTTTATAAACACGCAAATCCTAACAATCAGCCATATTATTACATAATAACCTTCACGCAATACATAAAAATACGGAACTACTTTTTTGATTGACATGAAGGGGAAATAACTCGCATTGTTTACATGATCGTCTGCTAAAAGTACATAAACAAACACGAAACTAAAAACGGCTGATAAAGGTGAGAAATAAAATCAAATATCGGCAAAAAGTCGGAGATTTCCCTGTCTTGCACTTTTGCCGGTGTTAGATGTTATATATCTTTGATCATTAATGGTCAATAACTATATACGGTCAATGCAACTTCTCAAATAGAACAAGTGCATGATAAAAAAAACAGTAACGGGACGCCGAAGAATTACTGTTAAAACATCTTATGTTTCAATTTTGCGATTAACCTCATTTTATTTGTATTAGCTGCAGACAATTTGATTGGTACATTTATATTGTATTGTAAAATTTAAGAATGTCGTTTGACAGTAGAAACAACCAAATGGTGTCAAGCTTCCAGTATTCATCTCTACCTGATATGCAAGTAAAACAAAACTAGAATTTATAACAAAATGTACAATCAAAATATTAAACAGCGTACGCATGCCATGTGCTGGACCGGTTTTTGTAATATATACTGAACAAACAAACAGTTTCATACTAAAGGTTCATTGTAATACTTATCAAACTCAAAGGGTACACTCGATATGCCTATTTTTTTAAGTGAGTGAGTGGGTGAGTGATAGTTGTTTAATGCCAATTCAGCAATTTTTCAGCTAAATCACACTGAGAACAAGTTAATTTTCAATGAGATAATGATGACGTCCACTTTGCTCTAGACCAACACGCTGAGTTGGATTTGTATAGTGCTAGCTCACTGAAACAACATTCCGCGGGTAGATATGTCGCTCCACTCGGACATATTATTCTGATTCCGAGCCAACCAGTCTTTGCTCTTACTCCTTAATGCTGCGACGTTAGCGGAGAAGCAACAAATACCAATTGTATATTCTTTGGTTTGACCCGACCGGGACTCGAAACTACAATATATCGCACTCGATGCGAGCACGCGCTAACCATGACGCTACTGATGCGAGCACGCGCTAACCATGACGCTACCGATGCGGTTTCCAATTTTTATTTTATTTTATCTTTTTTTTTATCAAAGTTTCTTAGTGTTCTTCAATATATTAGTATTAGGAGCCGGGTGGCTCAATGAGTTAGGTCGTTGGATCTAACAACTCATACAAGCCTATCACCAATACGGCGTGGGTTCGTGCCCGGCTTTGTAAATTACAAAAAAAGGTGCACTCGACTCGCAGCCGCAAGTGATAAAGTTTACTAGTTGCTTGCCCATGGTCGTTGGTTCTCTCCGGGTACTCCGCTTCCTCCACCACTAAAACTGGTCGTCATGATATAGCTGAAATATTGTTGAAAATGGTGTTAAAACACCAAAAATCAATCAAAATCAATCAATATATTATTTGAAAACAAAAATTAATCCAAAACAATAAGAGTTACTTGATATCTATATAAGATGGTGTTTTCACATAGACATCTTACACGTCTAATATGATGTTAATGGAATAGGTTATGTACTCGCGGCATATATATATTTTTAAATTAAATAACGCTATTATAAACAAAATCTCTGAAAATTTATCCAGAGCTTTCGGCCGTACAACCCGGCCTTATTCAGCGGAACTTTATTATGTTATGGTACATTTTAATTTGTCATAATGGATAACGTCACAAAGTAAATAAAATAAAAATTATGGGAAATAAAACGTTACGTTTTTGTATTTAATCTATGGGGTTTGAATGTTCGTAGTTTATTCATCCACAGTTTTTCGATTGTCTCTCGGTAAGAATTATCGCCGCAATTTTTTTCTAAAGCCACAATTTCTTAATCATTCACGGAATGTTCAGTGGAATTAAAATGAATTGCTATTGGATCAGGTTTCTGCCTTCTGATTAGTGATACATTTTACAAATGTCTTTGGTACAGGGTGTCCCCGGTTTCTCTGACGTACATAAATTTGTCACAATGTTTACAAAATAAAGCGTAAACCACATTTGCCGTCGTACAATTAATATAATTTTTTACGTTAAGTGTTTTTCCTTCAAAATTGGTGAATGTATGGGTGTTACGAACATACGGACAAATAGCACAGTTCCTACTGCAAGGTTCACACTTATGTTCCTGTTTAAAAAAACATAGAAATATGCTTTTTGCGAACTAAAATATCTTTTAAATTCTTATCTCGTCTGAATGCTAAAATTGGTGGTTTTATGAACACTTTTTTTCATTTTCTCCGACTTGTGCAATACTGTCATTTTCTTTTTAATGACTTCACTGACGTGGGGTAAACCTTTCGAATAAGTTAACACAACCGGTACTCGATCTGTCTTAGATTTATCAGTTCTGTACTGAAGTAAATTATTTCTGTCAAGTTTGTCAACCTTCATTAATTCATTATCAATCGATCTTGTTGTGTATCCCCGTTTGCAAAGATTCTTCTTCATTTCATTTTCTGTATCTTGTATGAAGATTCCTCAGAACAAATTCGTTTTACCCGAAATCCTAACCTGTATGGTATTGAACTTTTCATATATTCTAGATGAGAAGCCTTTGAGTGTAAGTATAGATGTTTTTCCGTCGGTTTTGTGAACAAATCTGTCTTTATTCTGCCGTGTTCGATTATTGTTAAAACGTTCAAAAATTCTAATTTCTCGGTTGAATATCGTAAATCAACTTGAATGCGGGGATGTATTGAATTTGCCACTCTATGAAAATCTTTAAGTGAATCTAAGCCATCACTCCATAAACCACATACAACGTCTACAAATCTAAAATAG
The DNA here is from genome assembly GCA_963680875.1 of Bathymodiolus brooksi. Classification (NCBI taxonomy): domain Eukaryota; kingdom Metazoa; phylum Mollusca; class Bivalvia; order Mytilida; family Modiolidae; genus Bathymodiolus; species Bathymodiolus brooksi. The sequence continues at coordinate 46,571,849 of OY804584.1, forward strand.
GTTATGGGTTTTGTCTTTGAATTTTCAAAAAATGTTTTTTCCCATGATCCTAAATAAACGGAGGCATAGTTCATCCCTAAATGTGAACCAATCGCTGTTCCCTCTGTTTAGATATAATGTTTCCCGTTAAAAGAAAAGTTAAATATATATAGCGTTATCTAATTTAAAAATTTTGAAAAGATACCTCAGAACTTGAAAGCTTTCTCCACTTCTGAAACAATTTTCATGCTTTAAAATACAACTTATGAGAGTTCTTACTTTTGATCAAACACTCTTTGAATATTGCAATAATCCAACTGCATAGCAAATAAAGAAAACATTACAAGTTCTATAAAAAAAATCATGACCAGTCTGTCGAAGGTGACTTTAGCGAATGCCAATTCTGCACAAATCGTTTTGTATTTCTTTCTTTTAATGTTATGCAAGGCATCCACATATAAAATATTTTGACTATATGCTGTTGGGTTTTTTATTCACATTTTGTATTCATTTAAGACAAATTTGTGTTGTTTTCGTAATCAATTTGCACGTCGAACACACCCTTGTCAAGTATTATAATGAACCTTAAATAAATTATAAAAAGGAAACATAATTGTGATATTGAGCTTTTTTACGCTATTCTTTCAATTTTGTACATTGACAAAACCAGGTGTACTTAAATACAATTTTTGGGATGGTTGACAAAGCCGGAACGAATGTACGTAAATAAGCATTGTGCTTTTCACTGTAGTAAGTCTAAAGCTATTCATGTTAGCACGTCAGTGCAAATTATCATTTATCTAAGCATTACAAAGGATGTGTGCACTTTAATTACACATATAGACTACTTTTTATAGCTTTATTTGATGATTTCAAGCTCATTATTAGCATTTGTCATTGTTTATGTCCATCATTTTATCCATATCTGAGTAATCGACGAAGGTAACCACAGAAGCATATTGGTAAAAACAAACAAAAATAATCGACCGATAACGACATCTTCTGGATTCAAGATATAGTAATACTATATGATCATAATACTTACTTTTTGTCGTCGCCTGCATGTCAATCATGCCTAACTGACTTGTACCGGAAGCTGACTGAACATTTTCGAACGGAGCCTTTGACGACAGTGATATAGTACAGGTACAATAACTAGAATGAGGAGATCCCATACATGTAAGTTGTTAATCCAAGTTTGACATTTGTTCACTTTCTATGCTGGTCCTTGTTTGGCTCTTTTTGACTTTTTATTTTTTTATCTCGGAATCATAAGAACTATAGGTAGGTCTGAAGGGGAAAACCTTTGCAATATCAGATTCGAAATAAAATACATAATTTTGGGCGTTAACCCCTTTGCCCTCTTGTATATTTGAAATGATAAAAATTACAACGAATTTGTTGAAATACTTTAAGCGAAGATCTTTTCAAAGGAATCAAACTGCATAAAAAACAAAATACAGAAAACAAACTGCACACAAAAAAGCTTTAAAATAAAAAAATATTTTTTTTTAGATGTTGGTCAGTTTTAACTTCCTTTGACCCTTTCTATCTCGAAACATAAAGAGCTTCAAAAAGTATGCAAGAAATTTCACCAGGAATCGAAAGAAGATTACACAATCTGGAGAAAAAACAAAAACTTTTGGATGGTGTCTAGACATGCATTGAATTAGCAGATGAGTAGGAATGGACCGGAAAGTGGGGGACAAGTTTTGAGGGTGGACCAGAAAAAGTGGCCAGTTTTCAAAACTGATAAGCAAAAAAATATTGAAATGATATAAAAAAAGCAATTTGATTTGGATGAATATGTTATGCTTCTATGCTAAAAATCCAGCTTTTTAAATTTTGACAAAAGGGAGGGGGGCCCCTTCCGCTTGCCACCGGCTCCTATGACCCTTAATAAGAAAAGATAGTTAAATTTAATCATTTTTCATTTTTATGCAATTTTTGCATTTATTATTTCTGTACCTAAGATAATAAAACAAACACTTTCTATGATGTGCTGCATTGAACAAGGAACATGATACATTAGTTTTTGCCTTATTTCTGTTAATTATTTCTATCAGTACCCATTTATTTATTTATTTTACTACCCAAAAAAGGGAAAAAGGAATTATACAAAAAACCTAAAGATACATTGTGAAAAATATAGAGAAAAGAAGATTTTTTTTAAGTAGTAAGAGAAGAGAATATTTGGCAACAGGTACTCAGGGACAGAATAACTCCACCTTTATTCCAACACAACGAAAAAAATATATCATATCGCAGCCTTCAGCTATAATTTTCACCTTAAGCTTTCGTTAATTTGATATGCATGCATATCATAGCAAAATGACGAAAAAATCCATCTTCGATTTAGTTTTTTACATTGCATTTGTATGACAGTGGTTCCGTGTACAAAGGTTTTGAAAGATTTTCCGTCAATCTGATCCTACAAAATATTTGAATACTACCAACATCTGCCGAAAATGGTTTAGAATAGTAAGACACACTGAATTTTAATTCTTTACTATTTATTATGCAGTTCATACTACATGTATATCTGCTATTATTTATTAATCTCCAAGTCTTTCTAAAATAAATGCTATAAAATTATAAATCAGCTCGTTGTTGAAACTTTAAAAGGTAATAACATTACACTCAGAAGAAATACATTCTCTGTATAATTTTGTTACAGATAATTGAGTATAATTTAGATACTGATTATTGCCTTAATATAGATAAATATTTTGTATGTGAAAGCAGAGACATTTTGAAATTAAACATTATTTTGTTCACTTGGAGCTAGCATAATATTGGCCGAAATACAGATACTTATAAATTTCGAAATGAAGAGTATCAGTATTACGGTCTTATTTATAGGCAAGGCACACTGGGCAGTTGCCCGGTGGTCCCACGAGCAAATGAACCCCATACTAATCTATGTGTGTTGTATACGGCATGATTTTTAATGCTTAAACACTGACTGATTTTGTTGGAAGTACCAATACAAGAAATATATGTTTAATTTTATCGAGCATTTACAGTTTTATTTCTGTGAGTGTTTGCATAGATATGGGCCTTACTGCACTGCTTTGACTGGGGCCTATATTGCTAATAAGACGGCCCTGACCGTACGTCATTCGTCATTTACACTTCATGAACATGTATCGGCTGTACATAGCATGGTATAGGCCAATAATGCTTATGTATGTTGGTTGTATTAATTAATATTTTCGTAATACAACTCTTTTCTTATGATTTAAAAGACAATACTTTCATTTTACAGACATCGGCGTCTACTATCCCCTTTATAATGGTTGATGCCACCCGCGTACTAGTTTTAGTTAGCCTTCAATGTTTGCACTGTCCCTATAGTCCAACAATAAAATATTTCATACTTTTTCTCGTAATTTTCTATTCTACTTCATTTAACTTTCCAGTGGATGTCATAGGGGATATACATATATTTTTAGTATCATTTAATTTCTAATACTTCCGTCCCCTCTATAGGCCGTGCCTACTCATATTATGTCATTCATATTTGACCGTCTAATCACATGCAAGTCGAGAAGACAGTCAGTTAAATACATGTGCATGTACATTGATCATTCACACAATAACTCTCAACTATAAATAAATATTTACACCTCTCGTGCAATAAATACATATCACGGTCCCCAATCGCTCTAAATCATATCCAAATGATATGAATAATTATTACATTGATGGTTTTATACAGTATTATAAAATCATGTAATTCGTTTTTTGTGATAAATCGTGATATTGCACGGCAGGATTTCATATTGAACGATCTATTTAGCGGAGGGCGAAATCCCGGCAAAATCTTAAAATGTACTAGCCAAACGTTTTCTACGTCCTTTGCAATGACATCACACAAACACAAACCGAAAGTGGCACAGAAGCTTTACAAACGCAGGCAAATTTATACACAACGAATTAGTAATATTTATAAATTAATACATGGCCTTTTTCATATTGCCCTTATTATCAGCTCGAGACCGAGGGACGATATCAGTCGAGGGCTGATGACAAGGACAATATGAAAAAGGCCATGTATTAATCTATTTATCACATATTTTGCCAGGGCAGATAATATGTCAATGGCCGCGTAAAATGTTATTGCCCCGGAGGAAAATAACACGCCGCAAATTATGCTTTTATTACACATTCAAATTCGGCGTTATTTCAGTAAAACAATTTACACACATCGAATTACTAATATATATTTGTACACACTGAATTAGTACAAGTATCTATGATATTAAATGGATCAGCGCATGTATTTTTGAATTTAAAAAAAAAACAAACAAACAATCCCTAAAAAATGATCCAGGTACACAGCAAAAACTAGGAATGTTATATAGGATTAAGCACTGTTTTTTAGGAAATTATGTGTGCATAAACTCCGGCAGCTCACTCACAAACTGAATAAAGTCCGAAGGACTTTATGTAAAGTTTGTAAGTGAGCTTCCGGAGTTTTTACATACATAATTTCCTAAAAACACAGTGTTTAATCCTTATAATTCTTATTCTTGGACATCGTGTTTGTTTTCGACGCCGTAACGCTACAAAAAAAGGAGGCCGGCAAACGGAAATATTGATTTATAAATTCCTTTCGAATGACGTAGAATAAGTAACGATATCCAATCGGATTACGAGTTATTGATAAATTCTAGTAAGAATAGAATTATAATGTAATAAAACAACTACAGCACCTCATTTTGTGCAATATGATGTGCTATGGAGCACTGAAAAACAATTGCTTTTCAGTGCTCCATAACACATCATATCGCACTCAATGAAGTGCAATAATTGTATAAAATTGTTTAGAGGAACTTCCGGATATGACGAGGAGGACCTAAGGCAGGATCATACAAAAAGGTAAGTCGAGTATTTTCTGCAAAATAAACCTTTTTCTAAAAATCAAAGATGTCATTCGACCCTTATATAATTTGTTTTTATCTACTGAAAGCTTGCTGGTTGTCTTTTACGTTAATTCGTCGGTAAAACTTTTCTCCCGCAAACATCCATTGGATTCTGAGATTTTTTATTCAATCCACGATATATTTCTCATATAAAATCACGCTTTCCTGTCATTTCTTTAGCTGGATCGACTGCAAATCACCCCTAGTTTTTATCACGCCCCTCCACAATAAACAGAATTGCTCCTTTCCTGAAAAAACGGCACACTATTGACATGATATGATTTAGATGTACTAACTGTGACTTGGAGGAACCTGATGTACCTTGGAGGAACTCAACTTGTCTGTAATGCTATTACTTTCTGCATATAATATAAAAAAATCGTCAATCCTTCATCAAGAAAGCTTTTAAGATATAACTATAAAATATAAATATTTCTGTATACTTGTTTTGCCTTGTTAATAAGTGCCAGTCTGTACTAAGTTTTATATAACCGGGTCAACGACTTCGGAATGCCACTGAAAATGTATGGAAAGTAGGATAGGGGAAACACATTTATTCTTTTGTAGTACATGTATATCCAACTGTAACTATGAGATAGGAATAACAACAAGATATAGTTTATTCAACAATGCTTGTTTCAATTTAACTTCAAAGTCCAAGCTCCTTTGAAGTTACTCTGTGATTATATTGCTATATTGTACGAATTGTCTAAAAATCTAAATTCCGCTCTTGATCATGATGATGTTGAGCTATTACGAATGTATTCTGAAAGTTTACAAGAAAACTCATGAAATTTTAATATGTATAAAAAAATCAAAAAATAATAACGCGTCTGGGGACGATATGGTAAGAAATTAAGTCATAAAATCAACTTCAGACGTGTATTTATCAATATACGTTGATCTATTTAATCTTATTTTTAAATCTGGTATTGATCCCGATACTTGGCTCGCAGTAAATTCATCCATTTTATAAAAACAAAGGGGCAAAAACTGATCCCAAAAACTTTCGTCCTAGTACTATTTTGAGTTGGTTTGGTAAATTATTTAGTTCAGTTATGAATAATAGATTGAAACCTTTTTCTGACGAATTTCTCATTTTAAATGAAAACCCGACAGGGTCTAGGAAAAAATATACAATGCTAGACAACATTTTTGTTATATATATGACAGCTTTGAGCTACTAAAACTGAAGAAAAAGAAACTTTTCTGTGCATTTATAGACGTCGGAAAGGTGTTCGATATTGTGTGACGTGATGGTTTGTGGTACAAGTTATTTATGCGTGATAATAAGGGTAAAATGTACCATGCAATTTTATACTTGTATAATAATATACAATAAAGAATTGTTTATAAAGATTATGTTTCAAATTTCCTCCCATGTTTAAACGGTGTTAGACAAGGTACAAATGTATCTATTTCCTTTTTTGTGCGCACTATATCTAAATGATTGAGAGACTTTTTTAACGATCAAAAATGTACAAGGCGCTAAAAGCATTTCAAAGACTTCGAAAACGAATTACAAATTGATGTTAAATTATTCACTGTTCTTTATATCCGACGATACAGTACTGTTGACAGAGTCTAGTGAAGAAACATTTGGCGTTAAAAATTAATTACTCACCCACTAGAACTCACACCGTTGGTACACTGCAACACCAATAATTTTAGTATAATGGGTGGAAGGTTCAGAACTCTACCATTTGACTGAAATACGCCCCGTTAATAACATAAATTCTAACCCTTAATAATTATAAGTTTGTGAGTTTTCCTTCTTTATGGTTTATTGTAAAAAAAAATTCAACAATATGTAAATTTCTGAAGATATCATCATGTGGAGGTTTTCCAACTTATAAGTACAATTCATAGAGTAAAAGAAAACATATAAAACAAGGGGTATGAAAAATGTATGATTCCATAGCTCAAAATCCTGGATTTATCACTGATGAATTTTACCATTTTCATAAAAAAAAAATTCAAGGAGAACATGTATTGTACAATGATTTGTCCTTGCTTGGAAACATAGGATAACATAAATTCTCTCACGTGAAATAACATAAATTCTATGGAAAATGGAACTAGCGCACATATAAAACAAAGCAACAACAATTTGTCCTTGCTTAAAAAAATAGAATATTAAAAAATCTCCCAAATACAAATATGCATGTTGGAGACGAACTGCAGCGTAAATGAGCCAATAGTCCTATTCAAATCTGTATAAGGCACACCTAGCCACGCGGTATATGATCTGTTATAATATGGTCGACAACCCTTTATACTGTTTTCCTGTTTTGCCTGCTAATGCCCACACAATGCTAATTGTAACGTCACTGTCAACCTTAACGCACATGCGTAGTATGAATTCAGAACATAGATATTCTTGTTTGTTGATTTAAAGTACACAATATAATAAAATATAATTTTACTCTGTTATAAAAGATGAGGTATCGTCGGCAATACGATATTTAATCTAATGCATATTACAGAACTTTTTAACTTTCTTGCAGACACAATAAGTACATGAATGTTCTATTGTAATGATCCATTGTGTTGTTAATTTATTTGTTGGTTGTAAATTTAGACAATTGAAATGGGGATTGTCGATGATCTACAGCTACCTGTGTAATCAGTACCTATCACCAATAAATTTGTGAGCTTAAATTTCGAACATGGCAAAAAGTACTCGATACAACATAAGGTGATACATTTGTCAGCGACTTAATACAGATCGGTAGCTTACTCCGGTTTCCTCCATCAATAAAACTGACCTTCATGATATATCTGAAATATTGATGGACGTGGCGCTAAACACCATAACCCTTACGCTATTCAGATTCATTGTCATGGTACAATATTTTGCTGTATATTGTTCTCTTCAAACTAGTCTTATGCAGGTTATGTGTTGTTCCGACCGTGTGATATTTTTTTTTTTTTTTTTAATTTTTCTTCTATTTATTCTCTTATTCAGGACAGAAAAGCATATATATTTTAATAATACAAGAGAAGTCCCACCTTTACTATTTTAAAACGTTTCAGATCGAGGACATTTTAATACTACATAGCAATGAATATATTTTAACTGACATTGTTTTAAATGACTTGTATAGTTAATATAATACGTTTGTGGTTAAAGACGATTGAAACAAATCATGTATTTGTGTATTAGGGGTATCGATGTTGGTCATGCATTTGTGTCTTAGGGGTATCGATGTTGTCTCGTGTATTTGTGTATTAGGGGTATCGATGTTGATCATGCATTTGTTTGTTAGGGGTATCGATGTTGGTCATGTATTTGTGTATTAGGGGTATCGATGTTGGTCATGTATTTGTGTGTTAGGGGTATCGATATTGGTCATTTATTTGTGGTAAATATTTCACATTAAACAGCTTATCGTACCACTTTTCGCCTTTTGAGAACGAAAATTACCATCGATTTATTATTTCCTTGCAAGCAAATAATTAGACCTCGCTTTCTCCGTATGCAACTGATCTTACTAGTGACAGGTAAAAAAGATTAATTTGTATTTTGTCGCTTATTAACTGCAAACTTGCATGGTTCTTTGTCCGTAATTAACGCTGACTACCCAGCAAACACACGACGTAACGCCGACGTCGAGGATTCGTCGTCTGAACGTAACATCGGGAAAAAACGTTGTCACAACGTTGTGTTTACGAAATTTCACAACGTTATATCACGACATTTATACAACGTTACAAAATTACGTCTACGCAACGTGAAAATATTACCACCATACAACCTAACATTTTATTATGTCTACACAACGTACAAATATTACCACCATACAACCTAACATTTTATTACATTGTAGCGACGTACTATAAACGTCCTTATTTTTTTCGTTTTGGTCGTGCGTCTAAGTCAATGTTTACATACTAAACTGAGACTGTGGATAGCTGTAAATGGTATATTTATGTAATAGAAAAAATAGCTTGAAATTACAAGGCTAATTTGTTAAGAAACCGAAGTTTGAATAATCTACATTATGAAATATCTTAAGTAACAACAACTGGTGTAAACAAACTTTTAATTCTCATGCAGTTTGAAATTACCGCCATATAATCTCCATTCGTACACTTCGGATTTTATCGGCAAGCTCTAAGTAGAAATCAGCGCATGCGCAAAGATACTAACGCGCAGCATCCCGCATCTTTCAAAAAATTGTTCAGATACAACAGATCAAATTCCGCTTTTAATTCTTGACTAAGACAAAGAAAATTCAAAAAAAGAAGATATCGTTATTCATCATTAGTACGATTATCAGAAGATTACACTTAAGGTAGGTACACGTTTCAGGGGCGGATCCAGAGGGGGGCGCACCCGGCGCGCCTCCTCCCCCCTAAAATTGGATAAAATATGATTTTTTTGTCGTAAAACCGTGATTTTTCACACGAAATACCCCAAATATTTTCGTGCCACCCTCTGCTCGGCGCAATTTTTTTAAGTGCGCCCCCCTAACTTGAATCCTGGATCCGCCACTGCGTTTCTTTTTGACCCAAAATCAACATCAACTGGTCAAATATAGCAAAAAGGGGGCACGTACAGCAGTTCAAGTGGTTCGGTTTTTACACTGATATGACTTTGTTATAAAAAGAACTTCGGCTATTAATTAATAGAAATGACACTTAGAAACGTAAGACAGAGTTTTCACTCATTTATCTCTTGAACCTTTTTAGATTTATTTATAAAAGCCGATTCAGAGAAAATAAGAAATACGTGCATTGTTGTACTGATTTAATGACGATTCGGCAAACTCCGTAATTAATGCGGATAATTCATAAGATGGCGTCCATTTCTTGATCGATCTCAAAAGACGAGCAGTTGCACCTTTTTTCTCCGATGGCGTACATTTCATAACATTTATAAGTTACAGAAACATGTTTTATTAAGGCGTCAATCATATCTGATAGTTTTTATGGGTAACAAAAATTTACGATTTTGACAGATAATGCCCCTTTAAGTAACTTGTATAATTAATATAATACGCTTGTGGTTTAAACGTCGCATGCTACAATCGAAACTGATGAAATACTTACATTTAAATCTGATATGTACGTTTTTGCTAAGATGACTTTCAAATATGTTGCATGTAATATATCATTTTACAGATCTGCTATCATATTGCATACCATCTTTGGTATTTAAAAATATTCTTCTCCTTACACTACAGCTTTGAAAAACAACAAAGTTGCACCCGTTGGTCGAATTTAAATTCTTATTTATGTTCTTTTTTGACGGATATTTTAATGTTGGTACAATAAATGTATTTTATGCAAAGGACTGGGAGCTATAAAGGTCAAAATCGGACCCATCTCAGATGTCGATAAAATTTTCTCCAAAATGTATTCACAATATTTGCTTTTCAGAAATAAATACAGTTAGTTAGTATGGGCATCTAATTCATCACAGCGGACCGACAAAGTCTGGTAATGAAAAGCACTGAACGCCATTTTTTTCAGAATATATCATTGTATTATAATGCATATCTTTAAAAAAACAAAAACAAAAACAAAGCATAATAAACTCAATAAACAAAGCATACATTTGACTTAATGTGCAATGTGGATTGATTTCAGGAATAAAAACATGTTCCGAAGCTGTATTATGAAATTAAAGTGAACGAATAGTAATGTCGCAAGGTCACCCATTTTCGACAGTCTCCTGTTTTCGACGGTTTGTTTCACGTGATAAAATCTCTCATTCTTTTGATCACTTCATTTGTCAGAGATTATATTATGATGCTGAAATTGCATGAATGATCTCAAGAAATCTGATCTAAATATGTCATCTTTAAATGTAAGAACTACGTACCACATCTATTATTTCACGTTCAAATTGTATTTTTTCGTAATTCATTTTTTATCACCTTAACAAAGCTTTATCATTTAAAAATTATTTCTCATACAGACCAATTTTGGTTTCATCGTCTGCTATGACATTGATAATGTACATATTGAGGTCATATCAATTCAGAAACTTATTAACATTTATAGTCGAAAACTGGTCGACATTTTGGTATTAACCTTAAAGAAGTAATAGATAGATTTATTTGGACAATAGAACTTTGTCATAATTGAAATTTTTTAAACACTTCTTTAACCGTAGTATTATGCTAACGACAACCAATGTGATGATATATTCGAGTACATTTTTACGAATGACCATCACAAATTGATAAAAAAAATAATAGAAATAAAAAATGCCAAGGTGCGGGTTGAGAGAAGTCCAATATTTAAAGATTATTTTTTTTATAATATGGAAATATTTTGGGAAATGGTGTGAAGCAAAATGTTTAATGTGTAATGATTTTAGCTGGGAACCTGTGAGAATAATTTTTGTTTTTTTGATAAACTGATAACAAGCTTTGGAATCAGATATCCCATGGAAAGTGGTTGTCGATAGATAATTGTTTTACAATCAAGTATTTCATATATATTTATGATGAGAACAAGCTTGCCACCATATATTTAACCGTGTAGGTAAAATGTGTGTCGCTGCCATGAGTCTATGCATGATTGTTTTGATTGTCACTACAAAAAGAGGAGATGGTAGATATTATTTTGCTTTGTGACAAACCAACAACAACACTCCTAATAAACTGTTGCTATCAGAATCTGCTGTAAGTTGTCTTTTACGTGTGAGGTGTGTGTCCTCTACATCCTGCGCTAAGGGATGTATTAAATTCGTTCCTCACAGCTGTATGGTGTACCTTTCAAATAAAGTCGGCGTTTTCCTAGAGGAATCAGAATAATGTGTCCGAATGGAATGACATTTCTACCCGCGAACTGTTGGTTCAGTGAGCTAGCACTATTAAAATCCAACTCAGCGTGTTGGTCTAGAACAAAGCGGACCTCATCATCATCTCATTGATAATTAACTTGTTCTCGCCATAATGTAGCTGACAAATTGCTGAATTGGCAGTAAACAACAATCACTCGCTCACACAATCAATCAAAAGTAGATACTGAAAGAAGAGGATAATTTTAATTCTCGAAAATTTCATCTAGCCAAATATTTGACTTTTTAACCTTTTACACTTTCATTTCCTCTTTAAAGTAAATTATTCACAACGCATTTTGCTTTAAAAAATGGTGGCAACGTTACAAGTTTATAGTATTGGGTCACGAATTAACTTATTTTGTCAACCACGAAACGAAAGGTACAAAGTGCTACACATAAAATTAAGCTATCAAAATATTGGAGTTCCTTATCGATAACATATATTTGTCGAGTTCGAATGGCACATTTTTTAACAAATCATAGCTAGACATCCCTATGGGAACAAACAATGCCCCTCTCCTCTCCAACTTTTTTTATACTCCTATGAGTCTGAGTTATACAAAAAAGTGATCAAAGACAAAATAAAGTAAAGAGGCTTAAGCCTTTAATCTCACTCCCAGGTATATTGATGATGTTCTGCCAATTAATAATACGAACTTTGCTAACTGAATTCCATTAATAAAGATTTCTCGATAACTGACGAACGAACGTGTCTTCCCGTAGCATAACAAAACAATGTTAATGTACGTAAAGATCTTTTGAGGGAGACCTTATTGCAACATTTGTGTTCTATTGTTCATTGAGTGTAAGTGATTAGATATATATTTTATCCCATTTCGGTGTTTAAAACAGTTAAAAATTAATATCATTGGCCAAATAATGGTTTGACAGTGACATTACAGTCTGCATGCAAAATACATATTTTCCTCAAACGCTATTTATAGATATACTTCAAGGAGGGGTGCTTTTCTGATTTATCCCACAAATAAATAATTTTGCCAGATTTGGGAGAGAAAAAAAATCTGACCAAGGAAAATCAAGCAGTATAATAGTTATGTATTGCTGGATATTGAATGGAACATTTCTGATTTCATATGTAAAGAAAAATAAATGATTCCATTCTCCCAAAACCTGTTTGTTCCCTGGTAAAACAATATCCCATGTTAGGCTTATTTATATCTTATCGGCGACGGTCGCACGACCATTGACCGATTGTCGTGGAAAAATCGTGCGATTTTCGCTTTCTATTGTTTTTATTAAATAAGAGAAATGCCCTAGAAAAATCTACTGTATACTAGTTTAACCCCGTCACTTTTTATTGAAGTACCTGAACTAAGCCAGGAGGGGTCATTTATATGTATGTTAGGGATTTCGAATTTACATATTTCTACCATTTTTCTATGTTGGAACTGTTCCGACAGTGTGATATATATTTTTTCATTTTATTATATGTTATGAAAAAAAACAGCTGAGTTGCAATTGTTAAACAAAAATATGGTTGTGATCGTCTTCCGTAATTAAAATTGTCAAAATGAAATACAACCGAATTGATATCAAATGGTGACTTTTTTCAACCTCAGTTAAAATATACCTAGACATTCTTTCATCACGTTCACGATATTTTATTACAACATTATTTCACTCCAGTGTACATTTTTTCCTGTTCTAGTTAAAGGACTTTATCAAACAGAATCATACAGTTTACATGTAATGCAGTTAATATGCATTTTAGAGCCCCAGCTTTATACTGCTCATCCTCAGCAACGGACCACCTTCGTCAATTGTTTTAGCTCATCGATGATCATGAGATTCACTCAAATAAATAGCACGGTCTGTGCAATATTTATTTATTTATTTATTTATTTATTTATTTATTTATTTATTTATTTATTTATTTATTTATTTATTTATTTATTTATTTATTTATGCTTTGGTGTCAGTGTTTCAACTGTTGACAGAGTCTTAAATTCAACATGGGTAGACTTAATTACCTTTCATCTTGGCTGAACTTGAGCCGTCGTGGTCGTATGGTAGTTGAATTTACAACTACCGGTGCAATCGTTGCCTATCACCACTATTGAATGCTGGAACTGTTCCGACAGTGTGCTATATATTTGTTCATTTTATTATAGGTTATGAAAAAAAACAGCTGAGTTACAATTGTTAAAAATGAATATGGTTGTGATCGTCTTCCGTAATTAAAATCGTCAAAATGAAATACAACCGAATTAATATCAAATGGTGACTTGTTTCAACCTCATTTAAAATATACCTTGACACTCTTTCATGCTTGTACATCATGTTCACGATCTTTTATTAGAACACTTTCACTCAAGTGTACATTTTTTCCTGTTCTAGTTAAAGGACTGTATCAAACAGAATCATACAGTTTACATGTAATGCAGTTAATACGCATTTAAACCACAGAAGAATATTTCTATTTTGCACACCTTGTGGTGTGGGGTCGCTATTGTGCATGCGAAATATTAATTGCAAACCCCATTGACTGGCTATTTGCTGCCTGTCTAGAATACATTATTTTTTCTCGATCGACAGTTCAGAATCTAGAAAACAATATGATGAATATTGTCTGTCAATCATGCAAACAATAACTTATGCACATGACAGAACGCATTTTCAATGCACTACATACACAAAATGTTGATCCATCATTTGTCCATTGGAGGTTGAATTAAGAGAATGGAACTGATAGAAGTTAAAAAGTTTAATTTGGGCGCAAAAGGGGAAACTTTATATAATTTATGAAAATGTGATGTGAATTTTAGGGATCCTCAGATTCAAATCCATTCATCTGCTTATGCTCAGCAACGGACCACCTTCGTTAATTGTTTTAGCTCATCGATGATCATGATATTCACTAAGATAAATAGCACGGTCCGTGCAATATTTATTTTTTTATTTATTTATGCTTTGGTGTCTGTTGACAGATTTTTAAATTCAACATGGGTAGACTTATAGAAAGTGTGTAATCGTAAAATCCCACACTGGTGACAAAAGAAAAGGTATTGTTCTAATATGCCTAACGTTGTGTCTGCAATTGACGGAACTTCACATGAGATACAATTTCCATCGAATGAACCCCAACAAAAAACATACTTTCAGCAAACCAATTCTTTTCATTGATTGATATGAAAAGAAAGTTTATAAACAGTGCTAATCATAAATTCCATCAATATCAATAAAGCAACTACCTTTCATCTTAACTGAACTTGAGCCGTCGTGGGCGTACGGTAGTTGAATTTACAACTAAATGTGCAATCGTTGCCTATCACCACTTAAGTTGTGAGTTTGAACCCCATTCATGGCGAGATGTACCCGATAAAACATTATGTGATCAAGTTTGTCAGTGACTTACGATAGATCTGTGGATTTCTCTGGGTACTCCAATTTCGCCACAAAAGTAGTAACTGAAATATTGTACTGAAAAAGAAACAACTTCACTTTCAAATATTTTATTAACAATTAAATTAAATTATCTCCATGATCTCAAAATTATGTTTCTGTGTGTACTGCAACTTATCACATATTTTATTGAAATAACTCCGAATTTACATGTGTAATAAAAGCATAATTTGCGGAGTGTTATTTGCCTCCGGGGCAATAACATTTTATCTGCCCTCTTGTGGTTGTTATGGACCCTATACCATGGACAGGAATAATTACATAGAGATCCACCCAACCCAAGCACAAGTTGCAAAAATTTCATATCACCACCCATCAAAATATCTAAATCAAAATGTTTCCCCTCAACTTCAATACTTGCTTTTTCGCATAATGTTTTTATTTTCTGAAAAATGGGTTTCCAAGCAAGTTTTAAATGATCATAATCTTCTTTGCAGTTTACAATGTAAAAAACATTTTGATCTTTTGATGATCATGTCAAATCATCGGTAATTACAGATAAGGACAACAGGACAAAGTTTGAAATTCTACTAACTTTTGACCCGTCCCCCGAAATTTTAATTTTTATCTTGTCTGTTTCAGGATTTACATGATACTTGATGTACTGGATAATTTCACTTTCTAGACTAACATATGCGCCAGGGATATTTCCCAGAATTCTTTCAAAATGATATAAACTGTTAATATCTTCCTGGCATTGATGAAACCAGATATGTTCGTGGTAGCCCATCACAAAATAATGTCAGTTCCCTATAAGCGCTCTCGCTAACATTAAATTTTTCCAAAATAAATAACAAATCTTTAATTCTTTGTCTTTCTTCTTCAGGCAAATCTTGGTATGAAGATTTCCTGGACAACGGATTGAAATCGACTTTAGCCGTCTGCCCATCAGTACTTTCTAATTTTAAGTATTGGGGTACAAGGCAATATGACTCTACAAACCAAAGCGCAGTTTCAGCCTTCGATTTAAATTCTTTCTGGTTTTTTGCTAGCAACCCCCCCTTAAGACATATTTCTTCCTGTAAACTATTATGTAAATCAGAACACTTTTTTCAAATTCTATGTTGTCGTTTTCAAACGTTTGTAAACTAAAATTTAATTGTTTTATATTTTCTAACTCATCTGAGAATATTGCGATCTTATGCACATTATTATCAAAAACAATTCTCTTCCTCCCTGTCAATTTTCTATTGCATAGCAAAACTCTAATAGTCCTACCTTAAAGTCTGTGTTCAAGTCTCTCTGTGAATTTTAACTGAAATGACTGTAATTGGGAATTTAAAATATCTATATATTTAAAATCGGGGTATTTGTCCTTTGGTTTGGAGAGCACCTTGAAAAAGGAGCTTGTAATTGAAAATGTGAGAGCTGTCTGTTGGATTGTGCCCAACAAATATCTATTCCTTTTGGATCAAACTATTTTACTTCAATTTGGAAGTAGCATCGATAGACCATTAAACCTACCTCAGTATCCTGGTAGTAATAACTATTTCAGTATCCCGGAAGAAAATATATAATCAATCATTGAGGACTTATGAAAAAAAACTATTTTGGATGAAGTGGTGTTTATTTTATTTTTATCTTACATTTGTATATAACTGTTACGTGCCGACATACCATCGTTTTTTACAGCAAAGATTGCTTTTCAAATATCAAAACGTCATCTAAGCGCTTGGAATGTTTGAACATTTTCCGGTCGTTTTTCAAGAAATTTAACACCTCGTGCACCAAAAAAATACTTTAACAGTATTTGTGTTTTGTTTATTTTAATGATCTGGTCAAATATTTTTCTGGTGCACGACTGCGGAGGTGCTTAATTTCTTCGAAAACCGTCGAGATATCGCGGCATAATTCCACGAAATACGGAATACAAATAACGCTCATGACGTCGCAATGACGTCAAATACGTATCGATTTTGTTGGAAACAAGTTTTAACATCAAAAGTATGATGTCGTCTATAACATAAAACACATCAAATTTTAATCAAGTATTTTCTAAGATAATGATTCATTAAATATGGGGCCATATATGGCACTTATAGTCCCCAGTTCTTTTTATGTCATTGACGCCGGATTGCATGCACTGAGTTTTTCTCCTGGTTTCAATGTACACAAACTGTTTTTAAAATAAATACAATTATTTACAGAAACATAAGTTATTTACTGATGAATTTCATTACTTGAAATGAATCATGAAATGTACAGAGATTGTGTATATAATGGTCTCATATATACAATCAGAAGAGTGAAAATATTGATTTTAAGGGTCTGGCTGAGGTTATAAATAAATTAATATTTAACAACCTCCACAATCCTCCACCAGCAAAATATTTTGATATAATCATTAACCCTCTATGCTCAAAACAACTGTTCAATTTGGTGTTGGTGGAAGACTGTGGAGGTATATAAAATAGCTAAAATGTACATTAAATATGTCGTTTATAGTCCATTTTTAGCATTATCCGTCTAATTATGATTTCATTATGACGTCATAGCGCAACCAATTTCACGGAAAGATATATTTTTTGAAAATTTGTTAATATAACAATTAAATTAGTAAATTGTCTTTATTCTATGTCAAACATTATTTTTTAATATAATGTGGGGCCAATTTTGCACCTTAACGCCTTTCCCTCTTTGATTATTTTTCATTTTTATGCAATTTTTGCATTTATTATTTCTTTTGTTAAGATAATAAAACAAACACTTTCTATGATGTGCTGCATTGAACAAGGAACATAATACATTAGTTTTTGTCTTATTTCTGTTAATTATTTCTATCAGTACCCATTAATTTATTAATTTTACTACCCAAAAAGGAAAAAGGAAATTATACAAAATATCTATAGATACATTGTGAAAAATAAAAAGAAAAGAAGATTTTTTTTCTAAGTAGTAAGAGAACAGAATATTTGGCCACATGTACTCAGGAACAGAATAGCTCCACCTTTATTCCAACACTACGAAAAAAAAATATCATATCGTATCCTTCAGCTATTATTTTCAGCTTAAGCATTCGTTAATTTGATATGCATGCATATCATAGCAAAATGACGAAAAAATCCATCTTCGATTTAGTTTTAAATTACATTTGTATGACAGTGGTTCCGTGTACAAAGATTTTGTAAGGTTATCCATCAGTCTGCCGCTGATTCTACAAAATATTTGAATACTACCAACATCTGCCGAAAATGGTTTAGAATAGTAAGACACACTGAATTTTAATTCTTTACTATTTATTATGCCGTTCATACTACATGTATATCTGCTATTATTTATTAATCTCCAAGTCTTTCTAAAATAAATGTTATAAAATTATAAATCAACTCGTTGTTGAAACTTTAATAGGTAATAACATTACACTAAGAAGGAATACATTCTCTGTATAATTTTGTCACAGATTATTTTAAAGAGTATGATATAGATACTGAGTATTGCCTTAATATAGATAAATAGTTTGTATGTGAAAGCAGAGACATGGTGTCTGATGGAAGTGGTGCCTACATCATTCTTTTGAAATTAACAATTATTTTGTTCACTTGGAGCTAGCATAATATTGGCCGAAATACACATACTTTAAAATTTCGAAATGAAGAATATCAGTATTACGGTCTTGTGTATGAGCACACTGGGTAGTTGCCCGGTGGTCCCACGAGCAAATGAACCACATACTAATCTATGTATGTTGTATACAGCATGATTTTTAATGCTTAAACACTGATTTTGTTGGACGTACCAATACAATAAATATATGTTTAATTTTATCGACCATTTATAGTTTTATTTCTGTGAGTGTGTGCATAGATATGGGCCTTAGTGCAGTGCTTTGACTGGGGCCTATATTGCTGATAAGACGGCCCTGGCCGTATGTCATTCATAATTTACACTTCATGGACATGTATCGGCTGTACATAGCATGGTATAGGCTAACAATGCTTATGTATGTTGGTTGTATTAATTGATATTTACGTAATAAAACTCTTTTCTTATGACTTAAAAGATAATACTTTCATTTTACAGACACCGGCGTCTACTACCCCCTTTATAATGGTTGATACCACCCGTGTACTAGTACTAGTTTGCCTTCAATGTTTGCACTGTCCCTATAGTCCAACAATAAAAGATTCTATTCCTTTTTCTCGTAATTTTCTATTCTACTTCATTTAACTTTTCAGTGGATGTCAGAGGGGATATAAAGATATTTTTAGTATCATTTAATTTCAAATACTTCCGTCCTCTCTATAGGCCGTTCCTACTCATATTATTTCATTCATATTTGACCGTCTAATCACATACAAGTCGAGAAGACAGTTAAATACATGTATATGTACATTGACCATTCACACAATAACTCTCAACTATAAATAAATATTTACACCTCTCGTGCAATAAATACATATCACGGCCCCCAATCGCTCTAAATCATATCCAAATGATATGAATAATTATTACATTGATGGTTTTATACAGTATTATAAAATCATGTAATTCGTTTTTTGTGATAAATCGTCATATTGCACGGCAGGATTTCATATTGAACGATCTATTTAGCGGTGGGCGGAATCCCGGCAAAATCTTAAAATGTACTAGCCAAACGTTTTCTACGTCCGTTGCAATGACGTCACACAAACAGAAAGTGGCATAGAAGTTTTACAAACCCAAGCAAATCTATGCACATCGAATTAGTAATATTTATAGATTGATACATGGCCTTTTTCATATTGCTCTTGTTATCAGCTCGAGACCTTGATATCGGCCCCGAGGGCTTTATCCCAAGGGACGATATCAGTCGAGGACTGATGACAAGGGCAATATGAAAAAGGCAATGTATTAATCTATTTATCACATATGTTGCCAAGGCAGATAACATGTTATTGCCCTCGTAAAATGTTATTGTCCCGTAGGAAAATAACACGCCGCAAATTATGTTTTTATTACACATTCAAATTCGGCGTTATTTCAATAAAACAATTTACACACATCGAATTACTAATGTATATTTGTACACACTGAATTAGTACACATATCTATGATATTAAATGAATCAGCTCATGTGTTTTTGAATTTGAAAAAAAAACTAACAAACAATCCCTAAAAAATGATCCAGGTACACAGCAAAAACTAGGAATGTTATATAGGATTAAACACTGTTTCTTAGGAAATTATGTATGCATTAACTCCGGCAGCTCACTCACAAACTGAATAAAGTCCGAAGGACTTTATGTAAAATTTGTAAGTGAGCTTCCGGAGTTTTTACATACATAATTTCCTAAAAACACAGTGTTTAATCCTTATAATTCTTATTCTTGGACATCGTGTTTGTTTTCGACGCCGTAACGCTACAAAAAAAGGAGGCCGGCAAACGGAAATATTGATTTATAAATTCCTTTCGAATGACGTAGAATAAGCAACGATATCCAATCGGATTACGAGTTATTGATAAATTCTAGTAAGAATAGAATTATAATGTAATAAAACAACTACAGCACCTCATTTTGTGCAATATGATGTGTTATGGAGCACTGAAAAACAATTGCTTTTCAGTGCTCCATAACACATCATATCGCACTCAATGAAGTGCAATAATTGTATAAAATTGTTTAGAGGAACTTCCGGATATGACGAGGAGGACCTAAGGCAGGATCATACAAAAAGGTAAGTCGAGTATTTTCGGCAAAATAAACCTTTTTCTAAAAATCAAAGATGTCATTCGACCCTTATATAATTTGTCTTTATCTACTGAAAGTTTGCTGGTTGTCTTTTACGTTAATTCGTCGGTAAAACTTTTCTCCCGCAAACATCCATTGGGTTCTGAGATTTTTTATTCAATCCACGATATATTTCTCATATAAAACCACGCTTTCCTGTCATTTCTTTTGCTGGATCGACTGAAAATCACCCCTAGTTTTTATCACGCCCCTCCACAATAAACAGAATTGCTCCTTTCCTGAAAAAACGGCACATTATTGACATGATATGATTTAGATGTACTAACTGTGACTTGGAGGAACTTGATGTGCCTTGTAGGAACTCAAAATGTCTGTAATGCTATTACTTTCTGCATATAATATAGCAAAATCGTCAAACCTTCATCAAGAAAGCTTTAACTATAAAATATAAATATTTCTGCATACTTGTTTTGCCTTGTTAATAAGTGCCAGTCTGTACTAAGTTTTATATAACCGGGTCAACGACTTCTGAATGCCACTGAAAATGTATGGAAAGTAGGATAGGGGCAAACATTTATTCTTTTGTAGTACATATATATCCAACTGTAACTATGAGATAGGAATAACAACAAGATATAGTTTATTCAACAATGTTTGTTACAATTTATCTTCAAAGTCCAAGCTCCTTTGAAGCTACTCTGTGATTATATTGCTATATTGTACGAATTGTCTAAAAATCTAAATTCCGCTCTTGATCATGATGATGTTGAGCTATTACGAATGTATTCTGAAAGTTTACCAGAAAACTCATGAAATTTTAATATGTATAAAAAAAATCAAAAAATGATAAGGCGTCTGGGGACGATATGGTAAGAAATGAAGTCATAAAATCAACTTCAGACGTGTATTTATCAATATACGTTGATCTATTTAATCTTATTTTTAAATCTGGTCTAGTTCCCGATATTTGACTCGCAGTAAATTCATCCATTTTATAAAAAGAAAGGAGCAAAAACTGATCCCAAAAACTTTTGTCCTAGTACTATTTTGAGTTGGTTTGGTAAATTATTTAGATCAGTTATGAATAATAGATTGAAACCTTTTTCTGACGAATTTCTCATTTTAAATGAAAACCCGACAGGGTCTAGGAAAAAATATACAATGCTAGACAACATTTTTGTTATATTTATGACCGCTTTGAGCTACTAAAACTGAACAAAAAGAAACTTTTCTGTGCATTTATGGACGTCGGAAAGGTGTTCGATACTGTGTGACGTGATGGCTTGTGGTACAAGGTATTTATGTGTGATAATAAGGGTAAAATGTACCATGTAATTTTAAACTTGTATAATAATATACAATAAAGAATTGTTTATAAAGATTATGTTTCAAATTTCCTCCCATGTTTAAACGGTGTTAGACAAGGTACAAATGTATCTATTTCCTTTTTTGTGCGCACTATATCTAAATAATTGAGAGACTTTTTTAACGATCAAAAATGGACAAGGCGCTAAAAGCATTTCCAAAGACTTCGAAAACGAATTACAAATTGATGTTAAATTATTCACTGTTCTTTATATCCGACGATACAGTACTGTTGACAGAGTCTAGTGAAGAAACATTTGGCGTTAAAAATTAATCACTCACCCACTCGAGCTCACACCGTTGGTACACTGCAACACCAATAATTTTAGTATAATGGGTGGAAGGTTCAGAACTCTACCATTTGACTGAAATATGCCTGAAAGGGGCGTTAAAAACACAAATTCTAACCCTTAATAATTATAAGTTTGTGAGTTTTCCTTCTTTATGGTTTATTGTAAAAAAAAATCCAACAATCTGTAAATTTCTGAAGATATCAGCATGTGGAGGTTTTCCAACTTATAAGTACAATTCATAGAGTAAAAGAAAACATATAAAACAAGGGGTATGAAAAATGTATGATTCCATAGCTCAAAATCCTGGATTTATCACTGATGAATTTTACCATTTTCATAAAAAAAAATTCAACGAGAACATGTATTGTACAATGAAAGTTTAAACTTTAAATTAGCTTACCTTATTCATTTCCTCTTGCGTTGCCATTGTAGTATTTTATTCTGTTAAATACTCATTCATCTGTTAATGTGACATAATAAACAGGGACGTAATTCTGCCTTGCCTGGAAGAGTCAAACAGCAAAAATTTTGCCTCGTACAAGTCAAAAAGCACCAAATCTGCCGTATCGAGGGTATTAAATCATGATTTCTCGTTCATTGCATAATAGAATGACACATATTCTGCCACGTACGAAAAAGTAACATATCACAAATTCTGCCTTGAATCGAAAACATTAAATCAGAGATTTGTCCGTGCTTGGAAACATAGGATAACATAAATTCTCTCACGTGAAATAACATAAATTCTATGGAAAATGAAACTAGCGCACATATAAAACAAAGCAACAACAATTTGTCCTTGCTTAAAAAAATAGAATATTAAAAAATCTCCCAAATACAATTAATATGCATGTTGGAGACGAACTGCAGCGTAAATGAGCCAATAGTCCTATTCAAATCTGTATAAGGCACACCTAGTCACGCGGTATATGATCTGTTATAATATGGTCGACAACCCTTTATACTGTTTTCCTGTTTTGCCTGCTAATGCCCACACAATGCTAATATAAACGTCACTGTCAACCTTAACGTACATGCGTAGTATGAATTCAGAACATAGATATTCTTGTTTGTTGATTTAAAGTACACAATATAATAAAATATAATTTTACTCTGTTATAAAAGATGAGGTGTCGTCGGCAATACGATATTTAATCTAATGCATATTGCAGAACTTTTTAACTTTCTTGCAGACACAATAAGTACATGAATGTTCTATTGTAATGATCCATTGTGTTGTTAATTTATTTGTTGGTTGTGAATTTAGACAATTGAAATGGGGATTGTCGATGATCTACAGCTACCTGTGTAATCAGTACCTATCACCAATAAATTTGTGAGTTTAAATTTCGAACATGGCAAAAAGTACTCGATACAACATAAGGTGATACATTTGTCAGCGACTTAATACAGATCGGTAGTTTACTCCGGTTTCCTCCATCAATAAAACTCACCTTCATGATATATCTGAAATATTGATGGGCGTGGCGTTAAACACCATAACCCTAATGCTATTCTTATTCATTTTCATGGTACAATATTTTGCTGTATATTGTTCTCTTCAAACTAGTCTTATACAGGTTATGTGTTGTTCCGACCGTGTGATATTTTTTTTTTATTTTTCTTCTATTTATTTTCATATTCAGGACAGAAAAGCATATATATTTTAATAATACAAGAGAAGTCCCACCTTTTCTATTTTAAAACGTTTCAGATCGAGGACATTTTAATACTACATAGCAATGGATATATTTTAACTGACATTATTTTAAATGACTTGTATAGTTAATATAATACGTTTGTGGTTAAAGACGATCGAAACAAATCATGAATTTGTGTATTAGGGGTATCGATGTTGGTCATGTATTTGTGTGTTAGGGGTATCGATGTTGGTCATGTATTTGTGCATTAGGGGTATCGATGTTGATCATGTATTTGTGTGTTAGGGGTATCGATATTGGTCATTTATTTGTGTGTTAGGGGTATCGATGTTGGTCATTTATTTGTGTGTTAGGGGTATCGATGTTGGTCATTTTATTTGTGTGTTAGGGGTATCGATGTTGGTCATTTATTTGTGTGTTAGGGGTATCGATGTTGGTCATGTATTTGTGTGTTAGGGGTATCGATGTTGGTCATTTATTTGTGTGTTAGGGGTACCGATGTTGGTCATTTATTTGTGTATTAGGGGTATCGATGTTGGTCATGTATTTGTGTGTTAGGGGTATCGATGTTGGTCATTTATTTGTGTATTAGGGGTATCGATGTTGGTCATTTATTTGTGTATTAGGGGTATCGATGTTGGTCATGTATTTTTGTGTTAGGGGTATCGATGTTGGTCATGTATTTGTGTGCTAGGGGTATCGATGTTGGTCATTTATTTGTGTGTTAGGGGTATCGATGTTGGTCATGTATTTGTGTGTTAGGGGTATCGATGTTGGTCATGTATTTGTGTGTTAGGGAAACCGATTTTGTTTCTTTCTACGATTTTGATATTTGCTTTTTGAATTATTCGACGGTGTGGTATTTTGTGTTTTGTTTCTTCTAATGTTCACAACAGAACATCAGAATTATCTTAGTAAACGTTTCAGATCGAGGACATCTTAATACTACATAGTGATGGATATGCTTTAGCGGAGTTATTTTAAAGGGGCATTAGCTACAAATTTGACCCAAAAAAATATGCTTTGGAAATTGGTAAATAGCTTTAAAATGATGAAATAATGGTAAATATTTCACATTAAACAGCTTATCGTACCACTTTTCGCCTTTTGAGAAGGAAATTTACCACCGATTTATGTTTTCATTGCAAGCAAATAATTAGACCTCGCTTTCTCCGTATGCAACTGATCTTACTAGTGACAGGTAAAAACGATTAATTTGTATTTTGTCGCTTATTAACTGAAAACTTCCATGGTTCTCTGTCCGTAATTAACGCTGACTACCCAGCAAACACACGACGTAACTCCGACGTCGGGAATTCGTCGTCTGAACGTAACATCGGAGAAAAACGTTGTCACAACGTTGTGTTTACGTAATTTCACAACGCTATATCACGACGTTTATGCAACGTTACAAAATTACGTCTACACAACGTAAAAATATTACCACCATACGACGTAACATTTTATTATGTCTACACAACGTACAAATATTACCACCATACAGCCAATCATTTTATTACGTTGTAGCGACGTCAATGTGTACATACTAAACTGAGACTGTGGATAGGGGTAGATGGTATATTTATGTAATAGAAAAAATAGCTTGAAATTACAAAGCTAATTTGTTAAGAAACCGAAGCTTTGAATAATTTACACTATAAAATATCTTAAGTAACAGCAACTGTTGTGGAAAAAACTTTTAATTCTCATGCAGTTTGAAATTACCGCCATATAATCTCCATTCGTACACTTCGGATTTTATCGGCAAACTCTAAGTAAAAATCAGCGCTTGCGTGTTGATACCAACGCGCAGCATCCCGCATCTTTCCAAAAAAATTCAGATACAACAGATCAAATTCGCTTTTAAATCTCGACTAAGACAAAGAAAATTCAAAGAAAGAAGATATCGTTATTCATCATTAGAACAATTATCAAAAGATTACACTTAAGGTAGGTACACGGTTCAGGTGCGGATCCAGGGGAGGGGATGCACCCGGAGCGCCCCCCTTAAATTGGATAAAATAAGATGTTTTGGCGTAGCATCGTGATTTTTCACACGAAATACCCCAAATATTTTCGCGCCTCCTTCAGCTCGGCGCAATTTGTTTTAAGTGCGCCCCCTAACTTGAAATCCTGGATCCACCCCTGCGGTTCTTTTTTTGACTCAAAATCAACATCAACTGTTCAATATAGCAAAAAGGGGGCACGTACAGCAGTTCAAGTGGGTCGATTTTTACACTGATATGACTTTGTTATAAAAAGGACTTCGACTATTAATTAATAGAAATGACACTGTGACAGGGTTTTCATTCATTTATCACCTGAACTTTTTTAGATTTATTTATAAATGCCGATTCAGAGAAAATAAGAAATAAGTGCATTGTTGTACTGATTTAATGACGATTCGGCAAACTCCATAAATAATGCCGATATTTAATAAGATGGCGTCCATTTCTTGATCGATCTCAAAACACGAGCAGTGGCACCTGTTTTCTCCGATGGCGTACATTTCATAACATTTATAAGTTACAGAAACATGTTTTATTAAGGCCTCAATCATATATGATAGTTTTTATGGGTAACAAAAATTTACGATTTTGACAGATAATGCCCCTTTAAGTAACTTGCATAATTAATATAATACGTTTGTGGTTTAAACGTCGCATGATACGATCGAAACTGATGACCTACTTACATTTAAATCTGATATGTACGTTTCTGCTAAGATGACTTTCAAATATTTTGCATGCAATATATCATTTTACAGATTTGCTATCACATTGCATGCCCTCTTTGGTATTTAAAAATATTTTTCTCCTTACACTACAGCTTTGAAAAACAACAAAGTTGCACTCCGTTGGTCGAACTTAAATTCTTATTTATGTTCTTTTTTGACGGATATTTTAATGTTGGTACAATAAAAGAATTTTATACAAAGGACTGGGAGCTATAAGGGTCAAAATCGGCCCCACCTCAGATGTCGATAAAATTTTCCCCAAAATGTATTCACAATATTTGCTTTTCAGAAATAAATACAGTTAGTTAATATGGGCATCTAATTCCTCACAGCCGACCGACAAAGTCTGGTAATGAAAAGCACTGAACTTCATTTTTTTCAGAATGTATCATTGTATTATAATGCATATCTTTAAAAAAACCAAAACAAAATCAAAGCATAATAAACTCAATAAACAAAGCATACATTTGACTTAATGTGCAATGTGGATTGATTTCAGGAATAAAAACATGTTCCGAAGCTGTATTATGAAATTAAAGTGAACGAATAGTAATGTCGCAACGTCACCCATTTACGACGGTCTCCTGTTTTCGACGATTTGCTTCAACTGATAAATGCTCTCATTATTTTGATCACTTCATTTGTCAGAGGTTATATTATGATGCTGAAATTACATGAATGATCTCAAGAAATCTGATCTAAATATGTCATCTTTAAATGTAAGAACTACGTACCAAATCTATTATTTCACGTTCAAATTGTATTTTTTCGTAATTCATTTTTTCATCACCTTAACACAGCTTTATCATTTAAAAAAATAGTTCTCATACAGACCAATTTTGGTTTCATCGTCTGCTATGACATTGATAATGTACATATTGAGGTCATATCAATTCAGAACCTTATCAACATTTATTGTCGAAAACTGGTCGACATTTTGGTATTAAAGAAGTAATAGATAGATTTATTTGGACAATAGAACTTTGTCATATTTGACATTTTTTTAAACACTTCTTTAACCGTACTATTATGTTAACGACAACCAATGCGATGATATATTCGGGTACATTTTTACGGATGACCATCACAAATTGATAAAAAAAAATAAAAATAAAAAATGCCAAGGTGCGGGTTGAGAGAAGTCCAATATTTAAAGATGGTTTTTTTTCTTATAATATGGAAATATTTTGGGAAATGGTGTGAGGCAAAATGTTTAATGTGTAATGTTTTTAGCTGGGAACCTGTGAGAATAATTTTTGTTTTTTTGATAAACTGATAACAAGCCTTGGAATCAGATATCCCATGGAAAGTGGTTGTCGACAGATAATTGTTTTACAATCAAATATTTCATATATATTGATGATGAGAATAAGTTTACAACCATATATTTAGCCGTGTAGGTAAAATGTGTGTCGCTGCCATGAATCTATGTATGATTGTTTTGATTGTCACTACAAAAAGAGGAGATGGTAGATATTATTTTGCTTTGTGACAAACCAACAATAACACTTCTAATAACCTGTTGCAATCAGAATATGCTGTAAGTTGTCTTTTACGTGTAAGAAGTGTGTCCTCTACATCCTGCGTTAAGGGATGTATTAAATTCGTTCCTCACAGCTGTATGGTGTACCTTTCACATAAAGTCGGCGCTTTCCTAGAGGAATCAGAATAATGTGTCCGAATGGGGTGACATTTCTACCCGCGGACTGTTGGTTCAGTGAGCTAGCACTATAAAAATCCACCTCAACGTGTTGGTCTAGAACAAAGCGGACCTCATCATCATCTCATTGACAATTAACTTGTTCTCGCCATAATGTAGCTGAAAAATTGCTGAATTGGCATTAAACAACAATCACTCACTCACGCAATCAATCAAAAGTGGATACTGAAAGAAGAGGATAATTTTAATTCTCGAAAATTTCATCTAGCCAAATATTTGACTTTTTTACCTTTTACACTTTCATTTCCTCTTTAAAGTAAATTATTCACAACGCATTTTACTTTAAAAAATGGTGGCAACGTTACAAGTTTATAGTATTGGGTCACGAATTAACTTATTTTGTCAACCACGAAACGAAAGGTAAAAAGTGCTACACATAAAATTAAGCTATCAAAATATTGGAGTTCCTTATCGATAACATATATTTGTCGAGTTCGAATGGCACATTTTTCAACAAATCATAGCTAGGCATCCCTATTATGGGAACAAACTATGCCCCTCTCCTCTCTAACTTTTTTTATACTCCTATGAGTCTGAGTTATGCAAAAAAGTGATCAAAGACAAAAGAAAGTAGAGAGGCTTAAGCTTTTAATCTCACTCCCAGGTATATTGATGATGATCTGCCAATTAATAATACGAACTTTGCTAACTGAATTCCATTAATAGAGATTTCTCGATAACTGACGAACGAACGTATCTTCCCGTAACATAACGAAACAATGTTAATGTACGTAAAGATCTTTTGAGGGAGACCGTATTGCAACATTTGTCTTCTATTGTTCATTGAGTGTAAGTGATTAGATATATTTTTTGTCCATTTCGGTGTTTAAAACAGTTAAAAATTAATATCACTGGCCACATAATGGTTTCACAGCGACATTGCAGTCTGCATGCAAAATAAATATTTTCCTCAAACGCTATTTATAGATATACTTCAAGGAGGGGTGCTTTTCTGATTTATCGCACAAATAAATAATTTTGCCAGATTTGGGAGAGAAAAGAAATCTAACTAAGGAAAATCAACAAGTATACTAATTATGTAATGCTGGATATTGAATGGAACATTTTTGATTTCATATGTAAAGAAAAATAAATGATTCCATTCTCCCAAAACCTGTCTGTCCCATGGTAAAACAATATCCCGTGTTAGGCTTATTTATACCTCACCGGCGACGGTCGCACGACCATTGACCGATTGTCGTGGAAAAATCGTGCGATTTTCGCTTTCTATTGTTTTTATTAAATAAGAGAAATGTTCTAGAAAAATCTACTGTATACTTTTTTAACCCCGTCACATTTTATTGAAGTACCTGAACTAAGCCAGGAGGGGTCATTTATATATGTGTTAGGGATTTCGAATTTACATATTTCTACCATTTTTCTATTGAAGGTTGGAACAGTTCCGACAGTGTGATATATATTTTTTCATTTTATTATAGGTTATGAAAAAAACCAGCTGAGTTGCATTTGTTAATAGAAATATGGTTGTGATCGTCTTCCGTAATTAAAATCGTCAAAATAAAATACAACCGAATTGACATCAAATTGTGACTTTTTTCAACCTCAGCTTAAATATACCTTGACATTCTTTCATCACGTTCACGATATTTTATTACAACATTATTTCACTCAAGTGTACATTTTTTCCTGTTTTAGTTAAAGGACTTTATCAAACAGAATCATACAGTTTACATGTAATGCAGTTAATATGCATTTAAGAGCCCCAGCTTTATACTGCTCATGCTCAGCAACGGACCACCTTCGTCAATTGTTTTAGCTCATCGATGATCATGAGATTCACTAAAATAAATAGCACGATCTGTGCAATATTTATTTATTTATTTATTTATTTATTTATTTATTTATTTATTTATTTATTTATTTATTTATTTATTTATTTATTTATTTATTTATTTATTTATTTATTTATTTATTTATTTATTTATTTATTTATTTATTTAAGCTTTGGTGTCAGTGTTTCAACTGTTGACAAATTCGTAAATTCAACATGGGTAGAATTAATTACCTTTCATATTAACTGAACTTGAGCCATCGTTTTCGTATGGTAGTTGAATTTACAACTACCGTTGCAATCGTTGCCTATCACCACTATTGAATGCTGGAACTGTTCCGACAGTGTGCTATATATTTGTTCATATTATTATAGGTTATGAAAAAAAACCAGCTGAGTTTCAATTGTTGTGATCGTCTTCCGTAATTAAAATCGTCAAAATGAAATACAACCGAATTAATATCAAATGGTGACTTGCTTCAACCTCATTTAAAATATACCTTGACACTCTTTCATGCTTGTACATCATGTTCACGATCTTTTATTAGAACACTTTCACTCAAGTGTACATTTTTTTCCTGTTCTAGTTAAAGGACTTTATCAAACAGAATCATACAGTTTACATGTAATGCAGTTAATACGCATTTAAACCACAAAAGAATATTTCTATTTTGCACACCTTGTGGTGTGGGGTCGCTATTGTGCATGCGAAATATTAATTGCAAACCCCATTGACTGGCTATTTACTGCCTGTCTAGAATATATTATTTTTTTCTCGATCGACAGTTCAGAATCTAGAAAACAATATGATGAATATTATCTGTCAATCATGCAAACAATAACTTATGCACATGACAGAGCGCATTTTCAATGCACTACATACACACAATGTTGATCCATCATTTGTCCATTGGAGGTTGATTTAAGAGAATGGAACTGATAGAAGTTAAAAAGTTTAATTTGGGCGCAAAAGGGGAAACTTAATATAATTTATGAAAATGTGATGTGAATTCTAGGGATCCTCAGATTCAAATTCAATCATCTACTTTTCTAAACTTTTATACATATTATACATATGTATACCCGTTATTTCAAATGATAGTAATGTTATCTTAAAATATTTCCACTTTGTTTTACTTGTCGTTTTCTTTTAAGAGCCCTAGCTTTATATTGCTTATGGACCACCTTCGTCAATTGTTTTATCTCATCGATGATCATAAGATTCACTAAGATAAATAGCACGGTCCGTGCAATATTTATTTATTTATTTATTTATGCTTTGGTGTCGGTGTTTCAACTGTTGACATATTTTTAAATTCAACATGGGTAGACTTATAGAAAGTGTGTAATCGCAAAATCCCAGACTGGTGGCAAACGAAAAGGTATTGTTCTCATATGCCTAACGTTGTGTCTGCAATTGACGGAACTTCACATGAGATACAATTTCCATCGAATGAACCCCAACAAATAACATACTTTCAGCAAACCAATTCTTTTCATTGATTGATATAAAAACTAAGTTTTTAAACAGTGATAATCATAAATTCCATCAATATCAATAAAGCAATTACCTTTCATCTTAACTGAACTTGAACCATCGTGGTCGTACGGTAGTTGAATTTACAACTACCTGTGCAATCGTTTCCTATCACCACTTAAGTTGTGAGTTTGAACCCCATTCATGGCGAGGTGTACCCGATAAAATATTATGTGATCAAGTTTGTCGGTGACTTACGATAGATCTGTGGATTTCTCTGGGTACTCCAATTTCCGCCACAAAAGTAGTAACTGAAATATTTTTGAAAGTGGTGTTAAACACCTAACCTCCAATGGACAAATGATGGATCAAAAGTAGTGCATAACATAAAACATCTTTGGGTCATAATGTGGCATATCTTTACAAGTACCAATAATACTCCAACAATATTGTTTCCCACACAATTATGGGAACTGTTATACACATATCATGTCATTAAACAACGTACAGAAAAAGAAACAACATCACTTTCAAATTTGTTATTAACAATTAAATTAAATTATCTCCATGATCTCAAAATTATGCTTCAGTGTTTACTGCATCTTATCACATATTTTATTGAAATAACGCCGAATTTGCATGTGTAATAAAAGCATAATTTGCGGAGTGTTATTTGCCTCCGGGGCAATAATATGTTATCTGCCCTCTTGTGGTTTTTATGGACCCTATGCCATGGACAAGAATAATTACATAGAGATCCACGCAACCCAAGCACAAGTTGCAAATATTTCATATCACCACCCATCCAAATATCTAAATCAAAATGTTTCCCCTCAACTTCAATACTTGCTTTTTCGTATAATGTGTTTATTTCCTGAACAATGGGTTTCCAAGCAAGTTTTAAATGATCATAATCTTCTTTGCAGTTTACAATGCAAAAAACATTTTGATCTGTTGATGATCATGTCAAATCATCGGTAATTACAGATAAGGACAACACGACAAAGTTTGAAATTCTACTAACTTTTGACCCGTCCCCCGAAATGTTAATTTTTATCTTGTCTGTTTCAGGTTTTACATGATACTTGATGTACTGGATAATTTCGCTTTCTAGACTAATATATGCGCCAGGGATATTTCCCGGAATTCTTTCAAAATGATATAAACTGTTAATATCTTCCTGACATTGATGAAACCAGATATGTTCGTGGTAGCCCATCACAAAATACTGTCAGTTCCCTATAAGCGCTCTCGCTAACATTAAATTTTTCCGAAATAAATAACAAATCTTTAATTTTTTGTCTTTCTTCTTCAGGCAAATCTGTGTATGAAGATTTGCTGGACGACGGATTGAAATCGACTTTAACAGTCTGCCCATCAGTACTTTCTAATTTTAAGTACTGGGGTACAAGGTCATAGGACTCTTCAAGCCAAAGCGCAGTTTCAGCCTTCGATTTAAATTCTTTCTGTTTTTTTGCTAGCAAAACCCCCTTAAGACATATTTCTTCCTGTAAACTATTATGTAAATCAGAACACTTTTTTTAAATTCTATGTTGTCGTTTTCAAACTTTTGTAAACTAAAATTTAATTGTTTTATATTTTCTAACTCATCTGAGAATATTGGGATCCTATGCACATTATCATCAAAAACAATTCGCTTCCTCCCTGTCAATTTTCTATTTGATAGCAAAACTCTAATAGTCCTACTTGAAAGTCTGTGTTCAAGTCTCTCTGTGAATTTTAACTGAAATGACTGTAATTGGAATTTAAAATATCTATAAATTTAAAATCGGGGTATTTGTCCTTTGGTTTGGAGAGCACCTTGAAAAAGGAGCTTGTAATTGAAAATGTGAGAGCTATCTGTTGGATTGTGCCCAAAAAATATCTATTCCTTTTGGATCAAACTATTTTACTTCAATTTGGAAGTAGCATCGATAGACCATTAAACCTACCTCAGTATCCCGGTAGTAATAACTATTTCGGCATCCCGGAAGAAAATACATAATCAATAATTGAGGGCTTATGAAAAAAAAACTATTTTGGATGAAGTGGTGTTTATTTTATTTTTATCTTACATTTGTATATAACTGTTACGTGCCGACATACCATCGTTTTTTACAGCAAAGATTGCTTTTCAAATATCAAAACGTCATCTAAGCGCTTGGAATATTTGAACATTTTCCTGACATTTTTCAAGAAATTTAACACCTCGTGCACCAAAAAAATACTTTAACAGTATTTGTATTTTGTTTATTTTAATTATCTGGTAAAATATTTTTCTGGTGCACGACTGCGGAGGTGCTTAATTTCTTCGAAAACCGTCGAAATATCGCGGGGAAAATTCCACGAAATACGGAATACAAATAACGCTCATGACGTCGCAATGACGTCAAATACGTATCGATTTTGTTGGAAACAAGTTTTAACATCAAAAATATGATGTCGTCTATAACATAAAACACATCAAATTTTAATCAAATATTTTCTAAGATAATGATTCATTAAATATGGGGCCATATATGGCACTTATAGTCCCCAGTTCTTTTTATGTCATTGACGCCGGATTGCATGCACTGAGTTTTTCTCCTGGTTTCAATGTACACAAACTGTTTTTAAAATAAATACAATTATTTACAGAAACATAAGTTATTTACTGATGAATTTCATTACTTGAAATGAATCATGAAATGTACAGAGATTGTGTATATAAAGGTCTCATATATACAATCAGAAGAGTGAAAATATTGATTTTAAGGGTCTGGCTGAGGTCATAAATAAATTAATATTTAACAACCTCCACAATCCTCCACCAACAAAAATTTTGATATAATCATTAACCCTCTATGCTCAAAACAACTGCTCAGTTTGGTGTTGGTGGAAGACTGTGGAGGTATATTAAATAGCTAAAATGTACATTAAATATGTCGTTTATAGTCCATTTTTAGCATTATCCGTCTAATTATGATTTCATTATGACGTCATAACGCACCCAATTTCAGGAAAGATATATTTTTTGAAAATTTGTTTATATAGCAATTAAATTAGTAAATTGTCTTTATTCTAAGTCAAACATTATTTTTTAATATAATGTGGGGCCAATTTTGCACCTTAACGCCTCTCCGTCTTTGATCATTTTTCATTTTTATGCAATATTTGCATTTATTATTTCTTTAGTTAAGATAATAAAACAAACACTTTCTATGATGTGCTGCATTGAACAAGGAACATAATACATTAGTTTTTGTCTTATTTCTGTTAATTATTTCTATCAGTACCCATTAATTTATTAATTTTACTACCCAAAAAGGGAAAAAGGAATTATACAAAATATCTATAGATACATTGTGAAAAATATAAAGAAAAGAAGATTTTTTTTTAAGTAGTAAGAGAAGAGAATATTTGGCCACAGGTACTCAGGGACAGAATAGATCCACCTTTATTCCAACACTACGGAAAAAAATATCATATCGTATCCTTCAGCTATTATTTTCAGCTTAAGCATTCGTTAATTTGATATGCATGCATATCATAGCAAAATGACGAAAAAATCCATCTTCGATTTAGTTTTAAATTGCATTTGTATGACAGTGGTTCCATGTACAAAGATTTTGTAAGGTTATCCGTCAGTCTGCTGTTGATCCTACAAAATATTCTACTTCATTTAACTTTCCAGTGGATGTCCTAGGGGATATAAAGATATTTTTAGTATCATTTAATTTCAAATACTTCCGTCCTCTCTATAGGCCGTGCCTACTCATATTATTTCATTCATATTTGACCGTCTAATCACATACAGGTCGAGAAGACAATTAAATACATGTACATGTATATTGACCATTCACACAATAACTCTCAACTATAAATAAATATTTACACCTCTCGTGCAATAAATACATATCACGGTCCCCAATCGCTCTAAATCATATCCAAATGATATGAATAATTATTACATTTATGGTTTTATACAGTATTATAAAATCATGTAATTCGTTTTTTGTGATAAATCGTCATATTGCACGGCAGGATTTCATATTGAACGATCTATTTAGCGTGGGCGAAATCCCGGCAAAATCTTAAAATGTACTAGCCAAACGTGTTCTACGTCCATTGCAATGATGTCACACACACAAACAGAAAGTGGCACAGAAGTTTTACAAACGCAAGCAAATTTATACACATCGAATTAGTAATATTTATAGATTGATACATGACCTTTTTCATATTGCTCTTGTAATCAGCTCGAGACCTTGATATCGGCCCCGATGGCTTTATCCCGAGGGACGATATCAGTCGAGAGCTGATGATAAGGGCAATATGAAAAAGGCCATGTATTAATCTATTTATCACATATTTGGCCAGGGCAGATAGCATGTTATTGCCCTCGTATAATGTTATTGCCCCGTGGAAAATAACACGCCGCAAATTATGCTTTTATTACACATTCAAATTCGGCGTTATTTCAATAAAATATGTGATAAAAATTTACACACATTGAATTACTAATATAAATTTGTACAAACTGAATTAGTACAAGTATCTATGATATTAAATGGATCAGCACATGTATTTTTGAATTTGAAAAAAAAAAAACCAACAATCCCTAAAAAATGATCCAGGTACACAGCAAAAACTGGGAATGTTATATAGGATTAAACATTGTTTTTTAGGAAATAATTTATGCATAAACTCCGAAGGACTTTATGTAAAGTTTGCAAGTGAGCTGCCGGAGTTTTTACATACATAATTTCCTAAAAACACAGTGTTTAATCCTTATACTTCTTATTCTTGGGTATCGTGTTTGTTTTCGACGCCGTAACGCTACAAACAAATGGAGGCCGGCAAACGGAAATATTGATTTATACCTTCCTTTCGGATGACGTAACTGGATAGACTGAAAATCACCCCTAGTTTTATCACGCCTCCACAATAAACAGAATTGCTCCTTTCCTGAAAATACGGCACATTATTGACATAATATGCTTTAGATGTACTAACTGTGACTTGGAGGAACTTGATGTGCCTTGGAGGAACTCAAAATGTCTGCAATGATATCACTTTCTGCATATAATATGAAAAAATCGTCAATCCTTCATCAAGAAAGCTTTTAAGATATAACTATAAAATATAAATATTTTTGTATACTTGTTTTGCCTTGTTAATAAGTGCCAGTCTGTACTAAATTTTATATAACCGGGTCAACGACTTCTGAATGCCACTGAAAATGTACGGAATGTAGGTTAGGGGCAAAACATTTATTATTTTGTAGTACATGTATATCCAACTGTAACTATGAGATAGGAATAACAACAAGATATAGTTTATTCAACAATGTTTGTTACAATTGATCTTCAAAGCTCAAGCTCCTTTGTAGTTACTCTGTCATTATATTGCTATATTGTACGGATTGTCTAAAAATCTAAATTCCGCTCTTGATCATGATGATGTTGAGCTATTAAGAATGTTTTCCGAAAGTTTACCAGAAAATTCATGAAATTTTAAAATGTATAAAGAAATCAAAAATGATAAGGCGTCTGGGGACGATATGGTAAGAAATGAAGTTATAAAATCAACTTCAGACGTGTATTTATCATTATACCTTGATCTATTTAATCTTATTTTTAAATCTGGTATAGTTCCCGATACTTGGCTCGCAGTAAATTCATCCATTTTATAAAAACAAAGGGGCAAAAACTGATCCCATAAACTTTCGTCCTATTACTATTTTGAGTTGTTTTGGTAAATTATTTAGATCAATTATGAATAATAGATTGAAAACTTTTTCTGACGAATTTCTCCTCTTAAATGAAACCCCGACAGGGTTTAGGAAAAATATATAATGCTAGACAACATTTTTGTTATGTATATGACCGCTTTGAGCTACTAAACCTGAAGAAAAAGAAACTTTTCTGTGCATTTATAGACGTCGGAAAGGTGTTCGATACTGTGTGGCGTGATGGCTTGTGGTACAAGTTTTTTATGTGTAATAATAAGGGTAAAATATACCATGTAATTTTAAACTTGTATAATAATATACAATAAAGAATTGTTTATAAAGATTATGTTTCAAATTTCTTCCCATGTTTAAAAGGCGTTAGACACGGTAAACATGTATCTATTTCTTTTTTTGTGCGCACTATATCTAAATAATTGAGAGACTTTTTTGACGATCAGAAATGTACAAGGCGCTAAAAGCATTTCCAAAGTGAAGAAAAATTTGGCGTGCATGAAAGGGGCGTTAATAACACAAATTCTAACCCTTAATAATTATCAGTTTTGTGAGTTTTCCTTCTTTATGGTTAATTGTAAAAAACAAAAATCTAACAATTTGTAAATTTCTAAAGATATCATCATGTGGAGGTTTTCCAACTTACAAAGTACAATTCATAGAGTAAAAGAAAACATATAAAACAAGGGGTATGGAAAATGTATGATTCCATAGCTCAAAATCCTGGATTTATCTCTGATGAATTTTACCATTTTCATAAAAAAAATTCAACGAGAACATGTATTGTACAATGAAAGTTTAAACTTCAAATTAGCTTACCTTATTCATTTCCTCTTGCGTTGCCATTGTAGTATTTTATTCTGTTAAATACTCATTCATATGTTAATGTGACATAATAAACAGGGACGTAATTCTGCCTTGCCTGGAAGAGTCAAACAGCACAAATGTTTCCTCGTACAAAGAAAAGTCAAAAATCACCAAATCTGCCGTATCGAAGGTATTAAATCATGATTTCTCCTTCATATCAAAATAGAATGATACATATTCTGCCACGTACGAAAAAGTACCATATCACAAATTCTGCCTTGAATCGAAAGCATTAAATCAGAGATTTGTCCTTGCTTGGAAAAATAGGATAACATAAATTATATGGAAAATGAAACTAGTGCACATTTCTTTCTTGCATATAAAACAAAGCAACAACAATTTTTCCTTGCTTAAAAAAAAAAATATTAAAAAATCTCCCTAATACAATTACTATGTATGTTGGAGACGAACTGCAGCGTAAATGAGCCAATAGTCCTATTCAAATCTTTATAAGGCACACCTAGTCACGCGGTATATGATCTGTTATAATATGGCCGACAACCCTTTATACTGTTTTCCTGTTTTGCCTGTTAATGCCCACACAATGCTAATTTTAACGTCACTGTCAACCTTAACGCACATGCGTAGTATGAATTCAGAACATAGATAATCTTGTTTGTTGATTTAAAGTACACAATATAATAAAACATAATTTTACTCTGTTATAAAAGATGAGGTGTGGTCGGCAATACGATATTTAATCTAATGCATATTGCAGAACTTTTTAACTTTCTTGCAGACACAATAAGTACATGAATGTTCTATTGTAATGATGCATTGGTTGTAAATTTAGACAATTGAAATGGGGACTGTCGATGATCTACAGCTACCTGTATAATCAGTACCTATCACCACTTAATGTGTGAGTTTTAATTTCGAACATGGTAAAAAGTACTCGATACAACATAAGGTGATACATTTGTCAGCGACTTAATACAGATCGGTAGTTTACTCCGGTTTCCTCCATCAATAAAACTGACCTTCATGATATATCTGAAATATTGATGGACGTGGCGCAAAGCACCATATCCCTAACGCTATTCACATTCATTTTCATGGTACAATATTTTGCTGTATATTGTTCTCTTCAAACTAATCTTATGCAGGTTATGTGTTGTTCCGACCGTTCGATATTTTTAGTTTTTTTTTTAGTTTTTTTATATTTATTCTCATATTCAGGACGGAAAAGCATATATACTTTAATAATACAAGAGAAGTCCCACCTTTTCTATTTTAAAACGTTTCAGATCGAGGACATTTTAATACTACATAGCAATGGATATATTTTAACTGACATTATTTTAAATGACTTGTATAGTTAATATAATACGTTTGTGGTTAAAGACGATCGAAACAAATCATGAATTTGTTTATTAGGGGTATCGATGTTGGTCATGTATTTGTGTGTTAGGGGTATCGATGTTGGTCATATATTTGTGCATTAGGGGTATCGATGTTTATCATGTATTTGTGTGTTAGGGGTATCGATATTGGTCATTTATTTGTGTGTTAGGGGGATCGATGTTGGTCATTTATTTGTGTGTTAGGGGTATCGATGTTGGTCATGTATTTGTGTGTTAGGGGTATCGATGTGGGTCATTTATTTATGTGTTAGGGGTATCGATGTTGGTCATTTATTTGTGTGTTAGGGGTACCGATGTTGGTCATGTATTTGTGTGTTAGGGGTATCGATGTTGGTCATTTATTTGTGTGTTAGGGGTACCGATGTTGGTCATTTATTTGTGTATTAGGGGTATCGATGTTGGTCATTTATTTGTGTGTTAGGGGTATCGATGTTGGTCATGTATTTGTGTGTTAGGGGTATCGATGTTGGTCATTTATTTGTGTGTTAGGGGTACCGATGTTGGTCATTTATTTGTGTATTAGGGGTATCGATGTTGGTCATTTATTTGTGTGTTAGGGTATCGATGTTGGTCATGTATTTGTGTATTAGGGGTATCGATGTTGGTCATTTATTTGTGTGTTAGGGGTATCGATGTTGGTCATGTATTTGTGTGCTAGAGGTATCGAAGTTGCCTCATGTATTTGTGCATTAAGGGTATCGATGTTGATCATGTATTTGTGTGTTAGGGGTATCGATGTTGGTGATGTATTTGTGTATTAGGGGTATCGATGTTGGTCATGTATTTGTGTGTTAGGGGTATCGATGTTGGTCATGTATTTGTGTGTTAGGGGTATCGATGTTGGTCATTTATTTGTGTGTTAAGGGTATCGATGTTGGTCATTTATGTGTGTGTTAGGGGTATCGATGTTGGTCATGTATTTGTGTGTTAGGGGTATCGATGTTGGTCATGTATTTGTGTGTTAGGGGTATCGATGTTGGTCATGTATTTGTGTGTTAGGGAAACCGATTTTCTTTCTTTCTACGATTTTGATATTTGCTTTTTGAATTATTCGACGGTGTGGTATTTTGTGTTTTGTTTCTTCTAATGTTCACAACAGAACATCAGAATTATTTTAGTAAACGTTTCAGATCGAGGACATCTTAATACTACATAGTGATGGATATGCTTTAGCGGAGTTATTTTAAAGGGGCATTAGCTACAAATTTGACCAACAAAAATATGCTTTGGAAATTGGTAAATAGCTTTAAAATGATGAAATAATGGTAAATATTTCACATTAAACAGCTTATCGTACCACTTTTCGCCTTTTGAGAACGAAAATTACCATCGATTTATTTTTTAATTGCAAGCAAATAATTAGACCTCGTTTCTCCGTATGCAACTGATCTTACTAGTGACAGGTAAAAACGATTAATTTGTATCTTGTCGCTTATTAACTGCAAACTTGCATGGTTCTCTGTCCGTAGTTAACGCTGACTACCCAGCAAACACACGACGTAACGCCGACGTCGAGGATTCGTCGTCTGAACGTAACATCGGGGAAAAACGTTGTCACAACGTTGTGTTTACGTAATTTCACAGCGTTATATCACGACGTTTATACAACGTTACAAAATTACGTCTACACAACGTAAAAATATTACCACCATACAACCTAACATTTTATTACGTTGTAGCGACGTACTATAAACGTCCTTATTTGTTTCGTTTTTGGTCGTGCGTCTAAGTCAATGTTTACATACTAAACTGAGACTGTGGATAGGGATAAATGGTATATTTATGTAATAAAAAAAATAGCTTGAAATTACAAGTCTAATTTGTTAAGAAACCGAAGCTTTGAATAATTTACACTATCAAATATCTTAAGTAACAACAACTGTAGTGAAAAAACTTTTAATTCTCATGCAGTTTGAAATTACCGCCATATAATCTCTATTCGTACAATTCGGATTCTATCGGCAAACTCTAAGTAAAAATCAGCGCATGCGTATTGATACCAACGCGCACCATCCCGCATCTTTCAAAGAAAAAATTCAGATACAACAGATCAAATTCCGCTCAAAAATCTCGACTAAGACAAAGAAAATTCAAAGAAAGAAAATATCGTTATTCATCATTAGTACAATTATCAAAAGATTACACTTAAGGTAGCTACACGTTTCAGGGGCGGATCCAAAGAGGGGTGTACCCGGCGCCCCCCCCCCCCCTAACATTGGAAAATATATGATTTTTTGGCGTAACATCGTGATTTTTCACACGAAATACCCCAAATATTTTCTCGCCTCTCTCAGCTCGGTTCAATTTTTTTTAAGTGCGCTCCCCTAACTTGAATTCCTGGATCAGCCCCTGCGTTTCTTTTTTTGACCCAAAATCAACATCACACTGGTCAATATAGCCAAAAGGGGGCACGTACAGCAGTTCAAGTGGTTCGGTTTTTACACTGATATGACTTTGTTATAAACAGAACTTCAACTATTAATTAATAGAAATGACACTTAGAAACGTAAGACAGAGTTTTCACTCATTTATCTCTTGAACCTTTTTAGATTTATTTATAAAAGCCGATTCAGAGAAAATAAGAAATAAGTGCATTGTTGTACTGATTTAATGACGATTCGGCAAACTCCGTAATTAATGCCGATAATTAATAAGATGGCGTCCATTTCTTAATCGATCTCAAAAGACGAACAGTTCCACCTTTTTTCTCCGATGGCGTACATTTCATAACATTTATAAGTTACAGAAACATGTTTTATTAAGGCATCAATCATATCT
Source organism: Bathymodiolus brooksi (assembly GCA_963680875.1). NCBI lineage: Eukaryota > Metazoa > Mollusca > Bivalvia > Mytilida > Modiolidae > Bathymodiolus > Bathymodiolus brooksi. The sequence continues at coordinate 46,614,426 of OY804584.1, forward strand.
GATAGTTTTTAAGGGTAACAAAAATTTACGATTTTGACAGATAATGCCCCTTTAAGTAACTTGTATAATTAATATAATACATTTGTGGTTTAAACGTCGCATGATACGATCGAAACTGATGAAATACTTACATTTAAATCTGATATGTACGTTTTTGCTAAGATGACTTTCAAATATTTTGCATGTAATATATCATTTTACAGATCTGCTATCATATTGCATACCATCTTTGGTATTTAAAAATATTCTTCTCCTTACACTACAGCTTTGAAAAACAACAAAGTTGCACCCGTTGGTCGAACTTAAATTCTTATTTATGTTCTTTTTTGACGGATATTTTAATGTTGGTACAATAAATGTATTTTATACAAAGGACTGGGAGCTATAAAGGTCAAAATCTCAGATGTCGATAAAATTTTCTCCAAAATGTATTCACAATATTTGCTTTTCAGAAATAAATACAGTTTGTTAGTATGGGCATCTAATTCCTCACAGCGGACCGACAAAGTCAGGTAATGAAAAGCACTGAACTTCATTTTTTTCAGAATGTATCATTGTATTATAATGCATATCTTTAAAAAAAACAAAAACAAAAACAAAGCATAATAAACTCAATAAACAAAGCATACATTTGACTTAATGTGCAATGTGGATTGATTTCAGGAATAAAAACATGTTCCGAAGCTGTATTATGAAATTAAAGTGAACGAATAGTAAAGTCGCAACGTCACCCATTTTCGACAGTCTCCTGTTTTCAACGGTTTGTTTCACGTGATAAAATCTCTCATTATTTTGATCACTTCATTTGTCAGAGGTTATATTATGATGCTGAAATTGCATGAATGATTTCAAGAAATCTGATCTAAATATGTCATCATTAAATGTACGAACTACGTACCACATCTATTATTTCACGTTCAAATTGTATTTTTTCGTAATTCATTTTTTCATCACCTTAGCACAGCTTTATCATTTAAAAAATATTTCTCATACAGACCAATTTTGGTTGCATCGTCTGATAAGACATTGATAATGTACATATTGAGGTCATATCAATTCAGAAACTTATTAACATTTATAGTCGAAAACTGGTCGACATTTTGGTATTAACCTTAAAGAGGTAATAGATAGATTTATTTGGACAATAGAACATTGTCATAATTGACATTTTTTAAACACTTCCTTAACCGTACTATTATGCTAACGACAACCAATGCGATGATATATTCGAGTACATTTTTACGAATGACCATCACAAATTGATAAAAAAAAAATAAAAATAAAAAATGCCAAGGTGCGAGTTGAGAGAAGTCTAATATTTAAAGATCATTTTTTTTTATAATATGGAAATATTTTGGGAAATGGTGTGAAGCAAAATGTTTAATGTGTAATGATTTTAGCTGGGAACCTGTGAGAATAATATTTGTTTTTTTGATAAACTGATAACAAGCCTGGGAATCAGATATCCCATGGAAAGTGGTTGTCGATAGATAATTGTTTTACAATCAAGTATTTCATATATATTTATGATGAGAACAAGCTTGCAACCATATATTTAACCGTGTAGGTAAAATGTGTGTCGCTGCCATGAGTCTATGCATGATTGTTTTGATTGTCACTACAAAAAAGAGGAGATGGTAGATATTATTTTGCTTTGTGACAAACCAACAACAACACTCCTAATAAACTGTTGCTATCAGAATCTGCTGTAAGTTGTCTTTTACGTGTAAGGTGTGTGTCCTCTCTACATCCTGCGCTAAGGGATGTATTAAATTCGTTCCTCACAGCTGCATGGTGTACCTTTCACATAAAGTCGGCGTTTTCCTAGAGGAATCAGAATAATGTGTCCGAATGGAGTGACATTTCTACCCGCGGACTGTTGGTTCAGTGAGCTAGCACTATTAAAATCCAACTCAGCGTGTTGGTCTAGAACAAAGCGGACCTCATCATCATCTCATTGATAATTAACTTGTTCTCGCCATAATGTAGCTGAAAAATTGCTGAATTGGCATTAAACAACAAGCACTCACTCACACAATCATTCAAAAGTGGATACTGACAGAAGAGGTTAATTTTAATTCTCGAAAATTTCATCTAGCCAAATATTTGACTTTTTTACCTTTTACACTTTCATTTCCTCTTTAAAGTAAATTATTCACAACACATTTTGCTTTAAAAAATGGTGGCAACGTTACAAGTTTATAGTATTGGGTCACGAATTAACTTATTTTGTCAACCACGAAACGAAAGGTACAAAGTGCTACACATAAAATTAAGCTATCAAAATATTGGAGTTCCTTATCGATAACATATATTTGTCGAGTTCGAATGGCACATTTTTCAACAAATCATAGCTAGATATCCCTATGGGAACAAACAATGCCCCTCTCCTCTCCAACTTTTTTAAAATTCTATGAGTCTGAGTTATATAAAAAAGTGATCAAAGACAAAAGAAAGTAGAGAGGATTCAGCCTTTAATCTCACTCCCAGGTATATTGATGATGTTCTGCCAATTAATAATACGAACTTTGCTAACTGAATTCCATTAATAGAGATTTCTCGATAACTGACGAACGAACGTATCTTCCCGTAACATAACGAAGCAATGTTAATGTACGTAAAGATCTTTTGAGGGAGACCTTATTGCAACATTTGTGTTCTATTGTTCATTGAGCGTAAGTGATTAGATATATATTTTATCCATTTCGGTGTTTAAAACAGCTAAAAATTAATATCACTGGCCAAATAATGGTTTGACAGTGACATTACAGTCTGCATGTCTGCATGCAAAATACATATTTTCCTCAAACGCTATTTACAGATATACTTCAAGGAGGGGTGTTTTCTGATTTATCGCACAAATAAATAATTTTGCCAGATTTGGGAGAGAAAACAAATCTGACAAAGGAAAATCAAGCAGTATAATAGTTATGTAATGCTGGATATTGAATGGAATATTTCTGATTTCATATGTAAAGAAAAATAAATGATTCCATTCTCCCAAAACCTGTCTGTCCCATGGTAAAACAATATCCCCTGTTAGGCTTATTTATACCTTATCGGCGACGGTCGCACGACCATTGACCGATTGTCGTGGAAAAATCGTGCGATTTTCGCTTTCTATTGTTTTTATTAAATAAGAGAAATGCCCTATAAAAATCTACTGTATACTAGTTAACCCCGTCACTTTTTATTGAAGTACCTGAACTAAGCCAGGAGGGGTCATTTATATGTGTGTTAGGGATTTCGAATTTACATATTTCTACCATTTTTCTATTGAATGTTGGAACTGTTCCGACAGTGTGATATATATTTTTTTATTTTATTATAGGTTATGAAAAGAAAACAGCTGAGTTGCAATTGTTAAAAATAAATATGGTTGTGATCGTCTTCCGTAATTAAAATCGTCAAAATGAAATACAACCGAATTGATATCAAATGGTGACTTTTTTCAACCTCAGTTAAAATATACCTTGACATTCTTTCATAACGTTCACGATATTTTATTACAACATTATTTCACTCAAGTGTACATTTGTTCCTGTTCTAGCTAAAGGACTTTATCAAACAGAATCATACAGTTTACATGTATTGCAGTTAATATGCATTTAAGAGCCCCAGCTTTATACTGCTCATGCTCAGCAACGGACCACCTTCGTCAATTGTTTTAGCTCATCGATGATCATGAGATTCACTCAAATAAATAGCACGGTCTGTGCAATATTTATTTATTTATTTATTTATTTATTTATTTATTTATTTATGCTTTGGTGTCAGTGTTTCAACTGTTGACAGAGTCTTAAATTCAACATGGGCAGACTTAATTACCTTTCATCTTAGCTGAACCTGAGCCTTCGTAGTCGTATGGTAGTAGAATTTACAACTACCGGTGCAATCGTTGCCTATCACCACTATTGAATGCTGGAACTGTTCCGACAGTGTGCTATATATTTTTTCATTTTATTATAGGTTATGAAAAAAAACAGCTGAGTTGCAATTGTTAAAAGAGAATATGGTTGTCTTCCGTAATTAAAATCGTCAAAATGAAATACAACCGAATTAATATCAAATGGTGACTTTTTTCAACCCCATTTAAAATATACCTTGACATTCTTTCATGCTTGTACATCATGTTCACGATCTTTTATTAGAACACTTTCACTCAAGTGTACATATTTTTCCTGTTCTAGTTAAAGGACTTTATCAAACAGAATCATACAGTTTACATGTAATGCAGTTAATGCGCATTTAAACCACAGAAGAATATTTCTATTTTCCACACCTTGTGGTGTGGGGTCGCTATTGCGCATGCGAAATATTAATTGCAAACCCCATTGACTGGCTATTTGCTGCTTGTCTGTCAATCATACAAACAATAACTTATGCACATGACAGAACGCATTTCCAATGCACTACATACACACAATGTTGATCCATCATTTGTCCATTGGAGGTTGAATTAAGAGAATGGAACTGATAGAAGTTAAAAAGTTTAATTTGGGCGCAAAATGGGAAACTTTATATAATTTATTAAAATGTCATGTGAATTTTAGCGATCCTCAGATTCAAATCCATTCATCTACTTTTCTACACTTTTATGCATATTATGCATATGTATATCCGTTATTTCAAATGATAGTAATGTTATTTTAAAATATTTCCACTTTGTTTTACTTGTCGTTTTCTTTTAAGAGCCCTAGCTTTATGCTGCTTATTCTCACCTACGGACCACCTTCGTCAATTGTTTTAGCTCATCGATAATCATGAGATTCACTAAGATAAATAGCACGGTCCGTGCAATATTTATTTATTTATTTATTTATGCTTTGGTGTCAGTGTTTCACCTGTTGACAGATTTTTAAATTCAACATGGGTAGACTTATAGAAAGTGTGTAATCGTAAAATCCCAGACTGGTGGCAAAAGAAAAGGTATTGTTCTAATATGCCTAACGTTGTGTATGCAATTGACGGAACTTCACATGAGATACAATTTCCATCGAATGAACCCCAACAAAAAACATACTTTCAGCAAACCAATTCTTTTCATTGATTGATATGAAAAGAAAGTTTATAAACAGTGCTAATCATAAATTCCATCAATATCAATAAAGCAATTACCTTTCATCTTAACTGAACTTGAGCCGTCGTGGTCGTATGGTAGATGAATTTACAACTACCTGTGCAATCGTTGTGTATCACCACTTAAGTTGTGAGTTTGAACCCCATTCATGGCGAGGTGTACTCGATAAAACATTATGTGATCAAGTTTGTCAGTGACTTACGATAGATCTGTGGATTTCTCTGGGTACTCCAATTTCCGCCACAAAAGTAGTAGCTGAAATATTTTTGAAAGTGGTGTTAAACACCTAACCTCCAATGGACAAATGATGGATCAAAAGTAGTGCATAACATAAAACATCTTTGGGTCATAATGTGGCATATCTTTACAAGTACCAATAATACCACAACAATATTGTTTCCCAAACAATTATGGGAACTGTTATACACATATCATGTCATTAAACAATGCACTTTCAAATTTTTTATTAACAATTAAACTAAATTATCTCCATGATCTCAAAATTATGCTTCAGTGTGTACTGCATCTTATCACATATTTTATTGAAATAACTCCGAATTTGCATGTGTAATAAAAGCATAATTTGCGCGTGTTATTTGCCTCCCTATACCATGGACAGGAATAATTACATAGAGATCCACCCAACCCAAGCACAAGTTGCAAAAATTTCATATCACCACCCATCCAAATATCTAAATCAAAATGTTCCCCCTCCACTTCAATACTTGCTTTTTCGTATAATGTGTTTATTTTCTGAAAAATGGGTTTCCAAGCGAGTTTTAAATGATCATAATCTTCTTTGCAGCTTACAATGCAAAAAACATTTTGATCTTTTAATGATCATGTCAAATCATCGATAATTACAGATAAGGACAACACGACAAAGTTTGAAATTCTACTAACTTTTGACCCGTCCCCCGAAATTTTTATTTTTATCTTGTCTGTTTCAGGATTTACATGATACTTGATGTACTGGATAATTTCGCTTTCTAGACTAACATATGCGCCAGGGATATTTCCCGGAATTCTTTCAAAATGATATAAACTGTTAATATCTTCCTGGCATTGATGAAACCAGATATGTTCGTGGTAGCCCATCACAAAATAATGTCAGTTCCCTATAAGCGCTCTCGCTAACATTAAAACTATTATGTAAATCAGAACACTTTTTTTCAAATTCTATGTTGTCGTTTTCAAACTTTTTTGTAAACTAAATTTTATTTGTTTTATATTTTCTAACTCATCTGAGAATGTTGCGATCATATGCACATTATTATCAAAAACAATTCGCTTCCTCCCTGTCAATTTTCTATTTGATAACAAAACTCTAATAGTCCTACTTGAAAGTCTGTTTTCAAGTCTCTCTGTGAATTTTAACTGAAATGACTGTAATTGGGAATTTAAATTATCTATATATTTAAAATCGGGGTATTTGTCCTTTGGTTTGGAGAGCACCTTGAAAAAGGAGCTTGTAATTGAAAATGTGAGAGCTATCTGTTGGATTGTGCCCAAAAAATATATATTCCTTTTGGATCAAACTATTTTACTTCAATTTGGAAATAGCATCGATAGACCATTAAACATACCTCAGTATCCCGGTAGTAGTAACTATTTCAGTATCCCGGAAGAAAATATATAATCAATAATTGAGGGCTTATGAAAAAAAACTATTTTGGATGAAGTGGTGTTTATTTTATTTTTATCTTACATTTGTATATAACTGTTACGTGCCGACATACCATCGTTTTTTACAGCAAAAATTGCTTTTCAAATATCAAAACGTCATCTAAGCGCTTGGAATATTTGAACATTTTCCCGTCGTTTTTCAAGAAATTTAACACCTCGTGCACCAAAAAAATACTTTAACAGTATTTGTGTTTTATTTATTTTGATAATCTGGTCAAATATTTTTCTGCTGCACGACTGCGGAGGTGCTTAATTTCTTCGAAAACCGTCGAAATATCGCGGGGAAAATTTCACGAAATACGAAAAACAAATAACGCTCATGACGTCACAATGACGTCAAATACGTATCGATTTTGTTGGAAACAAGCTTTAACATCTAAGATAATGATTCATTAAATATGTGGCCATATATGGCACTTATAGTTCCCAGTTCTTTTCATGGCATTGACGCCGGATTGCATGCACTGTGTTTTTCTCCTGGTTTCAATGTACACAAACTGTATTTAAAAAAAATACAATTATTTACAGAAACATAAGTTATTTACTGATGAATTTCATTACTTGAAATGAATCATGAAATGTACAGAGATTGTGTATATAATGGTCTCATATATACAATCAGAAGAGTGAACATATTGATTTTAAGGGTCTGGCTGAGGTTATAAATAAATTAATATTTAACAATCTCCACAATCCTCCACCAACAAATATTTTGATATAATCATTAACCCTCTATGCTCAAAGCAACTGTTCAATTTGGTGTTGGTGGAAGACTGTGGAGGTATATAAAATAGCTAAAATGTACATTGAATATGTCGTTTATTGTCCATTTTTAGCATTATCCGTCTAATTATGATTTCATTATGACGTCATAACCCACCCAATATCACGGAAAGATATATTTTTGGAAAATTTGTTTATATAACAATTAAATTAGTAAATTGTTTTTATTCTATGTCAAACATTATTTTTTAATATAACGTGGGGCCAATTTTGCACCTTAACGCCTTTCCCTCTTTGATCAATTTTCATTTTTATGCAATTTTTGCATTTATTTTTTCTTTTGTTAAGATAATAAAACAAACACTTTCTATGATGTGGTGCATTGAACAAGGAACATAATACATTAGTTTTTGTCTTATTTCTGTTAATTATTTCTATCAGTACCCATTCATTTATTAATGTTACTACCTAAAAAGGAAAAAAGGAATTATACAAAATATCTATAGATACATTGTGAAAAATATAAAGAAAAGAAAAGAAGATTTTTTTTCTAAATAGTAAGAGAAGAAACTATTTGGCCACATGTACTCAGGAACAGAATAGCTCCACCTTTATTCCAACACAACGAAAAAACAATATCATATCGTATCCTTCAGCTATTATTTTCTGCTTAAGCATTCGTTAATTTGATATGCATGCATATCATAGCAAAATGACGAAAAAATCCATCTTCGATTTAGTTTTAAATTGCATTTGTATGGCAGTGGTTCCGTGTACAAAGATTTTGTAAGGTTATCCGTCAGTCTGCTGCTGATTCTACAAAATATTTGAATACTACCAACATCTGCCGAAAATGGTCTAGAATACTGAATTTTATTTCTTTACTATTTATTATGCCGTTCATACTACATGTATATCTGCTATTATTTATTAATCTCCAAGTCTTTCTAAAATAAATGCTATAAAATTATAAATCAACTCGTTGGTGAAACTTTAAAAGGTAATAACATTACACTAAGAAGGAATACATTCTCTGTAGAATTTTGTCACAGATTATTTTAAAGAGTATGATTTAGATACTGAGTATTGCCTTAATATAGATAAATAGTTTGTATGTGAAAGCAGAGACATGGTGTCTGATGGAAGCGGTGCCTACATCATTATCTTGAAATTAACAATCATTTTGTTCACTTGGAGCTAGCATAATATTGGCCGAAATACACATACTTTAAAATGTTGAAATGAAGATTATCAGTATTACGGTCTTATGTATGAGCACACTGGGCAGTTGCCCGGTGGTCCCACGAGCAAATGAACCCCACACTATGTATGTTATACACAGCATGATTGTTAATGCTTAAACACTGATTTTGTTGGAAGTACCAATACAAGAAATATATGTTTAATTTTATCGACCATTTACAGTTTTATTTCTATGAGTGTTTGTATAGATATGGGCCTTAGTGCACTGCTTTGACTGGGGCCTATATTGCTGATAAGAGGGCCCTTGCCGTACGTCATTCATCATTTACACTTCATGGACATGTATCGGCTGTACGTAGCATGGTATAGGCCAACAATGCTTATGTATGTTGGTTGTATTAATTGATATTTTCGTAATAAAGCTCTTTTCTTATGACTTAAAAGATAATACTTTCATTTTACAGACACCGGCGTCTTCTACCCCCTTTATAATGGTTGATACCACCCGCGTACTAGTACTAGTTAGCCTTCAATGTTTGCACTGTCCCTATAGTCCAACAATAAAAGATTCCATACTTTTTTCTCGTAATGTTCTATTCTACTTCATTTAACTTTCTATAAGCCGTGCCTACTCATATTATTTCATTAACATTTGACCGTCTAATCATATACAAGTCGAGAAGACAGTTAAATACATGCATATGTACATTGACCATTCACACAATAACTCTCAACTATAAATCAATATGTACACCTCTCGTGCAATAAATACATATCACGGCCCCCAATCGCTCTAAATCATATCCAAATGATATGAATAATTATTACATTTATGGTTTTATACAGTATTATAAAATCATGTAATTCGTTTTTTGTGATAAATCGTCATATTGCACGCAGGATTTCATATTGAACGATCTATTTAGCGGTGGGCGAAATCCCGGCAAAATCTTAAAATGTACTAGCCAAACGTTTTCTACGTCCGTTGCAATGACTCTACACAAACAGAAAGTGGCACAGAAGTTTTACAAACGCAAGCAAATCTATACACATCCAATTAGTAATATTTATAGAATGATACATGGCCTTTTTCATATTGCTCTTGTTATCAGCTCGAGACCTTGATATCGGCACCGAGGGCTTTATCCCGAGGGACGATATCAGTCGAGAAATGATGACAAGGACAATATGAAAAAGGCCATGTATTAATCTATTTATCACATATTTTGCCAGGGCAGATAACATGTTATTGCCCTCGTAAAATGTTATTGCCTCGGAGGAAAATAACACGCCGAAAATTATGCTTTTATTACACATTCAAATTCGGCGTTATTTCAATAAAATATGTGATAAAAATTTACACACATCGAATTACTAATACAAATTTGTACACACTGAATTATTACACATATCTATGATATTAAATGGTTCAACGCATGCGTTTTTGAATTTGAAAAAAAAACAAACAAACAATCCCTAAAAAATGATCCAGGTACACAGCAACAACTAGGAATGTTATATAGGATTAAACACCGAAGGACTTTATATAAAGTTTGTAAGTGAGCTGCCGGAGTTTTTACATACATAATTTCCTAAAAACACAGTGTTTAATCCTTATAATTCTTATTCTTGGACATCGTGTTTGTTTTCGACGCCGTAACGCTACAAAAAAGGAGGCCGGCAAACGAAATATTGATTTATAAATTCCTGTCGAATGACGTAGAATAAGTGACGATATCCAATCGGATTACGAGTTATTGATAAATTTTAGTAAGAATAGAATTATAATGTAATAAAACAACTACAGCACCTCATTTTGTGCAATATGATGTGCTATGGAGCACTGAAAAGCAATTGCTTTTCAATGCTCCATAACACATCATATCGCACTCAATGAAGTGCAATAATGTATAAAATTGCTTAGAGGAACTTCCGGATATGACGAGGAGGACCTAAGGCAGGATCATACAAAAAGGTAAGTCGAGTATTTTCTGCAAAATTAACCTTTTCCTAAAAATCAAAGATGTCATTCGACCCTTATATAATTTGTCTTTATCTACTGAAAGTTTGCTGGTTGTCTTTTTACGTTAATTCGTCGGTAGAACTTTTCTCCCGCAAACATCCATTGGGTTCTGAAATTTGTATTCAATCCACGATATACTTCTCATATAAAACCACGCTTTCCTGTCATTTCTTTAGCTGGATCGACTGAAAATCACCCCTAGTTTTTATCACGCCCCTCCACAATAAACAGAATTGCTCCTTTCCTGAAAAAACGGCACATTATTGACATGATATGATATAGATGTACTAACTGTGAATTGGAGGAACTTGATGTGCCTTGGAGGAACTCAAAATGTCTGTAATGATATTCCTTTCTGCATATAATATAAAAAAATCGTCAATCCTTCATCAAGAAAGCTTTTAAGATATAACTATAAAATATAAATATTTCTGTATACTTGTTTTGCCTTGTTAATAAGTGTCAGTCTGTACTAATTGTTATATAACCGGGTCAACGACTTCTGAATGCCACTGAAAATGTATGGAAAGTAGAATAGGGGCAAAACATTTATTGTTTTGTAGTACATGTATATCCAACTGTAACTATGAGATAGGAATAACAACAAGATATAGTTTATTCAACAATGCTTGTTACAATTTATCTTCAAAGTCCAAGCTCCTTTGAAGTTACTCTGTGATTATGTTGCTATATTGTACGAATTGTCTAAAAATCTAAATTCCGCTCTTGATCATGATGATGTTGAGCTATTAAGAATGTTTTCTGAAAGCTTACCAGAAAACGCATGACATTTTAATATGTATAAAGAAATCAAAAATTGATAAGGCGTCTGGGGACGATATGGTAAGAAATGAAGTCATAAAATCAACTCCAGTCGTGTATTTATCAATATACTGAAGTGGTCATGGCCGTAGTTGAAAAAAAACAAAATTAATTATAAATACCCTTCGAGACCGTCATTCTCGTACTATGTTTTATCCTGCAATGACAGCATTTACCGACCAATATAGCCTGCCCAATATTTTTTTTTATATTGGTCAGTTATAAATAGAACATTTTTTATATTGGTCAGTTATAAATAGAACATACAAATGTAAAACGGGGCACATCGGGGGATATTGTTTTCAAATATATACACAAAATTATTCAAATACGTTTATCATCGTCCAGTAAACGTTTATTTACGATTTAAAATTGCATGATAGATGCAATACATGAGCACTATCGAAGCATATAGGTAAATATGTGTATTCGGCGCGAAACGCGGGAAAAGGCTCGGCGAAGCCTTGCCTTTTCCCCCCGTTTCTAAGCCTCATACACATATTACCTATATGCTTCGACAGTGCACAAATATTGTATATATATCATTGGTTATATCATTATTGGTTGATGTTATATGTAAATAATTTGTATTACAATTGTGTAAACAGGGAGAGTTATCCTTATAATTGGCATGTTATTTAACTTGTATTTTCCTTTGAACTCTCACCGTGTCGTCACCCCCCCCCCCCTTTTTTTTCATGTTTACAGTTACTGTACACACTATTATCGGTGATAATAATAAGTTATTACCTTATTCGTTATATTTCTTGGTACATCACAGTAGCTTTCATGTTATTTCCCCACAAATTAAACAAGTCCTATTTACGTTTTCATCATCCGACACACTTTGCCGTAAGACAGGGTCGAACGCCATTGTTGTCATATTTAGACGCAATGCATAATGGTAAATCGTTGCAAATCTTCAGACGTAAATGACGTCACGAGAGTGTCTTAACGTCACGCTATTCTTATGTTAGGAGCGTGTCGTGCACGTGTCGTAAGGGTATAAATTCCGAAGTAAAGAACACTCGGGTTCAGTCTTGTCTTAGCTGGGCGCCATTATCGAACACTTAATTATAAGGAGTCTCAGATCCAGAGATCGACACACAGTAGGAATCCAATAGCTCTACTTTCGTGTTGAAGGTTAGCATAGTGTCGCATTTTTATTGGACACACACTACAGTTTATCTATATAGAAAGTTAATAGAAGTTGGCTTTTACATAAGATATCGACACCTTTTACATCCTATATCAGGCGCGACACACACCGTGTCGTAGACTTTATTGCCGAAAATAGTATTCTATTTTATCCGGATACATTTCCATATAGTTTAAACATATTCTAAGAAGAATTGTCTGTACGACAATAATCTTTGGTGTCAGGGCCACGAACCTGTGGACTATTTGTCAGTAGAAAACAGAAGATATATCGTGTCGTCGTCACGACACCATTATAATACTAGTATATTAATTGTATGCACCGTGTCGCCATCAAGACACTATCATAACATATTAATTGTATTCACCGTGTCGCCGTTGAGACACTATACTAATATACTAATTGTGCGCACCGTGTCGCAATAAAGACATCACATCCGTGTCGCCATCAAGACACTATAATAACATATTAATTGTATTCACCGTGTCGCCGTTGAGACACTATAATAACATATTAATTGTATTCACCGTGTCGCCGTTGAGACACTATAATAATATATTAATTGTGCACACCGTGTCACAATAAAGACACTATAACCGTGTCGCCTTAAAGACATTTATCTATACAAGGCAATATCGGTGGTTTACTAGTGAGTTAGGGTAGTGTATATTGATACATTAGAGGAACTGTATATTATTTAACTAACTGGTGAACTCTCTGAGCCTAGATAATCTACACTTTTACGGCAGAAACCACGACACGCTGTATATGTCGACATACTCATATTTCCGCACTTATTGAAGATAGTTTGAATAAATAGATAAGAGTATATTTGATGTGATAGATATATATATATATATATATATATATATATAAAACACTTATATTATGCCCGTTTCCCATATTTTTATTGTACCAGAGTATACCAATTTTGAGCTATTGTGAGTGCCAGCCAAGTTCTAATTCTAATCTATTTCTGGACGATTGTAGGGTAGAGACGCCATAGTTACCACATTGTCACTGTATACTTATTTTTATAATCTTATTCAACTATTATTGTGAAGTACAATAAATCATTAACTTTCAATTGTTCTGGTATTTATATAGGCACACCATCTGAGACTCGTGAGATACTGTCCGCAGATTTATTGGGTACTCGGTCAGGAACAATCACAAGCGAAGACTCAACGCATAAACTTTATTTAGTGGCCAATAGTCTGCAGTAAGGTTATAATAGGAGATCCATTTGCATTCGTCTCCGGAAGGATATCTACCCATCAAAGGACGACATTCTGAACCCCCGGCCCACTGCAATACGTTGATCTATTTAATCTTATTTTTAAATCTGGTATAGTTCCCGATACTTGGTTCGCAGTAAATTCATCCATTTTATAAAAACAAAGGGACACAAACTGATCCCAAAAACTTTCGTCCTATTACTATTTTGAGTTGTTTTGGTAAATTATTTAGATCAGTTATAAATAATAGATTGAAAACTTTTTCTAACGAATTTCTCCTCTTAAATGAAAACCCGACAGGGTTTAGGAAAAAACATACAATGCTAGACAACATTTTTGTAATATATATGACCGCTTTGAGCTACTAAACCTGAAGAAAAAAAAACTTTTCTGTGCATTTTTAGACGTCGGAAAGGTGTTTGATACTGTGTGGCGTGATGGCTTGTGGTACAAATTATATATGTGTAATAATAAGGGTAAAATGTACCATGTAATTTATACTTGTATAATAATATACAAGAAAGAATTGTTTATAAAGATTATGTTTACAAGGCGCTAAAAGCATTTCCAAAGACTTCGAAAACGAGTTACAAATTGATGTCAAATTATTCACTGTTCTTTATGCCGACGATACAGTACTTTTCACAGGTTCTAGTGAAGAAACATTTGGCGTTAAAAATTAATCACTCACCCACTCGAACTCACACCGTTGGTACACTGCAACACCAATTATTTTAGTATAATGGGTGGAAGGTTCAGAACTCTACCATTTGACTAAAATATGCCCGAAAGGGGCGATAATAACACAAATTCTAAGCCTTAATAATTATATGTTTTGTGAGTTTTCCTTCTTTATGGTTTATTGTAAAAAAATTCCAACAATCTGTAAATTTCTGAAGATATCATCATGTGAAGGTTTTCCAACTTATAAGTACAATTCATAGAGTAAAAGAAAACACATAAAACAAGGGGTATGAAAAATGTATGATTCCATAGCTCAAAATCCTGGATTTATAACTAATGAATTTTACCATTTTCATAAAAAAAAATCAACGAGAACATGTATTGTACAATGAAAGTTTAAACTTTAAATTAGCTTACCTTATTCATTTCCTCTTGCGTTGCCATTGTAGTATTTTATTCTGTTAACTACTCATTCATATGTTAATGAGACATAATAAACAGGGACGTAATTTTGCCTTGCCTGGAAGAGTCAAACAGCACAAATTTTGCCTCATACAAGGAAAAGTCAAAAAGCACCAAATCTGCCGTATCGAAGGTATTAAATCATGATTTCTCCTTCATGGCAAAATAGAATGACACATATTCTGCCACGTACGAAAAAGTAACATATCACAAATTCTGCCTTGAATCGAAAGCATTAACTCAGAGATTTGTCCTTGCTTGGAAAAATAGGATAACATAAATTCTCTCACGTAAAATAACATAGATTCTATGGAAAATGAAACTAGCGCACATTTCTTTCTTACATATAAAACAAAGTAACAACAATTATTCCTTGCTTAAAAAAATAAAATATTTAAAAAATCTCCCTAATACAATTACTATGTATGTTGGAGACGAACTGCAGCGTAAATGAGCCAATAGTCCTATTCAAATCTGTATAAGGCACACCTAGTCACGGTATATGATCTGTTATAATATGGCCGACAACCCTTTATACTGTTTTCCTGTTTTGCCTGTTAATGCCTACACAATGCTAATTTTAACGTCACTGTCAACCTTAACGCACATGCGTAGTATGAATTCAGAACATAAATATTCTTGTTTGCTGATTTAAAGTACACAATATAATAAAACATAGCTATAAAAGATGAGGTGTCGTCGGTAATACGATATTTAATCTAATACATATTGCAAAACATTTTAACTTTCTTGCAGACACAATAAGTACATGAATGTTTTATTGTAATGATCCATTGTGTTATTAATTTATTTGTTGGTTGTAAATTTAGACAATTGAAATGGGGATTGTCGATGATCTACAGCTACCTGTATAATCAGTACCTATCACCACTAAATTTGTGAGTTTAAATTTCGAACATGGCAAAAAGTACTCGATACAACCACAGACACTTGACCGATGGACCTTAATTTCTCCGTGTTTCCCACGGGGTACGTATTTTCAGGGCTAGTAACGATGTAGGGCCTCTATTTCTGAGTCCTGGGTCCACACGAATACTAGAAATAAACACAAGGTAAGCAACAAAATGACGGGGTACTGCTAAATTTCTTATCATTGTCGATTTCCCTGATTTCTGAAAAATAAACGGATGGAATGCACTAACCTTGTGGACCCCCATCAGCTGTTGTGCCCCTGCTTTATTGTCGTATTCGTACTATTTTGCATATATACCACCGACAACCTGTTCCGAAGACCGATTGTCAACTTAGTCGGAGGTCTATTTTGGATTCTCTCGGACTCGTACAAGCTTCATCAGCGTCTGTAATCCGATTATTTCCTGTGACTGTATAGTGAATAATTCTTCATTATCCTATCCAATATATTAAAAATTGCTGAGTTAGATTGCTGTCAAATTATAATATTAAGTATATATGTACCATCTACACACGCTTATACACATGTCTTACGCCTATCCCTAGATTTGCCTTACGAGACAAGGTAACACTACGACTATTGAAGCTCCTTTTTTTAGGGAGTGGATGTAGTCGAGTGGTCTAGGGCGCTGGACGTAAGGCTAAGCGAATGGTGCTGCAGTGTAACAATGGTGTGGGTTCAAATCCCGTCGGGGGAAGAACAAAAATTTGACAGCTCTAAAATCTAATTCTAACACTGTTTGGTTTAATTTTCAGACGTATATAATATTTAGTATTAACCTAGTATCCTTTAAAGTAACTTTGAGATCCAGTGGGACAGATATATTGTATGGTTGTCACTTGCTTCTAGACGTTTGTATATATATATATATATATATATATATACACGTCTGAAAATTAAACCAAACAGTGTTAGAATTAGATTTTAGAGCGTCAAATATTTGTTGTTCCCTTGACGGGATTTGAACTATATATATATATACGTACATGTACTTCTAAGATTTATTAATATTTTCATGCAATCTTTTAATGTTAAAGAAGTAATTACTATTTAATGTGCCTACGTCACATTTACCATCATTAGATACAGGGTTATATCGTTAGGGTTAGGGTTGTGTTGTTTAACGACACTCTCAACAATATTTCAGTTTTATCATGGCTGTCAGTTCTAGTGGTAGAGGAAACCAGAGTATCCGGAGAAAACCACCGACCTGTCGCACCTCAGTGACAAATTTAATCACATAAAGTTGTATCAAGTACACCTCCCCATGAGTGGGATTCGAAATCACAGATTGAGTGGTGATTGACACTGATCGGATAGGTAATTTTAAATCAACTACCATACGATCATGACTATTGTGCTAGGAATAAAATTAAAACTACATGTCCATTGCATCTTTTTAAAATTGCTATTGCGATACACTAACAACTGAGCCCACGATATTCAGCCAAAAGTACTGTAAGCATCAACAACAATAGTATTATATAGAAATATAATCATAGTAGTGTGTCGTTTATCATTATTTGGTCCTTTTTTGTTTGCTTGGCAATTGTATTGTCGGGCCTTCGATTTACGGCCTCTAATTACCTATTTGATATCTTCAAACTATTCTTATGTTGATTCTTCTTGCTTATCTAATATATCTAATAAATACTACAGTACATTAATTAGTTAATTCTTAGCAAAATGGTCTTCTTTAGTTGGAAATAGGTAAAAGTATTGGAGATACAAGATTAATAAATTAAATTAAATAGCAATTGCTCAACCCTACCATGGCGAGAACAAGTTACATTCAATGAAATGATGATGATTATGATAATATCAGCTTTGTACTAGATAAATACACTGACCTGGATCTTTCTAGTGCTAGCTCACCGAATGAACAGTCCGTGAAATATAAATGCCGTTCCTCTTGGACACATTATCCTGATGCCGAGCTAACCAGTCTTTGTTCTTTCTCTTGAATGGTGCGTGCTACACGGAGAATCAAAAAGGCTAGCACGCTAATACTTAAACTACCGATACGTTATCAATAAAAGGGAATGACTTTTCTAATGCAATTCCATCGTCAGTGTTGCTACAAAACCTGGATCAAGTCTAATCATAATATTGAACACGCAGACAAATTAGACACTCCAGTGTAAGGAGATGTAAAACAAAACCATTGACCTATAGGACAAAAGTCCTACAATTAAAATTAATCTATATCGTAAATACAGTACACCAAATCTTAAGATGCCTCATGTTAATATTGTATGTATATTTGCACATTTATATCCATGGGCTTTTGTCCTGTTGGCAGCATACAAATTGTAGTTATAGTTATATGCTTAATTTGACTATATGGCTAGTCGTTTTAACATTATACAAAAGCTGGCTGTTTCTGGGGGTTAGACATTGAATACAACTGACATGATGATGTTAATTATATAGACTTTATAAAATGATATGGGATTGACTTTCGTGGATCTGGCAGGTTGAATTAAGAAGAGTATAATCTAGTTGATTATGATTAAGAGGGGTTATGACCTTGAATTGACAATTGATTCGTTAGAAATTAAATTCTTCCTTGTGGAGGAAAATACAATAATTTGTTTCCTTATATCATTATTATGTATGTTAGAGACGAGCTACAGCGTAAATGAGCCGATAAGTTATATTGAAAGTTGTATAAGGCACACCTAGTCACGCGGTATGATCTCTCATAACACATTATACTGTTTACCTGTTTGCTGATCAATGTCCCCACAGTACTGTCTATGCCTGACTGCTAAGCTTAAAACGCATGCGTAGTATTAAATCAGAATATAAGTATTACATTTTGCTGATTTAAAGTACACAATATACAAAGCATAATTTTACTCATAAAAGATGAAGTGTCGTCTGCAATACGATATTTAATCTAATAAATATTTCATAACATTATAACTTTCTTGCAGACACTATAAGGGCAGGAATTTCCTATTTTAATGATCCATTTTGTTATCAATTTATTTGTTAGTTGTAGAATTAGACCATTGAAATGGGGATCGTCGTTGATTTACAGCTACCTGTACAATCAGTACATATAACCACTAAATTTGTGAGTTTGAATCCCGAACATGGCAAAAAGTACTCGATGTAACATTATGTGACACTTTTGTCGTCAACTTATGACAGGTAGGTGATTTTCTCCAGTTTCTCCCACCAATAAAACTGACCGCCACAGTAATTATAGCTGAAATATTGATGGAAATGGCGTTAAACACCACAACCCTAACCCTATTGAAATGGTTTTTGAAAATGAAGAAGAAATTCATTTTCATGGTACAATATGTTATTGTATTTCGTTTTCTCTTCAAATAGTCCTACACAGTTAACTGTAAATATATATAGGTTAGGTGTTTTTCCGACGGCATGGTATTTTTGGCATTTTGTTTATTTTTTCTTCTATCTATTATAATATTCAGAACAGAAATGCAGATTTATTTTAATGATCCAAGATCAGCAAAGCCTTATGCTTATTAAAACTTTTTAGATAGAGGAAATACAGGACATTTCAATACTATACTGTAATGTATGTTTTAACGGACATTAAGCTAAAATGACTTGTTTCGGTGTAGACCCATAAAACTAGCTTAACCCGTAGCTATTTAATGAAGTGTCTGTAACAAGCCATGAGAGAAAACGTTCATGTATTTGTGAGTATCGATTTTGTTTCTTTCTACGATTTTGATATTTGCTTTTAGAATTATTCCGACGGTGTGGTATCTTGTGTTTTTTTTTTTTTTGGTCTTCTTTTTATTCTAATATTCAGAACGGAACAGCAGAATTATTTTAATAATACAAGAGACGTCCCACCTTTTCTATTTTAAAACGTTTCAGATCGAGGACATTTTAATACTTCATAGAGATGGATATGTTTTAACTGACGCTACTTTAAATGACTTGCATAGTTAATATGATACGTTTGTGGTTTGAAAATCGCGTGATACGATCAAAACTGAAGACATACTTACATTTAAATCTGATATCTATGTTTTAATTACAATAGCTTTCACATATTTTGCATGCAATTAAAAATATATATCATTTTAAAGATCTGCTATCATATTGCATACCTTCTTGGGTATTTAAAATATTATTCACCTTACAATGAAGCTTTGAAAAAAAACATAGTTACGCCTCGTTGGTCAAACTTAAATTCTTATTCAAGGACAACTGCTATTTCGTTGAACCGTCGGTGCCTTATTATGCGCTTGCTATCTAAAATCTGTACATCTAAATTATACAATTTTTAGATTTAATTATGGAACATGTCTACATGCGTATGAATCCAGTAGGAAAGTGGAGCAGTGATTTATATTTTTTTTTCAGATTTATGTATAGGCACGTGCCTACTTGAACCTAATTTATATACTGTACGCAAAGAAAAAAATTAAGCACCCCCATGTTTTTTGAAATGACAAATAATACGACAATTATCACGAGATTACTGACCAGACAATCTCAAGAAAGCAATGGTGACCTGTTAGGACATTACATTGGCTGTAAGAAACCACAAAAAAATCAAGGAAAATGTTAACTTAATGATTATTTAATCACAATATCACAAGGCCAGTTTTAGCAGTAAAACATGTCCATTTTAAGTATTGACCTTCACAGTTCAAAAAGCACGATATTGTTATTTCACTTTCAAAACGTCACTTATGAATCACTTGACGACATCTATTGTTCAAAGTTCGGTACCGGGTGTAACTCCCACGTACTTGGATGATGGCCTCACCCCTGCATCTCATCCATCCAGTTAGACGTCGGATGTCATGTTGTGATAGCTGCTGCCATTCCCGATGCAATGCTGCTTCCACCCGACGAATGTTTTGCACAGGAGATTCCCGAGCCTGTATACGACGGCCTAACGTCCCCAATATGCTCCATGGGATTCAAATCCGGGCTCATGGCTGGTCAAGGAACAGAAATCACGGCTTCACTTTGGAGGTAGGCGGTTACTGCTCTTGAACGATGAGGCATGGCGCTGTCATCCATGTACACAGGCCTTGTAGCTAATGGGTGGTTGTCGAAATGGGGGGCAACAACTGGTTGCAAGACGTCTATGATGTACTGATCACCGGCTAGGTTGCCTTGTATAGTGACTAAATCCAGCTGGCAGTCAAGAGAGATACACCTCCAAACCATTACTGAGCCTCTACCGTAAAGGACAGTTGGCTGGATGTTCCTTGGGGTATAGGCTGTATTTTTGTGTCTCCAAACCCTCATTTGGCCGTCGGGTGCATGAAGCAGAAACCGGCTCTCGTCTGACCAATGGATCTTGCGTCATGTCCTTAAATTCCATCCACGTCGTGCTAAGCACCATGCCAAACG
Organism: Bathymodiolus brooksi; assembly: GCA_963680875.1. Classification (NCBI taxonomy): domain Eukaryota; kingdom Metazoa; phylum Mollusca; class Bivalvia; order Mytilida; family Modiolidae; genus Bathymodiolus; species Bathymodiolus brooksi. The sequence goes on from OY804584.1 coordinate 46,635,801, forward strand.
TGTTCGTCGATGTCGGTCTGCCAACAGTGGACGTTTAATGACTCTCCTTGACTTAAGTCCCGCTGATTTCAGACGGTTTCTAACTGTTCTTGTTGACAGACGTTTATTGGGCAGCCAGTGTTGTTTGAGTACGGGACTAGTTGCGAATGGCATCCGTCTAACCAAACGCTGCAAAGCCATATCGTCATGATCAGATGTTACGTGGTCTGCCGGATCTTGGCAAGTCTTTCACATTGTTGGTTTTTGTGTGTTTTCTCACCAGTCGGCTGTCTACAGTATAGTGGTAGCCCATCTGTGGTCCAATAGCTTTGAAGGACATCCCTGCTGTATGCATGCCGATTATTTGCCATATTTGTGCTTCTGATATTCGCCTTCGTACCATGCTTACTGAGAATGAATACATGTTTTAAAACACCGCACTTAAATACCCAAATTCGAAGCGTGAACATACTGAATTTTGAGTAATGCGTGAAATTTTAAAGGCATGATTCACGTGCATGAATAGTCGATATTAGACATAATGGTCATACCTGTGTGAGGACATCTTTTTAATGGAACATTGTTCTTGCTATGATCAATATAAATATTAGAATCTAAACTTAGTGTAACTTATTATGTTTTAATATATCAGGAGGTGCTTAACTTTTTTCTTTGTGTATATATAATAACGTAGCTACGCCCCTGAAAGCATTCATGTTACAGGTTAAACAAGATCACCCAAGGATCATGCATGTACATCTTCATTTTAATTTAGATGAAATGTCTTTTAAACTATTTTTCATAGTACCCTATTAAACTATTCCAAGGCGAAGTTGATCTTAAATTTCCAGTTACATATATTTCCAAAAAACAAATTTGATTAAATGAGCACTAAAAGAGAATTCAATAAAATTTTAAACATCTGCTCATCGTTACCTGTGATGAACTTGTAAGCAAAATTAAAGGTATATATGCAAGTCACAAATCTAGGTGTTTTATTTGTTCAACTTGAGATTTTTGGATGAGTATGCAGGGGGGGAATCACAGATGGTATTGGCCAAGTTGCATATTCATTTTACTCCTATAACAAAATGTACGACAAATATATATGCAGGGCCTGCCTAAGGAGGTGTGGGCTTAAAATAAAAAATTCTATCATTTTGACAATTGGGTGTTCGTGTCTTTGACCGCTTTAATCTCGAAAATCATAAAAGCTAAGTCAAATATGTTTCCAGATGCATTCAGGAAATTCCATATGGAATCTAGAGAAGAACAACCATCAAGATCAGATTTAAAATAAAAAATTTAAATTGTGGCTTTGTTGGCCCCATGTTGACCCCTTATATCTTTGAAATTGTAAAAACCATTCAAAATATGTTAGATATTTCATAAAGAGTTTTGTATAAGGACATTAAGAAAAAAAAATGAAATTTGGTTTAAAGATAAATACTGAGTTTCCCATAAAAAAACCACCCTTTATGACCACCCTTTATGACCACCTCATGTTCTTTCGTGGATTTCTGATCAAAAAAACAAATCATGCATTTTTAATGAGAGAGCATATTCCAATGAATATCACCACTAAGCTTGGATCCAATTGGCCCAGTAGTTTTGGAGAAGATTAAAATGTGAAAAGTGTACAGATCACTGATACAAAATGTTGACCATTTGGGTCAGATGAGCTAAAGGCAAAAGAGCAAAAGAACATATTATGGCTGGTCATCCAGTACTGACCAAGTGCCATCTCTTCGTACTATGTATTTTTAAATGGAACAGCCCTACACTGTATTAACATAAAATGTGAAATACAAGCAATATTTGATGAATAACTAATTGTGTGCTTAGTTTCAATGTATCCAGGATGCTCAATTGTATTGATTTGTTAAACCGGAAAACAAAGACACATGCTTTATTTAAAATTGTTCACCACATACATATATCATATTATTTAGGTTTATCACCAGTATGTATTCTAATGTGTTTCTGTAAGTGAGAATTCTGATTAAACCCTTTCCCACATACGTCACATTTATAAGGTTTATCACCAGTATGTGTTCTAATGTGCTTCTGTTAGTGAGAATTATGATTAAATCCTTTACCACATATATCACATTTATAAGGTTTATCACCAGTATGTGTTCTAATGTGCTTCTGTTAGTGAGAATTATGATTAAATCATTTACCACATATATCACATTTATAAGGTTTATCACCTGTATGTATTCTAATGTGTTTCTGTAAGTGAGAATTCTGATTAAATCCTTTTGCCACATACATCACATTCATAAGGTTTATCACCAGTATATGTGTTCTAATGTGTTTCTGTAAGCTAGAATTCTGATTAAATACTTTACCACATACATCACAATTATAAGGTTTATCACCGTATGTGTTCTAATGTGTGTCTGTAGCAAGGAATTCTTACTAAACACTCTACTATATATATCACTTTTATGCAGTTTATCACAAGTATGGGATCTAATGTCATTCTGAAAGCTAGAATTCTTATTAAATCCCTTACCACATATATCACATTTATAAGTTTTATCACCAGTATGTGTTCTAATGTGATCCTGTAAGCTAGAATCTGACTTCATCACATATATCACATTTATAAGGGTTATCACCAGTATGCGTTCTAATGTGATTCTGTAAGTTAGAAATGTGACTTCATCACATATATCAAATTTATAAGGTTTATCACATGTGTCTTTCCTATCATACTTTTGAAATAGATCACTGGTTGCTAAATGTTTACCAAAAACATCAAAAGACTGCAACTCATCTCCAGTAGATGATCTCATATTATTTAAAGTATGTCCTTCACAACATTTGAAGAAGCTTTCAGTTCTTTTCGTTTTGCACTGATCTAAAAGTTGATGTTCTGTAGAGCTATGTGTATCATGTGATTGTTTCTTGCAGTCTATTAAGTCATACATTATTCTCCTTCCAAATATTTCTGAAAAATAATTATAAATATAAATGAAAACAATTCAAAAACTAGAGACTCACTCACCTAGTAAAGAAATTTTATTGAATCATTGCGTATATCGTATATTTAGATATTTAGAGAAAAATCGTAAATATGTACACGTCATTTTTCTTTAGAAATGCCTGTACCAAGTCAGGGTCATTACGGTTTTCACAGTTTTCTGGTTGTTGACTGATTTTGTCTGTTTATATAATTATGAGTTTTGACTTTCCCCTTGTAAGATTGTTCGGAGTTCGGTAATTTTGTTATTACCCTTATTTGTTGTTGCTGGCATTATACAACAGTCAGCAGCAAGGAAAATTTTCTTTGCATATCCTGAAATGTTCTATTAGTTTTGTCGCTGGTAGCACAGGGGCTTGCTACGAATTATTTTTATCCCTCGACTGATGCCTCTAAGAAAACCACAATGGAGGAAGGAATCTCCCATGTCAAATTTTCATACCCCACTTTTTCAAAATAGTTTTATATTGGTGTCTTGACCTGATTCGTCATAATATCAGTATCACTTTGAAGCATAATAAATTTATATTTCTATTCCTTTTTGTCTTAATCTTTACCTATATGCAACTTTTAAGCAATGTTTCACTGGATTTGCAGGTGATAAACCCTCCGCCCAAACTTCTTACAGATGAGCGCAGTATCAACTTCCTACATGCGATTTGATTGGTCATTGATTTCGATGCTCAATAGCGGTGCCTCACAATAGAGGGATAGTAAATATTATCGCCATTCTCAGGAGCTGCTATAACTTTCTTTGTTGTATTCATATTTGTGTACTCGTCTTTGCTAGATAGAATCAATATGCAACAACTACACCCCCCTCCCCCCCCCCCCCCCCCCATCCGCTCCTGGAATATTTAATCTTCTTTTTCAATGGAATATTCTAACATTCGAATTCCTCATATTGATTCTAGAATTATATATTTTACATGAGTTATTTCTCTGAAACTGTTATCAACATGCTCAAGTTAATGATTGACAACATGTTTTTCATGTCGGCATACCATGATTTTTTAAATGTTTCAAATATCTACATATTATGTGAAAATTATACTCCAATTTGTTGTGTTTTCCGTTACTCTTGCTGAGCTGTGTACCATATTTCCCATTGTTAAGGAAATAATCTGTAATAGCTTGGAATGCACAGGCACTTGTCTCAATCAACATATCTTTACTATCCATACTAATATACAGAAAACAAGGTGCTCAACTAAAATAGAAGGAAACTACCGCAGTTCGCTTTGTATCGTTTTGTTTACTGCACTTGTATATTATCGGTTTATGATCGTTCTCGTAAGGATGAAGGATTTTACCGTCTTTAATAAATATACTACACATTCACCAATAAGTGTGTCAAAATACCAGAAGCACACATTCCTAGGGTTACTATTCCACATTTGTTTTCTAATTGTAACAACCATCGATTCAAGGGAGATAACCGTTTTACTTTGGGGAGAATATATCACACGTTTCGATTGGTCGCTATAATATAACTGGATAAGGCATATTATATTGTAACTGGTATGCTTCTCTACCTACAGTAATAGGAACTGTAATAGGTTCGTAATCACCTCTGCTAACTGTGTTAGTGGAGATCTCCATTAGCTCAGCTGTGGCTTACAATGTGATAGGTCCTGCTGTACTAATGTGATAGGAACTGTAATAGGTTGGTAATCACCTCTGCTAACTGTGTTAGTGGAGATACTAAGGGATGTGTGCAAAACACAATATACCGATACTAGATACCAGATATCAGATACCAGATATGATTTAATAATAAAATTGAAATTAAGTTAAACTTCTAATATATTGATTATTAATTATATCATCATAAGTCTGAATGATATACTAAGATATACTTCTGTTCATCTTTTTACTTAATTTATAGTTTCTGATTCTGGAAAATCCATGTGCTAAAGTCATTGGAAAATAATACTGCAAATGCAGGCCAGACATTTAATGTTACTTATATATTATCATTATTTATAATGATAGGTCAGCATGGTGGCAGTTTTATCTTTTTTTGGTTGTCATCAGTTTGAAATACAAATATTCCACTGCAGATTGCTTCGCTATTTGAATGTCATTATGTTTTCCCACTCTTTGTAGAGTGTTTTAATCACTTTTTTCAAATCTGCAACCAAGGAATAAACATGTCCGGATGATTATGACACTTGTGCAGGTGTGCCTCAATATGTTCAAGAAACAGCAGCCTTTTTGATTGATTCAAATGTGCTAAAAGACAAAAAAAGATATTAGAGCCTAATCGATACCACCGACTTGAGGAAAATGGAAAAGCACATATGGTTAAAGGAAGTGCTCTTGAGACAAATAAAATTGATCAGGTTGTTATATCTTATTCCAGTCACAAGGACACTCTAAGTTTTAGAAAACTTATCATTGAAATATTTGACTGTTTTTTTTGTTATACTTCAATTATATTTCATTGGATCAGTTGTTCCTGTCACCATCAAACCACACGGAAATACAAAAAAAAGAACAATAGTAATATGAAACCATATCGTCGTGCTACACAAAGCACTTTGCAAAGAATCACTGAGCTGAGTAAAGATGACCAGTCTTCCGCCAAAGGGGTTTTGAAGTAATAGATGAAAATGGTGGAATGGAAAACATCAGTGCGAATCTTCTGCCAAGAAATCCCCAGCAAGTTCGTAATATAGAACGCAAATTGTCAGAGGAAAAGAAAGATGAAATCTCAGAAATCCTTCACATGTATGACACTCAGACAGATAACTTTTTCCGGAAAGTGGACATAAGGCCTGACCTAGTGGTAGTGTTGGCTTCTAATCAACAGATCTGTGATCTTGAGAGATTCTGTACTAAAAATCCCTTTAGTAACCTAGGAATTGATCCAACATTTCACTATGGTGTTTTTGACATCACAGTTACTACATACAGGCATCAGATGTCGGAGGAAAATACAGATGGAAAACACATGTTAAATCGACATCCAGTTTTTGTGGGACCTGTTTGCATTCACAAGACAAAAGATACACAATATTATTACAATTTTCTATCCACACTTATTGCTAAGAACAATGAACTGAGGAAAATGAAAGCCATTGGTACAGACGGGGAAACTGCTTTTTCAAATGCTGTATCGATGGCCTTTGAGAATGCAGTTCATCTAAGATGCTTTAACCATGTTAACACAAATGTCAAAAACAAGTTAAAGGACATTGGTGTATCCAAAACTGACAAAAGTAGAATTTTGACAGATATTTTCGGCGGTACTGGTGATATTGCCTTGAAAATGACAGGCTTTACAGACTGTTTTACGCACGCAGAATTCGACCAAAAACTGGACCAACTGCAACTGAAATGGGAATATGCAGTGCAAGGATTATGGACATGGCTTAAAAGAATTCAGTCCGACACAATTAAACATCACATGATCCAGTCTGTGAGACCAGAAGCTGGATTAACAGAAATGGAGATGTACACTACAAATGACAACGAGGGAATAAATAATGCTCTGCAGCGAGTTTGCGGCAAAAATCAGCCAGTGTCCAAATTTGTGGAGATGATAAAGGATTTCATTAAATCACAGGAGAATCAACTACTGCTAGCGATTGTACAACAAGGAAATTTTAGTTTTAAGAATGAGAATAAACATTTTGAGGTACCTTTGGATAAATGGTCTCGTTGGACACCAGAACAACGTCAGCGGCATATTCCAAAGGTCCAGCATGGTCATCTAGTCCAAGTTAATGCTGATGATGATACTGACACCATTTCTCTTATGGAAGCATCTTCTAGTACAGTATTATTCAATGCCATCCTAGGTGTAGGTTTTGAGGACTGTGGAATAACAGGTATAGCCAACAGTATACTTCACGATATGTGGGAAAAGGCAGCAAAACTTGTGACAATGAAACATGCAATCTGTGAAATACCTGATCATCCAAATTCAAGACGGGCTACAAGTCTGTCTAACCTGAAGTCCTGTCATTACGTAGAATGTAAACCAGAAAGTGGAAATGCTACATGTGACTGTTACCTATATACACTACATAAAATCTGTCAACACGTCTTAGCAGTTACACAGGAACTAGGAATTTTTTGTTCATTTATTTCCTGGAGAGTATCTAAGAAAATTAACTATTCTCTGACATCTACAGTAAACAGCAAACTTCCGAATGGAGCCGGAAAGAAACCAAATGAAAGAATACATTGGGAGAGTAGAAAAAAGACAACGCAAACATCTGTACCCTGTGTGTTTGACCCATTACCAGCCAATACAGAAGACTTCTACATCTTCCAGTTCCTTCAGAATACAAAAAGTATGGTTTGCTATAGCTGCGGGAAAATATTCAGGAATTCTATAACAGAAGTGCCAGAGCCCCCAAATGATTTAGTTCTAGCAAGGAAAGAATATAGAAAGTATGTGAATAACTTTGGGCAACTGAAAATGTTCCTGAAAAAAGAATTCGTCCATTATCATATCAAGCAGGAATGTGTGAAGAGTAAACGATTCTGCATTCGATCCACACAACATTATTGTGGACACATCAGATCAGACCTTCAAGATATTCACAAGGACATGATCAGACAAAATATGCAGCTTCGTCTGTGAGCATATATTACAGTAAATAAATATGCTGTGGAATTTGTATTTGTTATAGTTACATGTCAGTTTACAAAATTATCGTACACTGACTTCAACTTTCTTATTTCTTACACCTTACTGTTGTCTTTCCTGTCTATCACATTCTGATTTCCATGCAGTAATCAAATACTGGCACTTTTCAAATTCAAATTAATAATTATTCATATGAAAAACAATGGATATGGCGTATATGCTACAATTAAGAAAACATTAACTGGCTGAAATTAGACATCCAGGGTTTCAACATGATCTTCAACACCAACACCATGCAATGAGCTTTTAAATGCCCTCAATAAAATAACGAAGTGGATAAATCACTAGACATAAAGGTTAACATTATATGCAATCATCAAAAATGGCTTAGGAATTAAAGAGTTTAAAACATTTCAGTCGTTTAATTAACATTAATAATTGGGTCATGATTTTTAAAGAATAACCCCCTCAGTAGTCATGTCCCTGGGGTTTACTTTAAACTTATAACATAGCTTCTTCATTACATCAGAACAATTAACTAACCATTCAATTGACACCATTACTGTCACCCACCCCCACCCCCCCCCCCCCACCCCACCCCCCCAGCGTTTACCTTGTACCAACGGAATTTTCAAACAGAGATATGCTTAAACAGAATTGATGCATTTTCATTTAACATCAATTTTATCGGAATATAAACTTTTTAAGAGATCGAATAAGGCGAATCTTTTAACAGCCCTGGTCCAGTAACCTGTTTGACAGATTACTTCCTTTCTGTCTAATTACTTTGTAGAGTTTGCTTTCGAAAACACTTGACATCTTATTTCCTTCCCGCTTTGCTAGAAGAACATTTTGACCTACACGAAATTTATTTACCATAGCACTTGTGTTTTTGTCCGCATATCGTTTGCATTGCGATTTTCTCTGTGCATCTCTTGTCTTAAGACTTCTCGTTACTCATGACTTAATCACTTGTGGCAGCTTCGTTTTAATAATTCTGCTAAGTAGAAGCTCTGACTGTGTACGTCCAGTTGTGGTATGCTTTAAACTTAAAACCAAACTAAAAAATGAAAGCAATTACAACACAGCAGTAGCATAAGCATAATTTAAAACCACACACACACACATATATAGACAACATCCGCTCCATGGAGCTGGGCGTAAGGCTAAGCGATTGGTGCTACAGTGTCTTATGTCTATCTCTAGATTTTCCTTACCAGACAAGGTAACACTTCGACTATTGAAGCTATATTTTTAAAACGCGGATGTGGTCGGGTGGTCTAGGGCGCTGGACATAAGGCTAAGCGATTGGTGCTGCAGTGTATCAATGGTGTGAGTTCAAATCCCGTCGAGGGAAGAACAAAAATGTGACAGATCAAAAATCTAATTCTAACACTGGTTTAATGTTCAGACGTATATAATATTTAGTGTTAACCTAGTATCACAAGTAACTTGGAGATCCGATGGGACAGACATATTGTATGGTTGTCACTTTCTTAGATATTTGTATCTATATATATATATATACGTCTGAAAATTAACCCAAACAGTGTTAGAATTAGATTTTAGAGCTGTCAAATTTTTGTTCTTCCCTCGACGGGATTTGAACCCACACCATTGATACACTGCAGCACCATTCGATTAGCCTTACGTCCAGCGCCCTAGACCACTCGACTACATCCACTCCCTAAAAAGGAGCTTCAATAATCGTAGTGTTACCTTTTCTCGTAAGGCAAATCCAGGGATAGACGTAAGACATGTGTATAAGCGTGTGTAGATGGTACATATATACTTAATATTATATATATCATGGATGTCAAATCGATTAAAACCTTATAACCGGTTACTCGGTCAGGCTTCCGATCAAGTACCCGTTACTCGGTAGAAAATGTATTTGTTCGGTTTAAAAAGGGTACAGCTGGGTTCAATGACACTTCTGTTTTCTTCCTTTCTTTTCATTATTTCAAAGTTTTATATTTCAACTATAATTGTAAAGATTCAGTTGAATGATAACAAATTTAAACATTTTAATTTATTATTTACAACACAGTACAAATTATTTACATACGAGGTTATGTCATGTCACATTCATGGTTGTTATTCGGTCATTGTGGTACAGAGTTTTTGTAAAGGAAAATAATTTGATCGATGCAAGACGATGACAGTCTGTTGCGAAGCTTCGTAACAATCAAACCTGCACCGAAAAGATTCTTTCCGACGGAACAGATGTTGACAGAACAGCTAAATACCGGCGCGCAAGAACCGAATGTCTTGAATATTTATCGGAATTATCTTTCCACCACGCAGATTCATCTTGTACGGAATATTTAAGTCTGATGTGGTTTAGCATATTTGTAGTCCCTCCGGTATAAGTCAGCTTTACTTCACATAACTGGCATTTGACAATTTTCGAGTCATTACATCGTTTAAAAAACTTCCAAACTTTAGGAGGTGGCATTTCCACAACCCTATCTCTCCAACGTCAATTCAAACACACTTTTAATAGTTCAATACTTTAAATTCGAATTGTGTTCATACCAGTTTAATCACTTTGTTTTGTTAACATTGTTAAACCTACAAGCTAGTGTTTTGCCGGGGGAATAAACAGATCAGAGATCAATTATCATTTAATTGACCAATAATTGTTATGTAAACATATGCCAAGCGCTGGTTTATGTGTACGATTTCTATTATATCTAACATTAATTATGCATTGTCCGGAAAATTGTATCATTATTTTCATAAAAAAAGTTTTCCGAGTAACCGAATACCGATTTTGGTATTCGATTTTCGGACGTTCGAGCGAGTACCCGGTTAACCTATATATATATACTTATAAAATGACGACAAATGAATAAGGATTTCTGATAGGGAAAAGAAAAATAGAAACTTCTGAATCGAAACAATGAAAATGTTCAAAATGAAATTGGAGTTTGAATCTAAATTGGACAATGAAATTGTCGAATACAAATATGAAACTTTTGATACGGAAATGACAAAATGGAAATCGGAATAACAAAAATGCAAATTTTAATAGAAAAGATAAATTTTAATTACGAAAATGAATATAAAAAAAAAAAAACAATTCTTTGGTTGAAAACACAAAATGACAAATATCCTGTTCATTTTATAGGAAATTAGTCAAACTAATCACTCCGCGTGTACATAAAGTGCGAATGTTAAATATAAATTGAAAATAAATCAATTCTAAAAACCGGGAAAAACGAACCCCAACAAAAAAGAAGAGTGCTAAGCTATACGACTATTGAGTTTTAAATAATTTAATTTGATTACAATACTAATACTTCAATACAAATATAAATGCTCGTGATCGTATAGTGTTTTTCAGTTACAATTCAAAGTTCCAAAAATCGATTAAGACACTTGTTATGTTTTAGGTGGTCCAAAAGGTTCTGCCAAAACACTTCCAGTCCGAAAGGTTCCCCCAAAAGGGGTCTCCAAGGCTCCCCAAAAGGTTGTGTCCTTCTCTGCTTGCCATCTCTCTATTTATAAGTCCCATCTTTGGACGTAGTTTATCTGACTGTCACTTCCGTCGCCTATTAACCTTCCGTTCCCTTCTGTTATTCAATATTCTTGTCCATAAATGTACCAAACCAGTCTCTTTTGATATATATCCTGTCTCACCAACACTTGTATCGCTTACAATTCCCCTTGACTGCCTCAGGTCCTACACATATTCCCTGCATGTAACGTTAATCTCTCAATAGGTGTAACCGTGTCACTAATACATTGATGTCTATAATTACATGTGTACTGCCTCAGGTCCTAAACTTGTTTTAACCCAGTTCATTTTTACTTTAATTTCAATTTTATTAATTCGTATTAACAGTCACTATGTTACAAAGCCATATGATTCGAATTGATAAAGTTCTCTTGTTCTTTGCATGGCATCCTCTCTGTGTATTACCGACCGTATGCATCGTAAACATTGACAAAACCAACATTGTTCCAACGCTCAAATGATGTTACGTGTCTGTAGGGATTGTGACGGAGGAAGTCGTGATGGACTTGGATAATCAAATGTTAAATTGTATATGGCAGCAATGTAGCTTAATGTTTCGCGTTTCTCTTATTAAGACTGAATTTAAAGATGACGTAAGTTATTTCTCGTTCGTTCTTCAAAATTAAGAACTTCAGGGTTGATGGATCTATTTCTTCTTGCCACACACAAATATCAAGTGTATCTCCGGCAAAGCTCTCGCCTATATAAGTTATATCCGCATAGAGAAGATGGTACCAACACATGTCTCCAGAGAAGGTAACCAGTTTCCCGCTAGAACTTGCAGCTGATGCACAGTCAAGGCACATTTTAAGGTAAACTGACTGATTTGTGTGAAAGTTGAAATCTAAATCACTATGTCGGACAATTGTTTGGTAAATAAAGCAATCAATGGGAAATTTTGGAATCACAGATTTTTCTGTTAATTCAGGCGGAACGTTGTTGACTTTCAGATATGAATATTTATCTATATACCAATCTGGATTTCGAACTGGTTTCCGAGTAGATGTGTTCATTCCAACAACTTTAACATATCTACTGGCTAGAAGAACACCAGTATGTACGTCCTCAAAATCAGACTTGATTATACTAGAGGTGATACCTGTTTTCTCTAGTGTTTTTGTTAACTTCAGTGTTGAATTAGACATAAAATTATAACTGTATGCCATGGGGTTTATTTGAAACACTTGCTTTATTCTCGGAAATGCTATATTAGAATTGTTGAAAGCATGAAAATCCATGAATTTGGCCGTCCTCCTTCCCTGGAACTCAGCACCGTCCATAAAAGATGATAGTTTTTTCCATTTACCTACAATGACATTATACATGCTAAATTACAAATAAATTTCAGGATACCAAATGGGTAATCAGAAGTCGTAAATCAAAGAATAGACAATACAATGGCCACCGGAAAATGGACAAAATCATAATCTATAACATTTTCTACAAAACACTGCATTGAAAGCTGAAGATTGAGCAACACGAACCCTACTAAAAACTGGATGTGAACTCTGAACTGGTTAGGAGTTTCTGCTCCACTAGTGGTACCAGTCGTGTTGAGTACTGTTAAACGACACGAACATCATGTGACAGGAAAATCGACGTGGATACCAGCTGAAAACGTATATAAATAAAAACACCATAATTCTCTGTTTTGGTAACAGCATCAGTGGTGTAATGGTTAGCATGCTCGCCTCGAGTGCAGTAGATCGTGGATTCGAGCCCACATCGGATCAAACCAAATACTATTACATTGGTATGTGTTGCCGCTCCACTAAGCACACAACACTACGGAGTAAGAGCAAAGACTCATCTCAACAAAACGTACATTGGTCTCGCCATGATATAGCTACAAAATGCTCATTTGCGTTAAACAATAATCACCCACTCGCTCTGTTTAGTTAAATATTCCTCGAGTTGCTATTCTGTGTTGTGTTTACGAAAGACATATATTCTGTCTTTTAAGAAAACATGAGGGATTTAAACGGTATGTGTCGTGGTCCGTTTTGTGCTCAATGATTTGAGGTCAGAGGTAGTTCTTCGTTATAGTATCTTCAGTTGTGTTTTAAATGATTTGAAATAGTTCCAAATAAAACAATTTACATGTACCTGCTCTGTCGTCAAAAATAAATGGAAGCCCATACACCATAATTTCTGTGCAATCTTTGGTATCTGTAGTGACGACATGAGCCATATTTTATATAATCTACAGTTCCCTAAAGGTACATTATCATGTGCCTCATTGTACTAATGTGGTCATTACCATGGTTACTGTTCAATGAACCGAATATAACATCATGGACAATAGACAATATGTATTGGTACTAACACATTTAAAATATATGGTTATGACACATAAAGAAAGATATACATGTAAAATATATATAATATCAATACATTTGGGAGTGACAGTGGCATCAGCTTGCATACGTACATACCTGTATATAAATATGTATATAGAGTGAAAATGTACTCGTTTTATTTGTTATATAAACGTTGACTAGGATGAATTTCTCTTGGACATGCATTTATTCATAAAATTGACAATGATATTGAGAAGTTTTGGTGAATTGCTGTTCAGTAGGGCTATCATTTGACATTTATTGAAAACGTTTTGATTTACTTCACCTAAGATACTTTTTATTTTTTCAAAAAAGTCTTGCCTTAAATGTGCATAAGATGGGCAGTCAAGGAAAAGATGTAATTCATCTTCTACTTTACCAGTTTTGCATGATAAGCAAACACGATTTTCAAGTGGAATATTATAGTACCTGCCCTTCTCAATTTCAAGAGAGTGGGCACTATTTCTAAATTTGCATAGAGTAGACCTATCCTCTTTAAATTTACATATATCAGTGTATGCAGGTCTTTCATTAATTTTAAGCACATTTTGAAAAAATTCTAGTTTCGAACATTCTCTAATTGAACAATTATGGTTTTGAACTGCATGGTCGTGGATTCGTTGCTTTATATTTGTCAAGTAAAATGCAATATTATTAGTATGGAAATTCAGGTGTCCAAATCCTAATTTATTTACCCAATCCTTTACAGTATTTAACCATTTACTGTTTTTTCCAGTACTACTATATACTTTGTTAACAAGTGAGTTATTTGCATTTAAGATATGTTCTAAAAATGTAATTGTTGCTAATTGTACCCTGTGTATCATTGTACTAATTGTGATCGTGAGTGTTCATTGAACCGAAAATAACATCATATGTGTATCGTTAAATATGATCGTTAGTGTTCAATGAAACGAAAATAACATCATGTGTATAATTGTACTAATGTGATCTTCAGTGTTCAATGAACCGAAAATATCATCATGTGTATAACTACTAATGTGATCTTTAGTGTTCAATGAACCGAAAATAACATCATGTGTATGACTACTAATGTGATCGCTAGTGTTCAATGAACCGTAAATAGCATCATGTGTATCGTTAAATAAGATCGTTAGTGTTCAATGAAACGAAAATAACATCACGTTTGTCGATAAATATCCTCGTTAGTGTTCAATGGACCGAAATAACATCACGTTTGTGGATAAATATGATCGTTAGTGTTCAATGAACCGAAAATAATATCATGTGTATAATTGTAGAACAGTGACAGTGTATTTATGACTTGAGTCACGGTTTTTAGATTGGTTTATCTGTAGAACAGTAACGTTATATTAATGATTTCAATCACACTGACAGTCATTAGTGTGTGTAATACAATGAGATACTGTGTGACGATATTTATCAGATTAATTTAAACTCTTTAACATATTAACGCATAAATAAACTGAAAACATAACTTGAAAGATACGATACAATTATTACGTTCACCTCCTAGCGTGCAAACAAGTGTATATATTCGTGTTCTGTCCTCGAGTACCAATTATATTATTGACAACATAGGTACCCGATTTGTGGATCCCCCTCTTTTCTTTTTATATTTTAATTCATCACTATTGTGGGACGTTTTTATTATAAACAGCGTTGAACAACTTCAAACATTACAAAAAACTCAATCCGAGAACGATATAAGCCCATTTCTAAAAACACAAAAACTCTCGATCCTCTATCGGGTACCTATGATTGACAATATTCGCAGAGTTTTAACCACAATATTACCTGTAGAATTTGAACTCTAGATATTGTCCTTGTAGTGTATTTGATAACCACATGAATATCAGTGTACCTGTGTATGCAATATATTACTATCAAAATAAAAATATATGGGTGATCATTCGTGTCATAAGCGTGCTATGTACGTATATAAAATTAACGTATTCGAGTAGAAGATATATATTTTTTTAATTTTCAAATACATTTAATTTAAAAACTTAATATATATAATATATATATATAGTAATTATATATGTTAATATATTTTTTGTAACATCTTTATCGGTATCGTTGCACAATCTTCTAGACTTCTATAATTTATTTTGTTTGTGCTGCGTCGATCGTCATGTCTCGACGATCCGTTACTCGTTAAGTTTTCTGGTTGATAGATTCCCTTAGACTATATATAATACAGACAATTAATCACAATAGGAAATCAAAATTACATTCAATATAAAAATACAAGGGGCCGTCGTGGTCGTGATCCACAGGCACTAGAAGTTGTGTCAGTATGAATATAGCATAAGCAATGGGCAGAAAATAGTGTCCAAAGTTATTATTATATATATTGGACACTATTTTCTGCCATTACTTATGTTATATTCATATTGACACAACGCCTAGTGCCTGTGCGTGATCGTATGGTAGTTAGATTTACAACTACCTAGACAAACAGCACCTTTCACCACTGATGTTGTGAATTCGAATCCCGATCAGTGCGAGGTGTACAACAATATGTGATAAAGTTTGTCAGTGACTTGTGACAGTTCGGTGGTTTTCTCCGGGTCCTCCTGTTTCCTCCACCAAAAATAACTGACCGCCACGATATGACTGATATATTGTTGACATCCACACTGTTGACATCCACACTGTTGACATCAAACAAACAACCATAAAACCAAACTATAAAATACAATATAGAAATGGTTACTTTATATGTAGCAACATTCCAGCAGCACTTGCATATGGAGTATAATATATATTTCTCAGTTGATTCGATATTCCAGACATTTATATGTAGCAACATTCCAGCAGCTGTTGCATATGGAGTATAATATATATCTCTCAGTTGATTCGATATTCCAGACATTTATATGTAGCTAGCCAACACTCCAGCAGCACTTGCATATGGAGTATATATATATCTCACAGTTGATTCGATATTCCAAACAATTATATGTAGCTAGACAACACTCCAGCAGCACCTGCATATGGAGTATATATCTCTCAGTTGATTCGATATTCCAGACATTTATATGTAGCAACATTCCAACAACACCTGCATATGGAGTATATATCTCTCAGTTGATTCGATATTCCAGACATTTATATGTAGCTAGCCAACACTCCAGCAGCACTTGCATATGGAGTATAATATATATCTCTCAGTTGATTCGATATTCCAGACATTTATATGTAGCTAGCCAACACCCCAGCCGCACTTGCATATGGAGTATATATCTCCCAGTTGATTCGATATTCCAGACATTTATATGTAACAACATTCCAGCAGCACCTGCATATGGAGTATATCTCTCTCAGTTGATTCGATATTCCAGACATTTATATGTAGCAACATTCCAGCAGCACTTGCATATAGAGTATGTATCTCTCAGTTGAATCGCTATTCCAGACATTTATATGTAGCAACATACCAGCAGCACTTGTATATGGAGTATTTATCTCCCAGTTGATTCGATATTCCAGACATTTATACGTAGCAACATTCCAACAGCACCTGCATATGGAGTATATATCTCTCAGTTGATTCGATATTCCAGACATTTATATGTAGCAACATTCCAGCAGCACTTGCATATGGAGTATATATCTCTCAGTTGATTCGATATTCCAGACATTTATACGTAGCAACATTCCAACAGCACCTGCATATGGAGTATATATCTCTCAGTTGATTCGATATTCCAGACATTTATATGTAGCTAGCCAACACTCCAGCAGCACTTGCATATGGAGTATAATATATATCTCTCAGTTGATTCGATATTCCAGACATTTATATGTAGCTAGCCAACACTCCAGCCGCACTTGCATATGGAGTATATATCTCTCAGTTGATTCGATATTCCAGACATTTATATGTAGCAACATTCCAGCAGCACCTGCATATGGAGTATATCTCTCTCAGTTGATTCGATATTCCAGACATTTATATGTAGCAACATTCCAGCAGCACTTGCACATAGAGTATATATCTCTCAGTTGATTCGCTATTCCAGACATTTATATGTAGCAACATTCCAGCAGCACTTGTATATGGAGTATATATCTCCCAGTTGATTCGATATTCCAGACATTTATACGTAGCAACATTCCAACAGCACCTGCATATGGAGTATATATCTCTCGGTTGATTCGATATTCCAGACATTTATACGTAGCAACATTCCAACAGCACCTGCATACGGAGTATATATCTCTCAGTTGATTCGATATTCCAGACATTTATACGTAGCAACATTCCAACAGCACCTGCATATGGAGTATATATCTCTCAGTTGATTCGATATTCCAGACATTCGTAGCAACATTCCAACAGCACCTGCATATGGAGTATATATCTCTCAGTTGATTCGATATTCCAGACATTTATACGTAGCAACATTCCAACAGCACCTGCATATGGAGTATATATCTCTCAGTTGATACGATATTCCAGACATTTATATGTAGCTAGCCAACACTCCAGCAGCACTTGCATATGGAGTATATATCTCTCAGTTGATTCGATATTCCAGACATTTATATGTAGCAACATTCCAGCAGCACTTGCATATGGAGTATATATCTCTCAGTTGATTCGATATTCCAGACATTTATACGTAGCAACATTCCAACAGCACCTGCATATGGAGTATATATCTCTCAGTTGATTCGATATTCCAGACATTTATATGTAGCTAGCCAACACTCCAGCAGCACTTGCATATGGAGTATAATATATATCTCTCAGTTGATTCGATATTCCAGACATTTATATGTAGCTAGCCAACACTCCAGCCGCACTTGCATATGGAGTATATATCTCTCAGTTGATTCGATATTCCAGACATTTATATGTAGCAACATTCCAGCAGCACCTGCATATGGAGTATATCTCTCTCAGTTGATTCGATATTCCAGACATTTATATGTAGCAACATTCCAGCAGCACTTGCACATAGAGTATATATCTCTCAGTTGATTCGCTATTCCAGACATTTATATGTAGCAACATTCCAGCAGCACTTGTATATGGAGTATATATCTCCCAGTTGATTCGATATTCCAGACATTTATACGTAGCAACATTCCAACAGCACCTGCATATGGAGTATATATCTCTCGGTTGATTCGATATTCCAGACATTTATGCGTAGCAACATTCCAACAGCACCTGCATACGGAGTATATATCTCTCAGTTGATTCGATATTCCAGACATTTATACGTAGCAAAATTCCAACAGCACCTGCATATGGAGTATATATCTCTCAGTTGATTCGATATTCCAGACATTCGTAGCAACATTCCAACAGCACCTGCATATGGAGTATATATCTCTCAGTTGATTCGATATTCCAGACATTTATACGTAGCAACATTCCAACAGCACCTGCATATGGAGTATATATCTCTCAGTTGATACGATATTCCAGACATTTATATGTAGCAACATTCCAGCAGCACTTGCATATAGAGTATATATCTCACAGTTGATACGATATTCTAGAGCTTGTGATTCCTATCAGGATTTCCTTGATAGAGGGTTGCTGCTAACAAGGAAGCTACTGAACCAAGGGTTCCTATTAGTTAAGTTGAAGTCATCACTTCGAAAATATTACGGTCGCCACCATGACTTGGATGACCGTTATGGATGTTCCACTTGTAAACACTTCCCAATCCTTTCCTCATTCATGACTTATCAGCGGGGTTGTAGCTAGATTAACGCGATGGGTGCCACTAGTGAAGCAGGATTCATCCCCGGTTTTAATGGTGTTCGTGTTACTCGATCTTTAGTTTTATGTGTATGTTTTGTAGATCGTTGTTTGTCATTTTGTACTTTTTCTTTTGACCATTGTGTTGTCTGTTCTTCTTCGATATTCGGATTCTGATTACCCCTTTGGTATCTTCAATCTCTTATTAGCTATAAATAAACTTTTTCACTAATATTGAAAATACATTTTCTTTGTTTTAATAAGAGCCAAAAATAATAACATAATAGCAAAAAATGTAAGCGAGTTTTAATGAAATTACCATGTCCAAATGACCAAAGTCTGTTTGAAACTTGTCTAACATAAAGAAATTTATAAAATTGACTTTCCTCAAATGATCAAAGCCAGCCGAAGTTTTACTTTAATTCATCTCGGTTTACGTAATGGAAGATACACTCTAACTGTAGATTCTTAAAAATAATTAACGAAACACGCAAGGCATCCGTGGTGTTACTCTTGTTACAAACTCCGAACAAAGTCATGATTGAGAAAAGGACAGGATTGTGATTACGACAAACGGAATATATCCGTGGTCATCTGTGACACAGATATTCGGTATTGCTTAGCCACGTCATGGTGGCGACCGTAACACATTCGATGTGATGATTTCAACTTAACCAATATGAATCTAGGCTCAGAATACTTCTTGTTAACAGCAACCATCTATCAAGGAAATCATGCATTATAGGAATCAAAACCCATTGTGTATTATATCAACTGAGATAAATACTCCACATGTAGGTGATGTCGGAACATTGCTACATATAAATGAAAAGTTCACAATGAGAAAACTGAAATCATATCTTTTGTCGCAAAGCTTCGCTCATAACCGACCTTCATTGTCAATTTCTAGGTGTATATCAAGGTATGAAGCAGACCTAGTTGTAGCTGTAATATCTTTTATTTCAAGCACAACGGGATAGATGCTATCAACATAATTACAAAATTTAGAAATATTTAGTGAAATGACATCATCTGTGTAGCGAACTTGAAATTAAAGGATCGGACTATTGTGTTTTCGGTTTTTATTAAGAAGCTGCTGTATGAAGTCTGCCTCATATGAATAAAGCAACACGTCGGCGAGAGGAGGAGCACAGTTGGTAACCAGAGAAATGCCAACTGACTGCTGAGAAACATGCCCACTAAACATAAATAAAACCGGGCTGCTCAAGTTTGTAGATAAATAAAGAGCTGATCCAATAATTAATATCGTTTATTTCATCAAGTAAAGGTTTTAACCCTGTAAATAATAATTAACAGGTATGTATATGAAATACATGTTCACACGATGAAATTGTCATTCAAGCACACAATAATAACATGTAAGCACAATAATATAAATCAATACAATGGTAAACAATAAGTTGTATCTTGTTTTCGATTAAATTTAAGTATGAAAATGATATAAATAAAATATCAAGATTTACGGTTGTGAATTGTGTTAATTATGCATATGTTTTATGAAATATCTGTATCCGGCAGTGAAATATCCTACATGAAGAATAGTTATTATTGTGAATAAAATCATATTCGCAAAGTAACCAATTTACGAATGAGCAAACACAGAACAAAGTTTGTTTACAAAATTACACAATACAAATAAAAAAACACTCAATTACCTGTCTGTGGGACCAGTTTTCACCAAAATATAAACATAGTGGTATAGTTACATAGGTGTTCTCATTCTGAAAAATATACGGTTAAGGATGCTCTCAGTTCCTTGCATAATCAGCAAAATGTATAACTGCTACATAACCCGCCATTAGAATATCATTTACCTCATGCTATGCCGAATTTCATAACCAAGTTCATTTTTACATTGCAACTATTAAAAATGTATTAGAAAATAATTGCTCACCATTATTAAACAATGATTCAGGAAATTCAATACAGTGATTACCTAGCTAAAAAAAACAATTATCAATTAAACGTAATATACTTGTTGTTATCTACGTTTCATTCATTCATTCATTCATTCGTAAGAATGGTCTATGGTCTAAGTTTCCAATTTCCCCAAAATCAATAAATACACAAAATGACAAGAAAAGCATAAATACCATCAGTTATAATCACTTGGAATACAATACAATATAATGACATCAATAAAGCTATTCAAATAAGGGTAATAACAAAATTACCGAACACCGAGCAATCTTCCAAAGAAAAGGTGGGTTGAATCAGAATTTACGGCGCTAATTCTCCCGCTTTCATTACGGTTAAAAGGTTCCGGTTGTCTCTATAACAGCATTTTTAACAATATTGAGACAAAATAGGTATAACAGTAGTCAAAATCCGAGGAATCAGTATGCAGGAATTTATAGAGTATCTTGGACCTTAACAAGCCAATACCCTTTTAAATATAATTCAAAAGCAAAGATCCAATCAGAAGGACTGAATTCAGAATTTCGGAAACTTTGAACCAATAGAAAGCATGATAATAATATCCAAGGAAAGAAATGATTCCAAGGCATGTGGCATACCAAGCATGTTAATCCAGGTGTGTCGTTATGTAATCAATATACTATAGAGTATTTTTTTATGAAATCGATAATTGGAGTTCATTTAATAATGTATCAATATAATATATAAAAGTAAATATATGCAAGTAGAAATATGTTATTGAAGCATACGCAAGGTAATTAATCACTGAATACATAAATATGAAATTAAACTATTATTACGATAAAATACACCCTGTCACAATCTCCCCCAGAAAATGGTGTCCACACCATTTAATACAATAAGACGAGCGATGACCCTGTCACATTAAATTACCAGGAAAAAGTACTTGACACCATTTAACAACATGATTAATGTACTAATATATATTTTATTCCTAGTTTGCCGTGGGAAATAATTCCTCTACATGATCAATATATGTTTTGAAAGCATTATGAATACCTTTAAAATGATGATTGTGTGTTCGTGTCTTCACATGGGTAAGTTTACAATTGTTTTTTATTCTAAGTAATGCACAACCCAATATAATTGAAATTAAGTGTTTTGTTGGCGATACACTGTTAGTGTCACGCCCCCCAAAAAATGGTAACCGTCGTAGCGGTGATCGTATGTTGAATTTATAGCTACATGTACCTATGCAATCAGTGTCTATCACCACTAAAGTTGTGAGTTCGAATCCCGCTTAGGCGAGATGTACTCGATACAACATTATGTGACAAAGATTGTCAGTGACTTGTGGAAGTTGAAAGCAGCGTTCAACACCATGTCCCCCAAAAGCAAAAAAAAAGAAGAACGAGAGAGAGAGAGAGAGAGAGAGAGAGAGAGAGAGAGAGAGAGAGAGAGAGAGAGAATTGGCTAAGAATAAAAGTTTACAAAAGGGACGATTTCAATTTTCCCATTTAGAACTATCCATTTTAAGTAGCAACATTTCGATGGGACTTTTATATGGAGTATTCATCTGTCAGTTGGTACGGTATTCCAGAGCTTGTAGTTCCTATTAGAACTTCTTTTATATCTAGGGTTGATCAGGCTAACGAGGAGACTACTTAACAAATGATTCCTAATGGTAACGCTGAGGGCAAGATTTAGGGTTATTAGTTCTGGGGAAATTGACCTACGATATAGGTATAAATATTATTCGATTTTCTTATTAATTCGCGTCTGTCGTCATTCATAAACATTTCATATTCCTTTCGAAAAATATGCAAATAATGGCATTTGTGTGAGAAATTATTAGTGCGTGATGTTGGGATAAATAACACTGTAAATAAACGTTAGAGAATACCGAAGGAGCAATAAAAAAGGGACAATCCAGAGAAACTTATGGTACATAAGACGACAAAAAACAAACCAAAACACAACACAATATGTGTTGAACACCACTCTATGCAAACAAAGCCAAACAACCTAAATAAGGCATGAACTCTCTTACAAACAACAGGAGGTAAAGACGAACCGAACATCGGTTTAATGCGTAAATCGTAACGGACATCGGAACTCAGTACGTAAATACATACAATAGACAACATAAACAAAACTAAAAAGATGAGCAACACGGACTCCACCAAAAAACGAGGGTGAACGCAGGTGCTGGCGATTGGCGAAGGGTAATTGAGTTTTGTCGTGTCTTTTTATTTCTTAAATAATGTAAACCGTTACGGCGTGTCTGATTCTACATTTAATAATACACAATACCGGAGTATATTCTTCCTGTAGTGAAATGTTTGAACAAGGGATGACTAATATCTGACAAATTACCCATATATGGTCACAGGAAACCTAGGCTTAAGTCATTGCTTTTTATTTCATATGATGACGTCTATGTTTTTGTTCTGTTGTTTTGTTTTACCTTTATGGTTATTTGTACTGTTACGTTTTCTGTTATCGCGTCAATTTACTCGAATTTCTCTTCGGATCTCATTGGTACTCTTCGTTCGTCTTTTGACTTTCACGCCGGGATCTCAGTCTGCTTCCATCAGTGTATTCTATAAGGTATAGATGGAATATTTATTCCTCCATAATAACTTGCTCTGTTGAGTTGTTTCATTCTGAGGTATAATTATTATAAATATAAGTATTTGATATCACATACTATATCAGCCTATGTGAGGCCATCGTGGTCGTGATCGTATGGTAGTTGGATTTACTGCCTGTGCAATCAGTCTACATCACCACTAAAGTTGTGAGTTCGAACCTAGTTCATGGCGAGGTGTACTCCATACAACATTATATCATAAAGTTTGGCAGTGACTTGCGACAGGTCGGTGGTTTTCCTCGAGTACTCCGATTTCCTCCACCAATGAATCTGACCGCCACGATATAACTGGCATATTGTTGAAAGTGGCGTTAAGCACCATAAACCAAATTAATCCTACCTATACCAGCTTCTGTTCAATTATTATAATAGAATCGAAGAATATTTCTTTGCACTACAATATTCGCAGAATATTTTTTAACATGGAAGAAAATTTAACATATATTTCAGGTTTCACAGCAGATATAGTTATTTCAGCGCCATGTTATGTTCGCGTAAATCAAAGTGTTGAACTAAAATGCTCATCGTTTGTGGTACCACGCATAAAAAAAGCGGAATTCTTGGTAGATGACACAACATTTACATATATAAGAAGTCACGAGAATGTGTGTTATAGTTCGCTTCCTGACAATATATGTAATATTAATACATGCCACTGTTCGGAAATCTTCGCTAGCCAAGGGTTACGGTTCTAGAATACATTTTGAGGATTTGCGCTTTAAAATTTCATTGGTTACGGCTACCAGTACACGTATCCAATCAGAAGACGTTTTACACGGAACACATGTTATCCACGATATGTAAACAAAAATGGCACCAGAATGCTCTCATATGACAACGATTTGCCACTTCCCGTTTTGGTTCCAATGAAAACATCTTTCCCGTCTGCCAAAGCTTTGAAACTTTCACTTGGTTAACAGTAAGTGCTTCCAAATTAAATTTATCACAAATAAGTTTTTATTCACTGGGCGATGCCATTTTCAACTCTCCAACATACATATAACAAAACGATTCTGATTGGCTGGCGATGACGACTATCTAAGGGGCGCAACTTCGATAAACCACCAGGTGGCATTGCGCGCGAATTTCAAAATGTATTCTAGATCCGCCAAGGGTGGACAGAAGGGGGACCTGAATCGTAACCCTTGGCTAGCGAAGATGCTGTTCGAAAGACGGAAGAACATATGCGTTGTATTACAAAGCGAACCAATGTATTGATCAGAAAAACATTACATGTAAAATGAAAGTGGCAGACGATCAAATTTATGTTTCAAATAGAGTTACGATAGATGTGGTGGTGGGTAAGTAATTAATATTAATATATTTGTGTACCACTAATTCAGACAATTTCAATCAAATAAAGATTTTTATAAGTTTTCGTTCTTCCTCAATACAATATCAGTCTGGAACAGTTTACCCCAGTCAATAGCTCTTTCACCCAACCTAGAATCCTTCAAAAGTGGTATCTCCATATTAACATTTGAAGGATTTCCAATCCACCTTTAAATACATTTAACAAGCCACAGTACATACTTAGTTATTTTTGTATGGTTTATTTGTTGTTTGTTTATTATACTTTTAAAACTAAATTGTCCATGTACATAACGCACACAGTTCCGGGACGCTACCCACGCTATCCTTAGAGTCTAGTCCTGTATTTGGAAGAAGAAAGAATAATTGATCACGTGATACTGGTGCGCCTGTTGATTATGTAGCAAATTATTGATCACGTGTGGAAAGCACTTGCATCACCGCATCATTCCACTAAGAGGGGATGTTTGGGTCCATTAAACCAGCTTAACCCCGCCACTTTTTATTGAAATGCCTGTGTGTTAGAGGTCATGTATTTGTGTGTTAGAGGTCATGTATTTGTGTGTTAGAGGTCATGTATTTGTGTGTTAGAGGTCATGTATTCGTGTGTTAGGGGTCATGTGTTTGTGTGTTAGGGGTTTTGATTTGGTTTCTTTCTACGATTGTTTTATTGATATTTTGAAATGTTCCGACATTGTGGTATTTTTTTTTTCATATTTTAATACCCAAAAGGTGGTTATCAAGTATATTGATAATTTAATAACTCTTTGTATTTCCGGTTTGTTCTGAGAAAACTGTTTTGATTTAAAACAATGAGATTACCTTATGCATTGCGTTTTTGCAGTACGTAATATATAAAAAAAAATATATTAGCCATGTAGTAATACAACAGATACATCCCTTTCGCCAATGGTATATATTGTCGGGATCAAATCTCCAAAGGGCATATCAAATTTGTAGTTTTCTAAATGATAATGTGCACAAGTTACTTACGGAATATAAATCCGTGGTGTAAAACAGGTACTTACAGAATATTCATCCGCGTTGTTAAAATATTCACTTCATATAAACACATATGAGAATTAACACTACGAATAATCTTAGCAGTAGTGGGTGGTTGCCTTTGATGCCAGGTTGCAGATTCATGTAATCTACTCGATTGTCCATGCATTGTAAAGATATTTTGCTACCTACTGTCAAGACAGTACACAACAGACACAATGACCTGTAGATATACCAATAAAACCAGAACAAATATCAGATGACTTAAAAGGAACAGAACATATTAACCGAACAAACAATTACTATTACTTTGCCGATACCTCTGCTGGTGAACTATTAGTCCCCGAGGTATATATGTTATTTGTTGTGAACATTGCATGAAATGGGCACTTGTGTTAAGCTTAAAGGGCAGAAACTACTACACACACGTGGAAAAGGCGTCTATTTTTAGAACCAAGTCGGAAACTGGCATTTGGTCTATTGATCATATCATTCACTAATACTCTTTGTCCGATTTTCAATAAGATGTGTCAATTTCAACTCATGATCACCATAACACAGGGGCGTCGTGATCGTGATGGTATGGTAGTTAGATTTACAACTGCACATGCATTCAGTGCCTATCACCACTAACGTTATGAGTTCGAACCTCAGTCATAGTGATGTATACTCGATATAACATTATGTGATAAAATGTGTCAGTGACTTGGTGGTTTTCTCTGGGTACTCCGGTTACCTTCACCAATAAAACTGTAACGATATTACTGAAATATTGTTGAAATTGGCGCTAAAATCATACACCAACCAACTAACCACTATAAAACAAAATACTAAAAGAACAAACATTATACAACATACTTTCCTCATTGGCTTTACATCGATGTTGATTTATTATTTTCCATTGTTCTATTGCCAGAATCTGCAAAACTAATGCTAAATGACAGTTTTCATTGTAACCGTACATGCAATGTGGCACTAGTGTGTCGAATACATGGTGGCGTAAAAGATTTCGGCTTTAATCCATGGAAACATGTACTTAATGATGTCGTTATCCGCTCCTTGGATGGGTTCGTTGACAATAAATTGGGATATCTTCAAATAAGCCATTGTGGATATCAAGATTCGGGAAAATATATATGCAGCATTTGGAACTCATTCTCAGATGGAATTTACTTGACAAACATAACAACAGAGCTATTCGTAGCAGGTAATCAAAAGAATCTGGAGAAGCAAAATTCTAAAATTTGATTGCATTAAATATGTAATTTCAATCAAGCTAAATTATTAATTTTTCAGAAATAATGCAACAATTAAGAATAATTAATTAATGTCTATTAATCTAACAAGTTAAGTCATAACAAATTTAAACATTTGAATTTTGTGTACAAAATATGTTTTCGTGAATGCTGTCAACAATAAAATACATGAGGCCGTCGTGGTCATATAGCAGTTGGATTTATAACTACCTATGCAATCAATGCCTATCACCACTAACGTTGTGAGTTCGAATCTTATTTGAAATTTTCTATATCCCTCTAAAAGTAACCAAGATATATGGCGAAAATTGGAAACCTCAATAGAAATGGCTATAAATGATACTACTATTGATGATGTCATTATAACGGGTGATTTTAACGACAATCAAAACTCAAGCACTAAAATTGGCTCCCTTTTTACTAAGCTTAGTCTTGCACAAATGATTGACGAACCGACATATTTCACTCAGCACTCATCATCACTAATTGGTCTTATATTGACAAATAATGTAAATAGGTTGATATACACAGGTGTAGGACCTGCAATCACCGACCAAATACGATAGCATTGTCCTGTAATAGGGTTCATGTATGTCCTAAGACCACGATGAAACCGTTGAAACGTAAAATATGGTTGCATGAACATGCAGATTATGAAAAGCTAAAACAGAATTTGGTCAGCGTAAATTGGGATTCACTTTTTCTTACTGATGATATAGAATTAATAACAAACGAGATTACTAATGTTATCAGGGCCGCCAAGAGAATTATTGGGCCCCAGCGGAAAATGAACCTTGCCCCCCCCCCCCCCCTCCTCCAATTCTCCAAATAATGATACTCAATCTAAGTCCACCACGGTGTGTCATAAATAAGAAATCAGTGCAGCAAAAATTCATTCATGAATTGTGATTTAGAAAACAGCTTTCTACATGTTTATTTGTCTTGGGCCCCGGGGCTGAATGCTATTTTAATCAACTATAGCAAACGATTTTGGCAATGCCTTAGATAGTGGTAAAGAAGTTCGTGTTGTTTTCTGTGATATCAGTAGAGCATTTGATAGGGTTTGCCATAAAGGCTTAATTTGCAAACTAAAACAATCAGACATTTCAGGCAATTTACTCACGTGTTTTCAAAATTATCTCCATGGGAGGGAACAAAGGGTGGTTATTAATGGTTCAAACTATAACTGGTTACCGATAAGGGCAAGGTTCCTCAAGGTTCCATACTTGAACCTCTTTTATTTAATTTTTTTACAAATGTTATCGTAAATGAAATCAATGCTGAAATTAAACTGTTCACTGATGATACCAGTCTATATCTCATTGTTGGCAACCCCAGCGACACGGCTTTCCTCCTGAACCAAGATCTCAATCAAATACAACGTTGGTCTGAAAAATGGCTCGTAAAATTCAACCCGAAAACTATGGTTATTTCCAGTAAGAGAAACAAACCATATTACCCCCCTTTACACATGAATGATCAATATATCCACGTAGTGAACTCTCACAAACACTTAGCTGTAATAACTTCAGATAATGGCCAATGGAATGATCATATTGATTAAATTGTAAAAAAAAACTATAACAGATTAAATATAATGAGAAAATCAAGAAAATTCCTTGATATATACCCTTTAGAAAACATTTATATTTCTTTTATTAGACCTTTAATGGAGTACGCTGATGTAATATGGGATAATAAAAAACTAAATTTAATAAATACATTAGAGAATATTCAATTAGATGCAGCAGTAATAGTAACTGGGGGTGAGGGTGGAGGAGGGCAGATTAACATCACATGACAGCCTGTATGAAGAAACCAAATGGGAAAAACTGAAATATAGAAGAAATAATCACAAACTTGTTCTGTTTCATAACATGAATTACAATAAAACACCCCAATATTTAGCTGAGTTAATTCCAAAAACTCTAAGCACTCGACATGCTCATAATACTAGACAAATAAACAATATTGTTAATATAAACTGTCGAACTATATAAATGTTTAATTAACAAAGATATCCTTCAGTAGGACTTTATTTAAAGTTCAGTATTATACAGGATTCCATTTTAATCAGAATTCAGCTTAGACTAGCTTCATTGTATATATAATTTTTTTTATATTTATACATGTTTTTTTAATCTTTTTTATTGCTTATATAATAGGGGCTGTCGTGGCCATGATCGTATGGCAGCTTGGATTTACACCTACCTGTGGAATCAGTGCCTATCACGTCTACCGATGTGAGTTCGAATCTCGCGCATGGTGATGTGTACTCGATACAACAATATGTGATAAAGTTTGTCAGTGACTTGTGAAAGGTCGATGATTTTCACCGGGTATTCCAGTTTCCCCCACCAATAAAACTGACCGCCACGATATAACTGAGTTATTATTGATAGTGGCGATAAACATCATAAACTAACCATAATCCATTCTTTACAGCTGATTTTATTATTTCAGACTAATACAGGTCATCCAAGTGGCAGGAACAAAGGGGCAATCCGAATACAAACACAAAGACAATAAAAATAATTTTGGATTTTATTGTGTTTAGCTCCACTTTCAGCAATATCATGGAGACCAGATTTAGTGGTGGAAGAAGCCGGAGTACCCGGAGAGAACCACCGACCATGGGAAAGCAACTGGTAAACGTTATCACTTGCTGATGCGAGTCGAGTACACATTTTTATGTTATTTAACAAGCCGGGCGCGAACCCACGGCGTATTGGTGATAGACTAGTGTGAGTTGTTAGATAATCCAACTACCTATCTCATTGAGCCACCCTGGCCCTTTCAAAGACAATAAATAAACAGATGATCAGAAAACACAAACATCAACACAAAAACCCAAGACGGAATAACATGAAGTGTAGAAACGAAACGTGTCTTTAATCAATAAAGTGAAAAACAAAAAATACCACTGGTAACATTTCCACAATCAATTAGCAAAATAGTAGTTAATGTAAAAATCGATGCAAACACTTGATATATTGCTAATGTGATCGTTTATGAATGTTTTATAATTTGCAATACAATTGCTGTAGCAGAAATTAACTCCCCAAATACTAAGAGAAACTTGTTCATTTCTTATATGCCAACATAAGACAATAAAGGATTAAATAGCTCCCCTTTGTGTACCATGCATATAAAATGTGTTTGAGAGAAAATAACGTTTACGTTCTCTAATATTAATTGTTCTTTGCATAAATTGTTTGTGTGTATGCTAATTAGGTATGACCCCCATAAATAGTAGATTTTTGCTTGAAAGCTTAAATGTACATTTATTGACGAACATACCAAAAGGAGTAATCAAGATCCGTAAATCGAAAAAGGGCAAACAATAAATACAAATACCAAAAGAAAAGGGAACGGAAAGACATAAAAGACTAAAGATGCAGCAAAACGATTAACCCAGGTGCTTCCGAAGTGTAAGCTATTCCTGCTTCTCTAGAGACACCCGCTTAGCTACTCATATGTAAAAAGTCCGGTGATATGTCATATTCAGTGCGAGCGAGCGAGTCATGAGAGAGGCAAGAAGGACGGGATTGTAACTACAACAAGCGGAAATTCTTATTAGTGTAATAGTCGTTAAAAGATTGTAAAACTGTATGTATAGAGATATTCTAGAAAAAACGCTGCAAAACGAAAATCACAACGCATGAAGCATGTACTAATAAAACATTCATCTTCTTTGTTTCAGAAACCGTAGAAGGCACTAACATGTTTTGAGTCATGATGGGGGTAATAGTAATGATATTATGTACCGGGCTAATAACACTAAGGGCGGCTATCAGATCGAACAGAGTAGAATATGGTAAGACATATATAAAACATTCGAATATTGAAAAATATATGGAATCTGTGTTAATCATCTGCAAGCTATGTGTATTCGAATCCATCTTGTGGCGAGATGTACTCGATTAAACTTTTTTCCTAAAAGTTTGGTTCAAGTTTTAAACACACATAATTTCGATCATTATCATATTTTAAAATTATAATAAGGCGTACTTCTTTTCTTTCGCTTTGTAAACAAATCAGCGATATATTGCTTCGTAAATTCTCATTGGCACATGCGAGGTCCACACATTTTTAAGCTAGGTGATAAAATCACAAAATAAAATAATTTACACTGTTGTTAAGTTTTTAAAATCATCTATATTCTCTGAAAATAATCCACATATCTAAAAAATAATTATTATGCGATGTGTAATTAAAACGTGGAAACACAATAATACAACGATCTACAATACATTACACATAAAACTAAAGATCGAATAACACGAAAACCGAGGATGACCTCAGGTGCTCCGGAAAGGTAAACAGATCCTGCTCCACTAGTGGTACCCTACCTTGCCCGCAAACGTAAATATAAAACACCACTATATTCAGCAGTATGTACTACCTCATTTGTGCTCTCAGACATACCGGAATCGAAATAATTCATGTAAGCCATACTGTATTGTGAGTTTTAAAATGGGTTGGCAGGATATTAGTAAATTGTATCCTGTTAACCCATGTTAAAACTCCCAACACAGTATGGCTTCCATGACATATTTCTTAAATAAACGTTAGAGAATACCGAAGGGACAATCAAAAATGTACAATCCAGAGAAACTGGCAGCATAGGGTATACAAGACGAAGAAAAACAAAACAAAAACACAACACAATATGTGTTGAACACCACTATAAACAAGCAAACACAAATAACCTAAATAAGACATGAGCCCTGCTACAAACAACTAAGTGATGAGACAAGGAAGAGAAAACGTTATCTGTGTATATTACCGGTATACTGCGATATAAAGCATGCCAAATGAATATAGAATATATTTGATTCTTTCAGTAAGGTCTCGTTTTGACAAGCAGAGGCCCTAATCACCTGTATTCCACTTCTCATACTCACATTATTATATATATATATATATATATATATATACCATATAACTCTAAATGAATGTACGAGATATAATTGTCTAAAAATGTGTTATAATGTAAAGAAAGTTTTAAACAGTTTTAGAAAAACTACCTCTCACCTCAAATCACTGAGCGCAAAAAAACCCACGATAAGATATGTGATACTATGCTATATTTCTATTCTAAGGATAATATTATTTGCTGAAAAATAATTAATAAAATGTTAATTAATAGTCAAAATGGTTTCATGTTAGCAAAATGAACAATAGAAGTATTATGTTGACAAATTCACGAATGGAAGTACCATTATATCGATTCAAATATAGATTTTTATTTTCAGAAGTCCCGTTGCCACGTGCAAATACTGTTCCTTTGGAAGATAACAATCAGTAAGTGTTCGTCAATGACAGGGGCCTAATGTCTAATGTAACAGCTTAAAAAAAAAAGCAATATACTTACTGAACTTTAAAAGAATGCTCCCTCCTTAAATCTGCACATGTTAACTACCTTAACTAAGCACCCACTTTAAATATATTAGAAGTTAAATCCAAATTGATTATTCGGTGTGTTCGTGTCACTAAGATAAAAGGGTGTGCTCGTGTAAGTATATTTTAGCTTGGATAATCTATTTTCATGACGCTCAACATTTTTAGTTTTTGTTTGGTTTTTTTTCTTTTTTCATGTCTTCAATTAATATGAAATATGTATATAATATTATATAAGTTCATTTTGTATTAATTCATGTATGTATTGGAGAAGACGTTTCTAAGTTGTGAAACTTGTGTCCTATCCAATTGTTTATTATTGAACAATAAAATATGTTTAAAGTAGGATGTTTGATTCGAAATCACTTTTTTGTTTATCTATTTTATTTTATCTTTTTTTGTTTTGGTATGATAGTGTGAAAACTTCACATATTTATTTTAATCCAATTCATATAATAAAAAAAACGGACTAACAAAGAAAGAAACAAAAAAACAAATAAACATCACTGACAACACAAATTGAGCAGAATTAACGATTAACTTGACGTCAGGTGAACAATATGTATAGCGTATTCAATACCTGGTCATAGTAAGTGAAAAAGAATGCCTTGAGGCGAAGCCGAGATGCATTCTTTTTCATATACTAATGAACAGGTATTGTATAATCAATTTTGCCCATACTTTCTTTGTGGAGTGTCATGATTACCAATTACTACTAATTTAGGCTTTCTAACCACAGACACTCCCCTCTTTTTTCTAACTTTCTGTTTACAAATTTATTTTCAATAAAAATTTCTTTATTTCTTTATTATTTCATCTCTTTTTTCCTTATTTTTTACTTGTCCATGTCAATATTCATACAATCTTATGCTAACAACAGCTTACATTAGTATCTATGATCATCTATATAGGAAAAATACATGCAAGTTGTTGTTAGCATAAGATTATATGAATATTGACACGAACAAGTTAAAATAAGGAAAAAGAGATGAAATAATAAAGAACTAAATAAATTTTATTGACAATAAATTTGTAAACAGAAAGTTAGAAAAAAGGGGGTGGTAAGTCCGTGCCACAATCGTCTGTGGTCTAAGTCAGATTAGATTGAATAAGTATCTGCTCAAAAGCATTTCTTTCAATTACAACATATGTGGTATATGAAAAATATTCAATAACACAAGACAAAGAAAGTATGAACTAATTAAGCTATATTCATTTTACCTTTTGTATATACATGTAGTTCAATGAGTTGAAAAGACAATTTCATATGCAACATTTGTATTTATGCTTTTTGTTTCTTCCAATATATTTTGCTAATCAATGCTAAAACAGCTTTTATCAATTTCCTGACAAATGCAAGAAAGCATTTCTCATTTCGAACACCATACTATTCAATTGTTAACGGTGTTCCGTAGTGGTCGTGATCCTACGTAGTTGGATTTACAACTACCAGTGCAATCAGTGCATATCACCACTGAAGTTGTGTGTTCGTTCCCCGTTCATGGCGAGGTGTACTCTACAACATTATGTGATAAAGTTTGTCAATGACTTGCGACAGGTCGTTGGTTTTCTTTGGGTACTCCGAGTTCCTCCATTAATAAAACTGACCGCCACGATATAACTGAAATATTGTTGAAAGTGGCTTTCACTTTCCAGACATATGCAAGTAATCATTGCTCATTTTGAACACCATGTATTCAATTGTTTAACGGTGTTCTGGAATATATCTTTAAGGCATTAAAGAATCATTAATTTCAGATATATGACAATCAACCAGCCTGAACTAGAGCCTCGTCCCAATGGTGCCCTTCCCGGAATACCATATCGAGAAGATAGAGTATACAATGAAATACTGAACACATTAGAAGTCATTGATGATGCTGATATAACAAACAAACACAGTGATCATTACGAAATGGTGGATTAATGTCGTTGTAGTATAATACGTGCAGCAATGACTTAATATTCCTTTGTACATAACATACCACGGGGTAAGGGTTGTGGTGTTTGACGTCACTTTCAACAATATATCAGATAAATCGTGGCCGTCAGCTTTATTGGTGGAAGAAACAGGAGTACTCGGAGAAAACCACCGACCTGTGGCAAGTCACTGACAAACTTTATTACATAATAAATACACCTTGCCTTAGCTGGATTCGAACTCACAACGTTGGTGATATATATAACATAACATGTATGATTATACTTTACTGTAGTAACTGAGTAATAAATAACTGTTTTATTTAACTATGTCTGTTGATGTCCTGCAATGATTAATTATTACCGCGGCATACTGCGCGTAACTCTAATAACTGTTCTTATCAGTGTAACCAACGTAAACAAAGCGACTGCTTAATGTTCATTCTTCCATATTAAAGAGCAGATGCGACCTAATTTAGTGTAGGAAACCGGAGTACCCGAAGAAAACCATCGACCTGACTCAACTCACTTACAAACTTAATGTTGTACCGGTATTGAGTACACCTCACCTGAGCAACTTTATTGGTGATACATACCATTTATTCCATAGGTAGTCTTAAATCCAACTACCATATGATCATGCTTACGACGGCCCCTTGGCTTCTCAGTACCATTAGGTTAACATTACATATCATAAAAACAGCGAAACCTGTAAAAACTGAAACCTCCTTGGAACCAGCTTTTGTGTTCAGAATAGACAGATATTCAGTCTATATTGGTTAAATTAACCAGCTTTTGTGTTAAATTAACCAGCTTTTGCGTTCAGCATATACAGGTGTTCAGTTTATATTGGTTTAATTAACCAACCAGCTTTTGTGCTCAGAATAGACAGGTGTTCAGTCTATGTTGGTTAAATTAACCAGTTTTTGTGCTAAAAAAAGACAGGTGTTCAGTCTATATTTGTTAAATTAACCAGTTTTTGTGTTCAGAATAGACAGGTGTTTAGTCACAGTAATTCTGAAGCACTGGTTTGACAGCTGATAGAATATATGTTAATAGTTTATAAAGAGGTTTTGTGGAGAAGTTGGCAGACTCAGCAATGTAACGCTATTTGAATGGACATTTGTGCAATTCAAGTATCCAGTAGAGTGACAGAAGTAAAGTTCGTCATCTTTGATGAAATTCAAAAGGAACACACAACATACTTATGCTTTTCCAATATTTCCTCTTTCGTAAGCGTTGTCTGGGTATACAAAAGATGTATGTAGAGTTCCGATGTGAATTGTCAACACCCAAATCCTTTATCACGCGGTCCTTGTAAAATCTTACACAAAATGACGAGATATTGTTTTCGGAATTGTCTGCAGCGACAGCAGTATACCTGTCATGAAATTGACAAGAAACACGTCGATGTTGTGCGAGTCATCAGTGACCCAATATGCAAGAAGAGTTTGACTATGCTAAAGTGGTAATCAGAATCCGTATATCGAAGAAGAACAGACAACCCAATTACTAAAAGAAAAAGTACAAAAGGACAAACAACGATCTACAAAACATACATATAACGCTAACGATCGAGTAACGCAAACCCCACTAAAAACCGGGGGTGAACTCAGGTGCTCCGGAATATCATTCTAATTTACATCAACGACCGCAAAGCCTTGGCCCATTCGGAAGGAGTATCTTTATCTTCTCTCTCACATTGTGCTCATTGTCTGGCACAACGCACGACGCAATTCATGATTTGAGTTGATTTATTGTGTTTAGCGCCACTTTCAGCAATATTTCAGCTATATCATGGCGACCAGTGTTAGTGGTCAAGGAAGCCGGAGTACCCGGAGAGAACCATGGACAAGCAACTGGTAAACTTTATCACTTGCGACTGCGAGTCGAGAGCACCCTTTTTTGCAATTTACTAAGTCGGACGCGAACCCACGCCGTAATTCATGAGAATTTTAAAGTTATAGTTTCCAAATAATGCAAATAGGCTCAAATACCTTTGGCCAACACATCTCGAGGAATACACAGACGCTAGTGGCATGAAATTACCCCTTTCTCTATACATATTTATTTCATATAAATGTCTTTATTATTTCATCTCTTTTTTTCCTTTATTTAACGTGTTCGTGTCCATATGTCCATACAGTCTTATGATAACACCAGCTTGCATATGCCGCCATACTGGCCCTATATACTAAATAATAAGAGTATACAAGCTTTAATCACCAGAAGATTATAAAGACACGATAAAAAAAGGAAAAGATATGAAATGATAAAGAAATGTAATTGAAAATAAGTAAGTTAAAAATGGGGGATAATTCATCTCGTTCTGATGAAAGATTACAAATCATGAGATATTCCCACTGAAAACTCTCCTTACATTACAATAATCCCCCCTTTCACCCCCCCTAATGACCGGTATATCTATATATGTCGCACCGAGTGTCAATCCGTCACTACAATGGCCAGAAGAAAAGGGACAGAAAGAAAAAGACTGATCTACAACATACTACACAAAAACTAGATTGAGAAACACAAATGCACTAATAACCGAAGATGAACCCATGTGTTCTGGAAGAGTGAATAGTTCCTGCTCCACTAGTGGAACCCGTCGATCTACTCTTGGTAAAATTTCAGTGTTAAAAGAAGAGAAAGACAAGACTACGACATGTGGAACATATATGTTGTCATATGTGAAAGAAATACTCCCTAATGGTTAACCAAGTGGTAATGATGGTGACCCATAATATCTTCTGTATAAATATCATATAGCTGTATATAGACAAAAACAAAACAGAGACACGAATATGGTGACAACCTTTAAACCAACACATATCATTATCAAAATTGTATAAAAAATAAAGAACTTATAAAATGATTACAAATCAATAGGAAAATTTCGAATAGGGAAATGAAAATAGAAAATTTTGAATCGGAACAATGAAAATGTTTAAAAGGAAAATTGAAGTTTGATTCTAAATAGGACCTTGGAACTTTCGAATACCAATATGAAACTTTTAATGCGGAAATAGCAAAATAGAAATCGGGATTACAAAAATGCAAATTTTGATAGAAAATTGAAAATTTGAATACGAAATGAATATCGATAAGCAAATTATTGGGTTGAAATCAGAAAATGTCAATAAACCTGTCAATTATGGGAAATTAGTCCCACAATCACTTGAGAACGTGTGTATATCAAGTATAAATGTAAAGCATAAAATAAAAATAAATCAATATTAAAAACCGGAAAACGCGAACCCCAACACAAAAAAACGAGTGATCAAAACATATGCTTCGAAATGATACAGTTCTCTTGTTCTTTGTATGGCATCCTTGTTGTGTATTACCAACCGAATTTAAAGATGGCGTAAGCTATTTCTCGTTTGTTCTTCAAAACTAAAAACTTCAAGGTTGATGGATCTATTTCTTCCTGCGAGACACAAATATCAAGTGTATCTCCAGCAAAGCTCTCGCCTATATAAGTTACATCCACATAAAGAAGAGGGTACCAACATATGTCTCCAGAAAAAGTAACCAGCTTCCCGCTCAAATTTGCAGCGGATGCACAATCCAGGCACATTTTAAGGTAAACTGATTGATTTGTGTGAAAGTTGAAATCTAAATCACTATGTCGGACAATTGTTTGATAAATAAAGCAATCGATGGGAAATTTTGGAATCACAGATTTTACTGTCAATTCATGCGGAACGTTCTCGTCTTTCAGATATGAATATTTATCTATATACCAGTCTGGATTTCGAACTGGTTTCCGAGTTGATGTGTTCATTCCAACGACTTTAACATATCTGCTGGCAAGAAGAACGCCAGTATTTACGTCCTCAAAATCAGTCTTTATTATACTAGAGGTGATACCTGTTTTCTCTAGTGTTTTTGTTAACTTCTGTTGAATTAGACATACAATTATAACTGTATGTCATGGGGTTTATTTGAAACACTTGTTTTATTCTCGGAAATGATATATTAGAATTGTTGAAAGCATGAAAATCCATGAATTTGGCCGTCCTCCTTCCCTACCACTCAACACGTCCATAATAGATGATAGATTCCATATGTTCCATTTACCTACAATGACATTATACATGCTATATTAGAAATAGATAATTAAGAAAAGTTTAAGGATACCAAATGGGTAATCAGAAGTCGTAAATCAGAGAATAGACAATACAGCGGCCACCGGAAAATGGACAAAACGATAATCTATAACATGTTCTACAAAACACTACATTTAAAGCTGAAGATTGAGCAACACGAACCACACTAAAAACTGGATGCGAACACCGAACTGGTCGGGAGTTTCTGCTCCACTAATAGTACAAGTCGTGTTGAAGACGTATATAAATAAAACACCATAATTCTTTGTTTTGGTAACAGCATCAGTGGTGTAATGGTTAGCGTGTTCGCCTCAAGTGCAGTAGATCGTGGATTCGAACCCACGTCGGATCAAGCTAAATACTATTAAATTGGAATGTGTTGCCACTCTACGAAGCACACAACACTAAGGAGTAAGAGCAAAGACTCGTCTCAACAACATGTGCATTGGTCTCGCCATGATATAGCTACAACGTTATCATTTGGCGATAAGCAATAATCACCCACTCACTCTCTGTTTAGTTAAATATTAGTCGAGTTGTTATTATCTGTTGTGTTTACGACAGACATATATGCTGTCTTTTAAGAAAACATGAGGGTTTTAAACGGTATATGTCGTGGTCCGTTTTGTACACAATGATTTGAGGTCAGAGGTAGTTCTTCGCTATTGTATCTTCAGTTGTGTTTTAAATGATTTGAAATAGTTCCAAATAAAACAAATTACATGTACCTGTTCTGTCAAAAACATATGGAAGCCCATACACCATAATTTCTGTACAATCATTGGTATCTGTAGTGACGACCTGAGTCATATTTATATAATCTACTGTTCCCTGAAAGTACACAATAATGTGCCTCATTGTACTAATGTGGTCGTTACCATGGTTACCGTTCAATGAACCCAATATAACATTATGTGTATCATTGTACATATTGTGCTCGTTAGTGTTTATTGAACCGAAAATAACATCATGTGTATCGTTAAATATGATCGTTAGTGTTCAATGAACCGAACAAATCATCTTGTGTATAATTGTACTAATGTGATCTGTAGTGCTCAATGAACCGAAAATAACAACATGTGTATAATTGTACTAATGTGATCGTTAGTGTTCAATGAACCGCAAATACATGTAACATCACGTGTATCGTCAAATTAGATCGTCAGTGTTCAATGAACCGAAAATAACACAATGTCTGTCGATAAATATAATCGTAAGTGTTCAATGAACCGAAAATGATATCATGTGTATAATTGTAGAACAGTGACAGTGTATTTATGACTTGAGTCACGGTTTTTAGATTGGTTTATCTGTAAAACAGTAACGTTATATTAATGATTTCAATCACACTGACAGTTATTAGTGGGTTTAATACAAAGAGAAACTGTGTGTAACGATATTTATCAGATTAATTTAAACTTAACATATTAACGCATAAATAAACTGAAAACAGAGTTTGAAAGATACGATACAATTTTTACGTACACCTCCTAGCATGCAAACAGTGTATATATTGGTGTTCTGTCCCCGATTATCAATTATATTATTGAGAATATTTCCAATGTTTTAACCACAATATTACCTGTTGAATTTGAGTCCTAAATATTGCCCCTGCAGTGTATTTGATAACCGCATGCATATCAGTGTACCAGTGTATGAAACATATTGCTATCAACAAGACGATAAAAAAATATGGGTGATCATTCGTGTCATAAGCGTGCTATTCACGTATATAAAACGTATTCGAGAAGAAGATATCTCTTTTTGAATTTTCAAATACAATGTACATTTAATTGAAAACATGTTATAATACAGACAATTAATCACAATAGGTATTCAAAAATTCATTCAATATATTGATTGATTTTATTGTGCTTAACGCCACTTTCAACAATATGTCATCTATATCATGGCGACCAGTTATAGTGGTGGAAGAAGCCGGAGTACCCGGAGAAAACCACCGACCATAGGCAAGCAACTGGAAATTTGTATCACTTGCGGCTACGAGTCGAGTACACCCTCTTTTGTAATTTCCAAAGCCGGGTGCGAACCCACGCTGTATTGGTGATAGGTTTTTATGAGTTGTTATGTAATCCAACTACCTAACTCATTGAGCCACCTGGGCCCCCATTCATTCAAAATAAAAATGCAATATAGAAATGCTTACTTTAGTGAAAAATAAGCTTTTTTCACTAAATTTGAAGATACATTTTCTTTGTTTTAATAAGAGACAAAAATAATAATATAATAGCAAAA
The DNA here is from genome assembly GCA_963680875.1 of Bathymodiolus brooksi. Lineage (NCBI taxonomy): Eukaryota > Metazoa > Mollusca > Bivalvia > Mytilida > Modiolidae > Bathymodiolus > Bathymodiolus brooksi. The sequence goes on from OY804584.1 coordinate 46,676,762, forward strand.
AAATATAAGCAAGTTTTAATGAAATTACATTTTCCATATGATCAAAGTCTGCTTGAAACTTATTTAACATTAAAATTTTGACTTTCTCCAAATGATCAAAATCACCCGAAGTTTTACTTTAATTCCCCGCGGTTTATGTAATGGAAAATAACTAGATTCTTAAAAATAATTAACGATACACGTAACTCATCCGTGGTGTTACTCATGTTTCAAAAAGTCATGATTGAGAAAATGACAAGATTGTGATTACGACAAACATAATATATCCGTGGTCATCTGTGACATAGATATTACATAATGGTTAGTCATGGTGGCGACCGTAACACATTCGATGTGATGATTTCAATTTAACCAATATGAATCTTGGCTCAGAATTCTTGTTAACAGCAACAATCTATCAAGGAAATCATGCATGATAGGAATCGAAACCCACAGTGTATTATATCAACTGAGATAAATACTCCACATGTAGGTGCTGGCGGAACATAGCTACATATAAATGAAAAGTTCACAATGAGAAAACTGAAATCATATCTTTTGTCGCAAAGCTTCGCTCATAACCGATCTTCATGGTCAATTTCTAGGTGTATATCAAGGTATGAAGCAGACCTGGTTGTAGCTGTAGAATCCTTGATTTCAAGCACATAGGGATAGATGCTATCAACATAATTACAAAATTTATAAATATTTAGTGAAATGACATCATCTGTGTAGCGAAGATGAAATTAAAGGATCGGACTATGATGTTTTCGTTTTTTCTTAAAAGGCTCCTGTATGAAGTCGGCGAGAGGAGGAGCACAGTTGGTAACCAGAGGAATTCCGACTGACTCCTGAGAAACACGCCCACGTGGCTGCTCAGGTGGGTAGATAAATAAAGAGCTGATCCAATTAATATCGTTTATTTCATCAAGTAAAGGTTTTAACCCTGTAAATAACAATTAACAGGTAAGTATATAAAATATATGTTCACACGATGAAATTGACATTCAAGCACAAAATAATAACATGTAAGCACATTAATATAAATCAATACAATGATAAACAATAAGTTGTATCTTGTTTTCGAGTAAATTTAAGCATGAACATGATATAGATAAAATATCAAGATTCACGGTTGTAAACTGTGTTAATTATGCATATGTTTTATGAAATATCTGTATCCGGCAGTGAAATATCCTCCATGAAGAATAACAATTAATGTGAATAAAATCATATTCGCAAAGTAACCAACTTACGAATGAGTAAACACAGAACAAAGTTTGTTTACAAAATTACACAATACAAATACAAAACACTCAATTACCTGTCTGTGGGACCAGTTTTCACCTAAATATAAACATAGTGGTATAGTTACATAGGTGTTCTGATTCTGAAAAAAATATACAATTAAGGATGCTCTCAGTTTCTTGCATAATCAGCAAAATGTATTACTGCTACACAACCCGGCATTAGAATATCATTTACCTCATGTTATGGCGTATTTCATAACTAAGTTCATTTTTACATTGAAACTATTAACAATATATTAGAAAATAATTGCTCACTATAATTAAACAATAATTCAGGAAATTCAATGCAGTGATTATCAAGTTAAAACATTTATGAATTAAACGTAATATAGTTGTAGTTATCTACGTTTCACTCATTCATTCATTCATTCATTTATTCATTCATTCATTCGTAAAAATGGTCAGGTCTAAGGTCTAAGTTTCCAAATTCTCCAAATTTAATAAAATACAGAAAATGACACGAAAAGCGTTAATACCTTCAGTTGTAATTACTTGGAATACTATACAATCTAATGACATTAATCAGCGATCCAAATTCCGAAGAATCAGTATGCAGTTTTTATGAGATCGATAATTGGAACTCATTTAATAATTTATCAATATAATATATAAAAGTAAATATATACAAGTAGAAATATTTTATTCAAACATACGCAAGGTAATTAATCACAGAATGCATAAATATAAAATTAAACTAGTATTACGATAAGATACACACTGTCACATTAAATTACCAGGAAAAAGTACTTGACATCATTTAACAACATGATTAATGTATTAATATATATTGTATTCCTAGTTTGCCGTTGGAAATAATTCCTCTATATGATCAATATATGTGTTGAAAACATTATGAATACTTTTAAAATGATGATTTTGTGTTCGTGTCTTCAAATGGGTAAGTTTACAATTGCTTTTTATTATAATTAATGTACAACCCAAAATAATTGAAATGAAGTGTTTAGTTGGCGATACATTCTTAGTGTAACGCCCCCCCCCCCCCAAAAAAAAATGGTAACCGTCGCAGCCGTGATCGTATATTGAATTTATAGCTACATGTGCCTATGCAATCAGTGTCTATCACCACTAAAGTTGTGAGTTCGAATCTCGCTCAGGCGAGATGTACTCGATACAATATTATGTGACAAAGTTTGTCAGTGACTTGTGGAAGGTTTGATGTTTTCTGCCGGTAGTCCGGTTTCCTCCACCAATACAACTGATCGCCACTCTATTACTGAAATTTTGTTGAAAGTGCCGTCGTTCAACACCATAACCCCCCCCCCCCCCCCCTAAAAAAACCCACATCTAATTGTAATTGGATTGTGCACAACCACTTATTTTAGTATATGTATAGTTTGATGGTTTTCCAAACGCTGACTTGCTCCTTTGTTCCTATGAAGCAGATATCACGCCGTATCCTATAAAGAAGAACGTGAAAGAAAGTAAGAGAGAGAGAGAGAGAGAGAGAGAGAGAGAGAGAGAGAGAGAGAGAGAGCTGGTTATGAAGAAAAGTTTACAAAAGATACGATTTCAATTTTACCATTTAGAACTTTCCATTTTATGTAGCAAAATTTCGATGGGATTGGTATATGGAGTATGCATATCTCAATTGGTACGGTATTCCAGAGCTTGTGGTTCCTATTATAACTTCTTTTATATCTAGGGTTGATGCTAACGAGGAATCTACTTTACAAATGATTCCTAATGGTAAGGCTGAGGTCAAGATTTAGTGTTATTAGTTCTGGGGAAATTGACCTCCAATGTGGGTATACATATTATTCGTCATTCATAAGCATTTCATATTCCTTTCGAAAAATATACAAATAATGGCATTTGTGTGAGAAAATATTAGTGCGTGATGTTGGGATAAATAACACTGTAAATAAACGTTAGAGAATACCGAAGGAGCAATCAAAAATGGACAAACCAGAGAAACATAGGGCACACAGGACGAAGAAAAAACAAACCAAAGCACAACACAATATGTGTTGGACACCACTATGCGCAAACAAAGCCAAATAACCTAAATAAGACACAAGTCCTCTTACAAACAACAGGAGGTAAAGACGAACCGATCATCTTTTTATGCGGAAATCGTATCGGACATCGGAACTCAGAACGTAAATACATACAATAGACAACATAAAAAAAAACTAAAAAGATGAGCAACACGGACCCCACAAAAATAACGAGGGTGAACGCAGGTGCTGGCGATTGGCGAAGGGTAATTGAGTCTTGTCGTGTCTTTTTATTTCTAAAATAATGTAAACCGTTACGGCGTGTCTGATTCTACATTTAATAATACACAATACCAGAGTATATTCTTCCTGTAGTGAAATGCTTGAACAAGGGATGACTAATATCTGACAAATTACCCATATATGGTCACAGGAAACCTAGGCTTAAGTCATCGTTTTTTATATCATATGATGGCGTCTATGTTTTTGTTCTGTTATTTTGTGTTACCGTTATGTTTATTTGTACTGTTACGTTTTCTGTTATCACGTCAATTTCATCGAATTTCTCTTCGGAACTCCTTGGTACTCTTCGTTCGTCTTTTTACTTTCACGCCGGGATCTCAGTCTGCTTCCATCAGTTTATTCCATAAGATATAGATGGAATATTTATTACAAAAAATAGCGAAAAGTAAATATTCCTCCATAATATCACATACTATATCAGCCTATGTGAGGCCATTGTGGTCATGATCGTATGGTAGTTGGATTTATTGCCTGTGTAATCAGTCTACATCACCACTAAAGTTGTGAGTTCGAACCTAGTTCATGGCGTGGTGTACTCCATACAACATTATGTCATAAAGTTTGTCAGTGACTTGCGACAGGTCGGTGGTTTTCCTCCATCAATAATACTGACCACCACGATATAACTGACATATTGTTGAAAGTGGCGTTAAGCACCATAAACCAAATTAAGCCAACCTATATCAGCTTCTGTTCAATTATTATAATAGAATCGAAAAATATTTCTTTGCACTACAATACTCGCAGAATATTTTCTAACATGGAAGAACATTTAGCATATATTTCAGGTTTCACAGCAGATATAGTTATTTCAGCGCCACGTTACGCTCGCGTTAATCAAAGTTTTGAACTAAAATGCTAATCGTTTGATGTACCACGCATAAAAAAAGCGGAATTCTTGGTAGATGACACAACATTTATATATATAAGAAGCCATAATAATGCGTGTTATAATTCGCTTGGTGACAGCATATGTAATATTAATGCATGCCACTGTTCGGAAGACGGAAGAACATATGCTTTGTATTACAAAGCGGACCAATTTATTGATCGGAAAAACATTACATGTAAAATGAAAGTGGCAGATGATCAAATTTCTGTTTCAAATCCAGTTACGATAGATGTGGTGGTGGGTAAGTAATTAATATTAATATATTTGTTGACCACTAATTCAGACAATTTCAATCAAATGAAGATTTTTATAAGTTTTCGTTCTTCCCCAATACAATATCAGTCTGGAACAGTTTACCTCAGTCAATAGCTCTTTCACCTAACCTAGAATCCTTCAAAAGTAGTATCTCCACATTAACATTTGAAGGATTTCCAACCCACCTTTAAATACATATACCAAGCCACTGTACATATATATAATTAGTTATTTTTTGCTTGGTTTATTTTGTATTTGTTTATTATACTTTTAAAACTAAATTGTCCATGTGCATTGCGCACACAGTTCCGGGACGCTACCCACTATATCCTTAGAGTCTAGTCCTGTATTTGGAAGAAGAAAGAATAATTGATCACGTGATACTGGTGCGTCGGTAGATTATGTAGCAAATTATTGATCACGTGTGGAAAGCACTTGCATCACCGCATCATTCCACTAAGAGGGGATGTTTAGGTCAATACAACCAGCTTAACCCCGCATGTGCGAACCTAGGAATGTGACTGGTCATGTATTTGTGTGCGAGAGGTCATATATGTGTGTGTTAGGGGTCATGTATTTATGTGCTAGGGGTCATGTATTTGTGTGTTAGAGGTAATGTATTTGTGTGCTAGGGGTCATGTATTTGTTTGTCAGCGGTCATGTATTTGTGTGTTAGGGGTCATCTATTTGTGTGTTAGGGGTCATGCATTCGTGTGTTAGGGGTCATGTATTGGGTGTTAGTGGTTTCGTCATGTATTTGTGTGTTAGGGGTCATGTATTTGTGTGTTAGGGGTTTCGTCATGTATTTGTATGTTAGGGGTGTCGTCATGTATTTGTGTGTTAGAGGTCGTGTATTTGTGTGCAAGGGGTCATGTATTTGTGAGTGAGGGGTTTCGTCATGTATTTGTGTGTTAGGGGTTTCGTCATGTATTTGTGTGTTAGGGGTCATGTATTTGTGTGTTAAGGGTTTCGTCATGTATTTGTGTCTTAGGGGTTTTGTGATGTATTTGTGTATTAGTGGTGATGTATTTGTGTGTTAGAGGTCATGCATTTGTGTGATAGGTGTCATGTATTTGTGTGTTAGGGGTCATTTATTTGTGTGTTAGAGGTCATGTATTTGCGTGTTAGGGATCATGCATTTGTGTGCTAGAGGTTTCGATTTGGTTTCTTTCTACGATTGTTTTATTGATATTTTGAAATGTTCCGACATTGAGGTATTTTTTTGTTGTTTTTTTCTTTTTTTTCATATTTTAATACCCAAAAGGTAGTTATCAAGTATATTGATAATTTAGTAACTCTTTTTATTTCCGGTTTGCTCTGAGAAAACTGTTCTGATTAAAAACAACTATATTCGGATGCCTTCCGTTTTTGCACTACGTAAATATATTATATTTTTTAATTCAGTGTTTTGCGGCAGGTCGATGGTTTTCTCCGGTTAATCTTCATTCTTCCACCAATATAAATGACCGCCATGATATAGCTGAATTATTGTTGAAAGTGGTGTTAAACACCATAAACCAACTAATCAACCAATAGAAAAGAAAATGCTAATATATATATATATATATAAAACAGATATGCTTTCCTCGATTGTCTTCATTTGCTTTACATCAATGTTGCTTTATTATTTTTCATTGTTCTATTTTCAGAATATCCAAAATTAATACTAAATGACAGTTCTCACTGTAACCGTACCTATAATGTGACACTAGTGTGTCGAATACATGGCAGTGTAAAGGTTTTCCGCTTTAATCCATGGAAACATGTGTTTAATGGTATTGTTATCCGTTCCTTAGATGGCTTCGTTGACAATAGATTGGGATATCTTCAAATAAGCCATTGTGGATATCAAGATGCGGGAAAATATATTTGCAGCATTTGGAACTCATTCTCAGATGGAATTTACTTGACAAACAAAACAACAAAGCTGGTCGTTGCAGGTAATTTAAAAATAAATCTGGAGAAGTAAGACTCTAAGAAGAGTTTGAAGATACCAAAGGGGTAATCAGAATCTGTAAATAAAGAGAGGGCAGACAACACAATGAACAAAAGAAAAAGGACAAAAGGACAAACAACGATCTACAAAACATTACACATAAAACTGACGATCGATCAACACTAGCCCCATTAAAAAACGGGGGTGAACTCAGGTACTCCGGAAGGGAAAGCAGTTCATGCTCCACTAGTGGCACCCGTTTGCATTAAATATGCAATTTCAATCAAGCTAAATACTTAATTGAGCATAATGCAAAATTAATGTCTATTAATATAGCAAGTTTATTCATTTCAAATTGAAGCATTTGGTTATTTGTGTGCAAAATTTGTTTTATTGTATATTGTCAACAAAATGTACCAAGTGCATTTGTATATGAAACAGTATATATTATTGAATAATCTAGGTTCAAGTTTATGGCGTTTAATGTTACTTTCAGCAATATTTCAGTTATATCGTGGCGGTCAGTTTTATTGGTAGAGGAAACCGGAGTACCTGGAGAAACCCACCGACATGCCGCAAGTCACTGACAAACTTTATCACACAATGTTGTATCGAGTAAACCCCGCCATGAGCGGAGTTAGAATTCACAACGTTGTAAATTAGTAATAAAGTATGTGTAACCGCTTTGGCAATGTTGTCCCAATGTGAATAGAATGAAACAGATTCATGAATTATATTATGCGCGAACTTAATATGGAAAGAGTTATCTCATCGAACGTCCCTGTGCAGTAAGCGTTTTGTTTCACACAGACGCTGTGCAAACCAATTTTTGATATGTCTTCCCTGGTATTTAGCAGTCCTCGTGCTGCTCACGCTGCAGTTTTATGTCTATTATTTAAAGAATCATTGCATTGTATGTACTTCTTCGATTTATGTCTTCTGATTACCACTTTGATATGTTCAAATATTAAAAACAGACATTTCCGATATTAATTTGTAGAATCTTCTGGAAAATAATCCCTTCTTGAGCACATGAGTTTACCCCGGTTTGTCAGTGGGGTTCGTGTTACGCGATCTTTAATTTTATATGTATGTGTTGTAGATCGTTGTTTGTCCTTTTGTACTTTTTCCTTAGGCCATTGTGTTGTGTTTTTCTTCGATATACGGATTCTTATTACCCCTTTGGTATCTTCAAACTCTTCAAACTCTTCTTAAGGTGGTACCATACACTTCAGGTAAAATGTGATCTGCTCGTTTAATTTTCTTATTTTTTTGGCAGTGTGTTTGAATATATCCACTGTAATAAATATCAAAATTTAAACAAATTCCAACCAACAGACAACCAAGTGTGCTATATATTCACTAGCCACATAGCAGCTTTTCTCTCTGTGGTTTTGATCACTGATATGCTTGAAATCTGAATACAAACATCATATGATCAAAACGTTTAACTGATTTTAAAGAGTTATCTTCCTATAGTATATGGTACCACCTTAGCACACTTGGTTGCCTGAGGAACAGTATTACAGCTATACCCTCGGAGGACTAAGTAGTCCACCAGTAGAGGTATCGACTCAGCGATAAAATAAAAACTTAGATATTGAATTTAGTGCAAAACCCCCGGTACTATGAAAAGAAAGTTTTAATTCCAACGATATTCATGCTGAGGTGACCTTACCTGATTGTGACTATCCTGTGCATGTCCTTTTATTTTCTTGCTTCCAAAGACTTTTGACCATCAGCGTACGTAATGAAGGTCATCCCAGAGACCTGTCCTGCGCACTAAAGTAGATATCTACGTTTTCATTACATAATGTTTTCTTGGATTTCAGATCTACCAGTGATTTTGAATACAATGACACATCCAATGAAAACAGGTTTGATATTTGCTGTACATTTTTATTCTGCTTCCGGTGTATTGTCTGTTAAATGGTACAAAAGCTCTGAAGTTATTCATAATTCTACTAAATGGCGTCAAAACACACAGGAAACAACTGTTAATATCAGCATTAATGGACAATTGGTGGAGACCAAAGGTTTTCAAAGTCGGTTGATATTTAACAAGACTAGTCATTCACAAAGAGAATACAGGGTTTGTGTAGCCAACAACTACGGCAACGTTTGCAAAGATATTCGACACCATGATAATGATGATGAAGGTATCCCTATTCAATATTTGCTTTAAGTTGCAATAGTTTTGTCATTAATCGTCAAATATAAGAAACTAAATTGATTTAGATTTTGACCAATACAATGAAACTTGTCTAAACTGAACATCCTTTGGACCAGCTTCTGTGTTTGAAATAGACAGGATTTCAGTTTATGGAGGTTTATAAATGTTTAATTAACAAAGATATCCTTCATTAGGACTTTATTTAAAGTTCAGTATATATAGGATTCAATTTTAATCAGAATTCATTTTACACAGGTTTCATTTATAAATGTTTTTTTAATCTTTTTTATTACTTACATAATAGGGGCCTTCGTGGCAATGATCGTATGGCAGTTTGGATTTACATCTACCCGTAGAATCAGTGCCTATCACGTCTACCGATGTGAGATGGAATCTCGCGCATGGCGATGTGTACTGGATACAACATTATGTGATAAAGTTTGTCAGTGACTTGTGAAAGGTCGGTGATTTTCACCGGGTACGCCGGTTTCTTCCACCAGTAAAACTGACCGCCACGATATAACTGAATTATTATTGAAAGTGTCGTTAAACACCATAAACTAACCATAATCCATTCTTTACAGCTGATTTTATTATTTCAGACTAATACAGGTGATCAAAGTGGCAGGAACAAAGGCAATCCGGATACAAACACAAAGACAATATGTTTTTTGGATTTTATTGTGCTTAACTCCACTTTCAGCAATATTTCAGCTATATCATGGCGACCAGTTTTAGTGATGGAAGAAGCTGGAGTACCCGGAGAGAACCACCGACCATGGGCAATCAACTGGTAAACTTTATCACTTGCGGCTGCGAGTTGAGTGCACCTTTTTTGTAATTTACAAAGCCGGACGCGAATCCAACTACCTAACTCATTGAGCCACTGGGCCTTTGCAAAGACAATAAATAAGCAGACGACCAGAAAACACAAACATCAACAAAAAGCTCAAGACGGAATAACATTAAAGACATACAGGCTGTCAGAATTGAATTTTTTTGTTAAAATTAAAAGTTGCCAATATTCGATGTTTTATACTAATAAAATGTTCTGAACAAGAAGTCAGGTTTAAAAAATATGCTATAATGTCGTAATTAGTGAAAAGAATTCGAATGTCTGTTGGTAAAATCGCCATTAACACACTTAACTATAAGTCGGTTGCTTTTCCGAAGTTTTCCGAATACTTATAACTGCTATGAATTACCAAGAAGCATGTTGCATGTAAATTTGGTAGAATTAATATAATTTAAGAAATATATCTATGAAATTGGATCCCGGTGTAATCAGCTAATATTATATAATGGTATTTAGTAAGAATGACACTTAAATTCGGAAATACGTGATGAAATCAATAAAAACAAACCCAAACTCTGCAAAGGGGTCCGATAAAGGGAAAATTGTAAACAAATGGTATTGCATATTATTGACAACACTTGAGTTTACTTGATTATACTTAAAAAAAAACAGATATTAAGTTCATTATTTTAGTCTCTAATTTAAAAGAGATATCACCTAGACTTTTCTCCCGAAAAAAGAATATATAAAAAACTACGATGCAATTCTACTGTTAAAATATGATTCGGCCGAAAAAAAAAAAACTAAATTATGCTTACGTGTTGAAAAACGGAGTAGATCGGTATTACATCTTTTTTTTATCTTTACACAAAGTTTGCTGAATCCTCCTTTTTGTATCGTTTTCGTATAGAATCCGTCAATGTTTTGTTCAATTCCACGATTCGATTTGTGTTATGTGCTTTCTTCGTCAACAAACAATTTCGCACATGCGCAAACGCTTTCCTGAATGAATCTACGTATGAATATTGCGCGGTTCAACATTGAATTCTTTACGGGATGTAAGAAAATCAAACAGCGACGTAATTCTTTCTTTCTAGGCTATTTACGTATGATACTATGAAAATTCCAACTGAAATTAGTATTTAACATCGAATGTTGGAAACTTTTGATATATTAAAAAATCAATTCTGACAGCCTTTAAGCGTAGAAACGAAACAATACACTGTGGTTACGTTTCCAAAATAAATTCGCAAAATAGTAGTTGAGGTAAAAATCGATACCCCCTACACACAAGCACTTGATATATTTCGAAAGTGATCTTTAATGAATGTTTTATAATTTGCAATGCAATTGCTGTAGCGGAAATTAACTCCCCAAATTATAAAAGAAACTTGTTCTTCTTTTATATGCCAACGTAAGACCATAAAGGTTAAACAGCTCCCCTTTTTGTACAATACATATACAATGTGTTTGAGAGAAAATAACTTTTACATTCTAATATTAATTATTCTTTGCATAAATTGTTTTCGTGTATGCTAATCAGGTATGACCTCCATAAATAGTAGATTTTTGCTTGAAAGCTTAAATGTACATTTATTGACGAACATACCAAAAGGAGTAATCAAGATCCGTAAATCGAAAAAGGGCAAACAATAAATACAAAGACCAAATGAAAAGGGAACGAAAAGACAACAGTCGATTTTTTACTTCACAAAACACTAAAGATGCAGCAAAACGAACCAACTATAATCTGGGATTAACCCAGGTGCTTCCGAAGTGTAGGCTATTCCTGCTTCTCTAGAGGCACCCGTTTAGCTACTCAAATGTGAAAAGTCCGGTGATAGGTCATATTCAGTGCGAGCCAGCGAGTCATGAGAGAGGCAAGAAGGACGGGATTGTAACTACAACAAGCGGAAATTCTTATTAGTTTAATAGTCGTTAAGGATTGTAAAACTGTATATATAGACATATACTAGTAAAAACGCTGCAAAACGAAAATCACAACGCATGAAGCATGTACTAATAAAACAGTCATCTTCTTTTTTTCAGAAACTGTAGAAGGTATTAACATGTTTTGGGTCATGATGGGGGTAGTAGTGATGATATTATGTACCGGAATAATAACACTAAGGGCGGCATTCAGATCGAACAGAGTAGAGTATGGTAAGACATACATAAAACATTCGAATATTGAAAAATATATGGAATCTGTGTTTATCATCTGCAAGCTATGTGTATTCGATTCCCTCTTGTGGCGAGATGTACTCGATTAAAACTTTTGTTGTTTAAAGTTTGGTTCAAGTATTAAACACACATAATCTCGATCATTATCATATTTTAAAATTATAATATGACGTACTTCTTTTCTTTCGCTTTGTAAACAAATCAGCGATATATTACTTCGTAAATTCTCATTGGCACATGCGGGGTCCACACATTTTTAAGCTAGGTGATTAAATCACAAAATAAAATAATCTACACTGTTGTTTAGTTTTTAAAATCATCTATATTCTATGAAAATAATCCACATATCCAAAAATTAATTACTATGCGATGTGTAATTAAAACGTGGAAGCACAATAATACATCGATCTACAATACATTACGCAAAAAGCTAAAGATCGAGTAACACGAATCCCACTAAAAACCAGGGATGACCTCCGGTGTTCCGGGAGGGTGAATAAATCCTGCTCCACTAGTGGCACCCTACCTTGTCCGCAAACGTAAATATAAATTACCGCTATATTCACCATTTGTGTACTACCTCATTTGTGCTGTCAGACATACCAGAATCGAAATAATTCATGTAAGTCATACTGTATTGTGAGTTTTAAAATGGGTTGGCAGGATATTAGTAAATTGTATCCTGTCAACCCATGTTAAAACGCACAACACAGTATGGCTTCCATGAAATATTTCTTAAATAAACGTTAGAGAATACCGAAGGGACAATCAAAAATGTACAATCCAGAGAAACTGGCAGCATAGGGTACACAACGACGAAAAACAAAGCAAAACCACAACACAATATGTGTTGGACACCATTATGCACAAACAAACACAAATAACGTAAATAAGACATGAGCCCTGCTACAAACAACTAAGGGATGAGACAATGAAGAGAAACGTTCTCTGTGTATATTATACGGCTATATAAAGCATGCTAAATGAATATAGACGACATTGTTTCTGTCAGTCAGGTCTCGTTTTGACAAGCAGAGACATTAATCACCTGTATTCCTCTTCTCACACTCACATTATTATATATATGTGTGTACCTTATAACTCTAAATGAATATTCTAGATATAATTGTCGATAGATTTCTTATAATGAAAAGAAAGTTTTAAACAGTTTTAGGTAAAACTACCACTCATGTCAAATCACTGAACACATAAAAGACCACGATAAAATATGTGATAATATAAATAAGGGTAATAACAAAACTACCGAACTGCTATATTACTATTCGAAGGATAATAGTATTTGTTGAAAAATAATTAAGAAAATGTCAATTAATAATCAAAATGGTTTCAGGTTAGCACAATGAACCAGAGCAGTTGTATTGTGACAAATTTACGTATGGCAGTTCCATTATATCAATTCAAATATAGATTTTTATTTTCAGAAGTCCCGTTGCAACGTGCAAATACTGTTCCTTTGGAAGACAACAATCCGTAAGTGTTCGTCAATGACAGTGGCGTAGGAGACAGGGGGCATTGGGGGTAATTATCCCCTTTTTGGCATATATCTAAGGAAAGACATATTTTTCAGAATTAAGGCAAAACAAAATATTGTCCAGTTAACTAAGGGGTGTTAATGGTTTGACTCCAAGCCACTTATTGTATTAATCTATTTTATTTAATCTATTTGTTTTTGACCGTCGCCAACTGTCCACTCCACGCTCACGGTATGAGCATACTGTAATGACCAACGTGTTTTCAGACTGCAGTAACAAGAGATAAATGGATATTTCAATCAACAATTACAAAGTGCACAAGCTCAATGCCCCCTACTGATTTTGTTTTCCATGGTGTCGCCACCAAATTTTTGTGGACTTCTCAGTACAATAAGAAGAGTTTGAAGATACCAAATCAGAATCAGTAAATCGAAGAACAGACAACGCAATGGCCGAAAGAAAAAGGACAAAAGGACAAATAAAACTAAAGATCGAGTTACACGAACCCCACTAAAAACCTGGGCTGGGTTGCACAAACCTCAATTAAATTGACACTTAAATTTAACTAAGATCTGTGCAACCCAGTACAGGGGTGAACTCAGGTGGCCCAGAGGGGTAGGAAGTTCCTGCTCCACTAATATATATATAGTGACACCCGTTGTGTTAATCTAGTTACAAATCCGGAGATAAGTCACTAATGAGGAAAGGTCCGGGAAGTGTTTATGACAGGTGGAACATATCCTTGGTGATACTATGAAAACAATAGAAATATCGATAAAATAAATAATTCAACCGATTATAATAAATACGATTTTTCCCTCTCGAAACATCTGAACTTCAAATACTACTAAAACAAGCAATCACAGATCATAATAATAGCTGTCATTTGACCTGTTATATAAACAATTTCATTAATATGCCTAGATATATATATTTAGAAAAACGTGTCTTTTTATCAGGTTCTTTAAATGGTTGAATTCGAAATGTGGTTAAATAAATCGACTTTGTAATTAAAGAGAATTGTAAAAAACAGTGTTCACATAATTTCAATATGGTTAGGATTAGCTATACATGTAGGTTAATGTTGCTCTACGCCACTTTCAACACTATTTCAGTTATATCGTAAAGGTCAATTTTATTGGTGGAGGAAACCAATAATCAAATCTAGTAATAATTCAAACCATTATTATGCTTTAATGGATCACTTTGCAATGTTATAAGTTTGTAAGAACATTACAATGCCTTTCTTCCTGCTTAGATCTCGACTTTCACCTAGATTTTAAACTTGATGAAATAGATTACCACGTTCTTACATACACTAAAAACATTAAATTCAATTCTTAGAATAAAAATAAAAATATAAAAAAACAACAACAACAACAACAACAAAAAAACAAAAAAACAACAACAAACAGAAAAAACAAACAAAAACAACAAAGCAAAGCAAAACAAAACAGACAAACAAACAAGTAAATAAGCATCATTGACAACACAAATTGAGCAGAATTAACAATTAATCATTGTTACTCTTTATAAATTTTTCAATGAGTTGAAAAGGCATTTTCATATCAATCATTTTTATTAAATGCTTTATGTTTCTTCCAATATATTTTGCTAATCAAGTCTAAAACAGCTTCAATCACTTTACTGATAAATGCCAGACAGTATTACTCATTTCGAACACCATATATTCAATTGTGTAACGGTGTTCCGGAATATATCCTTAAGGCATTAAAGAATCATTAATTGCAGATATATGAGAATCAATCAGCCTGAACTAGAACCTCGTCCTAATGATGTCATTCATGGAGTACCATACCAAGAAGATGGAATATACAATGAAATAGAGGACACATATTTAGAAGTCATTGATGATGCCGACATTACAAATAAACACAGTGATAATTACGAAATGGTGGATTGATATCCTTGTACTATATATGTGCAACACTGACTTAATATTCCTTTGCATATACTAGCATACTATGAATTGTAACATGAGTGCAATTTTTCTTCTTGATATGCTTTATGGTTTACATACCAGAATGTGAGTAACAGCTAAGAACTATGAAATAATACACGCAGATACGGGATATTGCATATTTTAAATCTGGGCGTGTAGATTTATTACCTCTCATAGAGTCGTGCAATAATCAATGACCTAGATGTGATATTGCATGGCTTCATGCTACAAATCATTGATACCGCGGTTTTCCGAGTTGAACAGTTAAACATTTTAATGCGAACTTGGAAACCCGTGGTATAACATAGTTTTAAAATAGGACCCTATTGGAAGACAAACAAAAATTTCAGATACCATAAATTTAACTGAACATAAACTACATATGCATAATCATTGGATGTTCCTGACTGAGATCAATATTGCTTTAAAGTGTTTCCATAAAACCTCATTTCGCACTCGATGAAGTGCTGTAATTAATTGACCACATTTCACTTTACAAATTTAGTCTCTGTTCTGATCTCATTGATATCTACCACAATTACCCTTGCAAGATATATTGTAGTAAAACGACAGGTGTTACTAGTGCTTCCCATTCCGGTGCATCTGAGTTCACTCCCGGGTTTAAGTGGGGCTCGTGTTACTCGATCTTTAGTTTTATGAGTATGCTTTGTAGATCAGACAACCTGTCCTTTTTCTCTTGGCCATTGCGTTGTCTGTTCTTCGATTTACGGATTCTGATTACACCTTTGGTATCTTCAAACTCTTCTTGTAATACAATATTATTGTATAATTTCCAAGTAACTATTTCAGAATAGTTTTAATATATTAAATTCAGAACGAACATAAATGACATGGGATTTCACATATTCGTAAAAATAGATCGCAGATATGCAATATGATATGTTTTATCGTGGAAAGCTGTGCAATATGAAAAAATACCGTCCTATTTGAGACATACCTATTCTATATCATTTTACAAGTTATAAGCCTTTTAATTTACTACAGTGAATGCTTCTAGTTGTGGCTTATTCTCTTTGAAGAATGTTGTCGAGATGGGGAGCGGTGATCATGTCCTATATACGTACGAGTCCATCATCTTCAGCTTGTAGCATACCATGTAGTTCTTTTTTTTATTATATGTCTGATCAATTTGGAATGACAAGCAGATCATCGAATAATATAAATACGAAACGTTCATATACTTTATTAAATATCAAGCAAAGGGAATGACAGATTTGAAGTCTACAAATTTATATTAAAAGTACAATAATAACACTATATGTTTGTGAATGATCCCCAATACCATTTAAGACTTAATGACAATATTTCATTAATAATACACAATAATATATAACAAAAAAAACAAAAGACAACCAACTATAATTTACTATTGCATATTTCCGACTTTGATTCTAAAAATGATAGTAACGTTCTACTGACAGGAGTTATTTCCTTTTAAGATGGGCAAACTGATCCAATTTCGAATTACATGAAAATAACATATATTCTTCCCGTAGTCTTCTAAAATTTCAATGTTGTAGCAAATCGTAAATTTTCTATGAAGTTGCCTTATGTTATTAACAAGGATTAAAGTAATATGAAAGCCGAATGTCGTGGAATTTTTGGATTAAATATATTTACTTTAAATGCCGGTTAATTGAACTAAAATCATCTGCATAACATTAAAAATTCGCCCAAAAGAAGAATTTATGAGCAAATCGCAAAATATTTGACAGCAGATAATTCTGCTGTGCACAACAGTAATGCAAATGATATGCTCGTGACCCACGATTTGAACTCTTTCGGGGAGATTGTGTAGCGGGTGTGTTCGATTTGTGTTTAAATTATTTCCCTTTTGCAAACCTGGCTCTCAAAGTAGACATTTATTTTTATGTTGATATGTTTTATTGATATATTTTGTAATGATAAGGCTATTTATAATATGTTCAATACTTTATATAATCAACAAAATGCATGATATAACAGAACATAAAAATCAACAATTCTAAAGGCTTCAAATAAATACTGCATAAAAAAATAGATGCAAAAATGGCTGTATAATACCAATATCAAAAATAACCTAGGTAGCACTGAGGATCACATGTAAAAAATCAACCTAGAAAAACATGATCTGATGAGCAGCAAACAACAAGCTTATGTTTAAAAGCATTCTGGGATTAAAACTAATATAAATTTAAAGCCGAAAATTAACAAAATTTAGTCTCCCATTTTAAACTATCCCAAACACAAATAGAATGGGTACTATTCCTATGTTGCATAGCATTCAAACCCGTTTTAAAAAAGATGGAGCAGTGACATTAGACACAACCGTATCAACAGGACGAGAAAAAGTGTGGGTCACTGAAGACACAAAGGGAATTCCAACTCTGGTAACTGACTTATTCGGAACCAGGTCCGAGGTTGGGTGGTTTCTCAGTCCTGCTACCGAACTCTCAGGAGTAGTCTGGGAAACGGAAGTCGGAATTCCCAGTCACACTCAGAGGGTTAGGTATGGAACCATCCCAAAAAGTGTCACTGCCTGTGATTGATTTGAACGGGCTCAATTCCATATTTTACAATTTGAACAAAAAATAATAGATAAATATACTGTAAATTACCTGAAATTACAGTAAAATTGTGTCACAATATCAATATAATATACAAACAAAAATATATAAATGTATAATGGTAGTATCAAACAAACAAAAATCGTTTTCATCTGTTCTCCAAGAAGTACAAGAAAACCGTGCTATTCTGGTCGCAGCAGGAAATTGAATGGGTTGTATTATGGGAAGCTCTTATTAGGTCTCCTAGGGGATCTTCTCAAAATATTGTCATAATATTATTGGTAGTTCCTGCTGTTCGGGTGTCACTTAGGGACTATCTCAGAATTTATAGTGGTAAGTATTTATTAATAAAAATTCATTTTACTTAAAAAATTTAAAAGTTAATTAATAACTTTTAATACATACAACAGTGTTTAACTATTATTATCATTATCACTTCGTCAAAGAAATATTATTTTCCTGGAATGTGTTGCCATTATCATACTGATAACAATTCGTAACATTCAAGCAGTTTTTATTTAATTTGTTTAATATATTTTGTATGTTTTGATTATATTTGTCACAATTTTTGTCAGCATCAAACTGATTCTGATAATTTATTTAAAATCATTACATTTATAATAAAAAAAAATCTTAATCTAACTGACTCTGATAAGCTTTGCAATAATAACAGGAGTTTTACTGATGAATCATCAAAATGATTTAGATATATTTCCCGTTCTGTTGTTGGATCCCTAGAGGGTGCTGTGTCTTACAGTGTATACACCAATAAAACTGATGGACGTGTCTTACACTGCCAAAAATATATTATTTTGAAACGACAATGTTTAAAGTCACACTTTACATATATGCTTAAATAGTATATCCTACAGTTTTTGGTTTTAAAATAGGAGCACCTAAGATGTTTTAATATCTTCTGATTTCCAAAATATATATTTACCAACATGATTTTTAGATATTGTCAAATATACGGTAAAATTACTTAAATTTGGATTTGTTTTATTTCTAATTCTGTTTTTCCAGATATATAAATATCATGCTTTGTGCATAGAAGTGATTTCTACATATAAGTAAATGTTTATATGCATCCATTCAACAGGAAATGGATGTTGAAGGCCTTCCGTGTGGGAAGCACAATCAATAGACATATTTTGGAGTTGTCTCCCCTTTTTCGGCTTTTTGTCACAGAAAAAGGTCGACCAAATTGCTAACCAGAGCTTTTCAAATCTGTTGATTAGACAGGTGGTGTAAATTTATCATTGGTTCACTATTTTAAAGGTTCTGATACATACAAATGCCTATTTTAATTGTGATTTACAATTTTCTATCCGCTGTATGCCTATTTCAACTGTAAGCATTCAACTAGACTCATGATTTTAAAATGCTTAAATAATACTAAACAAAATAACAAATTTTCATGACAAAAAGGCAATTATCTTGAGATTTGGTGGGATTTAATATTAATCTTTTACGCTATGACAATACCAAGAACGAGAACGAAAGGCGAAACGTGCTTCCTCTAAAAAATAAACGCGGAAAAGTCACATTTAGTCACGTTCCCAAGGTCGTGCGAAAGGAAACCATGACAGGCGCTTGCCTTTATACTGTTTAATGGTGATTGCCTGATAGCTACTGATCGCAGAGGTAGTTGTAAATCTAATCACGACGACCTCAATGTGAAGTTGATGTAGTAAACTATTCTGGTTCATCAAGCACATTGATGTCGTACTTAAAGACAAGAATATTACCATTGTCGATTTCAACGCATAATAGTTTTTTTTATTGTAATCCATGTGTCGTGGTCCTTTTATTAAGCCTTCCGCCGTTATAATTTAGTCCGTACCGTTGTGGGAATTCATTTTATATATAATATTCCATTGGTTGCTTGCAACTATTATATTCATATTAGATGATGCTTCTCGGATAAATACAATGCCTCTGGGACTTGGGACGGCGTTGCACCATACAATGTAACCATCGAAATCTATACAATGAGCAGATTTGGTACCTAATGCAGAAACACAAATGCGGCTATTTTTCATATCGAGGGCTAATCTAATTGTATTCCCAGTGAAAAATGCAAATGATCTGACGTTTGGTACAGAGCATTTCACTTTTCCATATCCATGTATGATAGATATACCTACATTCTTTCCTTCTCCTATTTCAACTGCAAAATGCTTCTTATGATATGAGATACTAAAAGGCTTACCAATTGATTGAAGGTCAATAGTTTTACTCAAATTAACAGATTTGTTGAAAATATCATACAATCTAATTTCTCTTTCATGTGGAAATGATATAGGCACACGATTGTCATATACCTTTGTCATACAGTTAGGTTCTTGCTTCAGTCGATAATTAAGAATAATTGAATTTTCCTTAAACAATTAATTTCACTCCTATTATAGTCTACTAGCAGTATTATGTCCCTTGTAAGAAATGCAATACCACAAATCCTTAATGGTTCGACATTTTCCCTCTGTTGAAATTGTGTATGTGTGTTCTAATTTTGACGTGCCTTCCGTATTTCCTCTCTGATATGCAACGCCATTGTATTTTATCAGCATCTTTACAATGTGATTGTTCTCCGAGTGTTCTCGTGTACAATCATCGGAAAATACAACAGCATAGTGCAGACTAGCTGATATATCCAGTTTGCTACAATATTCACAATTTACTTCGTAGTTAGATGTAGTCACATGTTCTATTATACATACTTCATGACGAGGCTTAGAACGGTTGTGGGTATGGCAGCATATTTCACAGAACATTTTTTTACAATCAATGCAAATTGCACAGATTGAAATTAGACTGCATGATGCACACTTGGGAACACATTCTGTTTTACCTACAAATAATAAAATAAGTTATTACATATGAAAAAAAATATTTCCAGAATTTTGATGAGCCTTAGTTTTAGACGATTTCAATTAAGTAAATAACACCCGTCCGTGCCTTTGTAAGAAGAGCTTGAATATACCACAAGGTTAATTAGAATCGGTAAATCGAAGAAGAACAGACAACACAATGGCCAAAAGAAAAAGTACAAAAGGACAAACAACTATCTACAAAATATTCACACAAAACTAAAGATTGAGTAAAGCGAACCCCACTTAAAACCAGAGGTGAACTCCGGTGCTCCGGAAAGATAAGCGGTTCCTACTCCACTAGTGACACTCGTCATGTTAATTGTTGTTTTTTACCCACACCAAAATCTCTTTGTCACTTCTGATATGGGCACTTTACAATTGTTAATTTGAAACAATGACAAGGACCTAATTGTTCGAATGTTGTTGACTGCTTACAATAAGGCTTAAGTCACTTATGTAATTTCGATTGCCAATATCAACCACAGTGTTCAAGTGTCAAGACACCTACCCAAGTACTGTGGCCTCATCGTCCATTTCATTATAACGATGTTTGCCCCCACACCCCCAATAAATGCGATCGTCAAGATTAAACTGAAAATGTGCTGTAATATGCAAGTAAACATCAAGAAGCCACTCATTACAATAATTGTATCATCCACTTGTTCTTTTTGAGCAGGCAATTGCATTGACTGGACAAATGTTTGTAATATACTGTCACTGACCGAAATATAGTTTTTTGTCTGGTACCTTTTTTACTTGTTACCTGTTGAGCTTTCGGAACCTAATTGTAAATCCAGTTTACAAAAAATATCAAAAGAGGCAATCAAAGGATACATATATAATTTTATTATTTGAATCGTGAATAGATTAATGTAATTTTTCTGCAGGATCAGCACAATATTAATGCAGTGTCTTAAAATATAAAGTGTATGTGTATTCTGTACAAAAATGGGAAAAGTCTCTAGATCTGTGAACCTGTCTGTATGCAATTTGTTAAGCCTCATATTACTTTTTATTATATGACTTCAGAAAAAGTATTTTTTTATTGGCTGACGTCCCTAGTAACGTTCCTTGCTCAAGGTTATATTCACCATAGCCAGAAATACCCGTTAGTTTTCATGAGAATAAGCATGTCACGTGTTATTTCGAAAGTTTCGGAAGCGACATTTTTAAGTTCCAAACCAGTTCCGTATTTACCATATCTAGATGAAGAACAGAGGGATCAAGCTTGATTTTACAAAATCAAGCGCACGTTTTCCGTATGAAAAAAAGAATGTGAGACAACGGAGGCCTCTTTTAGAAGTTCCGATATATGATTACGGATGATGAACATGGAAAACGTTATATGCATCGGCTACTTTGTGGCAGGGTATCAAAAGAATAACGATGTTTTCTTACACTGGCAACACAGAGAGAAATGTACGGAAGACCAATAATAACAGATGTGCAAACTTAATGTTATGCAATACATGTATCATTATCATATATGATAATGTAATACAAAATTAAAAAGGATTTTTTTTCTAATTTATGTACCTGCTTGGAAATTTGAATATATGAGAGTCGTTCCACTTTGAAGACAAAAGTTTTCGTTTTACTGGGTCATCGATTACAGTTAATATGGCAATGTCATGGTATGGAGGTTCAATATTCTGTTGAGTATCGGTGGTTGAAACGGAAGACTCCAAGTCAGATTTGGTTGCTCCTGTCTGACTTGATTCAGATTCAACAGGTCCGCTATCAGTCTCGGATAAGCAAGTGTTGGACTGTTTTTACTGTATGTGCTAACTGTTCAGGATCATTTTCAATTTTCCCATTGTGAACTTTCCATTTATATGTAGTAACATACCAGCAGCACCTGCATATGGATTATATCTCTGTCAGATGATACGATATTCCAGAGCTTGTGGTTCCTATCAGGATTTCCTTGGTAGAGGGTTGCTGCTAACAAGGAAGCTACTTAACCAAGGTTTCCTTTAGGTAAAGTTGAAGTCATCACTTCGAAATGTTTACGGTCGCCACCACGACTTGGTTGGCCGTTATGGAATATCTGTGTCACAAATGACCACGGATATGTTCCGCTTGTCGTAAACACTTCCCGGTCCTTTCCTCACTCACGACTTACTACCGAGTTTGTAACTAGATTAACACGACGGGTGCCACTAGTGGAGCAGGCACTGCTTACCCTTCCGGAACACCTGAGTTCAACCTCGGTTTTTAGTGAGGTTCGTGTTACTCGATCTTTAGATTTATATGTATATTTTGTTGATCATTGTTTGTCCGTTTGTATTTTTTATTTTTGCCATTGTGATGTCTGTTCTTCGATATACGATTTCTGATTGCTCCTTTGGTATCTTCAAACTTTTTCTTCTGAAGATTCGCTTATCTTTTTAAACATTTCACCCAAAGTTCTAACTTTAAGTTTAGGCTTAGAGCCAGACATTTTTAAACTGCAGGCCAATAGCCCGACAACAGTTCTTTTAACGGTCAATGACAAACTAGTAATTCAAATCATTTCTAGATTCAGATGTTAAAAAGCGTGTGGAAAACAAATTGTGTTTTATTTTATGTCAAGACAAAGCCTTTGAAGATTAAATGAACTGTCCATTTCAAAGAGTTAGTTAAGGTCACAGTACTCATTGCAAATGTTTATCTTTCAACTTGTGGAAGTTTGTCATCAGTACAATAAACATAAAACAGACATAATTAAAATATGTAATGCGTTGTTTGTCATTTTTCACCAATAAAATAAATTTGGGGAAAAAATTATGTGCAGGCACGTGCCTATTGTGCCTTGCGGTAGCTATGCCCCTGTTAGTGCCATATATACTGTATATGAATATCATATTATGATTATATATATATACATAGCGGATGTTGTCACTGATCTATTCTATTTCTAGTTGCTGTTGCAATTTGAAATGACAGTCAAACTATGCTAATAAACTTTTGTGTTTATAACTTTTTTAGGTTATATTTCAGTCTTGGTTTTTTATTGTTTGGAATGAATAAATGTTTCTTCATTCCCATGGCCAAGTTTTTTGTGCATTTATTTCATATTAGTTTTACAATAGCACTAATCTAGAGTTCTATGTTCCAATTAGTGTCATGTCCCATATATACTGTATATGAATATCATATTATAATTATACATGTATATATATATATATATATCAATGATATACTCTATTTCTAGTTTCTGTTGCAGTTTGAAATGACAGTCACAATATGTTAATAAAAGTTTGTGTTTATGATTTTTTTTTAAAGTTATATTTCAGTCTTGGTTTGTTATTCTCATTATTTCTTGATCAATCTCATATATACAGGTACACAACATTGTAGCAGCTATGTCACAGAGGGGTATGCATAGGTCGAACTGCTACAAAGTCCACCCAGACACAGATTCTGGGACTTGTAGTCATTGTGGTCAAGAAGATATATCTAAGCGTTATGTCCATCTCGTCCCGAAAAAGTTGGACAGTATTGAATGTTATGACTTTGTAGAAAAGACTTACAATATATCTGATTTTTATTGTATTGGTAGGAAATGTGAAAGAAAATTTAACATATTTTTTCTAGAGTATCAGAAGAAAATGATATAAATGGTGCTTCCTCATCTAAGACAATTTGTCAAAATGTCAGTTGTCCCCCTCAGAAAATGTGTTTTTTACACCATTTTGATATTTGTGATGAAAATGGAGATCCCACCACTGATATTGTTTTATTGTTAATAGGAAAGAAATTTGATATTTCCATTTTAGATAAATTTGCAGATAAAAAAGAACAGGTATTTCCAGATGTATTATGTCCTGCCCATTATAATGTTTTGAATAATTTAAAAAGGGAAAAGGAATGTTTTGTCTGTGAAAAATCTTCAAGAACTTCAAGATTTATTTTGATTTCAAAAGAAAATGTGGATATCTTTTTCAAATATTTAAAATTTGAGTTATATTTTGATACAGATATTGATGTTACAGTGAATATATTTTTTTGTCCCACATGTTATAATAGCTTTAACACATTTTGTAGGTTAGATACAAGGAGAGGAAGCTATGTTTCAAACCTTTCAATACATAAATACATGCTCACATAGGTGTAATTTTGATGATTCTGTTTCACAGTATAATGTAGACCTTTATTCATTACAGGAAATATGTGAATTTACTACAGAATTATTTATGAATGAAAAGGTTATTTTTTTACCTGATTTGTTTGAAAAATACAAGAAAAAGTTAGAAATTAATATTAAAAATCATAAGTTTAGTGTTTCAGATATGGATATGAAAAAATTAGAGCATAGCTCTAAATGGCTACTGCGCTTATTGAAGATCAGGTTTGGGAAGGTTTTACAAGTATATGTAACAAAGAACAAGAAAAATAGAAGTATGCTTTATAGAAATGGCATTGTATTCATACACTTACTGTTGACTATCAAAATGTAGTAAGTCAGAAAAATGAGGAGATTGCAAATTATTCAAATTAAAATGCCATATTAACTTCAGAAAAAAATGTGAAGCCTTCAAAACAGAAAATTTAGAATGAAGCAGCTACTATCTTAAGATTAGTTGTTAAGATGTATACTTCCTGTAAACGTCACTAACATGCTTACCAGACATTCATAAATTTAGTTCATTTGATGAGATTAATCAAATACCACCAGTTTTATGGAATTTTGTATTTAGGATAAATTCCACAGACAGAGAAGACAAAGAGTGGCTAAAAAAGGTTGGTTCAAGTGATAAACATTTTATTGAGGAACCATTTAATATAAATAGAACATTAACTAAATTGAATATCTCTAGTTGTATTCTTAATTCTCAGAATTCTCAATGTGTACAACCATCTTTTAATGACAGATTTATGTGATAAATATTATAATTCTTCATCCACATTTCTTTCTTTAAATGCTAGGCTAGGTGCAGGTGTTTCAAAAGATTCTTTGCGAGGGTTTATTACAAGTAGATGCAGTGAACTTGAACAAAAGCAAAGGTTTATCACATCAAAAAGTTTTATTTTAGCCAATTTTGAAAATTTAGACAAACACCAGTCATATTCAATTGAAGGTTCTGGCAAAGACGAAAGTGGATTCCATGGTACCACAATACAGGCAGTTGTTCCCTGTCCTTCTTCCCATAGTCATACTCACTTCACAATAGATAGCGTTTCATTTGTTATTCAGTTGCACTTGGCGAAGCCCATGAAATGGAAATTAACTTAAAAACTAAAAATGCTTTAAATTCTTTCAGCCTGTCCTCTTTAGCAACATTGACATACTATTTACCATTCAGAGCTGAAACCCTACATAATGTTAAGACCCAATTGTTATTTCAGAAAGACACACCACATCATACTGAGAAAACTGTCCCATATGTAAAATTAGAAGAGAAAAATGTAATTGAATATTTCTCCCAATTAAAGCAGTCCTCCCTGTTCATTACAGATGATAGAAAAATGCTACATCATATTTATTCAGACATTGATGCGACAGAGGAAGAGGTAGATAGTTTATTGAACTACAGACGGTACGGACAGGAATACCTGAATAATTATATAAAGTGTTTTCTTTTCAGAACATCAGGCGGCACCAAGGTCCCCCCCAAAGAAAAATGAGAAATCTTAAAACATGTTCAACTCCAAAAGTTACGGTACACAAACAAAGAAAAAGAAATACAAAAATGTAAAAGACCACAAGACTGCCATCTCTTGCTTGAGAAAAAAGGTAGCATATTCTAAATTTACAAGTAAACCTGTTTTAGACTTGGATCAATTTCAGCAGCTGCCTCGTGCCATTTGCGATGCAGATGGCATTCCTGAAAATGGTCAAAAGCCCTCGCTACTTCAGTTTTTAAGAAAATGTATCCTGATTCATTTATCTTACAGGTACCTCCAAGGGAACCCCATCCAACTGCCTACATCATAGATGGTATGTTTATTATTAACATCATTCCCCTTTCTGTTTACAAATCTTTTTCAGATTATGCATCATTTTTATTTGATAAATGGATTGTTAGGCCTCATCATCAGTTTAATCCTACAGAAGTTCACTTGATATGTGATCATCCTAACATGAAGGGCATGAGTTCGTAGGATTTAGAAATGTCAAGAAGAGATGTTAATGCTCAAGTTTTTGAATATGACCACATCTCCCCAGATTCAATTTTACCATCTAATTGGGTAACATTTCTTTCAGTCCGAAAACACAAAAGATTGTTTGTTAATTTCATATCAGATCAGTTTTCAGCTTTAGCAAATTTAAAATTTCCAAAGTTAGAATGTTTTTTTTGTTATTGCAGGTAGGCTTGATAATGAATTTAAAGACCAAGCTAGATGTGCATTTGGCAATTCCTCTGCAGAGTATATTGTAGCTGCTGGAGACCATGAGGATGTGGCTTCATGCTGTAACATCAACAGCTCAAACAGTTTTTATTAATATCCCAGACACAGATGTGTATTTCATAGGTTTATCCATTTTGGCTGGAAAGTAAACAATGACAGTCTTGAATGTATGCTGATTAAAACGTTAAAAAATTTGAACAGACTGTTGACTGGTATACAAAAGGATGTGCATGCAAAACAGGATATAAAACCAATCGCTGTAAATGTCGGAAGTTTAAATCGGATACAAAGGATGGATTTTGTGGTCCAGGATGCAAATGCACCAATTGTTCAAATTTGGCAGATTGTTCTTCTCCAAATAATACTTTAGATATGGAGCTTTCTTTTTTTCAGATTATGCATTAGAAGAAGCTATAACTGAAGAAAGTGACCAGGAGTTTGATTTTGAAGATGACCATGATAATTTTGATGATAATGTTAATATAAATTTATTTTCAGATTTAGAGTTGTTGTACATGTAGATATAAATTCAGAGAACAATATATATCGTCAAAGCTTATATAGTGGATCATATTTCATAGGGTGATATTTAGAATAATACTTCATCTTTTATGCTATATATATTGAAAGATGAGTTTGTATGCATATAAACATGATGCAGATGTTAGAAAAGCTCACATAATGGCAATTTCAGTTATTTTACTGAATATTATTATTTAGCCAGTTAACTTTTATCACTGGTTAACTAATTACACGTGTAAGTGTTTATTAGTCAAAACTACACCATGTTTATTTTGTAAAGATTCAGATAATTCAATATAAAATATGTCTGTGTATGAAATGATGCAAAGTAAATATGTTTTGGATCTGATATTTCTATACATGTTAGCCGGGTTGCAATGAATTACGGCACTCTGCTATTGGTTTGATGAAGGGTGGATGCACTTGTCACTGATTACAGAGAATTATCTCAAGTTTTAGATATCCCATTGGATAAAATACAAGTAAAGTTTAAATTTAAGATATCAAGCATTTGTTGTTTCCGAGTTATGCCCCTTAATTATGGGCAAAATTATGTTTCTATTAGTTTTCGAGCATCAACTGAAGTTCAATATACATGTATTAGATTTATTTCAAAACTAGCTTAAAGGGTCAAGTTTCGAATCTAAAATAAACATTTCTTGAGGTTTTTTATCTCGTTGTTTTTCTATTTTATTATTACATTGGATTCGAATGTATGTGCCATTAGGGGACCTGGTGTTTACATTAGGCGACATTTCTCCTATTCAATGGGTAAAGCAACTCGTTTTGTGCATCTCTGATGTCACCTATATTTAGAATTTTAATATTCAGAAGTTGAGATAACAAGTTACAGAAGAAGGGATATGTGTCGAATATTACGCTTTAAAATGATATGAACTTTTTGATCTACATTTATAGTTATATGCTATTCTATTTTCTTTCCATCCGTCTTCATTTACTACTTAAATTTTATTTATATTTTATATTTTCAACTTAGTAAGAGTTCTTCTTTTATATATTTATATTTTTACGTTTTTAAAAAAAAACATTATATATTTTTAGGCATAATTTTACTTAAAATTATTTCAATTTGTCTTTATTTGCAAATTTTGCTAATAAGTTTATTATTTTAATTACATAAATAATTTTGGTGAAGTAACAGGCAAATAAGCTGAAAATGTCTAGAAAAATAGACAGCTGAAATTAATCTGTAAGATGAATAGAGTCCAGTATTTGAATGTCCATCTTGTTGGTCAGGTGAGATCAGTAGTAGTGTTGATAGGAATGTCTCAGAAGTACAAAAACAGTCACCTATGACTACAGTTAAAAAGTCACATATGACTACATTATTTTATAACCTACTATACAGTTAAACAGTCAACTATGACTACAGCTATTACCTACCATACAGTTAAACAGTTACATATGACTACAGTTATTACCTACCATACAGTTAAACAGTTACATATGACTAAAGGTGTTACCTATTATACAGTTAAACAGTCCCATATGACAACAGTTACTACCTACTATGCAGTTACCCAGTCACATATGACTACATATAATAACTACAATACAGTTACCCAGTCACCTATGACTACAATTATTACATAGCATACAGTTAAACAGTTACCTATAACTACAGTTAAACAGTTACCTATAACTACAGTTAAACAGTTACCTATACACTACAGTAAACAATCACCTATGACTACAGTTAAACAGTCGCATATGACTACAGTTATTACCTAACATACAGTTAAACAGTAACTTATGACTACAGTTATTACCTACCATAGTTAAACAGTCGCATATGACTACAGTTATTACCTAACATATATTTAAACAATAACCTATGTCTACAGTTATTACATATCATACAGTTAAACAGTAACCTATGACTACAGTTATCACCTACCATACAATTAAACAGTCGCATATGACTACAGTTATTACCTAGCATACAGTTAAACAGTAACCTATGACCACCTTTATTACCTACCATACAGTTAAACAGTCATCTATGACTACATTGATCACCTAGCATACCGTTAAGCAGTCACCTATGACTACAGTTATTACCTACCATACAGCTAAACAGTCACATATGACTACAGTTATTACCTACTAAACAGTTAAACAGTCACATATGACAATAGCTATTACCTACTGTACAGTGAACCAGTCAATTATGACTACAGTTATTACCTACCATACAGTTAAACAACTACCTATGACTAAAGTTATTACCTGTTATACAGGTAACCAGTTACCTATGACTACGTTATTACCTACCTGACATAGAAAATGAACATGATAGTCTTCAGCTAAAGCATCATATAACTCCTTAAATGACGACTTAGACATCTGTGTATACCTTAGGTCTTTCCATTTACAAAGAGCAACACATTTCCTGTCTGTGTTATCACATCTATTCGTGACTTGAATGTCATTCCAGGTAGTGTTTGACAATCCTACCTTGATGACAAGATTGTAGCATTCAGCTAATTTTATGAGTTTAGCCAGTATGAAAAGATGTTTGTCTTCTGGATATAACGCTAAGTCTTTTTCATCAAGGTCTGCATAGAAAATGATAGTATTAGTCATAATATGATACAAATAAAAGGGGAGGTAATATACTTTTGTGTAGAAAGTTCCGCATTGAAAATGGCAATATCAGTAAAAATATGATACAGCTAAAAGAGGAGGTAATATACTTTTGTTAAGAACGTTCCGCATTGAAAATGGTAATATCAGTCATAATATAATATAGTTAAAAGGGAAGGTAATATACTTTTATGTAGAAAGTTCTGAATTGAAATGACAATATCAGTCATAATCTAATACAGCCAAAAGGGGAGGTCATATATTTTATCTGTAGAAAGCTTTACTGACCAGCCGTACATTTAGAGAATTATTCACTATAAATTCATAAATGAACTCATTCATTCATCGTGGATTTTCGATCGACAAATAACACATTTCTAAAAAATACAACAAAATATTGAGGATTATGCAGGAAGTATTTCTCCCAACGTTAGTTCATACCAATCTGATTAAAATAGCATCTCTCACCTGCTCCACTTTACCAATATGTCACGGCGACATGGGAGATCTGAGGAAACCTTATTACGGATAATGAAAATATAATGACATGATACAAACTGTTGTGGACTCTTTCGGTCAACTGGATTGTGGACAGCCTGACCAGCAGCTTAGCAACATCTTTAGAATCGTGCAATCCCAATTATTACTGGATGCAAAAACAGTTCCAAAATCCAAAATGTTAAACTCCCAACATCAGGCAACATTGATACTCATAACACTATGCACATTTGTTTTTACTTAAAGATATTCTATAAACCTGGAACACATACGACTTGCTTCTGAAATAATAATATAAAATGTACAAATACACAAATAGCACCAGGGATATGATCAAATGTAATGCAAAGACATTCCTAATTAGCATATTATTCTATCAATAATTTGGTCAGATGTAATCCATCATATCCCTAGTTTAAAAACTGAAAGGAATGTAATAATCCACGATCTACCTCACTCGCGGTGAGCATACAATCCATCATATCCCTAGGATAAATACACTAAAGAATGTGGTAACCCAAGATCTACCTCACTCGAGGTGAGCACACAATCCATCATATCCTTAGTATAAATACTCTAAAGAATGTAGAAACCCAAGATCTACTTCACTTGAGGTGAACCCACTAACTATTACACTAATATAGATTGACCTAAGAATCAATCAATTACATTTCACACGACAGGTTTCCGGAATTCATACTTTCATAGAACATTTTTCAGAACTAAATATGAGGATATTAAATGTAAAGTTTGCTGAAAGACAAACGAAAGACAGATAATCGGAAAGACGACTGATTGATTTTTGGATGAAGTGAACTAAGACAAACGGAGAGCCAGATGGACAGACGATAGATGGACTTTTGGGCAAGATGAACTATTGATATCTTATATTTTCAGCCATTGGTCTGTTGTTTTGTATCTAGGGCATGCCTTTGCGAAACATCTCGTTTGGCGAAGATGCTCTATTATTTTGTGATTGTTTAATGATTGATCTACAGGTTGTTTATTGTTTGTTTGATAGTGTTTAATGCCACTTTCAACAATATTTCAGCTCTATTGTGGCGGTCATTTTTATTTGTGGAGGATACCAAAGGACCCGATGAAAACCACCAACCTGTCGCAAGTCACTGACAAACTTTATCACATAATGGATTGGTTGTTGATTGCTAGACGCCTACTTAGGACGAGAACAAAAACAACATTACAACAAAAAGCAAAAACTAATTCGGAATAGTGCAATACAGTGCCTAATGTATTTAGTTACTCTTAAAATGTTACAAAATATTTAAAAAAAAAGAATCAATGATAAATTAATACAGGTCAAACTTGCCTTGTCAAATATCCAGTAAAGGGGATACTTTGCTTGGTGCGTCCTGTTATTCTTGCATCTCCATTCTGTCTTCTCTGTTACTTTAGGGACTGATATATAACAGCCTCTCCCTAATGTGCACCATTATCCAACCTCTATTTCAAAGGCTTTTGATACTTCTGATGTCGATAGTGACTTTCCGAAGCTTTTGTAAGAAATCTCTAGTACTGTTGTCATTGTCAATGTTAGGCATTCTTGTACCGTGGATGCAATGTTTGGCGGTATGATACGCTTTGTGTCTTTACTTATTAAGTAGACAAAGATCTTGTCATCTTCAACCAAAAGATGCAAATCATTTGGTCCATCAATACAAAGAATTGCAGCTTGATGATACAAACAAATACCTTCTGGTGTACCCTTTAAAGGCCAAACATTTATTGCAGCACCAATTAACTTAAAAGACAAGGCAGCAGGCATGGACGATTCTAAGAGTGTGTAAGATAAACATATCATCTTGTCTGCTGATTTCACATAAAAATCGGTGACTGGTAATCTACGTTTCACTATGCATGGTACAAGGTATGACTAGACCTTAGACTCCTGTTCTTGACTATAATGTTTTGGTTCTACAAGAATATCTAGATGAACCAGGCCTTGTATTATAAACTCTTTCAGGTCATTGTTTGGCATGTGTTGGTCAAATTCCGTCTGTGACCAAAGCTTGAGTATATCTTTTTGGGGGATTTCTCTTGTATTAATCATAGTACGTAGAATATCTCGCAGGCTTTTATCATCGGGCCAGAAATGTTCATCTGTGATGAAAGATCTTAAGATATTTACCAATGAGTGTGGCTGTACAATTATGAATTTCGCAAGTCCATGTTGGTCCAAATATAAAATTTTACCTAAGAAATGTTGAGATGTTAAGAAATGCTCAATTTGTATATCAGTAAATGCAAGGTCCTCATTACTCCTATTCAGGGCTGTTAGATATTCTTTTAAAATTATGGTCGTATTGTCTGACCTCATCTCAGACAATTGTAGATCCAGTGGGACCCAAGCCATAGCCATTCTTTTTCCCCATGACATTTGCCTAAATGCTACCTCAACTAGCTTGGTCTTCAGTCGATTGATTTCAGGGTCATTTTCATCTTTTCCATTTATAAAGAAGATGTCATCGAATATTATGAGCTTATGTTGTTCATGATTTTGAAACATTTCTTGAAGGTCTTTGGTCAACTTGTTGCTCCTGTCATTGCGATCTTTCTGTAAATGAAAAAAATATAAATCATTAGATCTCGGATAATGAAGGAGCATAAAAGTCCAACAATGAACATGACCTGCCTGTTGTGGTCTCTGAATACCATTTTAGTATGGCTCCATCTAAGAATCATGCAAAATAAAGAAAATGTGATATACCTTATGTCATCAATTCACTCAATATTTTGCTATATGACATATTTAGAGTGAACATAAATGTATATTCAAAGACAAGTGTTTATTTATGCTATTGTTTGCTAATATACCCATATCAAAATCAGTATGGGCACATTTTATTTACTAATAAAGCATAGTAAAAAGGTTGGATATCAGAATACATATCTGCTATGAACAGGCTATTTGTAATAAACTATATATATAGCACAATGAAAAATATTAGATTTCCTCTACATTATATTGGTTTTTTTTCATTTGTAGCCTGGTGTCATTTTTTTGTTATTTTAGTTTTAAACTAATCGCTCCAAATCACAATTCCAAGAACGACAACTCTTGGTGAACTTCAAAATGAAAAACATTTGACTTATTTCAGGTGGTAAGCTAAACCTTTGGAGTCAAAATCTTTAATTATATATTTTTATTTTTAATTGGTTAAAATAGCAATAAATTTTGATGATGAAATTGATTAATTTAATATTTTATCTGTTTATTTTCATTCTGTACGATTGCTCCTTGTTTACCATTCATCACTTCCGGTTTTGCTAAAATATCTTCTCACTGGACTGCTGTACTTTTAAATGATTCAGAAAGCTTGTTGTGACACATGCAAAATATAATATTTCACTAAGAAATTATCCTGGAGATACAGAATAGAGACTTTCTTCGGCAGTTTAATTTCAACGAGATTAGTTGTGTCGTAGAGTAGGACTTTTTACAACGAATCTGTCTCTTACTATAACAGTATGCACTTTATTTACATCGTTACAAACTCGTGGTAGACTTTCGGCAGAGTAAAAGTTGCAGTCAACCTCAACATACAGGAAATTAAAGACTCTCTTCTTTCCATAGGCAGATAATCTTGAAGGACTATGGTGTTTTACTACCTGTTGAAATGGTATGTTCACAATCTTTTTATTTTTATAATCACACGAGAAAGTTTTTTAAAAAGTAAACTGTAGTTAAATTTACATAATAAAAATAAATTCTGAAAAATATATCAAATTTTCAGGGTTGGATTGACTACTGTATAATGTTTTGTTAATACAATTATATGCAAAATAAACATTGAAAAATTAAAAGAGTATGGAAAGTAAGAAAATGTCTGAAGTTCAGATTCGCATTGGATATCCTTGTGTGACATAACACTGTTAATTTGCAACAGTACTAGTAATTCCCATGATTTGCTTGAAATACAATACAGCTTATTGGTAGTTATCTGCTAATTATGAAAATTATACCAAAGTTACATAATTGGAATTATCACTGTTAAATAAAGTGGACAGCTGAGGGGTTGGCTCTCGCCAAGACTTTTTTTTACTGTACCCAAAATGGTGCATTCTCGCAACGTTTAAGAATATCAAAGAAGGCATGACCAGGTACAATTTTAATTACCTAAGTTAACAAAGTATGTTTAAAATAGTTCAGAATCTGCTCTTCTTGCCTTAGCAGAAACAGATATTGATCAGATATATGCTCAGATATCGAATACACACCGATATGTGTTACTGGGTCGAAACATTTGTTGTTTCATGGGCTATTAGAGCGAAACAATTATTAGTGTTGCATTCAGTTACAAACTATTGTGGTACTAATCTGATTTGTTTATGATATTAATGATCTCATCCTGGATATCAGGGGAATTATATTTCTCCCTGCTACTAGTACTACAGTGTAGCTATATGTTTGACAAGTATTGGGTCACCCTGTGCCTTTGAATTCATAATTATCATAAACTTACTTGGCTCCAGAACATGACAACGTACATTGCACTATTTTGTTTCCTTAATTTTCAACAGTACATGTTGGTTTTTCATTACTTAGGTCTTTTTAAATTCTGAGAGTTTGTAAATTATTGGTTCATCTACAGAATATTTGGATGTTACCGGAAAGAAAATAAGGACATACTGTGATACAACAGTTACATTAACAGCTATATATCCGCTCTTCATAAGTCTGTACAAAACTTTACATAGAAAAAGGATGAATGCTTAGTATTGTGGTGTACTTGTAAAAACATATAACATTTTTAAAATGCAAAAGTTAATGTTTATCAAAACTCAAAGCAACTTTTAATGTCTTGTAGGGATAAACACGTCATAGATTGGAAATCTTTTGAAATTGGAGATGGTATTTTATGCACAGAAGATGATGCCAAGAAAATATCACTTGGACTCATCGTTCATGAATCATTCATTTTGCCATCAAAAGAGGGAGGGATAATGTCAAGAAAAAAAACAGAAAATGTAAATGAGGATACCATAGAAAATGAAATTGTGACATCTGACCAACTAGTAAATGCAATGCAAGGCATATTTTCCTACGCAGAAGCCGGATGTACTAAAAATGTTATTTATTTTGTAAAAAGAACAATAGGAGACTAGAGTTTAATGATGCTGTTTGGGTCATTTGTCAGTATAAAAAGGAGGTGAGGAATGGATATAAAGGAGGTGGACTGGTGGATGTCATGTATGTTTTGCTATATATAACTTTAATTATATATTTTCATGAAAAAAAATCCTAATTTCCTATCTACTATTTGTCAAAAGTGCCTTGACACCCTGCACTATCTCCTTCCTATTCAAATTGCATTTTTTTCAAGATTTTCTTTACCGTCTCGAAATCCAAAGCAACACACAGTAGGGTGAGTGATTGTTATTTAACTCCAACTCAGCAATGTTTAGCTTTATCATGGCGAGAACAAGTTAATTTTCAATGAAATGATGTCCGCTTAGTTGCATTTTTATAGTACTGGTTCACTAAAACAACAGTCTGTGGATAGACATGTTGTCCCACTCAGACACATTATCCTGATTCCGAGACAACCGGTCTTTGCTCTTTCTTCTTAATGATGCATGCTTAGCGCAGAAGCAACAAACACCAATGTTATGGTCTTTGGCTTAACTTACAAACAGTAGAAGCTGGACATCTAGAATCAGCTATTCGGATGGCAGAAGGTGTTGAAGCTATGAATTCTGTGAACTCTGAATAATCTAAATATTTGTTCTAGGCTTACGAGACATGGGTATTACCGACATTGTTTTTAGGAGCCATCTGTATACCTAGGGCAACCAAACAAGCTCATGGCATTAGTTTGACCTCATTGTTGCAGTCTAGCGACCATGTAAACGTTTTTTTAATTTTCTTTTTTTCATGAAAGGTCAATGTTTTCCTTATGTTGATATAATAACAAGCCAGATTATCCTGTCGTGAAGAAAATTTCATGTGATGTTATTATAGAAAATAAGTATCCCATAATGTTGTTGGGTTATTTTTAAATGAACAAACTAGATATCAAAAAAGGAAAACAAACATGTACATGTTTCTATGAACAAATAGATTGATTACATTATAGGAATTTATAATGTTAAAAAGAGGGGTCACTTGCATAATATGATTTGAATAACAGGATGCAACCCTCTGGTGCATTGTGAAAAGTCGCAAGAATGTAAATCCCTGGCGTTCTTGAAATAAGCACCTAGATTTGGCCTGCTGCTCTTCAAACAATGGCAACTTTCTTAATCTTTTTTCTTTTTAGGTTTATATGTTTAGCAGTGCTCAAGCGACCTTCGGCACTTATAACAATAAACGTAAAAATTTAAACAGAAAACCGAATGGAGATAAACCCTGGTTTAATTACGAATGTACATTTGCCAGAAAAAAAACTATCGGAAACTTAAAGTAAAATTTAAAAAGGAAAGGACGGAACCCCCTAAACAAAAAGTAACGGAGACTGAAAAGTTTTATAAAAATACACTTGATAAGAATAGTAAAAATTACCGGAAAAAATGGCGGAGGAGTTAAAAAATCTAAAAACATCAGATCCGAAGGAGTATTGGAAAATTTTACACAGGGGTAGGGAGAAAAAACAACCCGATATTCCTATGGAAGATTTGTTTAATTTTTTTTAAAATTTAAACACGCGCACGATTTGCCAACTCGGGAGGAAGAACATTTAAATCATGAACCTTTGGATAATGTTAATCTTCAACAGTTAAATGAGGGTATCAATACTTATATTTCACAAGAAGAAATACTTTCTTGTATTAAGAAACTCAAAAATAATAAAACTAGTGGGGAAGATCACATAATAAACGAATATATTAAATAAATATCGGGCCTGTTCTTACTAATTTACGAGAAGATATTTAATTTAATTTTTGAAACAGGCTTTTTACCAGATATTTGGCTGATAGGGAGTATTAAACCGATATATAAGAATAAAGGCAATCCTTTAGATCCCAAAAACTTCCGTCCAATTACCATTCTTAGTTGTCTTGGCAAACTGTTTACTGCTATTTTAAATGAAAGACTACGGGTGTTCTCAGAAGAAATTTTTTTGTTAGAGGAAAACCAATTCGGATTTATGAAATCATACTCGACTACAGACAGTATTTTTACATTATTTTCATTTTTCGAAATTTTAAAAAGTAAAAAGAAGAAATTATTTTGTGCTTTTGTCGACTTTGAGAAGGCGTTTGACACTGTCTGGAGAGTAGCACTGTGGTATAAACTCCTATTAAATACTATAAACGGGAAAATGTACAATGCTATTTTAAACATGTATAATGATGTTAAATCTTGTATAAATAATAATAATTGTAAATCAGCTTACTTTTCTTGTGATATGGGAGTGAGACAATTGATAATTTGTCCCCTTTTCTGTTTGCATTGTTCTTAAACGATTCACAAAGATTCTTGGAAAAAGAAAACCTACCAGGTCTTAAAACAATTTCAGAAAAAAATTGAAGAAAATTTAAATATGTATTTGAAACTTTTCGTTATATTATATGCAGACGATACTGTTATTATGGCTGAATCACGCGAAGATCTACAAGATCAATTGAATGTTTTTGGAGAATACTGAAAAAAATGGAAATTGAAAGAAATGCAGAAAAAACTAAAATTCTCTAGAGGACGACCTCTTGTAGATATACATTTTTCTTTAAATGAATCTGAAATAGAAATTGTAAACAAATTTAATTATCTCGAAATACTTTTAAACAGAACTGGAAATTTCAATAAAGCAATCACAAAGCAAGCAATGAAGTTTTAAAAAGAGGACGCACTCATAACTTATATGTAGAATACCAACTCGAACTATTTGATAAAATGGTTAAACCTATGCTTCTTTATGGGTCGGAAATTTGGAGATTTAGTAAAAATATTGATTGTCTGGAAAAAATACAATTACGATTTTGTAAATTACTATTGAAATTAAAATCATCGACACCAAATTACATGATTTATGGGGAACTGGGTGATTTCCTATCGAAATTGATATAAAAATAAAGATGGTGTCATTTTGGGCCAGACTTTTATTGTGGAAAGAAACAAAGCTCTCGTACTTATCATATAAATTCTTATTCACTCTTTCTATTGAAGAAAATGTGCACTTCGTCTGGTTTAAATATTTAAAAGAACTTTTCGATGAAACAGGCTACTCTAGTATTTGGATAAATCAAGATATTCCAAATTCTAATTGGTTAATTTCAAGTATCAAATTACGACTGCATGATCAATTTAAAAAGGGCTGGTACTCCCTGGGGAGGGTCCGATAGTCCGATGGCCCATTAGTCCGACGGCCCATTCGTCCGACAACCCATTAGTCCGACGGCCCATTAGTCCGACAACCCATTAGTCCGATGGCCCATTAGTCCGACAACCCATTAGTCCGACAGCCCATTAGTCCGAAAACCCATTAGTCCAACATGTCAGTTCGTCACGGTGAGGGACTAAATTCTACATCGCATTACCATTTTTACTATTAGTTTCCTTTTCTGGTTTAGTTTCTTTCTTTGCAATAGTAGTCCCCGTCTTTATGGAAGTCTTCGGGATGTCAGTTAGATGGGGAATAGAAAAATCGTAAGTTCGGGTGGTACATACATGTGTACATGCATGTTTAATTACCTTTTGGGTCAGTTAGGAATGGGGACTACTATTACAAGGAACAAAACGAAACGAAACGGTTTGTTTCTCTTCACTTTAAAGACTTTACGGTTCCGTTTCATTTATTGAATTAGCAAGTAAACAATCCATGTTTTTGGTTTAAAGTAGCGGATCCAGAGGGGGTCTGCTTTCTTCCAGCGATCGCGTCAAACGAGTTTGATCCCTCGTCAGCCGAGCTCGGCGGCATCTTGTTACCCTAGCTCGACCCCTTATTAGGCCCCTCAAGACAGTGGGTTCAAAATGGCAGGTTTCTCAAAAGGACAGGTTTTGTCGAGATTAACATTTGATAGCGTCTGAATTTGAAAATATATTAAACCACTAATAACTGTTTGAAATAGCCCCATGGGGCCCATCCTACATATATGTAATAAGAGAGCTCTAATTTGATCAGTTTCGTATATTTTTAGTTAAAATTAAGATACTGATAAAATCCATGGTGTCCCTTTAAGCAAAAAGGAGAGGTGTTGACCCCAAGTACCTGTGTCGTGAACAAATGAGCTAATGGCAGTTAG
This sequence comes from Bathymodiolus brooksi, assembly GCA_963680875.1. Taxonomy (NCBI): domain Eukaryota; kingdom Metazoa; phylum Mollusca; class Bivalvia; order Mytilida; family Modiolidae; genus Bathymodiolus; species Bathymodiolus brooksi. Next base: position 46,716,611 of record OY804584.1, read on the forward strand.
GTTAATATATATTATATATCCGATATATCCGTGTCAAAACGATATCGATGTTCGTGTCGTCATTTTACACGACGGGTGTTGTTAACAAGGCAGGACTTGCTTACTCTTCCAGAGCACCTGAAATCACTCCCGATTTTTAGTGGAGTTCGTGTTGTCTGTTCTTTTTAGTTTTATGTGTAACGGATTTGTCATATGTGTCCCTTGATTTTCGATTTCCTGTTTAACGGATTGGTTGCGTTTGTCTCATAGCCAAAACCGGTTAATCAAATTGCATTATTGTGAAATTGTTTCAATATATTTCCATTCTAAAAACTAGATACAATCCATGACAAGAAGACGGGTGAAAACGGGTCATTTACCGAATTCCCGGAACCCGTCGGGTGATTGAAAAATCTCGGGTGAGAGGACACATTTCGGCAAATTCATGACCGGTGGGACCCGCAAAAAAACGGGTGAGTTGACATGTATGGACGACGTTCAGTTATATAGGGTACATGTATATAGGAACCACCCTCATCAGGGGCGGATCCAGGATTTCAAGTTAGGGGGGCGCACTTAAAAAAATTGCGCCGAGCGGAGGGAGGCGCGACATTTTTTGGGGTATTTCGTGTGAAAAATCACGATTTCACGCCAAAAAAATCATATTTTTTTCCAATTTTAGGGGGGGGGGCGCGCCCCGGGTGCGCCCCCCGCTGGATCCGCCCCTGCTCATGGTCTGTCGGAATGCCTTGAAGAATATTAATGAGACTTGGTATGCCTCTTGCATTTATAGGTTGTCAGACTAATGGACTGTCGGACTAATGGGCCGTCGGACAAACGGGCCGTCGTACTATTGGGAGGACCCCGTATTCCCTAATTGAACACTCCCCAAAAGCATTGAATTATAGAATATTTAAAGAAAATTTCGAATTTGAAAATTACTTTAGAATTTTAGAAGACAAGGATATTTATACCCCATGGAAATTCAGAACTACCAATCATAAATTACCAATAGAAACTGGTCGGTGGAATAATATTGATCGTGTCAATAGAATATGTACAAAATGTGACAATATAACTTTTGGAGATGAATACCATTACATAATGGAATGTGAACATTTTTTCAAACTTTAGAAATAGGTTCATTGTTACAAATTTACGAGAAAGACCAAATATTCTTAAATTTAAACAAATCATGAGTGCTTAGGGACCGACCATTTAACTTGAAAGGGAGGGGGGGGGGGTTATGGATTTTTGTTTCGTTCAGAATTTGTTTTTCGGACAAAACAAGAGTTAGAATATTTATATTTTTTGTAGCGCAGAGCGCGAAATTTTTTTCCAGAATATAACATTAGGTTATATGACAAAAACTCTGAATCAGATTTTTTTTATTTCCTCAGCCAAAATCAGAATATTTTGTTCAGCAACATTGGGAATCAGAATATTTTTTAGAAAAAAACATAATCTCCCCCCCCCCCCCCCTTCAAGTTAAATGGTCGTTCCCTTATCAAAAACAAATTTAGAAAAATTATGTAAATTTATACGAAATATAAATAAATCTTTTGTTCTCTAGGCTGTCTCACACCCATGTCTTTGTTGTATATACTGTATATATGTTTATATCTATTCTGTATTTGTTATATGTATATTTATGTCTTCTCTGTACCGTTGTATATGGTTTATGAGAATAGATATGATTGATTGATTGATTGATTGATTGATTGATTGATTGATTGATTGATTGATTGATTGATTGATTGATTGATTGATTGATTGATTGATTGATTGATTGATTGATTGATTGATTGATTGATTGATTGATTGATTGATTGATTGATTGATTGATTGATTGATTGATTGATTGATTGATTGATTTATTGATTGATTGATTGATTGATTGATTGATTGATTGATTGATTGATTGATTGATTGATTGATTGATTGATTGATTGATTGATTGATTGATTGATTGATTGATTGATTGATTGATTGATTGATTGATTGATTGATTGATTGATTGATTGATTGATTGATTGATTGATTGATTGATTGATTGATTGAACAAGAGTTTATGAAAACGGTAAATAAACATACTACTCTGAAGACTAGGAAACCATGCCAATAACCTGCACCTTTTATAAGTAAAGAACTCAGGAAAGCTGTGTACAAATAGAAACAACTACATAACAGATATAATAAATACAAAACAAACTGTAATTGGTAATTCTACAGAAAACAAGAAATATGGTAGGTAATATTAGGAAAAATTCAATTAAAACAAATTTCTATGAAATATGTATAGGAGGTCCTAAATCTAAAGACTTCTGGTCAACAATAAAATCTTTCATTACAAATACAGGAAGTCTCTAAAGATATAATATTATATGAAAACGAAAAGATCATAAACAACCAAAAAGCAGTTGTGGGGTGCTTTAATGGCCTTTTTTTATAAATGTGGCCAAAAACATAGGTAACAATACTGCTGCAGAAACTAACCATCCTAGTATAGATAAAATCAATCAAAATAAAATTAATACATTAGATCTTAAATTTACAGAAGTAACTGAAGATTTTGATACCAGCAATAATAGACCAGTCAGCATTCTGCAGATAATATCACACCAACTTTAAAGCGCCATTTATAGACAACTTGTAGAATTTTTCAATAACATTTTCATCCATATTTATTTGTTTTCAAATCAGGATATGGATGTCAAACAACACTTCTTATAATAATTGAAGAATGGAAGTTATTTTAGATCAAAGTAAATGTATCGCAGCGGTATTAATGGACCTTTCAAATGCATTTGATTGCCTGCCACACGACCTTCTAATACTAAAATTAACTAGAACTGTGAGTAACCTCACTGAGTGATACCCCCCGCTTGCAATACTATGATGTTCAAACTTTGGAATACAGGTATATTAGCAAGTTAATTATCTCCCCTTCTAAATTTTAGACAGCAACGGTATTCCTTCATGCACATCTGCAGGTAGTACACCACAACTGTGTAAAGTTTCACAAAACTCCAATAAGCTGTTTAGAAGGAGTTGCGCTGACAAGGTACACGACCCCCCTTTTCGTGAAAGTATAATTTGAATTATCTCCCCTTTTAAATTTTGGACTGCAACCATATTCCTTCATGCACATCTGCAGGTAGTGTACTACAAATGTGTAAAGTTTCATAAAAATCCAATAAGTCGCTTAGGAGGAGTTGCGCTTACAAGGTACATGGACGGACGGACAGACGGATGGACGGACGGACAGACGGATGGACGGACGGACAGACAGAAGGATGGACGGGCGGATGGACGGACGGATGGACGGACGGACAGGGTGATTCCTATATACCCCCCAAGCTTTCTTTGCGGGGGGTATAAAAACATATGGTGTCTAAGAATCTCCAATAGAAAACAGTGTGTGAAAGTTGGTACAGCCTTAAGTAACTGGAAAACTCTTAGACATATCAGAATCGAAATAATTCATGGAAGCCAGAATGTGTTTTGAGTTTTAACATGGGTGCCTCTGGCTCTGGATAAAATATTAATATTCGCCAACCCATGTTAAAGCTCAAACCACATTCTCGCTTTCATGATGTATTTCTTAAATAACCAGGTGTGTGGTTCTGACTCAGGTGAACCTGAAGTTTTCGCTTAGCTGATTATAAACAATTTCGTAAAATTCTAAGATCAAACTCCTGTGAATTTATAGAATTCATGTTAACTACGGGATTGTCTGGAGTTGTTACATGCTGTAAATTATAGAATTTGTTTTGCCATCACTGAGTCGATACCTCTACTGGTGGACTATTAGTCCCCAATGGCATTAGTGTTTCGGTTTATGTATTAGATATATTTATTGTTGAAATTTACAGTTTCTATCTAAATAATGTAATCTTTATAAAAAAAAAATAAGATTCTACTCGTGCAGGCTTAGGTGACCTTATCAGATATTTGGCCATCTTGTTTCGACCCTCGTTTGCTCCCAAACACTTAATTTTTAGCGTAACTGATGATGGCTATTACAGAAACGCGTCGTGTGCACTAAAGTTGATATTTACGTTGTATTGCACCAGTTGTCATTTCAATTAAGCTGCTGCAAAAATATGCCAAATTTTTGTCGAACGGGAGGGGTGTATGTGGGAGTGGAAAAAGGGGAGGGACTACTTATGGCAAAATTGAGTACATTGGCACAACTGATCTTTGAAAAACAACCCGCATTCATATATTTCCTCAGCATAAAAATTATATAAATCCATATACATTTTTTGTATTTGAAATACGAAAATTATACCCTTTCATATATTATTCAGTTCTTTATTATAAGGGGCCGTCATGGTCGTGATCGAATCTAGTTGGATTAACAACCACCTATTATATTTGCAATCAGTGCCTATCACCACTAACGGTGTGAGTTCGAGCCCCGTTCATGTGAGGTGTATTCGATACAACATTATGTGATAAAGTTTGTCAGTGACGAGACAGGTCGGTGTTTTCTCCGGCTTCCTCAACCCAAATAACTGACCGCCAGGATATACAATGTAGCTGAAATATTGTTGAAAGTGGCGTTAAACACCATAACCCTACCCATCATCCATTATTTTAGACTAAAATCCAAAACACATTGGCGAATTGTACACATTCACATAATAAATAATCATATGATTATAGACGATTGTGTCACGACAGTCAAATCAGTGTTAGAATGGTAGATATACATTTCAAATTTAACACCCCTCAGAGTTTTTACTTTAACATTATTAAAAATGTATGGATACTATATTGAAGTTCATGTTCAAAGAAGAATAAATAACATTCAAAATACAGCGTCAGCATGTTTCCCGGGTACTTGGTCCAGCTTCCTACGAGCTATGTTTGACTTGCACCTTATGTTAGAATGTTTTACGGGTACTGGATCCAGCTCTCTACGAGGTGTGTTTGACTTGTACCTTACGTTAGGATGATTCACGGGTACTTGGTCCAGCTCTCTACGAAGTGTGTTTGACTTGTACCTTACAATAGGATGTTTCACGGGTTCTTGATCCAGCTCTCTACGAGGTGTGTTTTACTTGTACATTACGCTAGGATGCTGAACGGATACTTGATCCAGCTCTCTTCGAGTCGTGTTTCACTTGTGCATAATGTTAGGATGTTTCACGGGTCGTTGGTCAGCTCTCTACGAGGTGTGCTTTACTTGTACCTTATGTTATAATGTTTCACGGGTACTTGGTCTAGCTCGCTCTCTACGAGGTGTGCTTGACTTGTAGCTTACGTTAGGATGCTTCCCGGGTATGTGACCCTGCTTTCTACGAGATGTGACTTGTATCTTACGCTAGGATGTTATACGGGTGCTTGGTCAAGCTTTCTACGAGGTGTGTTTGACTTGTACCTTACATTAGGATGCTACCCGGGACTTTGGTCCAGCTCTCTGCGAGATGTTTGACCTGTACCTTATGCTAGGATGCTTCACGGGTCCTTGGTTCAGCTCTCTACCTCTACGAGGTGTGTATGAGTTGTACCTTATGCTAGGATGCTTCTCAAGTACTTGGTCCAGTTCACTACGTGTTTCACTTGTGCATAATGTTAGGATGTTTCCCGGGTACTTAGTCAAGCTCTAGACGAGGTATGTTTGACTTGTACCTGATATTAGAATGTTTCACGGGTCCTTAGTTCAGCTCTCTACGAGGTGTGTTTGACTTGTACCCTACGTTAGGATGTTACCCGGGTCCTTGGTCCAGCTCTCTACAATGTGTGTTTGACTTGTACCATATGCTATGATGTTTCATGGTACTTGATCCAGCTCTTTACGTCTACGAGGTGTGTATGAGTTGTAACTAATGCTAGGATATTTCCCGGGTACTTATTCAAGCTCTCTACGAAGTGTGTTTGACTTGTAGCTTATGGTAGGTTTGCCCAGCTCTCTACGAGGTATGTTTGGCTCGTACCTTACGCTAGAATCTTTCCTGGGTATTTGGCTGATCGCTCTACGAGATGTGTTTGACTTGTACCTAATTAAGGATGTTGCACGGGTACTTGATCCAGCCCTCTACGAGGGCCCGGGTGGCTCAATGAGTTAGGTAGTTGTATTACAAGCCTATCACCAATACGGCATAGGTTCGCACCCAATTTCGTAAATTACAAAAAAGGTGCACTCGACTCGCAGCCGCAAGTGATAATGTTTATCAGTTCCTTGCCCATGGTCGGTCGTTCTCTTCGGGTACTCCGGCTTCTTCCACCACTAAAACTGGTCGCCATGATATAGTTGAAATATTGCTGAAAGTGGCACTAATCACCAACAAATCAAATGTACTTAAGCTGAGAAAAAATATTATTAAAAGTACTTCGCCCATTTCACTACAAGGTGTGCCTGTCTTTTACCTTATGTTATGATGTTTGAGGAGTAAAAGTTTGCATCTAGCTTTCTACAATGTCTAATTGGCTTGTACCTTATGATAGGATGTTTAACAGGTATGTGTCTAATCCACTACTCGGTGTGGTTGACTTGTACCTTATGTTAGGAAGTTTACTAGGTATTTGTTTAGTCCTCTACTAAGTGTGTTTGACTTGTTTGTTTGACTTTTATATTATGCTAGAAAGCTTACCAGATATTTGTCTAGTTCATTTCGAGGTTTGTTTGACTTGTACCTTGTGTTGGAAAGTTTACCAGGTATTTATGGATGGCTTACTGAACAATAAGAATAAAACGTAGATATCAAATACAGTATGCACAATACGTTTCTGGAATAACTTATGTCTTCCAAGATCCTAATCTTGGAGATTTCAAATTTCGAAGAGATATAAATTCAATTCAATCATGCACTTATAATGAGGGTTAAGGGATGTGCTAGTTTTTGATGTGCATCAACATATCTAGTCAAGCACTTCCAAGGTGACCGGAGAAACAGTTGTCTGACAGCTGTAGTTGCCATTTTATTTTCAAACAACCGTAATAAAACTATGCAATGAAGTGTACTGTCAATTTTATTTACACTTGATCCCAAAAATGGAATAAAAAAAGCTTACAGACAGTCCATATCGATGGATCTTTGGTCCAGAAGAGCTAAAACATACACCGTATAAACTTACATAATATAACAACCATGGTATAATAAACACCCAACCCAGGAGGTGTAATCGCTCATCTGGTGTTCAATTTGACTTATAAATTTTATAGAAAAAAATCAGCCAATTCATGTTTTTTGCAATTTAATGAATTTCTGCTAATAGTAATGCCAGCCATCTTGGATGACGGAAAGAGGGTAGGGATATCACACATACTTTTGAAGACAAAATATCATTTCGGGACAATGTTTTTAGCAAAAGATTTTAATGTGATTTTTTCTGATAATCAGTAAAAACAGACTGAAAGGAAAACCTGGAATATATGTTTAACTACTCTATGTAGCTGCAGTTAAAATTGAGCTCATATTAGCATTAATAGACACATTAAAAAATGGCATAAGAGGCTGCCATCTTGAATGGAGGTCAAGCAGTCGGCCATAGTATTGTAAGATCACCTCCCAAGTACTATATCAGCCAAATAGTGGCTAAAATAGAATAAGTTGCTTCACAGGAGAACTTTGAAATTCGATTGCATTATCGGTATAAATCGTCTGAAAGAAAAGTTCACAGACAGACCGGAAGCAAATGTTAAATTAGGGATGGACCATTTAACTTCCAGGAGGGGGGAATGGGGGGGCTATGGTTTTTTTCTAAAAAAATATTCTGATTCCCAATGTTGCTGAAAAAATATTTTGATTTTGGTGGAGGAAGAACAAAATCTGATTCAGAGTTTTTGTCATATAACCTAATGTTACATTGTGGAAAAACAATTTCGCGCATCACGTGACAAAAAAAATATTCTAACTCCTGCAAGTTAAATGGTTGGCCATTTAGCTGCAGTTAATATTTGAGCTCATGTTGACTGATATAAAGCAGCAATAGGCAATTGAAGAAATCAAATTTTAGTAACGGAATCCACCTTGAATGTAGGATGAGGCTGCTGGACACAAATTGGAAAGGGTAGGGCACAATTCCAGTCAACTTTGGTGCTTAAATTTGGTTCAGTTTTAGAGGGAAAGATTAAAATTTGAAAGATTATGATGTATTACGGACAGACGACAGACACTAAGTCATGGCATACGTTTACATGGCCTTTGTCCAGGTGAGCTAAAATGACACACACACAAATTGATTACTGTTCTAACAAAATAATGAGACATGCAAACGGATCAATAAAACAATTTTCTGTTCTAACAAATCCCACTGTTTTAACCAAGTTGATTCTACTGTTAAAATCTAGAGTTTATTGTTGTGTTCTTACTCTATAAACTTAAACGTGTTAATAATATTTTGATGCAAGTTTGGGGATATCAAACGCATGCTTGTCTTTTTACAAAATACATCTACAACTTGTTTATGGTAGTTGTTCTATTTTACAATACATGATACAAGTATATTGTACTTCAATTCTGGCAAAATTCATGTTCAGAAATTTTAAAATATATTCTCAACGACCAACAAACTGACTGCCAGTAAATTACATATCAGAATATAAGTGAACATTTGGACCAACAATAACCGTACCACCGCCTGTAATTACATATCAGAGAGATAACTGAGAACTGAAAGGATGTACAATGTACCCCAAAACAGATTAATTATTTTAGTCTTGCTAATTACAATCTAATTTAGCTTCCCAAATATTAAACTAGAGGCTCAGGTGAGCCTGTATTGCTCACCTGACATATATAAGCCCTCTTAAGAATGTCTGTATGCCAAATACATCTACTTTTTACTATTCAAATCCCATAGGGTTCTACAATGTATGCTAAAACTATGTCTGCTCATGGCAGCCATCTTGGATGGTGGTCGTGGTCAACGGATACAATTTTGAAAGTATTCTACCCAAGGACCATCCATGCCATGTTTGCTTTGAATTGGCTGACTGGTTTCAGATGAGAAGACTTTTAAACAATTTTCCCATAGGTCCTATGTTAAAACTATGTCCGCTGACGGTGGCCATTTTGGACCGAGATCGGGGTCACTGAACACATTTTTGGCAGTTGACCACCTAAGGACAATCGATGACATGCTTGCTATATTTTGGCTGACTGGTTTCAGAGGAGAATATTTTAAAACATGTTTTCCCTATAAGGTCCTATGTTAAAATTATGTCTGCTGAAGGTGGCCATCTTGGATGGAGGTCAGGGTCACCGGACACAATTTTGAAAATTGACCACTTAAGGACCATCCATGCCATGTTTGCTTTAAATTGGCTTACTGGTTTCAGAGGAGAAGATCTTTAAACATATTTCCTATAGGGTTCTATGTTAAAACTATGTCCGCTGATGGTGACTATCTTGGATGGAGGTCTGGGTCACTGGATATAATTTTGAAAGTTGACGATTTAAGGACCATTTATGCCATGTTTGCTTTAAATTGGTTTACTGGTTTCAGAGGGAAAAAAATAAACATTTTTCCCATTGGTCCTATGTTAAAGCTATGTCCGCTGACGGCGGCCATCTTGGATGGAGTTTGGGGTCACAGGACATAATTTTGAAAGTTGACCACCTAAGGACCATTCATGCCATGTTTGCTTTAAATTGACTTACTGGTTTCAGAGGAGAAGACTTTTAAACATTTGTTCCATAGGGTCCTATGTTAAAATTAAGTCGAGTGATGGCGGCCATCTTGAATTTCCCATCGGAAAGCGATTCACAGTTTAGTACAGGACCACCCAATGATCATTCCTGCAAAGTCACAATTCAATTGGCTTGATGGTTTCTGACAAGAAGATTTTTTTAAATTTCAGCCAATCAGAACACGTTATTGACCCTGACAGCCATGTTGAATTTTCGATCTACACCAAAAACACAAATCTGGTAGAGGACCATCCAATGATCGTTTCTGGCAAGTGTGGTTGAAATCTGTTCATCGGTTTCAGAGAAGAAGAGTTAAATGTGAAAAGCTAACGGACAGATGGACGACAGACTCTTACCCATGACAAAAGCTCATATGGTCTATGGCCAGGTGAGCTAAAAAAACATGCTTGATGATGGAAATGCATAAAATTAAGTAAGAGAATACACTCCAACGTGTAGAATCTTCATCATATAGTTACATATAAAAATTGATTAATAAAAATAATCCAATGTTTCATAGAAATAAATGACACAAATTGATTACTTAAAACAAAAATTAGTTCATTAACAATTTCTTACTGACAAATGAGTAAAATGACAAATGATGGTTTTCTCCCCAAAGCCAGCAATGATAAATGTTATTATACTTTATGCAAATTTCTTACATTATCCAGTCATTTCATTGGTCAAGCGGCATTTGTTAATTTTCACTAACCTTTCATAAGCCCTGCCCATCAGTAGCAACATGTGATAATATTAGCCACGAGTGTTAATGCCTAACATTAACACCCGTTGAACCCGAAGTTTGCCGATCCGGAAAAATTAACACCCGTTCTGGCCGAGGTTTACCGATTTTCAAAATTCTAAAATTAAAAAAAAAAATTATTTTGAAATTTCAAAATTTTCAAAAAATTCAAAATTTTCATAAGATTTCAAAATTTTAAGAAATGTATTTAAATAATTATATTGAAAAATGATAAATTAATTATAGCCTACCTTGAACATTATATATGCAATAGTCAGAATATAGAAGCAAACATGTGATATTAGTGTATCTCAGTATATGAACATCACTACAAAATTTTCTACATTAAAATTGTTATTTTTCTCCTTTTCCAGTTGTTTGACCATTGAGCAGTCCATAGTTTTTAGGACTATGGACCGGCAATGTGAATCGTTTTCGCGGATTTTTAGTTCCGCGACCGAATTGGATAAAAGTTTTATTTTCATTCGGAACACTTGGACTTCATTGTCTATTAACGAAAACTCTGAAATTCTCAACAAATTTCAAAAATTTCAAAAAAATTCAAAAATTTCATAAAATTTCTAAATTTTCAAAATTCTAAAATAAAAGAAATTTAAAGTTCAAATTTTCAAAATATTCACAAAATTTAAAAATTTGAAAAAATTCAAAAATGTAAAACTTGTCATTTATGTTGAAGTCTACTTTCTCAATAATAAAATTATATACAGTCTAACCTGCCTTACCGGTCACCTCTGTCTAACGGTCACTTTGAGACCCGCCTAATAATATTAATATATAATTTAACTCTTTTTCAACGGTCACCTCTATAACGCGGCCAACGGTCACTCATTTCATGTGTGAATTGTGAGATCGTCTTCTAATAACGGCCACTTTGGACATTTTATCTCATGACATAATGTGTACGATCGATCACGTGATACGGTTACTTTTAAGATAATAAATAATCGCTGAAGGAAAATACAACTAATTGAGTTGGTAATTTAAATGTTAAATAAACATAGATAAAAAGAGATCCTAATACACAATTGAATAGGTGTAAACAGTGTTCATTGAGGCTCATTAAAATAATCTTTATGAAAACAGGTGCGATAAAAGTTTGTCGGAGACCAGATGTTTCAAAGCCGTATTTTCGTATTCTAGAAACATGAAGGTATTAAAAAATGCAAAATGGGAAAAGTGGCAGTTAAGTATTTTGAAAGTGATTTTGTTGAAAAGTAATACATTACGGTTTTCAAAGAAACTTTAATTTCGTTCAATAACAAACAACACTGGCCCATTGGAAAGTGAGCGAAATCCGACTCTGTGCTATGAGAAATGTTGACCAAACTTTTTGTCCGAAGCTACTTTCAGCAGAACGAACTTTTGATTTATTATTTTCCCATTTCTGTTGCATAAAATCATAGCTCTCGTATTTAATATGTTCATATATGCGAAGGTTGGCCATTCAAAATTCGTTGAAATGCACGGGGACGCTTCAGATTTTTATCGATCCGCATTGGTATTTTATACTCGACACCGGGTTAATACTACGATCTATCGAACTGTTTATTTACATACAGACATATGTATGTGTAAACGTTAATGCATATGCATTTGAAAAATACTTTGAACTACATTATTCAACATAACTTATGTTCATTTACATCCATAAATACATGTACAAAATGTATTACGTGAAAGTGCTTGGCAATCCATCTGATGACAACTTTGGTCCGTTTTTACTGAACCTCTTTTAAGGGATCACCTCCCTTGAGAGGTCACTTTTGACATTCCCCATGAGTGACCGCCTAAGACAGACTTGACTGTAATGTATTCATGTTTGACTTCTATATATAGATAATAATAAACCATATAATGTATTCATTTTTGTCTTCTATATATAGATAATAATAAACGATATAATGTATTCATGTTTGTCTTCCATATATCGATAATAATAAACGATATAATGTATTCATGTTTGTTTTCCATATATAGATAATGATAAACGATATAATGTATTCATGTTTGTTTTCCATATATAGATAATAATAAACGATATAATGTATTCATGTTTGTCTTCTATATATAGACAATAATAAATGATATAATGTATTCATGTTTGTCTTCTATATATGGAAACTAATGAATGATATAATGTATTCATGTTTGTCTTCTGTATATACTAGACAATAATAAATCACATACACTATTCATGTTTGTCTTCTATATATAGTCACTAATAAATGATAAAATGTATTCATGTTTGTCTTCTATATATACAAATGTAGACACTAATAAATGATATAATGTCTTCATGTTTGTCTTCTATATATAGACAATAATAAATGATATAATGTATTCATGTTTGTCTTCTATATATAGGCACTAATAAATGATAAAATGTATTCATGTTTGTCTTCTATATATACAAATGTAGACACTAATAAATGATATAATGTCTTCATGTTTGTCTTCTATATATAGACAATAATAAATCATATACACTTTTCATGTTTTTCTTCTAAATATAGACAACAATAAACGATATATTGTTTCATGATTGTCTTCTATGTATAGACAATAATAAATGATATAATGTATTCATGTTTGTCTTCTATATATAGACAATAATAAATGATATAATGTATTCATGTGTGTCTTCAATACATAGACAATAATAAATGATATAATGTATTCATGTTTGTCTTCTATATATAGACAATAATAAATGATATAATGTATTCATGTTTGTCTTCTATATATAGACAATAATAAATGATATAATGTATTCATGTTTGTCTTCCATATATAGACAATAATAAATGATTTAATGTATTCATGTTTGTCTTCCATATATAGACATTAATAAATGAGATAATGTATTAAATTTTGTCTTCTATTATATATATATAACTTATACATGTAATAGTTGTTCATTGTATTCTCTTCTCTTTACAAGCAAACAATGTTCCCAGTGAAAAATGAGAATTTGACTTTTAGTCAAACAATGTATTTTCAATTAATTTTATATGTTTTCCAATGTTACCAAAGGCCCTTCCAATATCTCTTAGTGTTGGTCTTACATTATATTTATAACAGTTCTGTTCCCAGGCTTTCAGGATATCACAATTTAACCGTACTAAGTCTCTCTGTGACTGTTTGTATTTAATCTGTTCCCAGTCTTGGAATGACATATCAAGCTCCAGAAGGAACTGTAAAGACTGGCTTCCAACTAAAGGTGCAAGTTTATCAGTAAATTCGTCTGTTAACACAAGATCCCATTTTGCTGGTTCCAAATCTAAAATTACAAAACATCAAAAAAATATAATCAATTTGATTTAAGACGTCGCATGTAAAATAGTTTCTAATTTATTGATGATGCACAGTAATGTTAATTTACACACCGTTTTTCAAATATTTAAAATAAATATGTATCCCGTTACTTAAACTAGAGGCTCAGCACGGAGCTGTGCCTGTGTCGCTCACCTTTCATTCTGCTCTGAAACTTAATACAGAACCTTCCATAGCCTATAGGTGCTTCCACGAAATTTCGGTTCGTTTTGGCAAAGAAGTTTCAGAGAAAAAGATTTTTAGAAAGTGACCAATCTAAAACAAGAATTGCCTGTGGCAACCGTGTTTTTTAATGGATCAAAACGAAATGAGCAATCTCTATAGAGGACCTTCCATAGATGCTTCTTACCCAGTTTTATATCATTTGGCCAAGCGGTTTCAGAGGAAAAGCTTTTTTAGAAATCGAACAATAAGAAACAAGAATTGCCTATGACGGCCATGTTTGTTAACGGATCAAAACGCAATGAGCAATTCCCATAGAGGGCCTTCCATAGATGCTTCCTACCAAGTTTCGGTCTATTTGGCCTATCTGTGTCAGTGTAGAAGATTTTTAGAAATTGACAAATCAGTAAAAAGGATTGTCTGTGGTGGCTATGTTTGTTAACTGATTGGGACAAAATGAGCAATCTTTATAGAGGACCTTCCATAGATGCTTCCTACTAAGTTTTGGATCATTTGGCCAACCGGTTTCAGAGGAGAAGAATATTAAAATTCAGCCAATCAGAAACAAGAATCGCCTATGGTGGCCATGTTTCTTAATGCATCGGGACATAATGAGCAATCATAATAGAGGACTTTCCATAGATGGTTCCTACCAAGTTTCAGATCATTTGGCTGAGGTGTTTTAGAGGCATATTTATCTGTAATTCAATTCAGAGAAAACTGCATTTTGAAAATAAACAAAATGTATCTATATTTAAACTAGAGTTACCTCCCTTTTAACATATTTTTTTTTAGAAATCAATTAATCAGAAACAAGAATCGCTTGCGGTGGCCATATTTGTTAACAGATCAAGATGACATTAGCAATCTTAATAGAGGACCTTCCATAGATTCTTCCTACCCAGTTTCGGTTCATTTAGCTAAGCGGTTTCAGAGGAGAATATTTCAAAAAAATAGGCCAATTAGAAACAAGAATTGCCTGTGGTGGCCATGTGCGTTAATGGATCGGGACACAATGAGCAATCTTTATAGAGGACCTTCCATATATGCTTCCTACCGAGTTTCAGTTCATATGGCTCAGGGGTTTCAGAGGAGAAGATCGCCTGTTGTGGCGACCATGTTTGTTAATGGATCGGGATGGAATGAGCAATCTTTATAGAGGACCTTCCATAGATGCTTCCTACCAAGTTTTGGATCGTTTGGCCAAGCAGTTTCAGAGGAGAAGATTTTTAGAAATCGACCAATCAAAAATAAGGATTGCCTGCGGTGGTCATGTTTGTTATTGGATCGGAACAAAATGAGCACTCCTTATAGAGGACGCCCGTATATGCTTCCTACCAAGTTTATGTTCATTTGGCCAAGCGGTTACAGAAGAGAAGAATTTTTTAAATCAGCCAATCAGAAACAAGCGTTGCCTGTGGCAGCCATATTTGTTAACTGATCGAAACAAAATGAGCAATCTTTATAGAGGGTCTTCCATAGATGCTTCCTACCAAGTTTCAGTTTATTTGGCTGCGGGGTTTTAGAGGCATATTTATCTGTAATTCAATACATAGTATCTATATTTAATTTAGAGTTATCTCCCTTTCCACACAAAATTTTTTTTTTGAGAAGGCATACAATCATAAACATGAATTGCCTGTTGCGCCATGTTTGTTAATGGATCGGGATGAAATTAGCAATCTTTATAGAGGACCTTCCATAGATGCTTCGGACCAAGTTTCGGATCATTTGGTCATGCGGTTTCAGAGGAGAAATTTAGAAATAGAGCAATCTGAAACAAGAATCACATGTGGTGGCCATCTCTGTTAATGGATCAGGACAGAATGAGCAATATTTATAGAGGACCTTCCATAGATGCTTCCTACCAAGTTTCGGATCATTTGGCCAAGCGTTTACAGAGGAGAAGAATATTAAAAATCAGCCAATCAGAAACAAGAATCGCCTGTGGTGGCCATGGTTGTTAATGGACCGTGACAGAATGAGCAATCTTTATAGAGGACCTTCCATAGATGCTTCCTATCAAGTTTCGGATCATTTGGCCAAGTGGTTTCAGAGGAGAAGATTTTTAGAAATCGACCAATCAGAAATAAGAATTGCCTGTAGCGGCCATATTTGTTAATGGATCGGGACGGAATGGACAATTTTAATAGAGGACCTTCCATAGATGCTTCCTACCAAGTTTCGGTTCACTTGGTCAAGCGGTTTCAGAGGAGAAGATTTTTAGAAATCGACCAATCAGAAATATGGACTTCCTGTGGTGGCCATGTTTGTTAATGGATTGAAATGAAATGAGCACTCCTTACAGAGGACCTCCCATAGATGCTTCCTACCAAGTTTGAGTTCATTTGGCTGAGAGGTTTTAGAGGCATATTTATCTGTAATTCAATTCATAGTATCTATATTTAAGTTAGAGTTATCTCCCATTCCACACAATAGAGATTTTTCTAGGTTTCTTCAACGTGAAATGCCAGAGGCGGCCATGTTTTTCTAGGTTTCATCAACGTGAAATGCCTGTGGCGGCCATGTTTGTTAATGGGTCGGGATGAAATTAGCAATCTTAATAGAGGACCTTCCATTGATGCTTCCCACCAAGTTTCGGGTCAATTGGCCATGCGGTTTCAGAGGAGAATTTTAGAAATAGACCAATCAGAAAGAATCACCTGTGGTGGCCATGTTTGATAATGGATCAGGACCGAATGAGCAATCTTGATAGAGGGCCTTCCATAGATGCTTCCTACCAAGTTTCGGATCATTTGGCCAAGCGGTTTCAGAGGAGAAGAATATTGAAAATCAGCCAATCAGAAACAAGAATCGCCTGTGGTGGCCATGTTTGTTCATGGATCGGGATAAAATGAGCAATCTTTATAGAGGACCTTCTATAGATGCTTCCTACCAAGTTTCAGTTTATATGGTTGAGGGTTTCAGAGGAGAAGACCGCCTGTGGTGGCCATGTTTGTTAATGGATTGGAACTATATGAGCACTCTTTATAGAGGACCGCCAATAGATGCTTCCTACCAAGATTCGGTTCATTTGGCCAGGCGGTTACAGAAGAGAACAATTTTTAAGATCAGCCAATCAGAAAAAAGAGTAGCCTGTGGTGGCCATGTTTGTTTACGGATCGGGACAAAATGAGCAATTTTATAGAGGGCCTTCAATAGATGCTTCATACAAAGTTTCAGTTCATTTGCCTGAGAGGTTTTAGAGGCATATGTATCTGTAATTCAATTCATAGTATCTATATTTAAATTAGAGTTATCTCCCTTTCCACACAAAACAAGATTTTTCCTTAAGAAAGCATACAATCATAAACATGAATTGCCTGTGGCGACCATGTTTGTTAATGGATCGGGATGAAATTAGCAATGACCTATAGATGACCTTCCATAGATGCTTCCTACCAAGTTTCGGTTCATTTGGCTAAGCTGTTTCAGAGAAGATTTAAAAAAATAGGCCAATCAGAAACAGGAATTGCCTGTGGTGGTCATGTTTGTCAATGGATCGGGACAAAATTAGCAATCATTAGAGAAGACTTACCATAGATGCTTCCTACTAAGTTTCAGTTCATATTGCTGAGGGGTTTCAGAGGAGAAGTTTAAAATGTGAAAAGTTACCGGATGACAGACGACAGACAAACAGACGATGTACGACGGACGCCAAGTGATGGTAAAAGTTCACCTTGCCTTTGGCAAGGTGAGCTAAAAATTAATATAAATGACGATGTAGTAATTAGCTTTATATACCTCAAATAACTTACATACTCAAACAATTTGGATTGAAATTGTGTATTTATCAACATAGATATAATCATATAAAAATATTAAAGTGTATTTTGGGGGCTTCTTGTTCTTGATTGTGTCTTAGTTACATTTACTTCTATCTATGGTAGCTGCCATGGTCATGATTTTATGATAGTAACATTTACTTTTACCTATGGTAGTTGTCATGGTCATGATTGTATGATGTTAAGATTTACTTCTACATATGATAGCTGTCATGGTTATGTGTGTATGATAGTAAGATTTACCTCTATACCTATGGTAGCTGACATGGTCATGAGTGTATGATAGTAAGATGTACTTCTACCTATGTTGGCTGTCATGGTCACGATTGTATGATAGTAAGATTTATTTGAACCTCTGGTGGCTGTGAAGGTCATGGTTGTATGGTAGTAAGATTTACCTCTACCTATGATAGCTGTCATGGTTATGTTTGTATGATAGTAAGATTTACTTCTGCCTATGGTTGATATCATGGTCATAATTGTATGAGAGTAAGATTTACTTCTACCTATGGTAGTTGTCAGTTTTATGTTTATATGATAGTAAGATTTACTTCTATCTATGGTAGCTGTCATGGTCATGATTGTATGATAGTAAGATTTACTTCTACCTATGGTAGCTGTCATGGTCATGATTGTATGATAGTAATATTTACCTCTATATATGGTAGCTGTCATGGTCATGAGTGTATGATAGTAGGATTTACTTCTACCTATGATAGCTGTCATGGTCATGATTGTATGATAGTATGATTTACTTCTATCTATGGTAGCTGTCATGGTCATGATTGTATGATAGTATGATTTACTTCTATCTATGGTAGCTGTCATGGTCATGATTGTATGATAATATGATTTACTTCTACCTATGGTAGCTGTCATGGTCATGATTGTATGATAGTAGGATTTACTTCTATCTATGGTAGCTGTCATGGATATGATTGTATGATAGTAGGATTTACATCTACCTATGCTGGCTGTCATGGTCATGGTTGTATGATAGTATGATTTACTTCTACTAATGATAGCTGTAATGGTCATGATTGTATGATAGTAAGATTTACTTCTACCTATGGTAGTTGTCATTTTTAATTGTGTATGATAGTAGGATTTACTTCTATCTATGGTAGCTGTCATGGTCATAATTGTATGATAGTAAGATTTACTTATACACCTATGGTAGCTGTCATGGTCATGATTGTATGATAGTAAGATTTACTTCTACCTATGATAGCTGTCATTGTCACGATTGTATGATAGTAAGATTTACGTCTACCTATGATAGCTCTCATGGTTATGTTTGTATGATAGTAAGAGTTACTTCTACCTATGATATATGTCATGGTCATGATTGTATGAAAGTAACATTTACCTCTATCTATGGTAGCTGTCATGGTCATGATTGCATGATAGTAAGGTTTACTTCTACCTATGGTAGCTGTCATGGTCATGATTGTTTGATAGTAATATTTACCTCTATATATGGTAGCTGTCATGGTCATGATTGTATGATAGTAGGATTTACTTCTACCTATGATAGCTGTCATGGTCATGATTGTATGATAGTATGATTTACTTCTATCTATGGTAGCTGTCATGGTCATGATTGTATGATAGTATGATTTACTTCTATCTATGGTAGCTGTCATGGTCATGATTGTATGATAGTATGATTTACTTCTACCTATGGTAGCTGTCATGGTCATGATTGTATGAAAGTAGGATTTACTTCTATCTATTGTAGCTGTCATGGATATGATTGTATGATAGTAGGATTTACATCTACCTATGCTGGCTGTCATGGTCATGGTTGTATGATAGTATGATTTACTTCTACCAATGATAGCTGTAATGGTCATGATTGTATGATAGTAAGATTTACTTCTACCTATGGTAGTTGTCATTTTTAATTGTGTATGATAGTAGGATTTACTTCTATCTATGGTAGCTGTCATGGTCATAATTGTATGATAGTAAGATTTACTTATACACCTATGGTAGCTGTCATGGTCATGATTGTATGATAGTAAGATTTACTTCTACCTATGATAGCTGTCATTTTCACGATTGTATGATAGTAAGATTTACGTCTACCTATGATAGCTCTCATGGTTATGTTTGTATGATAGAAAGAGTTACTTCTACCTATGATATATGTCATGGTCATGATTGTATGATAGTAAGATTTACCTCTATCTATGGTAGCTGTCATGGTCATGATTGTATGATAGTAGGATTTACTTCTATCTATGGTAGTTGTCATTGTCACGATTGTATGATAGTAAGATTTACTTCTACCTATAATGGCTGTCATGGTCCTGATTGTATGATAGTAGCATTTACTTCTATCTATGGTAGCTGTCATGGTCATGATTGTATGATAGTAGGATTTACTTCTATCTATGGTAGCTGTCATGGTCATGATTGTATGATAGTTTGAATTACTTCTACCTATTATAGCTGTCATGGTTATGATTGTATGATAGTAGCATTTCCTACTATCTATGGTAGCTATCATGGTCATGATTGCATGATAGTAGCATTTACTTATATCTATGGTAGCTGTCATGGTCATGGTTGTATGATAGTAAGGTTTACTTCTACCTATGGTAGCTGTCATGGTCATGATTGTTTGATAGTAATATTTACCTCTATATATGGTAGCTGTCATGGTCATGATTTTATGATAGTGGGATTTACTTCTACCTATGATAGCTGTCATGGTCATGATTGTATGATAGTATGATTTACTTCTATCTATGGTAGCTGTCATGGTCATGATTGTATGATAGTATGATTTACTTCTATCTATGGTAGCTGTCATGGTCATGATTGTATGAAAGTATGATTTACTTCTACCTATGGTAGCTGTCATGGTCATGATTGTATGATAGTAGGATTTACTTCTATCTATTGTAGCTGTCATGGATATGATTGTATGATAGTAGGATTTACATCTACCTATGCTGGCTGTCATGGTCATGGTTGTATGATAGTATGATTTACTTCTACCAATGATAGCTGTAATGGTCATGATTGTATGATAGTAAGATTTACTTCTACCTATGGTAGTTGTCATTTTTAATTGTGTATGATAGTAGGATTTACTTCTATCTATGGTAGCTGTCATGGTCATAATTGTATGATAGCAAAATTTACTTATACACCTATGGTAGCTGTCATGATCTTGATTGTATGATAGTAAGATTTACTTCTACCTATGATAGCTGTCATTTTCACGATTGTATGATAGTAAGATTTACGTCTACCTATGATAGCTCTCATGGTTATGTTTGTATGATAGTAAGAGTTACTTCTACCTATGATATATGTCATGGTCATGATTGTATGATAGTAAGATTTACCTCTATCTATGGTAGCTGTCATGGTCATGATTGTATGATAGTAGGATTTACTTCTATCTATGGTAGTTGTCATTGTCATGATTGTATGATAGTAAGATTTACTTCTACCTATAATATCTGTCATGGTCATGATTGTATGATAGTAGCATTTACTTCTATCTATGGTAGCTGTCATGATCATGATTGTATGATAGTAAGATTTACTTCTCCCTATAATGGCTGTCATGGTCCTGATTGTATGATAGTAGCATTTACTTCTATCTATGGTAGCTGTCATGGTCATGATTGTATGATAGTAGGATTTACTTCTATCTATGGTAGCTGTCATGGTCATGATTGTATGATAGTTTGAATTACTTCTACCTATTATAGCTGTCATGGTTATGATTGTATGAAAGTAGCATTTCCTACTATCTATGGTAGCTATCATGGTCATGATTGCATGATAGTAGCATTTACTTATATCTATGGTAGCTGTCATGGTCATGGTTGTATGATAGTATGATATACTTTTACCTATGATAGCTGTCATGGTCATGATTGTATAATAGTAGGATTTACTTCTACCTATGCTGGCTGTCATGGTCATGGTTGTATTATAGTAGGATATACTTCTACCTATGGTTGATATCATGGTCATGATTGTATGAAAGTAAGATTTACTTCTAGCTATGGTACCTGTCATGGTCATGATTGCATGGTAGTAAGATTTACATCTACCTATGGTAGCTGTCATGGTCATGATGGTATGATATTTTGATTTACTTCTACCTATGGTAGCTGTTATGGTCGTGATTGTATGATAGTAAGATTTACTTCTACCTATTGTGGCTATCAGGGTCATGGTTGTATGATACTAAGATTTACTTCTACCTATGATAGCTGTCATGATTGTATGATAGTAGGAATTTACTTCTACCTGTGGCAGCTGTCATGGTCATGGTTGTATGATAGTAGGATGTACTTATACCTATGGTATCTGTCATGGTCGTGATTGTATGATGGAAAGATTTACTTCTACCTATGGTGGCCGTCATGGTTGCATGATAGTATTATTTACTTCTACCTATGGTGGCTGTCATGGTCATGATTGTATGAAAGTAGGATTTACTTCTACCTATGATAGCTTTCATGGTCATGATTGTATGATAGTAGGGTTTACTTCTACCTATGGTGGCTGTCATGGTCATGAGTGCATGATAGTAGGATTTACTTCTGCTCCTGATAGCTTTCATGGTCATGATTGTATAATAGTAAGATTTACTTCTACCTATGGTATCTGTCATGGTCAGGTCATGATTGTATGATAGAATGGTTTACTTCTACCTATGGTAGCTGTCACGATCATAATAGTATGATAGTAAGATTTTATTGTACCTATGATAGCTGTAATGGTCATGATTGCATGATAGTAGGATGTACTTCTACCCATGGTAGCTGTCATGGTTATGTTTGTATGATAGTAGGATTTACTTCTGCCTATGATGGCTGTCATGGTAATGACTGTATGCTAGTAGGATGTACTTCCAGGTATGGTGGTTTTCGTGGGAATGATTATAATGGCAGCATAATTGTAATATTCAATCTTTTGGGGGTTTTTTTTATTAAAGTTGTGATGCTCTTTTATTTGTTGTCAGATTACCCTTTTCTAAGCTGAATAATGAAAACGTTTGGCTACTCTAAATATCCATATTGTATTGTTTGCTCTTTAGTTTTGTTTTGCTTATGTTTTGCTGTGTTGTTACTACTTTTGTTTTGTCAATCGCGATTATCGTTTTGATATCTGTTCATTACCATTATCATTATTCTACTTACCAAAATCTATAAATTTGTCACGTAGGACCTGTAATTAATTATATGAATATTAATAGACAATTACCTACCTAAAAATAATGTTAGCAAGCAGTGTGTAACATAACATATATAATTGCATGTAATAGGCAGATCTGTTGAAATTAAGGTTAGATAAATCTCATAATTGGCTGTAATATAGCACTAATAAAAAGATATAGAGATATAGTGTACTGCACACCACATGATCTTATCAAACAATGAAAACAATTAACTAAAATTGTAGAAAGATAAGTTTCAATGCATAGATCACCAATAGATATATACTTTAATTTCCACCGTGTATCATTTGGTTCATCAATTAATTTAGTAATGATTTATAATAGTACATGTATGTTTGTAATTTTCATTTTGTGAATGAAAGGGAGTGTATTTTTTTTACTCATTATGATATTTTCCCTGGTCAAATGAGCTATGTAAACCACAGGGGCCCCTATGTAGCTCCCCTGGAAAAGTGGTTTCAGAGAAGATTTTTAGAAATCCACAATCTTTATAGAGGATTTCCCATAGATGCTTCCTACAAGATACCAAGTGTCGGTTCATCTGGTAAAGCGGTTTCAGAGGAGAAATGTTTTTTTTAGAAATCAACGGATCAGAAAAAAGAATGGCCAATGGCGGCCATGTTTGTTGACGGATTGGAACTAAATGAGCATACTTTATAGAGACCCTCCCAAGGATGTTTCCTACCAAGTTTCGATTCATTTGATCAGGCGGTTTCAGAATAAAGAATGGGCTATGGTGGCCATATCTTTTAAAGAATCGGGACAAAATGACCACTCTTTATTGACGACCTTCTATAGATGCTTCCTACTAAATGTCAGTTCATATGGGAAGGTGGTTTCAGAGGAGAAGATTCTTTAGGAATCAACCAATCAAAAGCAAGAACGGCCTGTGGCGGCCATGTTTGTTACCGGATCGGAACGAAATGGGCAATCGCTATAGAGGACCTTCCATAGATGTTTCCTACCAAGTTTCGGTTCATTTGGCCAAGCAGTTTCAGAGGAGAAGAATTTTATAAATCGGCCAATCAGAAACAAGAATTGCCTCTGGCGGCCAGGTTTGTAAATGGATCGGGACAAAATTAGACTCATTTATAGAATACATTCAATAGATGCTACCTACCAAATTTCAGTTCATTTGGGAAAGCAGTGTCAGAGGAGAAGATGTTTTAGAAATCAACAATCGGGGAAATAAATGGCTTATGGTGGCCATGTTTGTTAACAGATTGGAACTAAATGAGCAATCGTCATAGAGAACCTTCCAAGGATGCTTCCTACCAAGTTTTGATTCATTTCGCCAAGCGGTTTCAGAGGAGAAGATTTTTTTTAGAAATCAACCAATCAGAAACAAGAATGGCATGTGGCGGCCAT
The DNA here is from genome assembly GCA_963680875.1 of Bathymodiolus brooksi. Lineage (NCBI taxonomy): Eukaryota > Metazoa > Mollusca > Bivalvia > Mytilida > Modiolidae > Bathymodiolus > Bathymodiolus brooksi. The sequence goes on from OY804584.1 coordinate 46,740,863, forward strand.
GTTTGTCAACGAATCGGGACAAAATGACCAATCCTTATAGACGACCTTCCATAGATGCCACCTACCAAGTTTCAGTTCATTGGGAAAGCGGTTTCAGAGGAGAATATTTTTTTAGAAAACAACCAATCAAAAACAAGAATGGCCTATGGCGGCCATGTTTGTTAACGATCGGAACTAAATGAGCAATCTTTATAGAGGACCTTCCAATGATGCTTCCTACCAAGTTTTGATTCATCAAGGAAGCAGCTTAAAACATTTATTGTAAACCGGATCGCCAAAATAAAGGAACTTACAACTGAGCATCGATGGAAATATTGGCCAATTCAATACAACCCTGCCGATCTTTTATCACGTGGAATACCTTATGGAGAACTGAAAAGCTGCACGGACCTGAATGGTTAACAAAGTGAAATCTCGAGTGAAACTAAACAAATTCAGAACAGTATTTTGAATATAATCGAGGTCAATGCTCATTCCGGAAAATCGTTCGTATCTTTGCATATGTCTTAAGATTTCTTTCCAATTGCCGCAGAGAAACTGATAACAGATTATCTTACACCAAAGCAGATTAATGCTGCAACTTTAAACTTAGTAAAGGTTTCTACAACTGCAAGGTTATAGTGAAATGTTTGACTGCTTAGCATCAACATCTAGACAGCATTGAGCACGTCATTTGCATCTATATCTTGACAGTGATGAATTAATACGATGCGGTGGACGCATAAATAATGCCCCACTTCCGGACGATGCGAAATTCCCGTACTTATTACCAAAGAAAAACAGACTCAGGTCTTTACTAATATCGGACATTCATATACAAAATTAACATTGAGGAATAAGGAGCTACAGTCACTTATCTGAGACAAAACTTTTGGATTCCGTCAGCGAGACAAGAAGTAGCATGCGTTATTCGAAAATGCGTTAGTGGTACAAAAGTTACCGGAAAAGCATACAGAGCACCAGTCCCACCTCCTTTACCGAAAGATAGGCTATCATCAGAATCGCCATTTACCGTCTCGGTAGTAGATTTTAGTGGTGCACTTCAAGTGAAAGGAAAAATTGGACAAAATCGCAAAGTATATATGTGCCTTTTCCCGTGCGCCAATACGACGGCTATTCATTTAGAAGCTGTTCTTAATTTAACGGAGGAATCATTTTTATTAGCTTTCCGAAGATATAAGCCGAAAATCAATACCACAAACAATGATAAATGACAACGCCACTACATTTATTGCCGCTGCGGAGGAAATACGGAATTTATCTGAATCAAGAACTCTTTACAATAAACTAAGTGAATACGGAACTTCATGGAAGTTTATACCTAAGCGTGCCCCATGGTACTGTGGATTTTGGGAGAGGATGGTAGGACTCACAAAGAACTGTCTTAAGAAAGTGCTTGAATGTTCATACATAAACCATGCATTACCTCAAACAGTAGTAGTCGAAATCGAAGAAAATTTGAGCAATAGGCCACTTAATTACATATCGTCGGACATTTGTGATCCCAAACAGCTTACCCCGTCGCATCTGTTATATGGAAGGCAAATTAAATCGTTCCCGTATCCAGACGTGAATACAGAAGAAAGTGACTGTAACAATACATTCTTAGATTCTCATGTTACTTTAAATGAACAAACGAAGAGACGATTCCACTTAATTGAACATTTCTTGACAAGATGGAAACACGAGTACTTAACATATGTGCGTATATTTCACAGAGTCTCAAAGGCAACAATATTTAGAGGGTGAAATTAGGTGATGTTGTTCAAATACCTGATGATAACCTACCAGGCACGAATTGGAAAATTGGTGTAATTGAAGAACTTTCTTATGGAAATGACAATCTCGTACGATCTGCAAAAATACGAACATCGAAAAGTGTGATGAACAGACCGATTGTGAAGTTACATCCGCTGGAGATTTGTGAATCTGATGATGCAAGTAGATGTATACTGACGGCTAAATGCGAGGCAATGGACAAAATTCGGAAATGGACTAAATGACTGTGATTTAAATTTACTCATTTTAATGATTTAGCATAGTGACAGTAATTATATTTTTCTATTAGGAATTTGTATGAAGAGACAGTAATTTTAAATATTCATTTATTTCGTTAAGTGAAAATAATTTTAATCTAATTTATTTTATATTGAAATATGTATTTGAACTTTAAGCACATTGTTTCAATTCATTTAAAGAGGCTTTATTGAGGCCCCGGAGAATGTTGAGAAATGTACGGACTTTAGCGTGACGTTATCCGGACGTTGTTGAGGAACGTACGTCATTGCGCTATTCTTGACTTGTTATGTCAGTTGTTATTCAATCTATGGAAGAAAGTAGTTTACAATACCGACTAAAACCGTTAGAACATATACATACTACTTCAGGGTTCACCGTTAGGGACCACAGAACATTTACGTATACATACTACTTCAGGGTTCAACATTAGGGACCAAAGATGATTGACGTGTACATCCTACTTCAGGGTTAACAATCAGGGACTAAAGACGATTGACGTGTACATAATACTTCAGGGTTCGCAATTAGGGACCAAAGACGATTGACGTACACATATTACTTCAGGGTTCAACATTAGGGACCAAAGACCATTGACGTGTACATACTACTTCAGGATTCACAATTAGGGACCAAAGACGATTGAGGGGCCCGGGTGGCTCAATGAGCTAGGTCGTTGGACCTTACAGCTCATATAAGCCTATCACCAATACGGAGTGGGTTGGCGCCCAGCTATGTAAATTACAAAAAGTGTGCACTCGACTCGCAGCCGCAAGTGATAAAGTTTACCAATTACTTGCCTTTGGATCGGTGGTTCTCTACGGGTACTCCGGCTTCCTCCACCACTAAAACTGGTCGCCATGATATAGCTGAAATATTTCTGAAAGTGACATTAAATACCAAAAATACATATTCAAATTCATTCCAAAGACAATTGACGTGTACATACTACTTAAGGGTTCACAGTTAGGGACCAAAGACGATTGACGTGTACATACTACTTCAGGGTTCACAATTAGGGACTAAAGACGATTGACGTGTATATACTACTTCAGGGTTAACAATATAGGGACAAAAGACGATTGACGTGTACATACTACTTAAGGGTCCAACATTAGCGACCAAAGACGATTGACGTGTACATATTACTTCTGGGTTCACAATTAGGGACCAAAGACGATTGATGTACACATACTACTTAAGGGTTCAACAGTAAGGACCAAAGACCATTGACGTGTACATACTACTTCAGGGTTCACAGTTAGGGACCAAAGACGATTGACGTGTACATTCTACTTCAGGGTCCACAATCAGGGACCAAAGACGATTGACGTCAATATATTAATTAAGGGTTCACAATTAGGGACCAAAGACGATTGACGTGTATATACTACTTCAGGGTTCACAATTAAGGACCGACGATTGACGTGTACATACTACTTCAGGGTTCACAATTAGGGACTAAATACGACTGACGTATACATGCTACTTCAAGGTTCAACATTAGGGATCAAATACGATATACGTATACGTGCTACTTCAGGGTTAACAATTAGGGACAAAAGTCGATAGAGGTTCACATACTACTTAAAGGTTAAAGTTAGGGATTAAGACGATTGACGTACACATACTACTGCAGGTTCATCATTAGGGACTAGAACCGTTAGACGCATACATGTACATACTACTTCAGGGTTCACAATTAGGGACCAAAGATGACTGACATACACATACTACTTCAGGGTTTAAAATTAGTGACTTAAGACAATTAATGTAACACATACTACTTCAGGGTTCAAAATTAGGTACTAATTTATGATAGTTGTACACATTATTTCATCTAGTTGTTCTACCTAGACAGGTTAACTATTTTAATCTTACTTTACAGATGGTATGTGCTGTTCGTATGTTTTCTTTTTCAACTACTTCTTTTAAATCTTTAAATGTTAAAGCATTTTTCTCACAACATCTTTTCAGACCTTCAAATTTCTTCCTCTCATTGGAGAATTCGATGGAGGTATAAATCTCATTCCAAACTGCGTATGGCAATCCAGAAATTATAATGATGTCACGCACTTCATCGATGTTATATTCCAACGAGAGTCTTTGTAAGTGACGATCAGTAGGTCGCTGCTGTAAAAATTCATCGTTTGTTACTGAAAAAAAAGCAAGACATGGTCTAACCAAAAATGAAATAAATGTATAAATCTAGGTCACTATGTACTCCGACTTGAAACAATGTTGTGATTTTTGCTGATTTTAACTATCTTGTTTAGGTCTGATGGTTGTCTTGCTCCAAGTGATTTTTCAGATTATTTGACTTTGCAATCCTTTAACTATCAGGGTATTGATAAAAATTATTCCAGAAACGTGTCTTGCACACTCAATTCGATATTTACATATTTTTGTTTGTACCTTTATATTATCTCCAAATGGTTCATTGGCTTCATCAAAGAACTTTAAAATATTTTCCAAATTATTGAAATAAGATCAAATAAAACAAAACGCCTACCCGTTACCTAAAAAGTTACTTCCCCCTCCCCGTGGTGAGCAGGGGACAACAGACTTAATGTCGGGCTGATGGAAGAGGGTCCCAGCTGTGGGTCAAATAGCTCCACTGCCTTGTGGATAGCATGGGAAACTGAAAGGGTAAGGGAGATAATCCTGGAAGAAAATCCAGGTAGATGAAACTTGCGAGCAGCATGAATGCAATCATCTATGGGAAGGGCAACCCAGAAGGCTAACAACCCAACCCTGTCAAAAAAGATTAAGTTACTGAAACGTCAACAATAGAAAATAGTAGACACATTGTTGATGCCTTAGGTCCCATCAGTGACGAAGAGGATATGTAAAAGTAAATTAAGTAACCTCAAAAATCAGTGTTATATTCATGCAAATATGAGATATACAAATAGCCCAATAAAAACAAATAAACAAGAATGGCCAATGTGTAAGTTATCCTCTGAAAATGTAAATATGATGTCATTTTTTGCTATGACATAATTCTGCCAAAGTCATCAGCAATATTAAGCAATGCTTAATTAAATTTTTATCATCTTTTCGTGCCTAATAATAGAAGTTTTGTTTAAATCAATTATAATAGGAATAACAGTATTGTATGTAAAGTGTTGCACATACAACTGCACTTGTCACCTTCCAAACTGACGACAGCAACTATCCATATGCAATTCCGTTATTAAAGGTTTATTCTCATTGGGGTACTATATTATAACGTTGTCCTGTGGTGATGGCCACACGTTCGTATACCTTAGCAATTCCATCACACATGTGGTGTCTTTTAAAGGTTTTTTTTGTTACCCCAATCAGATCGCATAAATATATACCTTTTACTAGCTGCCAATTTAAAATGTTGACACAAGTAAAAATGTCACCCAATTGTCTGCTAAGCTTGGGTCAAGTGATTTTAGAGAAAATATATTGGAATGTGAAAAGCTAACACACACAACATACGATAATGATGGAACAAAAGAGATTATAATATCGACATTTTTTCAGGCTGATTCTGGCTAGAAACTAAAATAGGTAAAAATCAATGAAAAACAGCTGAAACTTCTCCAGTCCTTTTTTATCTGTTTTGACCATGTCCTGCATTTGCTTAGGAAAATCGCTGAAATCAGTTAAGCAATTGGTCCAGGTGAGCTAAAATGGAGATATTGACCAGCTATGCAAAACACAGTAACATTATACTGGAGGTCTTACATAATACTCTTACACCACACAATAGCATATAACAGGCCAAATATCACACTTAGCTTATATGTCAAGACACTGCTTAAACAAAATTAGGCTTTGTCCAGTCAAAGTTAGTGTTGAAACCAAATTGGTCTTCTTCTACTTAAAGTGTGTGTTTAAGCAAAATTAGGCTTTGTCCAGTTAAAATTTATGTTTAAAAAAAGGCTTTGTCCAGTTAAAGTTTGTGCCTAACCAAAATTAGGCGTTGTCCAGATAAAGTTTGTGCTTAAACAACATTAGGCATGTTCAGTTAAAGTTAGTATTCAAACCAAATTGGGCTTTGTCCAGTTAGAGTCCGTGTTTAAACAACATTAGGCTTTGTAAAGTTAAAATTTGTTCTTAAACAAAATTAAGCTTTGTTCAATGAAAGTTTATACTTAAGCAAAATTAAACGTTGTCCAATCAAAGTGTGTGCATACAGAAAATTAGGCGTTGTCCAGTTAACGTTTGTGTTTAAACAAAATTAGGCTTTGTCCAGTGAAAGTATGTGCATAAGCAAATTAGACATTGTCCAGTAAAAGTTTGAGCTTAAACAAAATAAGGCTTTGTCCAGTAAAAGTATGTGCTTAAACAAAATTAGACTTTGTCCAGTAAAAGTATGTGCTTAAACAAAATTAGGCTTTGTCCAGTAAAAGTATGTCCTAAAATACAATTAGGCTTTGTCCTGTTAAAGTTTGTGCTTAAACAATATTAGGCTTTGTCCAGTAAAAGTATGTGCTTAAACAAATTTAGGCTTTTTCAAGTTAAAGTTTGAGCTTAAACAAAATTAAAGTTTGTCCAATTAAAGGTTGTGTTTAAACAACACCAGGCTTTGCCCGGTCAAAGTTTGAGCTTAAACAAAATTAAACTTTGTCCAATTAAAGTTTGTGTTCAAACAAAATTAGGCTTTGTCCAGTGGCAGTTTGTGTTTAAACATTATTGGCTGTGTCCAATTATAGTTTGGTTTGTGCTTAATCAAAATTAGGCTTTGTTCAGTATAAATTTGTGCTTAAACAAAATTAGGCATTGTCCAGTTTAAGCTTGTGCTTAAGCAAAATTAGGCTTTGTCCAGAAAAAGTTTGTGTTTAAATAAAAAGGTTTTGTCCAGTTAAAGTTTGTGCTTAAAACAAAATTAGTCATTGGCCAGTTAGTGTTAAAACAAAATAAGGCTTTGTCCAGTTAAAGTTTGTGTTGATACAAAATTTTGCTTCGTCCAGTTAAAGTTTGTGCTTAAGCAAAATTAGGTTTTTTCCAGTTAAAGTATGTGCTTAAAGAAAATTAAGCTTTGTCCAGATAAAGTTTGTGTTTACAAAAAAAGGTTTTGTCCAGTTAAAGTTAGTGCTTAAAACAAAATTAGGCTTTATCCAGATAGTGTTGAAGTAAAATTAGGCTTTGTCCAGTTAAAGTTAGTGTTGATACACAATCAGGCTTTGTCCAGTTAAAGTTTGTTTTTAAACAAAACTAGGCTTTGTCCAGTTAAAATTTGTGCTAAAGCAAAATTAAGGTTATGTCCAGTTAATGTTTGTATTGAACAAAATTAGTCTTTGTCCAGTTAAAATTGTGTGCTTAATCAAAATTAGGGTTCGTTCAGTGAAAGTATTTGCTAAAACAAAATTAGGTTTTGTCCAATTAAAGTCTGTGCTTAAATAAAATTAGGCTTTGTCCAGTTAAAGTAACTGTTTAGAAAAAATTAGCCGTTGTCGAGTTACAGTTTGTGCTAAAACAAAATTAGGCATTGTCCAGTTAATGTCTGTGCTTAAATAGAATTAAGGTTATGTCCAGTTAACGTTTGTTTTAAAGAAAATTATGCTTTGTCCAGTTGAATTCTGTGCTTAACTAGAATTAGGCTTTGTCCAGTTAAAGTTTATGCTTAAACAAATTTAGGTTTTGTCCAGTGAAAGTTTGTGCTTAAACAGAATTAGGCTTTGTCCAGTTAAAGTTTGTGCTTTAAGAAAATTAAGGTTATGTCCAGTTAAAGTTTGTGTTTCAACAAATCTAAGGTTATATCCAGTTAAAATCTGTGTTTAAACAATATTAGGCTTTCTACAGATAAGTCTGTGTTTAAACACAATTAGGCTTTGTCTAGATAAATTTGTGTTGCTACAAAATTAGGTTTTGACGAGTGAAATTTTTCGCTTAAACAAAATTAGGATTTGTCCAGTGAATGTTGTGTTAAAACAAAATTAGGCTTTGTCCAGTTAAAGTAACTGTTTAAACAAAATTAGGCGTTGTCGAGTTGAAGTTTGTGTTGAAACAAATTAGGCATTGTCCAGTTAAAGTTTGTGCTTAAACAAAATTAAGGTTATGTCCAGTTAAAGTTTGGGCTTAAGCAAAATTAAGGTTAATGTCCAGTTAAAGTTTGGGCTTAAACAAAATTAAGGTTATGTCCAGTTAAAGTTTGAGTTTAAACAAAATTAGGCTTCGTTCAGTGAAAGTTTTTGCTAAAACAAAATTAGTCTTTGGCCAGTTAAAGTCTGTGCTTAGTTAAAATTAGGCTTTGTCCACTTAAAGTTTGTGCTTCAACAAAATAAGGCTTTGTCCAGTGGAAGCTTGTGCTTAAGCAAAATTAGGCTTAGTCCAGTTAAAGATTGGTGTTGTACTGGTGTCTTTGTTCTTTCATAAATTATAAATGTACATTACCTGGAAATCCTGGTTTACAAGTCTCATTATAAATGTAAATTACCTGGACATCCTTGTTTACAAATCTCATTATCAATGTACATTACCTGGGCATCCTGGTTTACAAGTCTCATTTTTCTGAAAAAAATAAGATTAACATTTTAACATACATTAAACCCTACTTGTAATTAAACAATATCAAAATATAAACAAATACCCTTTTTGAGTTACTATTCATTATACCAATATACCATTTGTGAGTGGTTACTCATAATATTAACATACCGTGTGTGAGTTACTGCCAATAATATCAATATACCGTTTGTGAGTTACTACTAATAATATCAATATACCGTTTGTGCGTTACTACTAATAATAACAATATACCGTTTGTGAGTTACTACCAATAATATCAATATACCGTTTGTGAGTTACTACCAATAATATCAATATACCGTTTGTGAGTTACTACTAATAATAACAATATACCGTTTGTGAGTTACTACTAATAATAACAAGATACTGTTTGTGAGTTACTACTAATAAAAACAATATACGTTTGTAAGTTACTACTAATGATAACAATATACTGTTTGTGAGTTAATACCAATAATACCAATATACCATTTGTGAGTTACTACTAATAAAAACAATATACTGTTTGTGAGTTACTACTAATAATAACAATATACCGTTTGTGAGTTACTACTAATAATAACAATATACCGTTTGTGAGCTACTACCAATAATATCAATATACCGTTTGTGAGTTACTACCAATAATATCAATATACCGTTTGTGAGTTACTACTAATAATAACAATATACCTTTGTGAGCTACTACCAATAATATCAATATACCGTTTGTGAGCTACTACCAATAATATCAATATACCGTCGTTTGTAAGTTACTACTAATAATAACAATATACCGTTTATAAGTTACTACTAATGATAACAATATACCGTTTGTGAGCTACTACCAATAATATCAATATACCGTTTGTGAGTTACTACTAATAATAACAAGATACTGTTTGTGAGTTACTACTAATAAAAACAATATACGTTTGTAAGTTACTACTAATGATAACAATATACTGTTTGTGAGTTAATACCAATAATACCAATATACCATTTGTGAGTTACTACTAATAAAAACAATATACTGTTTGTGAGTTACTACTAATAATAACAATATACCGTTTGTGAGTTACTACTAATAATAACAATATACCGTTTGTGAGCTACTACCAATAATATCAATATACCGTTTGTGAGTTACTACCAATAATATCAATATACCGTTTGTGAGTTACAACTAATAATAACAATATACCTTTGTGAGCTACTACCAATAATATCAATATACCGTTTGTGAGCTACTACCAATAATATCAATATACCGTCGTTTGTAAGTTACTACTAATAATAACAATATACCGTTTATAAGTTACTACTAATGATAACAATATACCGTTTGTGAGTTAATACCAATAATACCAAAATACCATTTGTGAGTTACTACTAATAAAAACAATATACTGTTTGTGAGTTACTACTAATAATATCAATATACCGTTTGTGAGTTACTACCAATAATATCAATATACTGTTTGTGAGTTACTACTAATAATAGCAATATACCGTTTGTGAGTTATTACTAATAATAACAATATACTGTTTGTGATTTACTACTAATAAAAACAATATACCGTGTGTAAGTTACTACTAATGATAACAATATACCGTTTGTGAGTTAATACCAATAATACCAATATACCGTTTGTGAGTTACTACTAATAATAACAATATACCATTTGTGAGTTACTACTAATAAAAACAATATACTGTTTGTGAGTTACTACTAATAATAATATACCGTTTGTTTGTGAGTTACTACTAATAAAAACAGTATACTGTTTGTGAGTTACTAGCAATAACATCAATATACCATTTCTGAGTTACTACTAATAATAACAATATACCGTTTGTGAGTTACTTCTAATAATAACAATATACCGTGTGTGAGTTACTACTCAGTATACTGTTTGTGAGTTACTATTCACTCTGAAATATAATCTACCCTGGATAATAAGGAAACATCTTGATATTGCCCTAGTTTTAAGCTTTTTTTTTAACATACATACAACCTGACCTTTTCTGCTAACCATGATAACAATATGCCTTCTCCCATCTCGATGTGATGAGTGGGACACGTCCACATACCATCAAGTATTCTTTCTTCTTCTAACGGGAGAAAGCAAGGATCGTATGGTGAACTACAGCACACTTTTAACCTAAATGATCCTACGTCTACTTTCGTTCTATCACTGCTAGTGTTGACATACAGTCGACTGATCTGATGTAGAGCAGAAATCAAGCATTCACGGATACTAGACGCAAGATCACTCATGATCAATGCTCTGTTTCTAGCATGTACAAGGCGGACGATGATATGTTCATCTTCACACTGAACATACATATCAAGCGACGGATCTATTGTGAAAACAGCAGATTTATGGAACAGCATACGTTCATTGGTTTCTTCATAGGTCTTCACCCCCCATATACTTAAACAATAGCTGATGAATCTGAAGGATAAGGCTGGAGGTATAATTGTACCATTCATATCAAAGACTATAGCTATATTTCTCTGATAGAAAGAAGGAGACTGAAGATATCCTGTATTATCTAATTTACGTATCATACTTGCTACGTAGTAGAAATCTGTTGGTATACAAATGTGGGAGTGTGGATCATAACGCTTAGGTTCTACCAAGATATCAAGATGTGTCATAACTGCTAAAAGATAGTCTTTTACCTTCCTAAACTTTGAGTATTCTTTATTTCTCCATATTTGATCGACATCTTGTTTCAAGATAATTCCTTTGCAATCCATTATGTCCCATACTTTTTTCATTCTGTCTCCCTTACAGAAAATCTTGTCAGTAATAATGGACTTGAAGGCATCAATCAGATGTGTAGGCATAAGTATAATATGTTGATCCAAGATTAATTCATCAAAATATAGAATTGTACCAACGGCGTGGTGGAATTTTAGAAAAACATTCAATTCAGGGTCGGTTAATGGACGAATAGCTTGTTGAGCATTTATTTTCTTCATGTCATCCATTGTAATCAAGGCAACACCTTTACGGACTAGGGATGCAATCTCTAGCTCTAGTGGCAGGAAACATTTTGGTAGGTTTTGACCCCATGTTGGTTGATGCTTGGCTTGTTGAATAAAAGTTTCCTTTATTTGTTCCATTTCAGGATCAGTCTTGTCTTTAGCGTTAACAAATATTTGATCATCGATGACCAAATGTGATGCTACTGGTGTACCTTCAAACATTTTCCTGATTTCACTGAAGATTTCCAGTCGTCTATTGCTTACAGCACTCTGTAAAACATAAAACAAACAAATTGAAAAACAAGCGTGATAAGTATCGCAAAGTGATACACTACCATTTTGCAGATCATTAGGATGTTAAAATAACGTTGATTAAACGTTATAAAACTGGCAACATTTCTATCAACAAAATATGAGTTAAATGCATCAGCCATTTCTGGAATACATGTAACCTTCATCGGAATGACTGTATATTGCTCCTCACAACTCGTTGCCAACACACTGCCTGTACCTTACTCCTCATACCTAATTGTCATGTTCAAACTAACTTACCTACACATGCATACAACTTACTACATATACTTTATTCTCATGTTCAGAATAACCTACCAACACACTTCCTGTAACTTACTCCTCAGACCTTATTCTCATGTTCAGATTAACCTACCCAAACACTTCCTGTAACTTATTCCTCAGACCTTATTCTCATGTTCAGATTAACCTACTCACACAATTCCTGTAACTTATTCTTCATACTATGTTATCATGTTAAGACTAACTTACCTACACGTGCATGCAACTTACTCCTCAGACCTTATTCTCATGTTCAGATTGACCCTCCCACACACTTCCTGTAGCTTACTCCTCAGACCTTATTCTCATGTTCAGATTAACCTACCCACACACTTCCTGTAACTTATTCTTCAGACCTTATTATCATGTTCAGATTAACCTACCCACACACTTCCTGTAACTTATTCCTCAGACCTTATTCTCATGTTCAGATTAACCTACCCAAACACTCCTGTACCTTACTCCTCAGACCTTATTCTCATGTTCAGATTAACCTACCCACACACTTCCTGTAACTTATTCCTCAGACCTTATTATCATGTTCAGATTAACCTACCCACACACTTCCTGTAGCTTATTCCTCAGACCTTATTCTCATGTTCAGATTAACCTACCCAAACACTCACTGTAACTTACTCCTCAGACCTTATTAGCATGTTCAGACTAACTTACATACACGTGCATGCAACTTATATATAATTATGAGTTTTTACTTTCCCTTTATAAGATTGTTCGGAGTTCGGTAATTTTGTTATTACCTTTATTCCTCAGACCTTATTCTCGTGTTCAGATTGACCTACCCACACACTTCCGGTAGCTTACTCCTAAGATCTTATTCTCATGTTCAGATTAACCTACCCACACACTTCCTGTAACTTATTCCTCAGACCTTATTATCATGTTCAGATAAACCTACCCACACAAATCCTGTAACTTATTCCTCAGACCTTATTCTCATGTTCAGATTAACCTACCCAAACACTTCCTGTAACTTACTCCTGAGACCTTATTTTCATGTTCAGATTAACTTACCCACACACTTCATGTAACTTATTCCTCAGACCTTATTCTCATGTTCAGATTAACCTATCCAAACACTTCCTGTAACTTACTCCTCAAACCTTATTATCATGTTCAAACTAACTTACATACACGTGCATGCAACTTAGTCATCAGACCTTATTCCCATGTTCAGATTAACCTACCCACACACTTCCTGTAACTTACTCCTCAGACCTTATTATCATGTTCAGATTAACGTACCCATGCACTGCTTGTAACTTACTACTGATACCCTATTCTCATGTTCAGACTAACTTAGGGACCGACCATTTAACTTGAAGAGGGGGGGCTATGTTTTCTTGTTTCGTACAGAATTTTTTCCCAGGACAACACAAGAGTTAGAATATTAATTTTTTTCCAGAATTAAACGTTAGGTTATATGACAAAAACTCTGAATCAGATTTTTTTTTCTCCGCCAAAATCAGAATATTTTTTTCAGCAACATTGGGAATCAGACTATTTCTTTAGAAAATAAATCATACCCCCCCCCCCCCCCCCCCTTCAAGTTAAATGATCGTTCCCTTACCCACACACCGCCTGTAACTTATTCCTGAGACCTTATTCTCATGTTCAGATTAACCTACCTAAATACTTCCTGTAACTTACTCCTGAGACCTTATTATCATGTTCAGACTAACCTACCCACGGACTGCCTGCAACTTACTACCCAGACCTTATTCTTAACCTTAAGACAAACATATGAACGCCTGCCTGAACTTTACTCTACAGATCTTATCCACATGTTCAGATTAATCTACACACACACTGCCTGCAACTTACTCCTCAGACATTTCCCTCATGTTCAGACTAACTTACCAGCATACTGTCTATAGCTTACTACACCGACCTTATCATCATGTTCAGACTAACTTACCAACACACTGCCTGCAACATACACCTCATATATTATACTCATGTTCGTCTTACTAACATACTGCTTGTAACTTACTACACAAACACCTCCGTTTTTAGTGGGGTTCGTGCTACTCGATCTTTAGTTTTATATGTATGTTTTGTAGATCGTTGCTTGTCCTTTTGTGCTTTTTAATTTGGCCATTGTGTTGTTCGTTCTTCTTCCGTTATACGGATTCTGTTTCCCCTTTGGTATCTTCATATTCATACTAACTTATCAACAAACTTGCCTGTAACTTAATACACAGACCTTAGCCTCATGTTCAGACTAACCTAACTTATTAACAAACAGCCTAGCGCTTACTCTTCAGACCTTTTTATGATATTCAGACTAACTTACCAGCACACTCTTTATAACTTACTAGCACACTGTCTATAGCTTACTCGTCAGACCTTATTCTGATGTTCAGACTAACTTACCAGCACACTGTATGATTTATTCTTCAGACCTTATTCTGATGTTCAGACTAACTTCCCAGCACACTGTCTATAAATTACTCTTCAAACCTTATTATGATGTCCAGAGAAACTTACCAGCACACTGTCTATAACTTACTCGTCAGACCTTATTCTGATGTTCAGACTAACTTACCAGCAAACTCTCTATAACTTACTCTTCAGACCCTATTCTGATGTTCAGACTAACTTACCAGCACTCTTCAGACCTTATTCAGATGTTCAGACTAACTTACCAGCACACTGTCTATAGCTTACTCTTCAGACCTTATTCTGATGTCCAGATTAACATACCAGAACAAGAACACTGTCTATAACTTACTCTTCAGACCTTATTCTGATGTTCAGACTAATCTACCAGCACACTTTCTATAACTTACTCTGCAGACCGTATTCTCATGTTCAGACTAACTTATCAGCACTGTCTATAACTTACTCTGCAGACCATATTCTCATGTTCAGACTAACTGACACTCGCAACGTGTGTAACTTACTTCTAAGACTTTATTCACATGTTCTAACTAACTTACCAACACACACTGCCTATAACTTACTCTTGTGATCTTATCATGTTCAAACTAACATACCCACGCACTGCCTGTAACTTACCAACACACAGTGCTCATCATCAATTTACACATTATACTTTATTATATGAATATCATGGAAATCAGAACTCACCTCTTTTATTTTATCTTTGTGTGTCAAAATAACCATAATTTTAGGATATCCTTCTCCACTACCTTTGCAGTAGGTGACTATTGTATTGATCCAAAATTTGACATAATCTGTAAAACAAAAGTAGGATAATAAATGGAGACACTCAAGAATCTGTATATCTCCTTGGAGTTATAATGTCTGTAATATGTATTGAGGATTCATTATTATCAGTAGTATATCAAACTTTCTGGGTCATGTGTATTGTATCAAATATATCAGTCGTCAGACTTTTTAATGTAGCTCCTTCTGAATTTGATAATTATGGATATTTACTTTTCATGAAGGCCATAATTGTACATTGATTGTCCATAATAAAGGGCATTAGGGTAATGATGTTTAGCACCACTTTCAGCAATATTTGAGTTATATCGTGGCGGTCAGCTTTATTGGAGGAAACGTAAGTATCCGGAGAAAACCACCAACCTGCCGCAAGTCTCTGACAAACTTCATCAGATGATGTTCAGTTGTATCGATAACACCTCAGCATAAGCTGGATTAGAACTCACAACTTTAGTGGTGATATGCATTGATTGCATCGGTGGTAAATGCAACTACAATATGACAACGACCACGACGGCCCTCTTTTATAATATGTCATAATTGCCTATCAATCCCCACAACATATTCGTGTCTGACCTAGATTTCCAATGTCATATGTCGTAGTCTTAGCTTTGTTCAATGATTTGAGATGAGAGGTGATTGTTCATTTTGTTGATATAGATGGAATTGCTGATCATCACTGTTTAAATTTCTTTTCTGTGTTTTTTTGTCATGATCAGTAAAATCCTACATCTAGAAGATAATAAATTTGTATTTAAAGTAAAGGATAACTTTATCATGTAATCGTGTGATTTTGGGTACTCAGTGTCATTCTAGTATTATAATGTATAGTACATTATACAGTTTTCCTGGTACCTGATTCATGTTGAGCATATGGTAAGAAAAGGGAACAGTGTAAAAATGGATGTGAAAGAAAACACAATTGAAACAGTTTAAAATGGCGCTTGTTTCTGCTCTTTGTAGTATAATTTGGAAGTTCTTTTCGATGTTTCGATATTACAGAATAACAACAATAAAAATATACGTAAATGACTTGCACACGCTACGAAACAGTCCTGAAAACCTCCCCACATTGACTCACTTTATAACTATTTCTAAAGCTTGTTGAAATAAAAGTTATACTGGATATATATATATATATATACTGGTAATATTTGGTTTCATGTTAGAATAATTAAACATCATATGAATAAAAAAAACTACTACCTCTTTGTGTTTTAGCTCCACCTTTTCCTGGAAGATACTCTTCAAAGGGACAATTTTCATCTAGGGTCCTACTACCATCTAAAACAAGCATGTATATTGCTCTGTACGTAAGAAACGTCTGATGGGTACTGTAGAACACATCTTGTCCACCAAAATCCCAAATTATTACTGGAACTATTTTTCTCTGATGTAATTTCTTCTTCCCGACTTCCCATGACTTTTTTAAGAATTCTTCCGGTGTTACTGTTATTTTGATCTCATTTACTTCCTTTCTTACTCCAAAGAAAGACTTCAAACTTTCAATTATGCTTGGTCTGCTAACAACACTGGCAGCACTAGGTACAGACACCTCTTTATTTTCTGGATCATGCAGCGATGATTTTCCAAGTCTACTTTCGGTCCCGACAGTGGTAGGGACATACACCTCTTTGTTTGCTGGTTCACTCAGTGATGATTGATGCTGTTTACTAAAGCCCCCGGCAGCAGTAGGGACAGACAACTCTTTGTTTTCTGGTTCATTCAGTGATGATTGTTTCAGTTTACTAAAGACCCCAGCAGAAGTAGGGACATACACCTCTTTGTTTTCTGGTTCAGTCAGTGCTGATTGTCGCAATTGACTAGAGATCCCGGCAGCAGTATGGACAGACGAGCCGACGACAGAAGTGCCAGGCAACTCTGGATTCATTAGAGCTATAGCTTGCCTGAGAGATTTATTAACCATGATATCCTCCAATGTAAAATCTGCATGGAAAAGAAAAATATGCACTGGTTGGTTATATGTACAGTTCTGACATGAATAGGGCAGACCTATCACATATAATATTGAAAAAAACACACAAATTAAAATAAATTCATTGTTACTTTTTTACTACAAATATGACAGAAAATGTTATGCATGTTGTATTCTTTGCTGTTAATATTTTTGAAAGCTTTATTTCAAATAATTTGAAATCATATTCTTCCATGACATATCTCAGGTATTGTTTGTCTAGTTACAGAAATGTATGGTTGTTTCATAGCTCACCTGGTTTATGTAACCTAACTCAAATTTTCAAGGAACATTCATTGGTTAAAATTGAATTTTTATTTCACAATGATCCGAATGTGACCAGCTGTCATGCAAAACACAATGTTTATTCCTGATTCTTCTATGATCCCTATTACAGCCTACCATTAAACCTTAGACCACAACGACCGTGAAACCGTAGAGCCTAGAAACAGGTCAAATTTCAGTTCAAAATAATTCACAGACTGTGGCTGTTACAAATAGTCCAACTTTAAATACATTTAGAATTCAAGGAATTCAATCTACATGTACTTCTGGATTAACAATTAGCAGTATTAATAATTGCGCAGTGAACTTTATCTTTCATCAATAATTTATCATTTTAAGATTCATCTTCTTGATGTTCAAAAATATTTATTCCACTTGTGGTTAATATTATTGTTATAACCCGTACTTGTCTTTTTACTGCCACATCAATTATTTTACCTGCAGCCATCATTTTGTATCTGACGTCTCTTTCGGTATAATAAAACACTTATTTACTAGATATTCGGGGAATAGTAAGTTTATTCATATTGACCCCTCGATACCAACTATTGCCATCGGCGAAGTTGGTATCTCGGGGTCAATAAACTAACAATTCTCCTCATACCCAGTCAATTTATACTTATTGCCTGGGTATGAGGGCAATGGTAAGTTTATTGACCCCGAGATACCAACTATTGCCCGAGGCGAAACCGATTGAAATAGTTGGTATCGAGGGATCAATAAACTTACTATTCCCCGAATATCTAGTTAATAAGTGTTTTGTTACACCGAAAGAGACTTCAGATGCAAAATGTTGGCTTAAAGTCAAATAATTGATGTGGCAGTAAAAAGGTACTGGTTATAACAATAATATTAACCACAAATAGAATAAACATTTTTGAACATCAAGAAGATAAATCTTAAAATGATAGATTATTGATGAAAGTTAAAGTTCACTGTGCAATTATTAATACTGCTAATTGTTAATCCAGAAGTAGATTGAATTCCTGGAATTCTAAATGTATTTAAAGTTGGAGTATTTGTAACAGCCACCGTCTGTGAATTATTTTGAACTGAAATTTGACCTGTTTCAAAATTTGATATATCATTCAATACATTTGCCAAAACAAAGTCATCAGACAAATAGTCAGGAATTTCCGGAACATTTTCATTCCTTCACCGATATTATTTTTCAATTTAAATTCCGACTTTGATTATCCGATCTTTTAAATCGCGCAATTGACTCAGACATAAAAGTTACGTCAACATGCATAACGGTAGCGGGGGAAATCCGGAATAAATATATACCCGTCACCGACTTTGTAAGGGTTGTTAGTGTTTGCCTACGCCGTTGACACACCCTTCAGACAGACCACAGGTGCTTGTGTAGAGTCAAAAATATGTTCGCTGTGTACCTGAAATAGGTACATAGCGAGCATATTTTTGACTCTACACAAGCGCCTGTGGACAGACTCAAAGTTTTAAATCACGTACTTTTGACACTTGCAAGTGTCTGTCAAATAGTTGGAAACTATTGACCGGTGAAGTAAACTTCTCGACATACATGTAAGCCTGGAAAAATAGTAAAACTATCGAGTTGATTTTTATATAGAAAATTATAACTGAGGTATAATAAAATTAATAAGGATATACTCGCTTTCTGTTGGTAACGCTTTGTCATGTGATTTTCTTTTCCTTTCCACGGTATAACCACTAAATCTTCCTAAGAATTCATTATTTATCACCTTACACCATAGGTACCCGATTCGTGGACCCCCCTTTTTTTATTTTTAATTCATCATTGTTGTGGGACGTTTTCATTATAAACAGTGTTGAACAACTTCAAGCATGACCAAAAACTCAATCCGAGATCGATATAAGCCCATTTCTAAAAACACAAAAACCCTCGATCCTCTACTGCTTACCCCGCGTTACTGGTTCCAGACCCTCTTCTCTCTATCTGTCTTTCTGAAATACAAATTATCAGTACCAGTTTCAATCTTTTTCAGTTTGAAAACGGCGCGTTTTCTTAGATCAATAAACTGGTACTGGTAATTTGTATTACAGAACGACAAATAGAGAGAAGAGGATCGGGAACCAGTAGCGCGGGTAAACATAGAGTTATCTTTTCTTGATAACGTTGGCGATAATTGAAAGTGAAGTACCCGGTCGCGAAAACCTCGCCGATTGCACAAAAGACGACCGATTTGTATATAGTTTTTGTATAGACATTGAGATGAGTGATTGAGGAAGGCGTACATGCATGAATGTTGCTGGTAATTGGATTTTTATATATTTAATTATTTTTTTCCGTCAAATATTCAACTTTCGCTGCTCCAGAGTTGTTTACCTTTAATATAATAGAGTAGAGGATCGAGGGTTTTTGTGTTTATAGAAATGGGCTTATATCGATCTCGGATTGAGTTGTTGGTCATGTTTGAAGTTGTTTAGCACTGTTTATAATGAAAACGTCCCACAAAAGTGACTAATTAAAAAAAAAAAGGGGGGGTGTCCACAAATCGGATACCTATGCCTTACACTGGCCAGGGGATGTCATAGGGAAATGGGACGGAATCGGCAAATAATGATGCTAGAAAATGACCGATTTTAGCATTCGACGTACCAAGTACATTCTCGTATAGTTCTCGTATATCGAGAAATTTTTCATTAGATAAATTTTTGACATATTTGAAGTGTGTATGCAAATTTAGAATCGACCGAATTCACAGTGTATAACCGAACAGTTTTGAAAAACGGAAGTTGCTGTGCTCTCCGACCAGGTAAGGTTAGTTGCTTGCAGAAATTTCGACATTTTGGATGATTATCCGTGATTTATTTTTTGTAAGCAAACATCTGCTTTGCAAATCATAAATCCTGGGATTTACCATATTCTAAAGTCACATTAATTTATTTGATAAAAATATATAGGGTAAAGTGGCCAAATTCCGGACACACGTTTCTCTAACCTGTCTTTTATGTGTCTATATATAATAGCTAAGGTAAAAATACATTACAAAAGAAAAAAAATCCATTCAGAAAAAATTGTCAAACTAAAAATCCTCCTGATTCTGATCCTGATCTTAACATCAGCTCGCTGGTAAGATTTGACCTAAAATTTGATTATATTTTACATCACATCAAAAATTTTACAAGAAGACGTATGTTGAATGCAAAATAATACAAACCTCCTTGGGAAATTATATATTTCAAATTATTACATCCATATTTTGTCACAATATATCCATAAATAAATGTCTGCAAACTCATTTACCTAACACGATGCACACATTAGCAGGTCCCTATAATTTGAATGGCTGAGTATATAGCCAAGGGAGATCATCATTTCCATAGCCTGCACTGGCCTGTAGATATTGACCGATTGAAAAAATTAAATGGCGACCGATTAAACCCGTTTCGATTGAAATATGGAATAGTATTCAATTATTGGACTTCATTGAATATATTCAACAATATTTCAGTTATGTCGTGGCGGTCAGTTATATTGGTGGAGGGATCCGGAGAAAACCACCGACCTATCACGGATCGCAAGTAACTGACAAACTTTATCACATATTGTTGTAGATCCCACTACCATACCATCACGACCACAGGGGCTCGCAGTTATATTTTTACGTCACCAGGAATGTGTTAAAAGAAGAAGGGAGGACACCTTTTTTGCTGCCCAAAGTGAAAGTAGAATTTGGCACCTTTTTTCGCTTCAAAAACGGTTTAGTCTTAATTCTTTCCATAATATTAATGCAAATATCGTTGTTTTTTGTTGATTGACTGGTTTACAGTGGAATAACACTCGTTTTCTTAATTCCAAGCGGTCTGGACAACTTCTTATCATACTCAATTCCGGTTTATACGGACTTAATATTAAGGTGAGTTTTCATTGGTCGAAGAATTTTTTGAAAATTTTAATATTAGGGTCTTATTTTTGGAAATACTACTCTATTCTTAAGACATTTTAACTTCACATTGTATAATTACCATGAAACATTGTGTTTAATCTTTGCTTGAGCCATCCTTGGTTAAAATGCTGGAAATTCTCCTAATATATGTTGCTTTCGATTTGTATTTCCCGCTTACTGTTGCTTTCCGATTTTAGAAAAAATGTATTTCGATTTTTTTATTTCGACCAATGAAAACTCGCCTTAATATTAAATCCGTATAAACCGGAATTGAGTATGATAAGAAGTTGCAATCGGCAAATCTCGGGTGAGTCCGCTTCTCTCCGTCAATACCTCGGCTGTAATACGGTATTTGATATGCGTCTACGCGTCATATTTCTTCGCCGGAAGATCGTATCACTTCAAACAAACATTGCGCACCACGAATAAGTTTTAAAATGGCGACAATAGATGAGTTTGTTTTGAAAAATATTGGTCTTTGATGAAGGTACGGAATCAGTCGACATTCCGACAAATGAAAATATATTATTATTGGACGAATATTCGAAAGTGAAATTATTTTAATACCTCCTTTATTGAAGATTTCCGAAAGTAGTTCCAATGGGAGCTATCGTAATACGGACGAGGTATGATGAAGGTACGAAATCAGCCGAAGTTGCGACGAGTGAAGAAGTTGTCCAGACCGCTTGGAATATAAGAACGAGTGTTATTCCACTGTAAACCAGCCAATCAGCAAAAAACAACGATATTTGCATTAATGTTATGGGAAGAACAAAGACTAAACCGTTTTTGAAGCGAAAAATGTGCGGAAATTATACTTTCACTTTGGGCAGCAAAAAAGTGTCCTCCATTCTTCTTTTAAAACATACCTGGTGATGTGAAGATATAACTTCGAGCCCCTGTGAGCACGACCACGATGCCCCCTCCCCTAGATGTGTATAAAACACTTGAACATTATCCAAGTTTATAATCTGAAGCATACATACCATCATATTAGGAAATTGAAAATGCACAGGTGACATTCATTACTACACTGGAAGTTTTTACATGATTAAAACACGATTATACAGGGGCGTAGATGAGGCTTAATAGTGTGCACGCCATAATTTTAAATGTTTTTCTCCCCTCCCCCCCCCCCCCCCCCCGCCCCCCAAGAAGTTTTTTTTCGAAGAGAAGCAAAATGGTGCGATTTGGGACCATTTCAGGGTTTCATATAAGATAGAGTCAAGCACAATTGTAATGACTCTGATAGACAAGAATTTCTTTAAATTTTCCAAAATCTGCCCTTCGTGTCTTAGAACACCTCCATTGCTTTGTACACGTCCATTTTAAAATCTCGGTGCATATGCAACAATCTAAGGAAAGATAGCCTGTCATTCTCCATAGTCGACCTAGCATACGTTTCCAAACGTCTCAGTACGCTAACTGACCTTTCAGCAAAAGTACTTGCTACTGGCATGGTAAACAAAACACATAATATTGTATCTATAGATGGATAGAGAACTGGATTTACAGAATCTAGTGTGGTACAAAGTGTTGTTGACAAATCATTGTCAACGGGTTCGCCATCTGGCAACTTCTCTCCTGAAATCCTCTAATGTCAGCCTGGTATGCCTCCTATATTGTAGCGACATGATATTCATTTGTTGTACAGCATTGGGCAGTAGATGCTGTTTTCCGATTTAAGGAGACATGATTCAAGTTCTGTAATGAAATGGTCCAAAAATGGATTGTACAAAGTAATTCCCAATACAGTGTTGGCGTTTCCGTGGCGTGATTGGCTCTGGTAATCTGTCTACCACATCGCCTGGGCAAGGCCGTCTTAACAGCATCATAGGTTCCCGTGCAAAGCAGTGCATGGGACCCCTACCTACACAACCACTCACAGGAATGAAAATGTAAATGTCAATAAAATTAAACGTATATTTATTGTACTGGTACTTCCAACATAATCAGTGTTTAAACATTAAAATCATACCGTACACAACATACGTAGATTAGCATTGGGCCCCTATACTCGTAGGAACCCCGGGCAACTGCCCAGCGTGCCCATGCGTTAAGACGGCACTGCGACTGGGCATACTTTCAGATATATCAAAAGATTTGGCTAAGTTAAGTGCATACTGATACAACTCATCCCAAAACGATTCGTCCTGTCGTTCAGCTCTTGGCATTTCAATCACTGTATTGAATTCTTTGATGACTTTAAGAAGGTCACATTTGGTATCTTGGAGGAATGTTGACAGATAAACAGTGCTGTGTAAAATATTTCCCGCTACTACCAAAGCTATGATAACTGAAACCGCATGATGGATGCAAGAAACTGCCCGGCTTTGTCATCGGCTTGGTTTTGTAAGCATTTTAACTCATGGACCACAACTCGATATGACGTCTTAAAGGTATACAATTGCGTCCGCTCGATTTGTCCATCGCATTTGACAGGGGATCCGTAATTTTGTCCTTTTTTCATGTTTTCCTTATTAGCAGTATCAGCTTCTCGTTCATCAAATACAGAATTGTCAAACACGAACGCGACTTCTTGAACAGTTGACATAACATTTCGAACTAGTCTATATATATACATAGTTACTATGACGTCTTATTAGCGATATATTAAATATACTGATATAATTAGACTGTTAAAAGTAGAAATATTTTTTTTTTATTTTATTTCCCAATTATTTTTAACATACCGATGTGCATGCCATGGCGTGACAGCGTATATGCAACTACGTCTCTGTTATATATCCGGCGACGACCAAGAATAATTTCCGTATTAGAAGAGTAAAAATTTTAAGACAATGACAAAAGATCAGACGGATAAGAAGAATGGCTTTAGAAACATTTAAAATTGTGAACAAAATAGCTCTTGTGTGCTTACAAAATTTAGTCAGTGTAAAACATTATAAATATTCTTTCAGGCATGTAAATGTTCTGGACGTGCCCCGGGTAAAGCCAACTCATTCAAATTTGCTGCCGCAACATTATGGAATAGCCTTCCGAACCATTTCAGGACTGAAAATAGTTTTTTCACATTTTAAAAGTCTGATCCGGTCCTGGAATGATTCGAAATGTTGCTGTTCTGCTTGCAGATAGCACATTTGTGTTAGCTGCTTTTCATTTACTCTTGCTTTTTGTTGCTATTGAACTATTATTGCTGTATTTTTTTGTTTGATTTCTGCATGAATCTTATTTTAATTTCAAATTGCATTATTTGCACATCATTCCAGTAATTGGGTAATCAATACAAGTTGATATTATTTTATTCTTTTCGAAATTTTTATAATCCTAAACATATGCTATAGTTCTAAGGAATTTTAATTCATTCTAATTTGTTGCCACATTTTTACTGCATGCAATAGCTGATCTATGTATGTTTTAAAGTAGTAATGCATGTTGTTATCTTGTGTTGTTTTAAGTTATGTATATGATTTTATATTCGGTCAAGGGCTCTTCAGAGCTTGTGTTGTGTGTTTGATTTTATGCCGAATCAAAATGGATTTTTCTTATCTTATCTTATGGTGGTGCCAGTTTTAAGTATTCAGTATACACTTTTAGCTGTTGCTTCTTTTTTAACTGCCGTGCTTTATGTTGGAGCATCTGTGTGTGGATCTTGAACAAGAGTTCAAAGAGGCACCTGCCACTTGGGTTCTTGTTCAAATCTATACACAGTCCTCCTTTTTTGCCTGTATTTCTTAGCTATTTTAGTTTGTAACTTTGCATGTGACTTGTGTTGTTTTATTGTTAATGTATATTCGGTAAAGAGCTCTGTAGAGCTTGTGTTTTACTGTTTTATTATGTACCGAATCAAAATGAAGTTTTCTTATCTTATCTTATTTTATCTTAAAAGACAAGGTAACAGCCTTATCGGTATAATAAAGCAATTGATTACTACATAAGAAGTAAATATCAGGATATGAGGATCTCTCCACTTATCACTCTCGGTGACCTGACCTGACCGAGGCCAAAGGTCAGTGCCAAGTCTAGAGATCCTCATATCATGGTGTTGACTTCGTAGGGAGTAATTAATTGCATATTTGGTTCTGTATAACACAATGATGATGCATGTCATTCACAACAGCATCTCCATTACTCAGTATGTTACGGAAAGGATTAAAACACATTTCCTTTTTCTGCGGCTTATGCTTTATTATTTAACCAGAAGGGTGTTTCATACCCTGTAGAACCTGAGGTCTTTATCTGTACAAGATTGGACCTCATTTAACATGGATAATTCATGCTAAATACAGTTGGGTCGTTAAACCCCTATTTCAATATTTCTCCATTGAAGTGTATTTTTATTTGATATTTTCCCACATATTTTACATTGTCTTCTATTTAGGTTATTAGTAAATAAATCATTACCAAATACCAATCAACAATTAGTTACCTTGTTTACCATTCAGCCATTCATCTGTCTCTCGGTCAATAAATGCCAGAGCACTATAAAGATCTATGCCTTCAGTAGATACTCTGACTTTCGTTGGCCCTTCTCCCACAAGAAATCTTGCTACAGTTGTTTTGCCAGTCCCCTTTTCCCCCAGTAGCATAGCACGTGCTTCAAACTGAGGGTAACTTTCTTCTTTTATTAAATTGGTGAAAACAGCTGCAGATTTTGCGTCCATGTGTTTCACCTCCAAGGGTAATCCTACAACATCATAAGTATATTTGTGAACACAGATGCTAATTTCTTGTTTAGTTTAAATGCCGTCATGTGCATCCCAATAACATTTAAACTATATTTGAGAATAAAGATGTCTATTTCTTGTCTAGTTTTAATGCCTTCATGCGTATCCCTATAACATTTAAAACTATATTTGAGAACACATATCTAAATTTCTTGTCTAGTTTTAATAACACCAAGAGCATTCTTACAACAACTGTCGTATATTAAAGAATGCAGGTGTCCATTTCTTGTCAAACTCTAATACCCCATTGGCCCAAGTGTATCCCTACAACAACTTAAGTAAATGAAAGAACACAGCTGCAGATTAATATTCTATTTTAATACATTCAATCATTTCTACAGTATTTTAAGTAGATCTGTGAACACAGCTTGTCAATTTATTTGTTTCCATTATTAATCGTAACATACGGCATTCTGACTAGTAACAAATCATAGACTAAATTTTACTTGGTCGTAACATACAGTGCTATGACCAGTAACAATTCATAAACTTGGTAGAATACAATATGAACACAGCAGTTAATCCATATGTAGCTATTACTAATCGTAACATACGGCATTCTAACCAGTAACAAATCATAAATTTGGTCGTAATATACAGTGTTCTGACCAGTAACAATTCATATACTTGGTAGAACACGATATGAACACAGCAGTTAATATATATGTAACTATTACTAATCGTAACATACAGCATTCTGACCAGTAACAAATCATAAACTTGATCGTAACATACAGTGTTCTGACCAGTAACAATTCATAAACTTGGTAGAATACAATATGAACTCAGCAGTCAATTTATATGTAACTATTACTAATCGTAGTGTTCAGTAGTATATCGGGACAAAGTCACATTTGAGGTGGAACTACCAGAAGTTACGGGAAGTGACGTCACCGGAAGTCAAGTGACCGGAAAAGACGTGGCCAGAAATGACGTCAGTCAGGTGACCAGAAGTATGTTCTACGCATGTGCAACCGTTACCATGTTTTTTTCTTACTATAGTAGTAGTACAAAATGTACCATTGCGCATGACAGGAAGTAGCATGGCTATTGAATGTGACGTCATCAAACGTCACGTGACCCTCAAGCAATTCCCATGGAAGGGTGAAGTGTGTGCATGCGCAACCGGAAGTTGCGCTATATCCGCCCTATTGGGGCCTATTCACCGGAAGTGACGTCATCAAACGTCACGTGACCCCGAATGCGTCTCCTTGGAAGGGTGGGATGGGTGCATGCCCATCCCTATTAGAGAGTCTCTTGACCGGATATGACGTTATGAAACGTCATGTGACCCCGTAGAGCTTTCCCTGGATAATATGGAAGCACGCATGCGCAATCGGAAGTGTTCTTGGTATGTGATCTTATTTGTTCTCAAAGTCCTATAACCTTATCATTTTGTACGAACTAGCCCATTCACTGGTTATCTGCTCCTTTCCCGCCATTTTATTTTCAAGAGGAGCGCCTTCAATAATTACATTTCTTACAAAGTTTGTTGTTTTCGGATATGTTGGAGGTTGTTCGAGGTTGTTCTCTACCACGTCCGCGTTCTCACTGTTGTATTTCTACTAAGTAGCCTAAGTGTCAAATGAATGACTTCATTATGTGTGGAAGTTACAAAATATATCTTTATATTATCAAGAAGTATATAAGATCATCTTTATATTATCAAGAAGTTTCTAAATTTATCTTTATATTATCTAGAAGTTTCTAAATTTATCTTTATATTATCTACAAGTTTCTAAATTTATCTTTGTATTATCTAGAGGTTTCTAAATTTATCTTTATATTATCAAGAAGTTACTAATTTTATCTTTATATTATCAAGAAGTTTTTATATTTATCCTTATATTATCAAGAAGTTTCTAAAATTTTCTTTATATTATCTAGAAGTTTCTAAAATTATCCTTATATTATCTAGAAGTTTCTAAATTTATCTTTATATTATCTAGAAGTTTCTAAATTTATCTTTATATTATCAAGAAATTACTAAATTTTTTGTATATTATCAAGAAGTTATTGGCTGCTGCTGCTGCTGCTCTGGATTAAACGTGCATGGTTGCTGCTGCTGCGGCGGCGAATATCCCTATGTCAGTGGTGGCGGCGGCGGTGTATGTCCCACTGTCTGTGGGACTGCATCTCTTCTCTTTAGACTCGTCATTCCGTGTTTATTTCTATAATGTCGCAACATGACGTCTTTTCTCGAACATCTCAGAATATTATTTACCTAATTTAGGCGAACTACTGTAAATTTTCTGACCATTTCTTTTACAAAACATGTAATCAATGTTTAACCCAGTTTGCTAAAATATGTACCTTTGTAAACAATATATAAAAACAATTACAATCAGCTTCATTATAATCATAACAGTTTTGGAAGCTAAATTAATAAACAATATAAAGCAAAGTAATGACCATAGGGTCATTGCACACCTCCCTACTCAATCATTGAATACTCCTGTATTCAAAAAAACATCATACACTCATCTTTTCATTACATATAAGTTATAGATAACTATTTTTAGCCTATTAATTTTACAATTAACTTTATCAATTACTCTTATTACCCTGTGTTCTTCTAACCAACAAATTAATAGCCATGACAAAACAGAAATATTGTTGAAAATATCTCATTAATTAAGGTCATGTTACCATAAACTTTATCTACCACATGTATAAAAATGGACATTATGTCTAAAAAATAAAGAGTTACCATCAATTAAAAACAATTTGCCAACTCTAAGCTTTCAACAATTAACATTAACTTGTTTTTCTTACTTCAATGGCAAATTAAATTCTACTATTTCAACCACGATTATACTAACTAACAAGTAATTAGGGTTTAAAGACACAACAATATCACAGAACTGGACTAAGCAATTTACTTCACACTTAGCTACTACATGTGGTAGTACCTGTAACAAATATATATAGTAAAACCTCGGAAAAGTCAGGGAATAAATATATCATCGTAACTTGTGGGGAAATTCTTTTCTGAGGAGCTACCTTATTAATTTAGTACCAATATACCAACTATTCAATTGTAGTTGCACATATACAATCCACTCCCAACACTTTTCCTATCTAAATTTACCAAATATACTTTTTACAATTAATATTATGCATATTTTTGTCTCTAAAGTCCTAAATTAAAGTCCATCAAATTAAAAGTTCATTATGTTGAAGATCAGTCGTCACTTAGGTGAAGGGACACACTAGCGGTTGATCTGGTGAACCAAGAAGTCAACGGACTTGCTACGAACTGAGGTGGCTCTTTCCACCATCTCGACAAATTCTGTATCCTCACGGGAGGTTATTTTCTTATTGGCCACTATTCTTAAGAACTCATAATTGTAGTACCTCACTTTACTACTAATGTTGTTGTCGGAGTGTTTGTCATCTTCCGAGGTGCCAGGTAAGACCAGACAGTTATATTGGTCCAACAGGTCGGTCCTGTTGATGACATTGAGCAACATGTTTTCAGCTCAATGGCTGTTGCGGCAAATTCCCATGTTAATTTCCGTTGGTCAGAGCTCATCTTTTTCCATCCATGTGGAGGCCAACTGATGGTGGTGCCTTCTAACTTCAGGACTTCACCTCTATCCCAGTTTCGACGGGTGGGAGGTACCAGAGGCATAGCACCGAATTCGAGAATATTGCGGGCACGTTGCTGAATAGTATCTATGTTTCTAATAGGTTATTTTTCTGACAGCGGCTTGTTGTTATGTGTGTCACTAGAAGATATGACTTGAGTTGGTTTTGACTGTGAACTAGGCAGGTTAAGTTTTAAGATGGGTTGGTTTTCATTGTTGCTCGTAGTGCAATCTTGAATTGGTTTTGGATGTAGAGTTAACGTTGTTACACTGGCTTTAGGTTTCGGAAGGGGGATTCATAATAAGGGTAATAACAAACTTACCGAACATCGATAAGTAATAATTTCCAAATTTACCCCAGATTTCATAGACACTTGTTTTACATTACATGTATTGTTATTATTTCTATTTTAATTCCAATATAAATTTGCATCTGTATTATAAAGTCGGTTTGGAAACCACACCAGTTTTCTCATATTCATTAAGATCCATCATATATCTTAGATATTGTTATGTCCAATATTATGTTGTCATTCTTTATCTGTATCCCGTTAAGCATCTGTACAGTAGAATGTGATGGTATTGTACATTATTTTGTTAAATGTCTTGATCAATCCACTATAGGGATTGGTAAAAATGCATCTCACACACAACTAATAATATAATCGCAGTTACTTGTTAACTTCAACACACAAAAAACAACAATCATCATCATTCATTATACATTAGTTCTTGAAATATCTCCCTTGATAACATTAGTAAATATCAGGCTGTCTTCTCTTGCCTTGATGAATACTAAAAATATATGTATGTGTTCTATGAAAGTTTGTAATAAACTATAATGAAGTGTGTGTTTGATTTTCCTTGTATTCTATAGATAAACTAATTTACAATCTGTGTTTAATGTTTTTTATCATGAAATTCTTTTTCTGTAATGCGAGTATTTACACAAAACTACTATTTAAACAAATAAATAAACATAGACTAGAGGCAATTATCCACCCACACATTACGTTGGGCCATGGTCTTGGTAAATCTGCTCTCGTAATTTCCCATCTTTAAGCATTCATTCGCTTAAAAGTAATTAATGGGATGCTGCATAGACAATGGATTGATGAAAATGGTTACACTACTTATAAAAAAATACTTTTATATGGGGATCGGTGTCTTACGGGGACTTGCTGTTTCTGGAACTATTCTCCCATTGGAAAAAAAGTCTATGTGGTTTTCTATATTGATTTTGTTAGGGGAACCCTCTTTCAGAAAGCTAGTCATTCAGAAGCTTTCAGTGACCGTTTATTATCAAAAACGTTTAAGCGATTTAGACACATTAATAAAAATAACTATCACGAAAATTATTTCATTCCAGCCATCAGAAATATTCATTTAATATTAAATTACTTAAATTAATTTGATTTAAGCTATGACGGGAAAAAAATCCTGTGTTCCCTTTTTAGTATCGTTTTTGTCCTTCCCTGTTCCCTCAATATCAGCCTAGGTAATGGCTGTTTTCTTAACACCAATTTTACTAACTGGCACACCTATACAACAGTATACATATCATTTTGACAGAAGTTACAACTTTGTAAAGATTTCCAGCGTCGAAAATAACTTATAAACATACTAGAAACGTGAATGAGATTGAAGGTCAAACAAGGCCGTGAAATAACGGTCATATTTACTTCATATCTAGGAATCGAATTTATCACATAAAGTATTAAAAAAATCTTTAAACATTCATTTTGACAGAAATGCCAACTTTTGTAGAAATTTTACAAGCGTCAAAGTTTATTTTTAAAATATCCGAAATGCGAGGGCCATGTCCGAAAGTGTCTTACTTCACCGCGCAATAACCGGTATAACTGATCACAAGAAGTCTGAAAAAATCGTTAACAAATCACCCCTTTTGAGAGAAATGTCCACTGCGAAGGTCTGTCGACAAAGCATGTAAAAAAACACAAATATTAACGAATAACTTTCTTTAAAAAGTCGAACTAAATTCTTTCTTTTTCCGGAATTTTTTTTTTAATACACAGGTGTCCAAAATATCACATGGACAATGGTGAGCAGCGAATGGATATGGAATGTGTCATTCAAAGTACTGAGTGCTGATTGACATTTCATTGCAATCGTCATGACATTATTTATATATGTTTTACCAAATAATTTTTTTATGTAAAAGAATGAAAGTTTAGAAATCCAAAAATTACCCAAAATAACAAGATACACTCAATAGGCAATACTTCAAATTTTCGGTCTTTTGAAAAGTGTTCCATTGTCGAAAATAATTTCAAATAATTAAGACTGCTTGGGATTTTTTAAATATAATTATTTGGTCTTCATTTTATCCCAAGCTGGTAATAAAAAAAAATATAAAATATCCTGTGAATTCAAAAATGAAAAAGAAAGAAACAATGTTCTATGATTATCACTTCCCATTACAGAGACAAGTCATTTTAGTTGACAAGGGAAAGTTTCGTTCAAGCTCTTTTTCATGTGGGCAAATACATGTACATGCATAATATCTGCTATTACTGTAATACATATTGGAAGTGTTTTTATTTACATCTTCATATTTTATAATAACTCATTGCCATAACATGTGTTTGAATGAGATTGTATGTCGGTGTAAACAAAATGTTTGCAATTAGGTATTTACCAACAAAAATGTGGTATACATTTTCTATTTAATGCTGAAAACACTAACCTTTGTATATTCCATGCATATACATATTTTGTAACTGCTGATCATGAATAAATAGAATGTGGGACATATTTATTATTGTACAAGATAGATACAGTACTTTGAAATAAAAGAAACAAACATGGACATTTGTATACCTCATGACAACAGAGGCATACAGATTCACCTTACTGTATTATGGCATGATATTTCTGATGACTTCTATGCACAGTAGAAGTTCTGCAATTTGGTTGTATGTATCAAAAATAGGGACTTTAATCGTAAAAAAATGAGACACACTACTTTTCATAATTATTGTAGTGGATGGGTGAATTATACACACGTTTCAGCAGTTTATTTAGTTCACTTAATAAAGGAAATAATTTTGAGATGATATGCAATTCCCAAACACTTTTTAATACAGATACATGCATGTATAAAAGTTAATATGCCACATCCATCTGCCTTAACGTGTAATGATTTATAATTGATTATAAACTAACATTTTTTTCTTATAGTTATATATACATTGTTTGTCTTTTTTTTCAGTAAATATTGACTAATGGCAATATATGAACAATAGGGCTATAGAAGTGAGTATATGATATCAATTCTTAGTTTTATCTGAAAAATGTTACCATTTTTTTTATCATTCATATGCTAAGCCATGTAGTGCAGAATTTCATAAATTCTCTTTGCAAGTTATTTCCTCATCAAATTTAACACTGTATCCTAAAAAGTTGCAATTGGTGAATGCAGTGACAAAGGTAATTTCTTTCACAAAACCTTTTGCAGTTTGTTGCTCGCGTGGAAAAATACTCTATCCCAGTCAAGTTCACTGGCTGAAAAATGTTGATGAAATCTTATGGCGAGCACGGAGTTTCATTTCACCGAGTAGTTCTTTAAAATTTGAAAAAAGTGGTTCGAGGTATTGATGCTGTATCAAGTTGTTATGAGTGTTTAACAAAATTATCAAAAGGTCAAAACTTTTATTTGTTTGATGATTTTGGTGAGATTCCTGACTGTGTCAAGTCTTTAAAGTCCTACAATGAATATCGAAAACTAGCTATTGGTTCGCTATTTTACTGTACATTTAAGCCTTCAGGTTATACCTATTTGCACAGTGTTGGTGATATTTGGTTTAATAAAGACCCCCGTGTTTTCAGAGTTATGGTTGGCCTTCTTTATGAAGGACAAAATAAAGAACTGTCAACTACCAGCACTGATTTGAAAAAAGGTTTTGATGTGGTTTCAGAAAAAACAACAAACAATATAAAGAGTTTTTAAGCAATTTTGAAACAATTATTGGTCATTTTGAGACTCTTTTTGCATCATCCTCTTTTCCTTCTGCACCCAGTTCTACTAAATATATTAAAATTGCAAAGTGAGGGAAACTCTTGGTCGCTGATTTTGAAAAGCAAGAAGGTTTGCTTTTCCCAGCAGACAAATTCATATCCTCAGTAGAACCAACAAATATACATGATGTGCAAATTGTGGAAGACGTTTTACTGGAAATTGCAGATAAAGTTGGAGAAGCACAGGTTTTATCAAATGGGGATGAACACTTGGCGACAAAACTTTTCCCACATCTTATCCCATATGGTAAGGGTTCATGGTATTGGAGAAAAATGCTCTTACTATTGGAAAATATCACAAAATGCGTCTTATACATTTTGACAGAAGATGGGCAAATGATAGGCTTTATCCATTTTTCACTTTTGATGAAAACATAAAACAAAGGCTTTTTTTTTTTACCAAAAATGTTCTTATTACAAATAAATATAGAAAAAAACATTATCAGCTGAAAACTTAAAGGACAGCGATTCCTACTATCAGCATGGGTCATTAGTGCCTGCAACAGTTCCTGGAAGCAAGTCATTTTGGACTAAGAAATGGTTCGATTTAGTAGCTATAGTTTCTGAAAATGGTCCAGCTGACATTTTTTTTCTTTAACAGCAAATGACTCTTAGCCTGAATTAAAAGACATTCTATAACAGTATGAAAATCCAGCATCTATCCTACACACAGTTGAGCCTACAGAGGACTTTTTCAGTGCTTTAGTACAGTTAAATCTCTTATATTTGGTTCTTCAAGTGTCTTTGGAAAAGTTGAAAATTTCTGGTATAGAATTGAAGCTCAGAATAGGGGTGCTCTCCATATTCATGGTATGTTGTGGCTTGAGGGTGAAGTACCTGTTGATGCAGTTGTTGTGAAAAGCCTAGGGGTGAAGATTGCAAAATCTTGCAGGATTTGATTGTGAAATATCAGTTGCACTCATGCAGGCCTATTAGATGTTTTAGGACTAAAAATGGAAATGCTTCTAGGACATACAAATATGGTTTTCCTTACAGTCCTCGTGAAAATGATGGGTGTGGTGATGATGGTGTACGTTTCGAATATAAACGCTCAGAAAAAGAGGATATGAATGTTGTTCCATACAATCCATATCTTTTGTTAGCATGGGGTGACCATGTTAAAGTTCAGAAAATAACTAGGTCAGGTTTGGAAAGATATTTAGTGAAGTATATTTCCAAAGTTGAACCAACGTTTGGCTTGCAAGTGGAGTACACAAATGATGTTGTGAAATATTTAGAATCTAGAATTATTGGTGCTCCAGAAGCCATTGCTGTCCAACTATCCCACATAATTGTTGATTCTAACATGCAGGTAATTTTCATAGATACAAACTTTCATGAAGATAGGCTTAGTATACTCAAACCTGTAAATCAAATAAATGAGGATGATGATGGGGATGAAATTTTTCAACCTGGTCATCGTGAATATTACATGTGTAAACCTAAGGTAGAACCATTTATAACTATGACACTGCCAAATTACTTGACTTCATATAGTGTGTTATCTACTAACAATGCAAAAATTCCAAAATTTGCTGCTGAAAATGTTTGGATCGATCAAAATGAAAATAGAGTTATTAAAAGGCAGAACGTTTTAATTCCTAGATACCAATTTTTGACACCTTTAGATGGAGAAAACTTTTATTACCAGCAGTTTTTGTTGAAAGTCCCACATTTTTCTGAAGCTGAACTGTTGTCTGGGGAAAATGGGTCACATACATACAAGGGAAATTGCTATATCAGAGCTTTGTTTGAATCACGTGATGAAATAGATGTTGCATTTAAAGAAATGAAAATTTGCAACTTTGATCCATACAGTATATCTAAGATGGCTAGAAAAAATTATGTTTGATATGGGACTTGGGGAATCTATTCCATTTAATTCTGAAATTGATTCCGAAGATATACCTGTTGTTGAGCTTGAATCAGATCATGTAGATGAGGGTATATCTGCAGATGTGAAAAAAATACTGTCAGTCTCAAGGTGTAAATTTTTGGCAGAAAAACAAGAATTTGATTCCAGAGTTTCTAAAATGACAAATGACCAGAAAAAGGTGTTTGACTTTGTTTTCGAGTGATTAGATGGACAAGTTTTGGCTTTTGTGAGTGGTCTTGGGGGGACATGAAAATCATTTTTGTTGCATTATTTAATGATGAAAATGGAACTATCAGCTTTAATAGTTGAGGTACTTGCAACTTCTGACAATGCTGCTGTCTTGGTAGGAGGTCACACCATTCATTCTTTTTTTCAAAATTGGAATTGATTTGAACTGTAATTTATCATATCAAGATCAAACTTGGCATTGAATAGTCTCAACACAGGCAATCATTATATATGAGGTTAGTATGAGGTCTGGGGAATTACTTGAAAAGATTGATGAGATCTGTCGCCAAACTGCCCAAGGATCTTTGAAAAATCTTTCGGCGGAAAACATGTCATTCTTTTTGGTGATCTGTTACAGCTCCCAGCAGTAGTAAAAGAAAACACAACTCATCAAATTCATGAAAGTGTTATTTTTGAAAATTGTAAGCCCTTTTTTCTGGATCAAAATTGTCGACAGAAAAACGATGTCGAATTTTCAAATATGCTAAATCGTATCCGGGTGGGGGCTCATGATGAATCAGATATCAGGAAACTTATGTCACAAGTATGTGGTTCATGTCACAATTCAGAAAAATGTAAAGATCTTCTTGGTTTGTCAGGTAATATGGGTATTTGTTCAAAACATTAACAGAGGCAAGAAATAAATGAAAAAATTCAAACTAGCACTTTGTCAGACAACCTTTATTTCATCTCTATGCAAGGGATTATGACACCCCAGGGCAACCTCTCCCTTTTTTATTCTGAAATTTTGAACACAATGAAAGGGGTCATGCCAGCACACATTTCAGTTAGGAAAAATGCTAGAGCTATGATAACAAGAAACTTATATGTGTAAGGGGTATTGTGAATGGAACATGAGGCATATTAAGAAGTGTCCATCAAAAAGTTCTTATGATTGAACACCATGTCACATGTTACAAAAGTAAAGCAGAGAATATCACTACGAGGCACCGGCAGGTTTGTATATAGACTGCAGTTTCCCATTATTCTGTCCTGGGCATGTACTGTTCATCGTGTACAAGGTACAACTCTTGATAGTGTGTTAATAAATTTGGACAAAACATTTTTACACCTGGACAAGCCTAAGTTGCTTTAAGTAGAGTTGCAAGCTTTGACCTTTTGCATCTCATGTCATTTGATCCATCTAGCATTACTGTAAACCCTAAAGTAGTTGAACTGATCCAATATGCAAGATTAAATGGAAAGTTGAAAAGTTTAGTTCCAGAGCATGACAACAATTGCAACACAGAAATGCATGTATCGCCATCTCCCATTGTAAAAAATCAGAAAACTGATGACCAAAAAATCGTGGAAAAAAAAAGGAAATGATGTTTTTTGTAAAAGATTTGGCAGATGAAGGATTTAGTATGATTATTGGTAATTGTCGTAACATTTTCAAGAAGTTTTTACCTCTCAACATGTTTTTCTTGCCCAGTAATTTTCCAAAAATTGCATCGGTTGTACAAAAATCATCCCCAGCATTTACTGAAATTAACAACACAATACAGAATTCAGAATTCCTTTTTTCAAAGTTCAAACCATACTTTGGACATGATAGTTTTGTCAAAGCTTCATCCCTCTTTTAGCCAACAATATTTACCTGTTCACACAAGTTCAGATGGAAACTGTCTTTGACATATGGTATCTATTGGTTCAGTGGGAAATCAAGATTTAACTGTGTGTCTGAGACTATTGACAGTTGAGATTTTAGTAACAAAGAAAGACTTCGTTCAAACTTTAATGAGATTTGATTTGCAACACAGACACCAACCATGTGCTCAATCAGACATTGAGGTGTTATACTTCCAAGTACTTGAAACTGCAAGAAAATGGAAAGCATGGGGAGGAGAATATCATTTACTTGCCTTAAGCATAGCTTTACAAAGGGACATTTACATTTATTCTACATTTAGAATTGATGGAATAACAAATATGCAATCACTGAAAATTTATTTGATTCTGCGCTAGCTGAAACTCGGGGGCATCTACTTTACAGGTCTCCTCAATGTTTTCAATCCAATCGGTACTCAGTATGCAAGCCTATTTGTGGCTTCTTCTTTTGTATCTCATTATATAGCGTTATTAAAGAAGGAAAGAGACCATGTTTTCTTTACACTTTCAACTCAGTTATTTCAGTCTTTCTTCCCATAACATATCAACTCCTACTAATCAATCAATCCCATAACATATGAGTTTTTCTACTAAACTATGAAGTTGTTTGACATTTACCCATTTTCAGGTCTTTGGTTTTGTATGGATTGAAGATAATCTTTGACATTTACGCATTGTTGTATAGCAATTAACATTCGTAGTCGGCATGCTGGTGTCACAGGATTTTCAGGTCTTTGGTTTTCAGTGGATTAAAAGCTTTGACATTTACGCATTGTTGTATCGCAATTAACATTCGTCTTCGGCATGCTGGTGTCACAGGATTTTCAGGTCTTTGCTTTTCAGTGGATTAAAAGCTTTGACATTTACGCATTGTTGTATCACAATTAACATCCGTGGTCGGCATGCTGGTGTCGCAGCATTTAAAGGTCGTTAGTTTTATACTGTTTTCAATCCAATCGGTACTCAGTATGCAAGCCTATTTGTGGCTTCTTCTTTTGTATCTCATTATATAGCGTTATTAAAGAAGGAAAGAGACCATGTTTTCTTTACACTTTCAACTCAGTTATTTCAGTCTTTCTTCCCATAACATATCAACTCCTACTAATCAATCAATCCCATAACATATGAGTTTTTCTACTAAACTATGAAGTTGTTTGACATTTACCCATTTTCAGGTCTTTGGTTTTGTATGGATTGAAGATAATCTTTGACATTTACGCATTGTTGTATAGCAATTAACATTCGTAGTCGGCATGCTGGTGTCACAGGATTTTCAGGTCTTTGGTTTTCAGTGGATTAAAAGCTTTGACGTTTACGCATTGTTGTATCGCAATTAACATTCGTCTTCGGCATGCTGGTGTCACAGGATTTTCAGGTCTTTGCTTTTCAGTGGATTAAAAGCTTTGACATTTACGCATTGTTGTATCACAATTAACATCCGTGGTCGGCATGCTGGTGTCGCAGCATTTAAAGGTCGTTAGTTTTATACTGTTATTTATTTTTTTATTTTATTATGGGGGGAGTAGGGTTTCAAATATACTGTCCTTAATCTTCAATAATTGAAACCATATTTTGATGTTTTACAGATACCTACTCCATACTTTACCTGGATTTTCGGTATGTTAAAGATGAATCAAATGAAATGTGATGGTATTTGCCATGAATACATATATCATGGTAAATGCCATCGTTCAAATTGTAGGGAACATCATTTGTGAAGGAGATTTCCATATGTTGACTCACATGCACATTTGGATGAGCTGATTTATGGAAACTTCTATGGTAGGAGGTACGAATTTTATTACAACGGTTTTGACTTTCCACCAAATTACAAAAGTGTTGTAGCCAACCTTGTATTTCCCCAACATTTCAAGCACACATCAGATGCCATAAATTTATCTTCCAATATATATGGTACTGTTGGGTTACACCCAAAGTACTCAAATGTGTTTGATGATAACATCAAGGCAACTGTACATTCACTTTTAAAACTCCCAAAAATTAAGGCTGTTGGGGAGATTGGGCTTTGCAAAAAATATTTGCATAGAGGTGTAAGTGTAAGTTATTATACCAATTAAACTTGATTTGTAGATTTGCATCCAGCTTTACAAAACATGCAGCGGATAGGATTTTGTTTTTTCATCCATTCACTCCCAACACTTTCTACATTCAGTATGATAAACATTCTGATAATGGGTCATTTATGACAACACCATGCTCATTGCAGATAACTAGAGTACCGTTCCACAACGTAAAATGTATGCACACATAATTATTTCTTAGAAAATAGAAACTTATTTGCATGTAAATCTGACGAGTGCTTTATGAAACGTTGTCCAGAGGTGGAAATAAATTTTAGAATTTCAAGGTCATAGAAATGTATGGTAATTGTAATTTAAAAAAAAATCATCAAATTAAGGGTGGACCAATTTTTGAGGGGACTGTGGGGATGAAAAAATACAAATGAATTTAAATTGGCAAGTAATTTTATGAAAATAAATGACAAATGGCTAGAAAGTTAGGTTGGATTCACTGATACAGCCTTCATTTTCTGAAATATTCTCTTCTTTTATGTAAGTGAAAAAATGGTGGTGGGCTTTACAATAGTTTCATTAGTTTTTGATTATTTATAATTTATTTAGGTGTGTAATTTTGCTTAAAATAAATGTAAAAGTGGAGACAAGAAAAAAAAAAGAAAAATATATGTTTTTTAATATGTGTACATGTATGTGTCAGTGTTGTACAGATTTGCAAGTATCTTTGATGCAACACATTTTTGTTCGGTTTTTGTCAGTTTAATTCTAGGTTCTGTACTTATTCATGTGGGGGGGGGGGGGGGGGGGGTAATATTATGTGTCCCTGTACAGTTTATGCTCCAGTTTTTCATTGAACTGACAGATCATCAGGAATGCTTTTATTTTTTGTTTTTATGTTTGTTTGTTTGTTTTTGTAATTTTTATGTGTGTGTGTTGTTGGTTTTTTTTTTTTTTTTTTTTTTTTTTTCTATTCTTGCCCATTTTCTGGCTTTCGGTTGTATGTTTGTTAAAGCCAGGAGCAAAACTCAAGAAAAATCTTTCAATTATATTTAAAATGGAATTAAAATTAAGATATTAATCTGTTTGGTGATTAGTGTTTTTTTCCCTTCAATTTGTTTTGTTTTAGCAGATTTACAATAAAAATTAAATCTTGAAAAATTTAAATGGTTTTCAAGTTGACATGCATCTTTTCTATGAGTACAATTAATTGTAAATGTGTTATCCTTGATATTCTTTGTCTTCTTGAAACTGGTTCAAAATTATACAGTATTATTTTCAGAAACAATAATGTTTGCACGACTTCTGCTCATGACTTAGCATGAG
This sequence comes from Bathymodiolus brooksi, assembly GCA_963680875.1. Lineage (NCBI taxonomy): Eukaryota > Metazoa > Mollusca > Bivalvia > Mytilida > Modiolidae > Bathymodiolus > Bathymodiolus brooksi. The sequence continues at coordinate 46,781,689 of OY804584.1, forward strand.
GAAATATAAAATGTAACGAAGGAAATATTTAGTCTCATATATTAAAAATTGTTTCTTACAATACAATTTTGCTTAATTATTAATACGTCTCATTTCCTCATTCTGGATCCCTAGAGGGCGCCATGAGAATACCATATATGTTAGTAAAATGCCATCTAATTAGTCTTTTTTTTTTGTATTCATGGTGTATCTGCCAATAAAACCGGTGGACGTGGTAAACATTGCATTTCTTTTTATTCTTTTTAACTTTGTCTGTATTGTTCTTTAGGGGTTTATTTTGCTAATGTTGGTGTGGGAAGAGCATCATGATCCCCAAGCAGAAAAACCAAACACCTATTTGAGGAATAACAAAGTTTTAGCTTATTATATATTGTTCAAACTGGTCTTTACTTGATTAAGTGTTGAACAATCTGCAGATTGGAAAAGACAAAGAAATACATTATATGTGGCTGATAAACAAGTACTTGCTACTGTGGTGATTGGATGCAAAAATAAAACCAGAATTGCTTGGATAAAACAAATATATATATAGATTTCAAAATTTAGAAAATTAGGAATTAAATAATTACTAAAAAGACTTTATAGCTTATAATGTAGGCCAAATGAATTCCTGTTGAACCGGCTAACTTTTGAGGGTAATCATAACCACTGTGCCACCACTTGCTGCTATAATCTTCTTTTCTAAGCAAAATGTACCAAAACGATTACACCATGATATTAATCCTGGATAACTGCTCGGTATTTGTTTTACATTTATTTACTTATAGTTGCAATGAGATCCATTGGAAAAAGAAATCGATGTACGTGTAATATACAGTTCAATGTAAAATATTGGTATGCAAGACATTACAGGCTGAAGGTCACTTGCATAGATAACAAAATGCAAATACTTGTACCTGAATCTTTGAAAGAGGACATTTTAAAATTATATCATGATGTACCTACAGCAGGCCATCTAGGAATATATAAAACCTTAGAGAAAATAAAGCAGCATTTGTATTGGTCATCTATGAAGGATTATGTTACGAAATATTGTAACTTTTGTGATTCATGTGCTGCACGCAAGCCTTCAAGATCTAGAAATAAAGCACCACTGGGAAAATATGTAGTGGGGGCACCCCTTGAAAGGTATGTTTAGACATATTTGGCCCATTATCAAAGAGAAGAAATGGAAATATATTCATCTTAACAGTTTGTGATTGTTTCTCAAAATGGATAGAAGCTTACCCACTAAAAGACCAAGGAACAAAAACAATAACAGAGACGTTTGTCAATCAAATTGCTTGTCGCTTTGGCACACCAATGCAGATACATTCTGATCCAGGGGGAAATTTTCAGTCCAAAATTTGTGTAAACATTTATCCATTGACAAAACCAGAACAACAAGTTTTAAGCCCCAGTCAAATGGCAATGTTGAAAGATTTCATCGTACCCTTGCTACAATGTTAACTATGTACATTGCAAAAGAACAGAATAGATGGGATGAATACCTTTCCCAAATTATGATGGCCTACAGGTCCTCAAAACAGTTAAGTACTGATCAAACCCCTAACATATTAATGCTAGGAAGGGAGATAACACTTCTTTTACAAGTAGTTATAGAAAGCCCCAAATAAATACTGGAAGCACCAGATGTGAATGGATATGTGCAGGAAATGCAAACTCGTGTGAATTTGGCACATGAAATAACAAGAAAACCCCTAAAGAGAAAAACAGAATACCAAAAGAGATACTATGATACAAAGTCTAGGAAAATATTTTTTTTCCAATAGAGCAAACAGTATGGTTGCATGACCCAACCACAAAGGTCGGTGTATATCATAAACTGTCTCCAAACTGAAAGGGGCCTTACAGTATCATCAAGAAATTAATGACCTTCTCTACCTTGCTAAGAAAAGTACAAAACAGACACCCAAGGCATTCCATATTGATCGACTTTTACCCTATCGGGACAAAATCTTCCGAAATGGTTCAAATCAAATCATAAATAAATTAGGAGGCAGTAATTGTGTAAAAGTATTAAGTACATTCCCATGTATAGTGTATTCAGATGTTAATAAGTGTAGAAATTTATTTTAGTGTTGTTGTAGGAAACAGAGCTTAGTTAATAGATGTTGTGCACCCTCTATAAGATGATATTAAGAGACAAGCTATGGTATTTCATTAGTAGCGCTAGTCAAATGTGTGGGTGGATAATTGCCTCTAGTCTATGTTTATTTATTTGTTTAAATAGTAGTTTTGTGTAAATACTCACATTACAGAAAAAGAACTTCGTGATAAAAAACATTAAACACAGATTGTAAATTAGTTTATTTATAGAATATAAAGAAAATCCAACACAGACTTCATTATAGTTTATTACAAACTTTCTTGGAACACACACATATATTTTTAATATACATCAAGGCAAGAGAAGACAACCTGATATTTACTAATGATATCATGGGAGATAATTCAAGAACTAATGTATAATGAGTGATGATGATTGATATATTTTTGTGTGTGCTGAAGTTAACAAGTAACTGCGATTCTATTATTAGTTGTGTGTGAGATGCATTTTTACCAATTCCTATAGTGGATTGATCAAGACATTTAACAAAATAATGTACATTACCATCACATTATATACTGTACAGATATTTTTCCGGGATAAAGTTAAAGAATGACAACATAATATTTCACTTAACAATATCTAAGATATATGATGGATCTTAATGAATATGAGAAAACTTGTGTGGTTTCCAAACCGACTTTACAATAAAGATGCAAATTTATATTGGTATTAAAAGAGAAAAAATGACAATACATTTAAAGAAATCTGGTGTAGATTGGGAAATAATTACCTATGAATCCCTCTTCTACATTACAGAATGTCAGTAAACTGCTGGGAATGCCCTGAGGTGTTTAACACACAAAGACAACTAATGGCCCATGGCACAGCAAGACAGCAGTTATTGTATTTGTGCAAGTATTGTGTCCTTGGTGTTATGAGGACAACATTGAATACAAGAGGCCGGCAGAGCTCAAGGAGCAGGAAAGAAACACCACCCTCTGGAGACCAGAAAACTCCTGAACTTTCTTTAGTGAGAACAATGGGCTTTACCTTGCGGTGAACCAGAAGATTACAGGAGGGTATTTAGTCCCTGCCGCTGGGAGAGCGAGGAAGCTCAGAAAGCAAGAAGGTGCGTACATAAGCGGGATCAGGCAGCCAGAACACCATCATTAACCGTGAACCAAATAGAGAAGGCTTGGGAACTGGAGAATCACCATGGGATTTAAATTTAGAGTGATATCTCCGGTTTCGACGGAAGCAGGAAACATGCCATCATGGAAGATTTTTATGAGGAACATACCCCCAGAGAACCCGACGATTAGCAAACCGACACTCCGATCGATAACCATGGTACCGGGGAGAGGTAAATGTAGAATACAATAGCCTTATAGATGTATATAGAGTGGAACTTAAAAATACAATATATGAAGACATCAAAATTACAAGTAGCCTGATGAGGCGAATGTCTACCCTTAAACCCTATTCACAGTTAAAGGCAATCAGAACATATAAACTAACTGGAAATAATCTAAAAGAACAAATGAAAGTTCTTTCTAGACTGTTAGGCATCGATGACCGCCACATTATAACCATCAAACGTTTCAAAAAAGATTTATTTACCTCTATTCCGAAACCTATAACCAGTGTAACAACGTTAACTCTACCTCCAAAACCACTTCAAGATTGCACTACCAGCAACAAGGGAAACCAACCCATCTTAAAGCATAACCTGCCTAGTTCACAGTCAAAACCAACTCAAGTCATATCTTCCATGACACACATAACAACAAGCCGATGTCAGAAAAATAACCTATTAGAAACATAGATACTATTCAGCAACGTGCCCGCAATATTAGAATTCGGTTCTATGCCTCTGGTACCTCCCGCCCGTCGAAACTTGGATAGGGATGACGTCCTGAAGTTAGAAGGCACCACCATCAGTTGACCTCCACATGGATGGAAAAAGATGAGCTCTGACCAACGGAAATTAACATGAGAATTTGCCGCAACAACCATTGAGATGAAAACCGTGTCGTTCAATGCCATCAACAGGATCGACCTGTTGGACAAATATAACTGTCTGGCCTAACCTGGCACCTCGGAAAATGGAAAACTCTTCGTCAACAAGATTAGAAGTAAAGTGAGGTACTACAATTATGAGTTCTTAAGAATAGTAACCAATAAGAAAACAACCTCCCGTGAGGATAAAGAATTTGTCGAGATGCTGGAAAGAGGCGCTTCAGTTTGTAACAAGTCCGCTGACTTCTTGGTTCACCAGATCAACCGCTACATTGTGTCCCTTCGCCTAGATGACGACTGACCTTCAGCATAATGAACTTTTAATTTTATGGACTTTAAATTAGGACTTTAGAGACAAAAATGTGCATAATATTAATTGTAAAAAGTATATTAGGTATATTTAGATCGGCAAAGGCTTAGAGTGGATTTTATTGATATTATATGTGCAGCTACAGTTGAATAGTTGGTATATTGATACTAATTTAATACGGTAACGCCTCAGAAAAGAATTTTCCTACAAGTTATGAAGGTATATTTATTCCCTGACTTTTCCGAGGTTTTACTATATATATTTGTTACAGGTACTACCACATGTAGTAGCTAAGTGTGAAGTAAATTGCTTAGTCCAATTCTGTGATATTGTTGTGTCTTTAAACCCTAAATACTTGTTAATTAGTATAGTGAAATGTCTATAATTTAATTGTACGTGGTTGAAATAGTAAAATTTAATTTGCTATTGAAGTAACAAAAAAAAGTTAATGTTAATTGTTGAAAGTTTAATATTTTTTTTATTTTTATACATAATGTCCATTTTTATACATGAGGTAGATAAAGTATATGGCAACAGGTGTTTAATTAATGAGATACATTCAACAATATTTCTGTTGTGTCATGGCTATTAATTTGTTTGTTAGAAGAACTCAGAGTAGTAAGAGTAATTGATAAAGTTAATTGAAAAATGAATAGGCTAAAAATAGTTATCTATAACTTATATGGAATGAAAAGATGAGTGTATGATGTTTTTTTGAATACAGGAGTATTCAATGATTGAGTAGGGAGGTGTGTAATAACCCTATGGTCATTACTTTGCTTTATATTGTTGATTAATTTAGCTTCCAAAACTGTTATGATTGTAATGAAGCTGATTGTAATTGTTGTTGTATATTGTTTACAAAGGTACATATTTTAGCAAACTGGGTTAAACATTGATTACATGTTTTGTAAACGTAATGGTCACAAAATTTACAGTAGTTCGCCTAAATTAGGTAAATAATATTCTGAGATGTTCGAGAAAAGACCTCATGTTGCGACATTATAGAAACAAACACGGAATGACAAATCTAAAGAAAAGAGATACAGTCCAACAGACAGAGTGATATACACCGCCACCGCCGCTGACAGAGGGATATACACCGCAGCCGCCGCCGCAGCTGCCATATACGTTTACCCCAAAGCAGCAGCAGCAGCAGCCAGTAATTTCTGGATAATATAAAGATGAATTTAGAAACTTCTAGAAATATAAAGATAAATTTATAAACTTCTTGATAATATAAAAATAAATTTAGTAATTTCTTGATAATATAAAGATAAATTTAGAGACTTCTAGATAATATAAAGATAAATTTAGAAACTTCTAGATAATAAAAAGATAATTTTAGAAACTTCTTGACAATATAAAGATAAATTTAGTAACGTCTTGATAATATAACAATAAATTTAGTAACTTCTTGATAAAATAAAGATAAATTTGGTAACTTCTAGATAACATAAAGATAAATTTAGAAACTTCTAGATAATATAAAGATAATTTTAGAAACTTCTTGATAATATAAAGATAAATTTAGTAACTTCAACACATAATGAAGTCAATGTTTGCAGTCGAAATAAAAATTCTAAATTCTTGGTATTAGCCCCATGTTTATCCCCCTTATATTTTGGAAAAGGAGAGGGCCTTGAAAACATATTAGCATACTATATCAAGATAATTTTATAAACAACATAAAACAATCATCAAGATTGACTGAAAAATGAACTATCCACATAAAACACACTTTTTGACACTTTTGTGCTCATTGATTATTTCGGGTACTGGCGATCGACAAAAAAAATATCTTAAACTATTCATAAAACCATCCAATGAAGATTCCTACCATGTTGGTGGTAATTGTCCCAGTGGTTTCAGAAGAGAAGAGAAGATTGAAAACAGAAAGCATCCTTTTTGACACCTTTGGGCCTTTTGTTTCTTGTGTGTACTTCACCATTTTATACAATGCGATAAAATATGTGTACATTTAAAGTAAAATATAATAAAATATGTCTCTGTAAGTACAAAAAGCTTGAAAATGTCACCAAAGGGATTACCATTAGTCATAAATGAAAGAAGACAGACAAAATGGTGGCCATGATCTTTAGTTAAAATTAAGTGACATATTAAGTGAAAATATTTAATCCAAAAATACCACGATATTTGCCTTTCATATTACTTTAAAAATTGTTAGCCTAATATTATTTGTATTTATTTTCACAAATATTAAGATAAAAATCAGACCCAAGGTGAAGCTTGTGCAGCTCCGTTCAAAGTACCCCTAGGAGGTAGCCGTTATGCAGAGACGGAACCGAGTTTACAAACAGAGTGGATCTGAGATTTTAGGAACCGATAGACCTTCTATTGGGTGACTTAGGGGATCAAATGTACCATTTCATTCATTTGACTCTTAGGTTATTTAGTAGAAATACCACAGTGAGAACGCTGACGTGGTAGAAAACACCCTTGGAGTACTACACAACAACCTCGAACATATCCGAAAACAACAAACTTTTGTAAGAAATGTAATTATTGAAGGCGCTCCCCATGAAAATAAAATGGCGGTAAAGGGGCAGATAACCAGTGAGAGGGTTAGTTCGTACAAATGAAAAGGTTATAGGACTGTGAAAACAAATAAGATCACACCCAAGGACACTTTCGATCGTGCATGTGCGCTCCCATATTTTCCAGGGGAAGCTCTACGGGGTCATATGACGTTTCATAACGTCATTTCCGGTCAAAATACGCTCTAATAGGGAGAAATCTCCTACTTCCGGCTGTGCATGGGAGTATCCCGCCCTTCCAATGAAACTCTTTCGGGGTCACGTGACGTTTGATGACTTCACTTCTGGTGAAAAGGCCCCAATATGACGGATATTGTGCAACTTCCGATGGCGCATGCACACATCTCACCTTTCAAAGGGAACCCCTTCTGGATCACGTGACGCTTGATGACATCACATCTGGTAGCCATGCTACTTCTGGTCATGCGCAATGGTACATTTTGTACTACTACTATACTAAGACAAAAGCGCATGAACCTGTTGCGCATGCGCATAACATATGTCCGGCCACATGACTGACGTCACTTCCGGTCACGATTTCCGGTGATTTGCGGCAGCTCCACCTCATCGCTCCACCTCAAATATGACTTTGTCTTTCCCGATATACTACTCGTAACATATGGCGTTCTGACCAGTAACAAATGAACTTGGTAGAATATAGTATGAACACAGGCTGAATACACAGCTGTCAATTTATATGAAACTATTACTAATCGAAGCATATGGTATTCTGACCAGCAACAAATCGGTAGAATACAATATGAACACAAGCATAAATTCATATGTAACTATTACCAATCGTAACATATAGCGTTATGACCAGCAACAAATCATAAGCTTGGTAGAATACAATATGAATGTGCAGTCAATTTATATTTAGCTATTTTTTATCGCAAAATACGGCGCTCTGACCAGTAGCAAATCATAAATTTCACAGAATATCTACCTTTATTGTCTCTGTCAACCGCCATCGTTAATTTTACCACCACAGCAAAATAAGAATTTTAATTCTAATAAAATGGCCACACAGGAAATACTGCTGCTAAGTTTGCTACATATTGTTAAGTAGCATCGAGGAAGAAAATGTTCAATAATGTGAAATGTATATATTATAATGATGACTGACATCAAGTAATAACAATGGGTCACATGATCTGTTGGCCCAATCAAGCTAACATGCACACATAACTGATCCATCATATAGAAGAACAGACAATGGATAGATGACATATGTAGAAATATGAACAAGATAAGGGTATTAAGCCAACTTACCAGTCTGTAAACTGTGTTCATAATCCTGAAATTGTCAATACAAAATGTTACTTAAAATATAATGCTTTGTATCTTATGTAACACATTTAACACAAATATAAAATTGTAGAACCACATAGACCCTGAAGTGTCTATTTATTTCAGTATGATTCTTTGTAGAACAAAATACACCCTGGAGACTCTATGTGTACCAGTGTGATTTTGTTTAACCACATAGACTCTAGAGTCTTTATTTGTACTGGTATGATTCTTTGTAGAACCACATAGACCATCGATACTCTATTTGTACCAGTATGATTTTTTGTAGAACCACATAGACCCTGAAGTCCCTATTTGTACCAGTGTTATTCTTTGTAGAACCATATAGACACTGGAGCTTTCAGTTGTACCAGTAGGATTCTTTGTTGAATAACCTAAGCACTGGAGTCTCTATTTGTACCAGTATTATTCTTTGTAGAACCACATTAAACGTGAAGTCTCTATTTGTACCAGTATGATTCTTTGTAGAACCACATATTATTATTATTATTATTTACAGTATTTATAAAGCGCATTATCTAATTAAAAATTACTCTAAGCGCTTTACAATCTAAAACATAAAATTATTTAACATGTTAACCATATAAATATATCTAATAAAATTATACTGTGTGAAAAGTACCATAGCACACTGAAACATTCAATAAAACCTCAATGAAATAGACAACAATTCATAGCAATTAGAACCAAAATCAATAAGAAAAAGAAATTTAAAATCTACGCAGTCTAAATTAAAATGTGAAAATGCCCTTTTTAAAACTACATTGCAAAAAGACGGTATCTGAAAAAATATACTGTATGCTAAAAATATTACTGAAACATCTATAAAACCAAAATGATATGAAAAGCTCATAAAAAGTAATAATAAGCTAGCCCAAATAAATGAGCTTTCAGTTTAGATTTAAAAATATCTGCAGAGTCTAGAAACCTTAAGTCCTTATTTCTGCCAGTGTTATTCTTTGTAGGACCACATAGACCCTGGAATCTCTAGTTGTACCAGTATGATTCTTTGCAGAACCACATGAATTATGGAGCATTCATTTGTACTAGTATGATTATTTGTAACACAACATAGACCCTTAAGTCCCTATTTGTACCAGTGTTATTCTTTGTAGAACCACATAGACCCTGGAATCTTTAGTTGTACCAGTATGATTCCTTGTAGAACCACATAGACAATGGAGCCTTCATTTGTACCAGTATGATTCTTTGTAGATCCACATAGACGCTGGAGCCTCCATTTGTACCAGTATGATTCTTTGTAGAACCACATAGACCATGGAGTCTCTATTTATACCATGGTGATTCTTTGTAGAACAACCTAGACACTGGAGTCTCCATTAGTACTAGTATGATTCTTTGTAGAACCACATATATCCCGGAGTCTCCATTTGTACCAGTATGATTCTTTGTAGAACCACATAGACCCTGAAGTCCCTACTTGTACCAGTATGATTCTTTGTAGAGCCACATAGACAATGGAGCCTTCATTTGTACCAGAATGATTCGTTGTAAAATAACTTAAACCCTGGAGCCTCTATTTGTACCAGTATCATTCTTTGTAAAACCATATAGACCCTGGAATCTCTAGTTGTATCATTATGATTCTTTGTAGAACCACATAGACACTGGAGCTGTCATTTGTACCAGTATGATTCTTTGTAGAACAACTTAGACACTAGAGCCTTCATTTGTACCAGTATGGATCTTTGTAGAACCACATAGACCATGGAGTCTCTATTTATACCATGGTTATTCTTGTAAAAACACATAGACACGGGAGCCTCCATTTGTACAGGTATGATTATTTGTAGGATCACAGAGACACCGCAGCCTTCATTTGTACCAGTATGGATCTTTGTAGAATCCCATAGACCATGGAGTCCCTATTTATCCCATGGTGACTTTTTGTAGAATCACATAGACACTCGAGCCTTCATTTGTACCAGTATGATTCTTTGCAGAACCACATAAACGCTGGAGCCTCCATTTGTACCAGCATTATTGTTTGTTGAACCACATTGGCCATGGAGTCTCTATTTATACCATGGTGATTATTTGTAGAACCACATAGACACTGGAGCCTCCATGTGTACCAGTATGATTCTTTGTGGAACCACATAGACGCTGGAGCCTCCATTTGTACCAGTATGATTCTTTGTAGAACTACATAGACCATGCAGTCTCTATTTCTAGTAGTATGATTCTTTGTAGAACAAAATAGACTCTAGATCGCTATTTGTACCAATATGATTCTTTGTAGAACCACATAGACACTGGATCCTCCATTTGTACCAGTATGATTCTTTGTAGAAAAACCTACACCCTGGACGCTTTATTTGAGCCGTAATGAAAGCGGGAGGTTTGGCGTTTTAAAATCTGATTCAACCCACCATTTCTTTAGAAATGCCTGTGCCAAGTCAGGGTCATTACGTTTTTACAGTTTTACGGTTGCTGACTGATTTTGTCTGTTTATATACTTATGAGTTTTAACTTTCCCTTTGTAAGATTGTTCGGAGTTCGGTAATTTGTTATTACCCGTATTTTGTGCCAGTTGTATTCTTTGTAGAGCCACATAGACCGTGGAATCTTTAGTTGTACCAGTTTTATTCTTTATAGAGCCACATGGACACTGGAGCTGTCATTTGTACCAGTATGATTCTTTGTAGAACAACCTAAGCACTGGAGCCTCCATTTGTACCATTATCATTCTTTGTAGAACCACATAGACACTTGAGCCTCCATTTGTACCAGACTTATTCTTTGTAGAACCACATAAACCATGGAGTCTTCATTTGTATCAGTATGATTCTTTGGAGAACCACAGAGGCACTAGGGCCTTCATTTGAACCAGTATGAATCTTTGTAGAACTACATAGACCAGGAAGTCTCAATTTATACCATGGTGACTCATTGTGCAAACACATAGACATTGGAACCTCCCTGTATACCAGTATGGTTCTTTGTAGAACCAAATAGACACTACATCATACATTTGTACCAGTATGATTCTTTGTAGACCCACATAGACGCCTGAGCCTCCATTTGTACCAGGGTGATTCTTTGTGGAACTACATAGACCATGGAGTCTCTTTAATCCATGATGATTCTTTGTAGAACCACATAGACACTGGAGTCTCCATTTGTACTAGTATGATTCTTTGTAGAACCATATATACCCTGGAGTCTCTATTTGTACCAGTATGAATCTTTGTAACATCACACAGAACGTGAAGTCTCTATTTGTACCAGTATGTTTCTTTGCAGAACCACACAGACCCTGAAGTTCCTACTTGTACCAGTGTTATTCTTTCTAGAACCAAAGAGACCCTGGAATATCTAGTTGTACCAGTAAGATTCTTTGTAGAACCACGTAGACAATGGAGCCTTCATTTGTACCAGTATGATTCTTTGTAAAACCACATAGACCCTGAAGTCCCTATTTGTACCAGTGTTATTCTTTGTAGAACCACATAGATTCTGGAATCTCTAGTTGTACCACTATGAATCTTTATAGAACCACATAGACCCTGGAATTTATACTTGTACCAGTATGATTCTGTGTAGAGCCTCATAGACACTGGAGCTGTCATTTGTACCAGTATGATTCTTTGTAGAACAACCTAAGCACTGGAACCTCCATTTGTACCAGAATGAATCTTTGTAGAATCACATAGACCATGGAGTCTCTATTTGCACCAGTATGATTCTTTGTAGAACCACATAGACACTGGAGCCTCCATTTGTACCAGTATGGATCTTTGTTGAACAACATAGACCATGGAGTCTCTATCTATACCATGGTGATTCTTTGTAGAAACACATAGACACTGGAGCCTCCATTTGTACCGGTATGATTGCTTGTAGAACCACATAGACACTGGAGCCTTCATCTGTACCAGTATGATTCTTTGTAGAACAACATATACCCGGAATCTCTATTTGTACCAGTAGGATTCTTTGTAGAACCAAATAGGACGTGAAGTCTCTATTTGTAGTAGCATGATTCTTTGTAGCACAAAATAGACTCTGGAGTCGCTATTTGTACCAGTATGATTCTTTATAGAACCACATAGACACGGGATCCTCCATTTGTACCAGTATGGTTCATTGTGGAATCACATAGACGCTGGAGCCTCCATGTGTACCAGTATGATTCTTTGTAGAACCACATAGACACTTGAGCTTTCATTTGTACCAGTAGGATTCTTTGTAGAATAACCTACACCCCGGAATCTCTATTTGTACCAGAACCACATAGACCCCCCTGGAATCTCTAGTTTTACTAATATGATTCTTTGTAGTACCACATAGACACTGGAGACCTCATTTGTACCAGTATCATTCTTTGTAGAATACCCTAAGCACTGGGGCCTCCATTTGTACCAGTATAATTATGTGCAGAACCACATAGACACTGGAGCCTCCATTTGTTCCAGTATGATTCTTGGTACAAACACATAGGCCCTGGAGTCTCTATGTGTACCAACATGATCCTTGTAGAACCACATAGATCATGGATTCTCTATTTATACCATGATGATTCTTTGTAGAACCACATAGACACTGGAGCCTCCATTTGTACCAGTATGATTCTTTGTAGGGTTACGCTAATGTCCTGAAAATTGACATGAAATGTCCTTAAAATGTCCTAAAAAGTACATAATGGCTTATATCTTTTTTATTATCCAATAGATTGAGTTCAAATTTGAAAATCTTAAATACATTAGCATATATTTAACGAATATTGAAAAAATATAAAAAAAGATAATTTTAGGTGGAAATAATTTGACCTGAAAATTGTCATGAAATGTCCTGAAAATGTCCTGAAAAGTACATAAAGGCCTATATCTTTTGTTATTATCCAATGGATTGAGTTCAAATTTGAAAATCTTAAATACATTAGCATATATGTCACAATATTTTAAAAAAAATATTAAAAAAGATAATTTTAGGTGGAAATAATTTGACCTGAAAATTGTCATGAAATGTCCTGAAAAGTACATAAAGGCCTATATCTTTTTTATTATCCAATGGATTGAGTTCAAATTTGAAAATGCTAAACATATTAGCATATAGTTAACGAATATAAATAAAAATTAAAACAATTTTTTTTTAGGTTTAAATAATTTGACCTGAAAATTGTCATGAAATGTCCTGAAAAGTACATGAAGGCCTATATCTTTTTTTTATCCAATGGATTGAGTTCAAATTTGAAAATGTTAAATACATTAGCATATATTTAAAGAATATATAAAAAAAAAAACGTTTTTTAGGTGGAAATAATTTGACCTGAAAATTGTCATGAAATGTCCTGAAAATGTCCTGAAAAGTACATAAAGGCCTATATCTTTTGTTATTATCCAATGGATTGAGTTCAAATTTGAAAATCTTAAATACATTAGCATATATGTCACAATATTTTAAAAAAAATATTAAAAAAGATAATTTTAGGTGGAAATAATTTGACCTGAAAATTGTCATGAAATGTCCTGAAAAGTACATAAAGGCCTATATCTTTTTTATTATCCAATGGATTGAGTTCAAATTTGAAAATGCTAAACATATTAGCATATAGTTAACGAATATAAAAAAAAATTAAAACAATTTTTTTTTAGGTTTAAATAATTTGACCTGAAAATTGTCATGAAATGTCCTGAAAAGTACATGAAGGCCTATATCTTTTTTTTATCCAATGGATTGAGTTCAAATTTGAAAATGTTAAATACATTAGCATATATTTAAAGAATATATAAAAAAAAAACGTTTCTTAGGTGGAAATAATTTGACCTGAAAATTGTCATGAAATGTCCTGAAAATGTCCTGAAAAGTACATAAAGGCCTATATCTTTTGTTATTATCCAATGGATTGAGTTCAAATTTGAAAATCTTAAATACATTAGCATATATGTCACAATATTTAAAAAAAAATATTAAAAAAGATAATTTTAGGTGGAAATAATTTGACCTGAAAATTGTCATGAAATGTCCTGAAAAGTACATAAAGGCCTATATCTTTTTTATTATCCAATGGATTGAGTTCAAATTTGAAAATGCTAAACATATTAGCATATAGTTAACGAATATAAAAAAAAATTAAAACAATTTTTTTTTAGGTTTAAATAATTTGACCTGAAAATTGTCATGAAATGTCCTGAAAAGTACATGAAGGCCTATATCTTTTTTTTATCCAATGGATTGAGTTCAAATTTGAAAATGTTAAATACATTAGCATATATTTAAAGAATATATAAAAAAAAAAACGTTTTTTAGGTGGAAATAATTTGACCTGAAAATTGTCATGAAATGTCCTGAAAATGTCCTGAAAAGTACATAAAGGCCTATATCTTTTGTTATTATCCAATGGATTGAGTTCAAATTTGAAAATCTTAAATGCATTAGCATATATGTCACAATATTTAAAAAAAAATATTAAAAAAGATAATTTTAGGTGGAAATAATTTGACCTGAAAATTGTCATGAAATGTCCTGAAAAGTACATAAAGGCCTATATCTTTTTTATTATCCAATGGATTGAGTTCAAATTTGAAAATGCTAAACATATTAGCATATAGTTAACGAATATAAAAAAAAATTAAACCAATTTTTTTTTAGGTTTAAATAATTTGACCTGAAAATTGTCATGAAATGTCCTGAAAAGTACATGAAGGCCTATATCTTTTTTTTATCCAATGGATTGAGTTCAAATTTGAAAATGTTAAATACATTAGCATATATTTAAAGAATATATAAAAAAAAAACGTTTTTTAGGTGGAAATAATTTGACCTGAAAATTGTCCTCAAATGTGGAAATGTTATAGATATTAGCATATATTTAAAGAATTTTTTTTTTTTAATGTTTATTTTTATAAATAATATGGCCTGGATCGACTGAAAATGCATGTTGCAAATGGACAAGTTGAAAAAGAAAACAGACTTACCTAAAGAAGTTTGGAAAATTATATCCAAATAAAAATACAACTTAAAAGATAGCTAGAGAACATAAAAATGAACAGAACAAAAGAATATGACTGCTAATGGCTTGGTTTGAGTACCGTTAACTGATAGATAGTAATCAGTATGTTTTGATAGTAAAATTTTGTAATTTAATTAACAGATTAAATGCCGGTAATTTAACTAGTTATTCAATTGACCAAGTATAATCTGATGGCTTCCATAAATCATCGTGAACACTTTTTGGAATATGAACAGTTATCACTTACTGTTACAAAATAAATGTGAATTTCACTTTAGCTCATTATTACAGAAAGTCTTCATAGTGCTACATATATTTCAGACACATCATATACTTAGTGCTACGTATCATATCTATTTTAGTGCTAATTGTCTTGTGCATAATAAAGTACCTTTTCATCTTTAGATTTTAGTGCTAAATTTATTACTGTATATTTGTAAATATTCATCTGGTGTTGTACGTATACTAATCATGACATCTTTTCCAGTACTGTTAGCTGGCCATTCCTAGGCCAAATACTTTGGTAAATATTTATCATTAACTGATACAGATGTGCTGTCTTATTCAGGGTTCCGCATCGACCAGATGTTTCAGAGGTTGCAACCAACTGTTCGGAACTACAACACCGTGGTCCTTCACATCGGTGCCAATGACTTATCCTGTGGTTTACCAGTAAATACAGTACTCAACAAGTATCAACAAAAGTGAACGAACAAAAGCGAATTAGTAAAGATGACATATACAATCTTGTGTTGTTAGCTTACCATATGGAAGGATATATTCACGAAGTAACAGTGTTTCTTGATTTGACCACAGTAATAGCTTTACCAGAGATGATATCATTAGTGAATCAGTTGCTTGGTGTGACTACTGCAGACGTGCCGTTTATATTTTTTTATGATACAACTTTTAAGCTAGGAGATTTTTATGTGTCACCTCTAGTGTTCCGTAACATCATATTTGAGAAAGTCCAATTATGCCAGTAGCTTTTCTTATACATGGAAGGAAGAAAGAAAAAGTGCATGCAAGATTTTTCGACTTTGTGTCATCAGTTTTTCCCAAGTTAAATAGAAAAGGTGTTCCGTTTGTGACAGATCGAGGAACTGCATTCGTAAATGCTATTGGCAAGAACTTTCCAAATTGTGACGTTATTATGTGCTGGAACCATTTTATTAATGACTTCAAGTTCAGCTTACAAAAGATGGGAGCTGACCACACCAACATAGCAGTTTATGTGGCAAACATTAAAGAATTACTTAGGTGCAATAGTGAAGAAGAATACAAAGAGAAGAAAACAGTGCTAACGAGTAACTGGTCCAAACCCATTGTGTCGTATTTCCAAAAAATGAAGAAAAATATATTAAAACATTGTGGAAAATGGGTAATTGACAAGTACCAACATCTGTATGATCCATTTTCTGGTGTGACTAATAACCCGTGTGAAAGTATGAATGCAGTTATTAAGCGTCTTAACAAATTCAAGGAACTAACAGTTGACTGTTTTGTGCTGAGTATGTTTTATCTACAGAAATACTACATAACAGAATTTCAAAGAGGATTAGCAGGCATAGGAAATGTTCAACTGAAAACAGAGTTCCTACCTGCACGTATTCCGAAGGACGAAATCTGTATTCCAAAACATGTGAATAAACCAGAAGACATTGTTAAACATGTGATGGCAGAAATAGATTGTGTGCGGGAAGATTGTGTGAAAGAATCAATGGAACAACCATCAGAAGCAGTGCAATTTAGTGAACAGCAAGAATCAGTGCCACCTATTGAACAACCATTAGAAACGGTGTCTTCTAGTGAACAACAGCAAGAATCAGTTCCATCTAGTGAACTGTCGTCATCTAGTGAAAACGAACCTTCGAAAGACACAGAAAATTTAAAAGAAACATTAGACATAGATAAAAGTTTATCACAGAAATCTTTATCACGCCTAACAGTGGAAAATGATAATGTGTCATTCGTGCAACAACAAAAGGCATTCATGGTGACAGGTACTCAATAAAAAGTGTATGCTGTAATTTGTTACCAAAAGAAAAGTGCCAGTGTCCTTCAACTACACAGTATTACCACATGTTAGCAGCTAAAATGTACATTGGTGATGGCATTGAAAACAAACCAAGGGTCGTCAATCTCAGGATGCTATCCAAAAGAAGCATAAAACGAAATGACAATAAATCAGGAAGGAAGAAACCACATCGAAATGATTATGACAATGCAGAAGTTTTACCAGCTCCTGATTCTGAAGAAATTGAAAAAATCGAGCCACCATATACACCGATCAGTCTTACTCCTAAAACACCAGCTAAACCAGTGTCATCTAAGAAAACACCGAAATCTAAGAAAAAACCTCAGTTAGAAGAGAACACAAAAAAAGGGACAAAACTGCGATTCACTGATGATGAAGATAAAGTACATAGTATATCACCAGTGCCTCGTGAAAGTCCTTTCCGACTTCCAGTGAAAAAACGTAAGGTAGGTATAGACACACACAAAAACAACAGTACACCTTGGGTTGCAGGCTAAAACTGTGAATACAAGATCATATTGGAGAACAATTCATGGTTATGTTCTGAAATCATCAATACATGTATGAAAATTATCGCCAAACGGTTTCCACATACCGCTATATCAGGGTATCAACCTACAGGGCTTGTACAATATTTTGATGAGCATACACAGTGTTGGACAGAGCAGTTTGGGAGATTTCAGCGACAAGATCCACCATCGGTACAAATACACCACACAGGAAAATCACACTGGGTTACATCGCTACAGGATAAAAAAGACGGTACAGTTTATGTTTTAGAGAGATACAGTAAAACTTTCACACTTACACCATCTTTGAAGATTCAGCTGTCGGTTATTTATGGACAGGGGAAAACGAACTTGCTTCTTAAACTACATGAGGTCAAACAACAGACACATGGTTATGAGTGTGGGGTTTATGCGTTGGCAAACTTGTTTGAGTTTTGTTACAGTGGTACATACAACACACAAAAACACACACATTACATTGAGGGGTATATGAGATCACATCTAATTGCATGTCTTGAGAAGGGCCATTTCTCCCCATTTCCACAATCTACATCATCAAACACTGAGGTTGTCAAAGTATATACAAGGAAAATTGAATATATTTGTTATTGTGGTAAACCTGATGTGTTCCAGAATATGGTTGGATGTGAGGCAAAACGAGGTAGAGTTAAGTGCAGTAAATGGGTACACCTGAGTTGTTCAGGGGTTTCAGGGGATTGGTTTTGTGATGAACATCGTGACTTTTGATTCTGTTACATGTATTGATATTTCAATTGTATCATTTTTAAATAAATGATATGTTGATGTTTAGAATTTTTAATTTTCTGTTTTATGTATTTTTACTTAACTTGTGTCGTTTTTACATGTAAAAAAGTTTGTATTATGTTTTCACATGTTTTATATGTTTGTGCATTGATTTTTTATGACTTATAAATGTATTATGTTTATTTATTAATGTAATTGTAACCATTCATTTAAAATAAAAAACTGCCCAGCCCACCTGTCACTGTGTCTAGCCATGCCAGTCTAATTAAGGTAAAATTTAAATTAAAAAAGAGACCAATAAACCAATAAACAAACACGTGAATATGTGATGACAGTAATTAATAGCCAATTAAGAGGGGTATGGTTTTAGAATCCTTCATAAGTCCATTTTTTCTTTCCATCATTTTTTGGCCTTTCTATTCTTCTGTTCTGTTCATTTTTATGTTCTCTAGCTATCTTTTAAGTTGTATTTTTATTGGGATATATTGTTCCAAACTTCTTTAGGTAAGTCCGTTTCCTTTTGCAGGTCAAATTATTTCCACCTAAAAAAGTGTTTTTTTATATATTTTTTTTTAATATTCTTTAAATATATGCTAATGTATAAAACATCTCCAAATTTTCACTCAATTCATTGGAATATAAAAAAGATAAGCCTTATTTTTTCAGGACATTTTAACTTTTCAGGACATTTCAGGACAATTTTCAGGTCAAATTATTTCCATCTAAAAAAGAAATTCATATATTTTTTTAAATATTCTTAAATAAATTAAGCTAATGTATTTAACATTTTCAAATTTGAACTCAATCCATTGGTTGATAAAAAAAAAGATATAAGTCTTAATGTACTTTTCAGGACATTTTCAGGACATTTCATGACAATTTTCAGGAAAATATTACCACCTAAAAATATTTTTTTTTAATTTCTTTTTTAATATTCGTTAAATATATGCCAATGTATTTAACATTTTTAAAATTGAAATCAATCCATTGGTTAATAAAAAAAAAAGATATAGGCCTTAATGTACTTTTCATGACATTTTTAGGACATTTCATGACAGTTTTCAGGTCAAATTATTTCCACCTAAAATTTTTTTTTAATTTCTTTTTCAATATTCGTTAAATATATGCTAATGTATTTAAGATTTTCAAATTTGAACTCAATCCATTGGAAAATAAAAAAAATATAAGCCTTTATGTACTTTTCAGGACATTTTCAGGACATTTCAGGTCAATTTTCAAGACATTAGTGTAACCCTTCTTTGTAGACCCACATAGACGCTGGAGCCTCCATTTGTACCAGTATGATTCATTGTGGAACTACATAGACCATGGAGTCTCTATTTAAACCATGATGATTCTTTGTAGAACCACATAGACACTGGAGTCTCCATTTGTACTAGTATTATTCTTTGTAGAACCACATATACCCGAAGTCTCTATTTGTACCAGTATGAATCTTTGTAACAGCACACAGAAAGTGAAGTCTCTATTTGTACCAGTATGATTCTTTGCAGAACCACACAGACCCTGCATTTCCTACTTGTACCAGTGTTATTCTGTGTACAACCACATAGATCCTGGAATCTCTAGTTGTACCAGTATGAATCTTTGTAGAACCACATAGACCCTGGAATTTATAGTTGCACCAGTATGATTCTTTGTAGAACCTCATAGACACTGGAGCTGTCACTTGTACCAGTATGATTCTTTGTAGAACAACTTAAGCACTGGAGCCTCCATTTGTACCATTATCATTCTTTGTAGAACCACATTGACACTGGAGCATCCATTTGTACCAGAATGATTCTTTGTAGAACCACATAGACCATGGAGTCTCTATTTGCACCAGTATGATTCTTTGTAGAACCACATAGACACTGGAGCCTCCATTTGTACCAGTATGGATATTTGTAGAACCACATAGACCATGGAGTCTCTATCTATACCATGGTGATTCTTTGTAGAAACACATAGACACTGGAGCCTCCATTTGTACCGGTATGTTTTTTGTTGAACCACATAGACACTGGAGCCTTCATTTGTACCAGTATGATTCTTTGTAGAACAACATATACCCGGAATCTCTATGTGTACCAGTAGGATTCTTTGTAGAACCACATAGGACGTGAAGTCTCTATTTGTGCCAGTATTATTCTTTGTAGAACGACATAGACCCTGGACTCTCTATCTGTAGTAGCATGATTCTTTGTAGAACAAAATAGACTCTGGAGTCGCTATTTGTTCCAGTATGATTCTTTATAGAACCACATAGACACTGGATCCTCCATTTGTACCAGTTTGGTTCATTGTGGAACCACATAGACGCTGGATCATCCATTTGTACCAGTATGATTCTTTGTAGAACCACATAGACACTTGAGCTTTCATTTGTACCAGTAGGATTCTTTGTAGAATAACCTAAGCCCCGGTGATTCTATTTGTACCAGAACCACATAGACCCTGGAATCTCTAGTTGTACTAATATGTAGTACCACATAGACCATTGAGACCTCATTTGTACCAGTATGATTCTTTGTAGAATAGCCTAAGCACTGGGGCCTCCATTTGTACCAGTATAGTTCTGTGCAGAACCACATAGACACTAGAGCCTCCATTTGTTCAAGTATGATTCTTGATACAAATACATAGGCCATGGAGTCTCTATGTGTACCAACATGATCCTTGTAGAACCACAGAGATCATGGATTCCCTATTTATTCCATGATGATTCTTTGTAAAACCACATAGACACTGGAGCCTCCATTTGTACCAGTATTATTCTTTGTAGAACCACATAGACCCTGGAGTCCATATATGTACCAGGATGTTTCTTCATAGAACCACATAGACCCTGAAGTCTTTGTTGATTTCACTATGATTCTTTGTAGAATAACCTTAACTCTAGAGGCTCTATTTGTACCAGTATGCTTCTTTGTATAACCACATAGACAATGGAGCCTTCATTTGTATCAGTATGATTCTGTGTAAAACCACATAGACCCTGAAGTCCCTATTGTACCAGTGTTATTCTTTGTAGAACCTCATAGATCCTGGAATCTCTAGTTGTACCAGTATGATTCTTTGTAGAACCACATAGACACTGGAGCCTTCATGTGTACCAGTATGATTCTTTGTATAATAACTTAAACCCTGGAGTCTCCATTTGTACCGGTATCATTCTTTGTAGAACCACATAGACACTGGAGCTGTCATTTGTACCAGTATGATTCTTTGCAGAACCACATAGACCATGGAGTCTCTATTTGCACCAGTATGATTCTTTGTAGAACCACATATACACTGGAGCCTTCATGTGTACAAGTATGGATCTTTGTAGAACCACATAGACCATGGAGTCTCTATTTATTAAAAGGTGATTCTTTGTAGAAACACATAGACACTGGAGCCTCCATTTGTACCGGTATGATTCTTTTTAAACCAAACAGACATGGAACCTTCATTTGTACCAGTAGGATTCTTTGTAGAACCACACAGGACGTGAAGTCTCTATTTGTGCCAGTATTATTCTTTGTAGAATCAAATAGACCCTGGACTCTCTATTTGTAGTAGCATGATTCTTTGTAGAACAAAATAGACTCTGGAGTCGCAATTTGTGCCAGTATGGTTCTTTGTGGAACCACATAGACGCTGGTGCCTCCATTTGTACCAGTATGATTCTTTGTAGAGCCACATAGACACTTGAGCTTTCATTTGTACCAGTAGGATTCTTTGTAGAATAACCTAAGCCCCGGAGTCTCTATTTGTGCCAGAACCACATAGACCCTGGAATCTCTAGTTGTACTAATATGATACTTTGTAGAGCCACATAGACACTGTAGACCTCATTTGTACCAGTATGATTCTTTGTAGAATAGCCGAAGCACTGGGGCCTCCATTTGTACCAGTATGATTATGTGCAGAACCACATAGACACTAGAGCCTCCATTTGTACAAGTATGATTCTTGGTACACACACATAGGCCCTGGAGTCTCTATTTGTACCAGCATGATCCTTGGAGAACCACATAGATCATGGATTCCCTATTTATACCATGATAATTCTTTGTAGATCCACATAGACACTGGAGCCTCCTTTTGTACCAGTATGATTCTTTGTAGAACTACATAGACCCTGAAGTCCATATATGCACCAGGATGTGTCTTCATAGAACCACATAGACCCTGAAGTCTTTGTTGATTTCACTATGATTCTTTGTAGAATAACCCAAACTCTAGAGGCTCTACTTGTACCTGCATGCTTCTTTTTAGAAGCACATAGACACTGGAGCCTCCATTTGTACCATTATAATTCTTTGTAAAACCACATAGACACTGGAGCCTCCATTTGTACCAGTATGATTCTTTGTAAAACCACATAGACAATGAAGCCTCCATTTGTGCCAGTATTTGTAAAACCACATAGACACTGGAGCCTCCATTTTTACCAATATGATTATTTGTACAACCACATAGATCATGGAGTCTCTATTTATACCATGGTGATTCTTTGTAGAGCCACATAAACACTGGAGCCTCCATTTGTACCAGTATGATTCTTAGTTGAACCACATATATACTGAAGTCCATATATGTACCAGTATGATTATTTATAGAATCACATGAACCCCAAGGTTTGTATTGATTTCAGTATGATTCTTCGTAGAATACTCTATATTATCGAGGCTCTATGTGTACCAGTATGATTCTTTGTAGAACCACATAGAACCTGAAGTCCCTATATGTACCAATATTATTCTTTGTAGAATAACCTAAACCCTGGAGGCTCTATTTGTACCAGTATGATTATTTGTAGAACCACCTAGACACTGGATCATCCGTTTGTACAAATATGATTCTGTGTACATCCACATTGACACTGGAGGCTCTATTTGTATGTACCAGTATGATTCTTTATAGAACCTCATAGACAATGGAGCCTCCATTTGTACCAGCATGATTCCTTGTAGAACCACATAGACCCTGAAGTCTCTATTGATTTCAGTATGATTCTTTGCAGAACAACTTAACCTCTGAAGTCTGAAATCTGAAGAATAGAATGGTGAATATACACTGATCTACATGTATTACAGAGTGAATAAAAGAACATTGTAGATATAATTATCTACATGTAACACAGAGTGAAGAATAGAAAGGTGTAGATACACTGATCTACATATAACACAGAGTGAAGAATAGAAAGATGTAGATATAATGATCTACAGGTAACACAGAGTGAAGTATAGAGAGAAGTAGAATAGATCGGTGTAGTCACTCATATATTCATGTAACACAGAGCATAGACAGTGTATTTACTGATTTACATATAGCACACATACATTGCATGTGCAACATACTATGAAATAAAATCTGCAGATAATGCAAAATGCAGTCCTCGAAATGACAATTAGAATTTACTAGTCCGAACAAAGTTTCACTGGTCATGGGTCAGAGTAGCGGTACTCATTGTGAAGACTAAACATGTGGTTTACCAATTTCTATTATATTCCATTAAAAATACAAAATAATATATTTTGTTCTGAAATGTTCTATATTAGTTAATTATTACCTGTAGAAGTTCTTTCACGTTATCATGTGCAAAATCGTTTGGTGTCATTCCCTGTAATATATTGATACAAAACAATAAACTTATGACTAAATAACGTTATGATGCTAATTACATATTTATTCAAGGTTTTATCAAAACTTTATATCTCAAGTGTTTATTTAATTTGTGCTGTTTTATCCACCATGAATTCCTCATAAAAAAGATATTGTGTTATCTGTGCATGACAGGTATCATTTATAAAGTAAAATTCTTTTTCTCTCTGCCATTACAAAGACAGTTTTATTGACTCTGACATAAAACTAGAGGCTCAGTGTGCTGAGCCTGTGTCGCTCATCTTTCATTCTGCTTTGAGGAAACTTAATACAGAGCCTTCCGTAGGTGCTTCTCACCAAGTTTCGGTTCATTAGGCAAAGCAGTTTCAGAGAAGAAGATTTTTAGAAATCAACTAACCAGAAACAAGAATTGCCTATGACAGCCATGCTTGTTTACAGATTGGGATGCTTCCTACCAAGTTTCGGTTCAATTTGCTTAGCAGTTTCAAGGAAGAAGATTTTTAAAGATCGACCAATCTGAAACAAGAATTGCCTGTGGCAACCATGCTTGGTAACGAATCAGGACGACATTAGCAATCTTTATAGAAGATGCTTCCTACCAAGCTTCGGTTCATTTGGTAAAGTGGTTTCAGAGGAGAAGATTTTTTCGAAATCAACCAATCAGAAAGAAGAATGGCCTGTGGCGGCATGTTTGTTAACGGATCAGGCAGAAATGAGCAATCTTTATAGCGAACCTTCCAAGGATGCTTCCTACCAAGTTATGATTCATTTGGCCAGGCGTCTCAGAGAAGAAGATATTTTAGAAATTAACCAATCAGAAAGAAGAATGGCCTGTGGCGACCATGTTTGTTAACAGATCAGGAAAAAATGAGCAATCTTTATAGCGGACCTTCTATAGATGCTTCCTACCAAGTTCCGGTTCATTTGGCCAAGCGGTTCAGAGGAGAAGATTTTTTTAAATCGGCCAATCAGAAGCAAGAATTGCCTGTGTCGGCTATGTTTGTTAATGTATCGGGAAAACAATTACAAACTTTATAGAGGACCTGCCATAGATGCTACCTACCAAATTTCAGTTCTTTTGGGAGAGCGTTTCAGAGGAAAAGATTTTTTAGAAATCAACAAATAAAAAAAAAAGAATGGCCTGTGGCGGCCATGTTTGTTAACGGATCGGAACTAAATGAGCAATCCTTATAGAAGACCTTCCAAGAATGCTTCCTGCCAAGTTTGGATTCATTTGGCCAGGCGGTTTCAGAAGAGAAGATTTTTTAGAAATCAACCAATCAGAAACAAGAATGGCCTGTGGCGGCCATGTTTGTTAGCGGATTGAAACAAAATCATCAATCTTTATAGAAGACTTTTAATAGATGCTTCCTACTAAGTTTCGGTTCATTTGGCCAAGCGGTTTCAGAGGAGAAGATTTTTTAAAAATCGGCAAATCAGAAACAAAAATTGCCTTTGCTGGCCATGTTGATTAACAGATCGGGACCAAATGACCAATATTTATAGAGGACCTTCCATAGATGCTTCCTACCAAATTTCACTTCATTTGGGAAAGTGGTTTCAGAGGAGATTTATTAGAAATCAACCAATCAAAAACAAGAATGGCCTATGACGGCCATGTTTGTTAACGGGTCGGAACTAAATGAGCAATTTATTTCAGAGGACCTTCCATGGATGCTTCCTACCAAGTTATGATTCATTTGGCCAGGCGGTTTCAGAGGAGAAGATATTTTAGAAATCAACCAATCAGAAACAAAAAGGCCAGTGGCGGCCATGTTTGCTAACGGATCAGGAAGAAATAAGCAATCTTTATAGATGACCTTCTATAGATGCTTCCTACCAAGTTCCGTTCATTTGGCCAATTAATTCAGAGAAGAAGATTTTTTTTAAATCGGCCAATCAGAAACAAGAATTGCCTATTTCGGCCATGTTTGATAATGGAGCGTGAAAAAATTAACAAACTTTATAGAAGATCTCCCATACATGCTACCTACCAAATCTCAGTTAAATTGGGAGAGCGGTTTCAGAGGAGACGATTTTTCAGAATTTAACCAATCAAAAAAAAGAATGGCCTGTGGAGGCCATATTTGTTAACGGTTCTGAACGAAATGAAAATTTTTTATAGAAGACTTTCCATAGATGCTTCCTACCAAGTTTCGGTTCATTTGGCCAAACGGTGGCCATGTTTATGAACAGATCGGGACAAAATGACTAATCTTTATAGAGGACCTTCTATAGATGTTTTCTACCAAATTTCAGGTCATTTGGGAAAGCGGTTTCAGAGGAGAAGATTTATTAGAAATCAACCAATCAAAAACAAGAATGGCCTATGGTGGCCATGTTTGTTAATGGATTGGAACTAAATGAGAATTTCTTATAGAGGACCTTCCACGGATGCTTCCAACCAAGTTTTGATTCATTTGGACAGGCGCTTTCAGAGGAGAAGTTTTTATAGAAATCAACCAATCAGAAACAAGAATGGACTGTGGCGGCCATGTTTGTAAGCAAATCGAAACGAAATGAGCTATCTTTATAGAAGACCTGCAATAGATGCTTCCTACCAAGTTTCGATTCATTTGGTCAAGCGGTTTCAGAGAAGAAGAGTTTTTAAAATTCGGCCAATCAGAAACAAGAATTGCTTGTGTCAGCCATGTTTGTTAATGGATCGGGACAGCATAAACAATCTTTATAAAGAACATTCCATTGATGTTACCTACCAAATTTCAGTTCATTTGGGAAAGCGGTTTCAAAGCAGAAGATTTATTAGAAATCAACCAATCAAAAACAAGAATGGCCTGAGGCGGCCATGTGTGTTATCGGATCGGTTCTAAATGAACACTCATTATAGAGGACCTTCCATGGATGATTCCGACCAAGTTTTGATTCATTTGGCCAGGCGATTTCAGAGGAGAAGATTTTTATAGAAATCAACCAATCAGAAACAAGAATGGTCTTTGGCGGCCATGTTTGTAAACGGATCGCCACTAAATGAACAATCGTTATAGAGGACCTTCCAAGGATGCCTCCTACCAAGTTTCGGTTCATCTGCATAAGCGGTTTCAGAGGACAAGATTTGAAAAAATCGGCCAATCAGAAACAAGAAATGCCTTTGGCTAGCCATGTTTGTTAATGGATCGGGATAAAATTAACAATCTTTATAGAGGACCTTCCATAGATGCTATCTACGAAATTTCAGTTCATTTCGGAAAGCGGTTTCAGAGGAGATTTTTTAAGAAATCAACCAAAAACAGGAATGCCTTGTGGCGGCCATGTTTGTTAACGGATCGGAATTAAATGAGCAATCTTTACAGAGGACCTACCAAGGATGCTTCTTACCAAGTTTTGATTCATTTGGAAAGGCGTTTTCAGAGGAGGAGATTTTTTAGAAATCAACCAATCAGAAGCAAGAATGGCCACAGGCCATGTTTGTTATCGGATCGGGACTAAATGAGCAATCTTTATAGGGGAACTTCCATAGATGCGTCCTGCCAAATTTCGGTTCATTTAGCCAAGCGGATTCAGAGGAGAAGATTTTAAAAAATCGGCCAATCAGAAACAAGAAATGCCTTTGGAGGCCATATTTGTTAATGGATCGGGACAAAATGAGCAATCTTTATAAAGGATCTGAGGTGTTTCGAAGGAGAGATTAAAATGTGAGAAGTTAAAGGACGACGGACGCCAAGTGATGGCAAAAACTCAACTTGCCTTTGGCAAGGTGAGCTATAAATTGCAACAAATCTTATTAAAATGATCAGTTTCATGTTGCAGTATGTAGAGGTGTCAAGCTCTAAGACAATAAATATAACTCAATATTTAAACACAAACAGTTTCTCAGTAAATAACAGACATTTCTCATCAAATCGTCACACTGAACACAACTTTATATTACAAAAGTATTTCATAAACAATTCAGTTTTCAGGATTACATAAAAAATCTTTTTTCGTCAGAAATTTTGATAAAATTAACATTTTCTGATTCAGTTCAATCACACGATTAAAACAAGATGCAACAGGATACATCTGATATTTTATTTTCTCTGATTAAGATGACATTCAACTTGAACGGATCTGTTAATCAAGAATTCAATTTTATTGACAAATGTAAAAAAAAACTTTTTGTAATAAATTCTAATAAATTCTCATTTTCTGTTTCAGTACAATCACACGATTAAAGCAAGATGTAACAAGGAAATCTGATATTTCATTTTCTGCATTTAAAAATACATTCGTCATGAAGGGTTTCATCTGTTTTACTGACATCTATATTTATAAGCAATTCAGTTGTCATGAATTCATAAAAAAATCATTCTTTGTAGCAAATATTGATAAAATTAACAATTTCTAATTCTGTTTGATCAGATGATTAAAACTAGATGCCACACGACACGCTTGATACTTTCTCCTTTCCTGGTAACAATTCAGTCTGTTCATGCTGTTGATGGCTGCCATCAAATAATTTTTGTTTGTAACATCATAAAACTCTACATTTTCTGTTTCAGGAGTAAAATGGTACATCACTTGAAGAGGTTAATATGAGATTGTCTTAGTTTTACTGAGGGTCTTATTACCTCATTGGACACTACAGAGAGGGAGGCTCCTGCCTTTAACAGAGTGTTTACTACCTCTGTGCTGCCCCCGATTGCTGCCC
Source organism: Bathymodiolus brooksi (assembly GCA_963680875.1). Classification (NCBI taxonomy): domain Eukaryota; kingdom Metazoa; phylum Mollusca; class Bivalvia; order Mytilida; family Modiolidae; genus Bathymodiolus; species Bathymodiolus brooksi. Next base: position 46,810,495 of record OY804584.1, read on the forward strand.
AGTGAAGAGGTGTCATCCCCTAAAACAATAAATATAAAACAATATTTAAACACAAGCAATTTCACAGTAAATAACAGACATTTTGTCATTAAATCTTCACAAGCAACACAGCTTGATATTACAAAAGTGTTTTATAGAGAATTCAATTTTCATGACTACATAAAAAACCTTTTTTCGTCAGAAATTTTGAAAAAATTTACATTTTCTAATTCAGATCAATCACGTGATTAAAACAAGATGCAACACGACACACCTGATATTTTATTTTCTCTGTTTAAGATGACATTCATCTTAAGGGGATCTTTTAATCAAGAATTCAGTTTTATTGTAAAAATTTAAAAAAAATCTTTTCTCGTCAGAAATTTTGAAAAAAATAATATTTTCTGATTCAGTTCAATCACACGATTAAACCAAGATGCAACACGACATATCTGATATTTCAATTTCTTTGATTAAGATGACATTCAACTTGAGGGTATTAATTAATCAAGAATTCAATTTTATTGACAAATTTAAGAAAAAATAATTTTCTTCAGAAATGTTTAAACAATTAACATTTTCTGATTCAGTTCAATCACATGATTAAACCAAGATGTAACACGACATATCTGATATTTTATTTTCTTTGTTTAAGATGACATTCAACTTGAACGGTTCTGTTAATCAAGAATTCAATTTTATTGATAAAAATTTAAAAAAAAAAACATGTTGCAATAAATTCCAATAAAATTCACATTTTCTGTTTCAGTAAAATCACACAATTAAAGTAATATGCAACAAGAAACATCTGATATATCATTTTCTGCATTTAAAAATGCATTCGTCATTAAGGGCTTAATATGTTTTACTGACATCTTTATTTATAGCAATTCAGTTGTCATGAATTCATAAAAAAATCATTCTTTGTAGCAAATATTGATAAAATTAACAATTTCTAATTCTGTTTGATCAGACAATTAAAACTAGATGCCACACGACACGCTTGATACTTTCTCCTTTCCTGGTAACAATTCAGTCTGTTCATGCTGTTGATGGCTGCCATCAAATAATTTTTGTTTGTAACATCATAAAACTCTACATTTTCTGTTTCAGGAGTAAAATGGTACATCACTTGAAGAGGTTAATATGAGATTGTCTTAGTTTTACTGAGGGTCTTATTACCTCATTGGACACTACAGAGAGGGAGGCTCCTGCCTTTAACAGAGTGTTTACTACCTCTGTGCTGCCCCCGATTGCTGCCCAGTGAAGAGGTGTCATCCCCTAAAACAATAAATATAAAACAATATTTAAACACAAGCAATTTCACAGTAAATAACAGACATTTTGTCATTAAATCTTCACAAGCAACACAGCTTGATATTACAAAAGTGTTTTATAGAGAATTCAATTTTCATGACTACATAAAAAACCTTTTTTCGTCAGAAATTTTGAAAAAATTTACATTTTCTAATTCAGATCAATCACGTGATTAAAAGAAGATGCAACACGACACACCTGATATTTTATTTTCTCTGTTTAAGATGACATTCATCTTAAGGGGATCTTTTAATCAAGAATTCAGTTTTATTGTAAAAATTTAAAAAAAATCTTTTCTCGTCAGAAATTTTGAAAAAAATAATATTTTCTGATTCAGTTCAATCACACGATTAAACCAAGATGCAACACGACATATCTGATATTTCAATTTCTTTGATTAAGATGACATTCAACTTGAGGGTATTAATTAATCAAGAATTCAATTTTATTGACAAATTTAAGAAAAAATAATTTTCTTCAGAAATGTTTAAACAATTAACATTTTCTGATTCAGTTCAATCACATGATTAAACCAAGATGTAACACGACATATCTGATATTTTATTTTCTTTGTTTAAGATGACATTCAACTTGAACGGTTCTGTTAATCAAGAATTCAATTTTATTGATAAAAATTTTAAAAAAAAAACATGTTGCAATAAATTCCAATAAAATTCACATTTTCTGTTTCAGTAAAATCACACAATTAAAGTAATATGCAACAAGAAACATCTGATATATCATTTTCTGCATTTAAAAATGCATTCGTCATTAAGGGCTTAATATGTTTTACTGACATCTTTATTTATAGCAATTCAGTTGTCATGAATTCATAAAAAAAATCAATCTTTGTGGCAAATATTGATAAAATTAACAATTTCTAATTCTGTTTGATCAGACAATTAAAACTAGATGCCACACGACACGCTTGATACTTTCTCCTTTCCTGGTAACAAATCAGTTTGTTCAAGCTGTTGATGGCTGCCATCAAATCATTTTTTATTGTAACATCATAAAACTCTACATTTTCTGTTTCAGGAGTAAAATGGTGCATCACTCGAAGAGGTTAATATGTGATTGTTTTAGTTTTAATGAGGGTTTTATTACCTCATTGCACACTACAGAGAGGGAGGCTCCTGCCTTTAACAGAAGGTTTACTACCTCTGTTTTGTCTTGCATTGCTGCCTATTGAAGAGGTGTCCCGCCCAAAAACAATAAATATAAAGCAGTATTTAAACACAAACAATTTCTCAGTAAATAACAGACATATTGTCATTAAATCTTCACAAGCAACACAGCTTGATATTACAAAAGTGTTTTATAGAGAATTCAATTTTCATGACTGCATGAAAAATCTTTTTCGTCAGAAATTTTGAAAAAATTAACATTTTCTAATTCAGATCAATCACGTGATTAAAACAAGATGCAACACGACACACCTGATATTTTATTTTATCTGTTTTAGATGACATTCAACTTAAGGGGATCTTTTAATCAAGAATTCAGTTTTATTGTAAAAATTAAAAAAAAATCTTTTTTCGTTAGAAATTTAAAAAAAACTAATATTTTCTGTTTCAGTACAATCACACGATTAAAGCAAGATGCAACAAGAAAATCTGATATTTCATTTTCTGCATTTAAAAATACATTCGTCATGAAGGGTTTCATCTGTATTACTGACATATTTATTTATAAGCAATTCAGTTGTCATGAATTCATAAAAAAATCATTCTTTGTAGCAAATATCGATAAAATTAACAATTTCTAATTCTGTTTAATCAGACAATTAAAACTAGATGCCACACGACACGCTTGATACTTTCTCCTTTCCTGGTAACAATGCCGTCTGTTCAAGCTGTTGATGGCTGCCATCAAATCATTTTTTTTTGCAACATCATAAAACTCTACATTTTCTGTTTCAGGAGTAAAATGGTGATTCACTTGAAGAGGTTAATATGTGATTGTCTTAATTTTACTGAAGATTTAATTACCTCATTGGTCACTACAGAGAGGGAGGCTCCTGCCTTTAACAGATGGTCTACTACCTCTGTGTTGCCCCTCATTGCTGCCAAGTGAAGAGGTGTCTGCCCCTTAAACAATAAATATAAAACAATATTTAAACACAAGCAATTTCACAGTAAATAACAGATATTTTGTCATTAAATCTTCACAAGCAACACAGCTTGATATTACAAAAGTGTTTTATAGAGAATTCAATTTTCATGACTGCATGAAAAATCTTTTTCGTCAGAAATTTTGAAAAAATTAACATTTTCTAATTCAGATCAATCACGTGATTAAAACAAGATGCAACACGACACACCTGATATTTTATTTTATCTGTTTTAGATGACATTCAACTTAAGGGGATCTTTTAATCAAGAATTCAGTTTCATTGTAAAAATTAAAAAAAATCTTTTTTCGTCAGAAATTTTGAAAAAATTTACATTTTCTGGTTCCGTTCAATCACATGATTAAACCAAGATGCAACACGACAAATCTGATATTTCATTTTCTTTGATTAAGATGACATTCAACTTGAGGGGATTAATTAATCAAGAATTCAATTTTATTGACAAAATTTAAGAAAAAAAAAAAAAATCAGAAATTTTGAAACAATTAACATTTTCTAATTCAGATCAATCACGTGATTAAAACAAGATGCAACACGACACACCTGATATTTTATTTTATCTGTTTTAGATGACATTCAACATAAGGGGATCTTTTAATCAAGAATTCAGTTTTATTGTAAAAATTAAAAAAAAATCTTTTTTCGTTAGAAATTTAAAAAAAACTAATATTTTCTGTTTCAGTACAATCACACGATTAAAGCAAGATGCAACAAGAAAATCTGATATTTCATTTTCTGCATTTAAAAATACATTCGTCATGAAGGGTTTCATCTGTATTACTGACATATTTATTTATAAGCAATTCAGTTGTCATGAATTCATAAAAAAATCATTCTTTGTAGCAAATATCGATAAAATTAACAATTTCTAATTCTGTTTAATCAGACAATTAAAACTAGATGCCACACGACACGCTTGATACTTTCTCCTTTCCTGGTAACAATGCCGTCTGTTCAAGCTGTTGATGGCTGCCATCAAATCATTTTTTTTTGCAACATCATAAAACTCTACATTTTCTGTTTCAGGAGTAAAATGGTGATTCACTTGAAGAGGTTAATATGTGATTGTCTTAATTTTACTGAAGATTTAATTACCTCATTGGTCACTACAGAGAGGGAGGCTCCTGCCTTTAACAGATGGTCTACTACCTCTGTGTTGCCCCTCATTGCTGCCAAGTGAAGAGGTGTCTGCCCCTTAAACAATAAATATAAAACAATATTTAAACACAAGCAATTTCACAGTAAATAACAGATATTTTGTCATTAAATCTTCACAAGCAACACAGCTTGATATTACAAAAGTGTTTTATAGAGAATTCAATTTTCATGACTGCATGAAAAATCTTTTTCGTCAGAAATTTTGAAAAAATTAACATTTTCTAATTCAGATCAATCACGTGATTAAAACAAGATGCAACACGACACACCTGATATTTTATTTTATCTGTTTTAGATGACATTCAACTTAAGGGGATCTTTTAATCAAGAATTCAGTTTCATTGTAAAAATTAAAAAAAATCTTTTTTCGTCAGAAATTTTGAAAAAATTTACATTTTCTGGTTCCGTTCAATCACATGATTAAACCAAGATGCAACACGACAAATCTGATATTTCATTTTCTTTGATTAAGATGACATTCAACTTGAGGGGATTAATTAATCAAGAATTCAATTTTATTGACAAAATTTAAGAAAAAAAAAAAAAATCAGAAATTTTGAAACAATTAACATTTTCTAATTCAGATCAATCACGTGATTAAAACAAGATGCAACACGACACACCTGATATTTTATTTTATCTGTTTTAGATGACATTCAACATAAGGGGATCTTTTAATCAAGAATTCAATTTTATTGTAAAAATTTAAAAAAAGTCTTTTTCCGTCAGAAATTTTGAAAAAATTTACATTTTCTGGTTTAGTTCAATCACACGATCAAACCAAGATGCAACACGACATATCTGATATTTCATTTTCTTTGATTAAGATGACATTCAACTTGAGGGGATTAATTAGTCAGGAATTCAATTTTATTGACAAAATTTAAGAAAAAATAATTTTTTGTCAGAAATTTTGAAACAATTAACATTTTCTGAATCAGTTCAATCACGTGATTAAACCAAAATGCAACACGACATATCTGATATTTCATTTTCTTTGCTTAAGATGACATTCAACTTGAACGGATCTGTTAATCAAGAATTCAATTTTATTGACAAAATGTAAAAAAAAACTTTTTATAATAAATTCTAATAAAATTCACATTTTCTGTTTCAGTACAATCACAGGATTAAAGCAAGATGCAACAAGAAAATATAATATTCCATTTTCTGCATTTAAAAATGCATTCGTCATGAAGGGTTTCATCTGTATTACTGACATCTTTATTTATAAGCAATTCAGTTGTCATGAATTCATAAAAAAATCATTCTTTGTAGCAAATATTGATAAAATTAACAATTTCTAATTCTGTTTGATCAGATAATTAAAACTAGATGCCACACGACACGCTTGATACTTTCTCCTTTCCTGGTAACAATTCAGTCTGTTCAAGCTGTTGATGGCTGCCATCAAATAATTTTTGTTTGTAACATCATAAAACTCTACATTTTCTGTTTCAGGAGTAAAATGGTACATCACTTGAAGAGGTTAATATGAGATTGTCTTAGTTTTACTGAGGGTCTTATTACCTCATTGGACACTACAGAGAGGGAGGCTCCTGCCTTTAACAGAGTGTTTACTACCTCTGTGCTGCCCCCGATTGCTGCACAGTGAAGAGGTGTCATCCCCTAAAACAATAAATATAAAACAATATTTAAACACAAGCAATTTCACAGTAAATAACAGACATTTTGTCATTAAATCTTCACAAGCAACACAGCTTGATATTACAAAAGTGTTTTATAGAGAATTCAATTTTCATGCCTACAAAAAAATCTTTTTTCGTCAGAACTTTGTAAAAATTTACATTTTCTAATTCAGATCATTCACGTGATTAAAACAAGATGCAACACGCCACACCTGATATTTTATTTTCTCTGTTTAAGATGACATCATCTTAAGGGGATCTTTTAATCAAGAATTCAGTTTTATTGTAAAAATTAAAAAAAAATCTTTTTCCGTCAGAAATTTTGAAAAAACTAATATTTTCTGATTCAGTTCAATCACACGATTAAACCAAGATGCAACACGATATATCTGATATTTCATTTTCTTTGATTAAGATGACATTCAACTTGAGGGTATTAATTAATCAAGAATTCAATTTTATTGACAAAATTTAAGAAAAAATAATTTTTTGTCAGAAATTTTGAAACAATTAACATAGTGAAGAGGTGTCCCGCCCTAAAACAATAAATATAAAGCAGTATTTAAACACAAACAATTTCTCAGTATATAACAGACATCTTGTCATTAAATCTTCACAACAAAAGCACCTTTATATTACAAACATATTTTATAAAAATTCAGTTGTCATGGTTACATAAAAAATCATTTTCTTCAGAAATATTTAAACAATTAACATTTTCTGATTCAGTTCAATCACGTGATTAAACCAAAATGCAACACGACATATCTGATATTTCATTTTCGTTGCTTAAGATGACATTCAACTTGAACGGATCTGTTAATCAAGAATTCAATTTTATTGACAAAATGTAAAAAAAAACTTTTTATAATAAATTCTAATAAAATTCACATTTTCTGTTTCAGTACAATCACACGATTAAAGCAAGATGCAACAAGAAAATCTAATATTCCATTTTCTGCATTTAAAAATGCATTGGTCATGAAGGGTTTCATCTGTATTACTGACATCTTTATTTATAAGCAATTCAGTTGTCATGAATTCATAAAAAAATCATTCTTTGTAGCAAATATTGATAAAATTAACAATTTCTAATTCTGTTTGATCAGATAATTAAAACTAGATGCCACACGACACGCTTGATACTTTCTCCTTTCCTGGTAACAATTCAGTCTGTTCAAGCTGTTGATGGCTGCCATCAAATAATTTTTGTTTGTAACATCATAAAACTCTACATTTTCTGTTTCAGGAGTAAAATGGTACATCACTTGAAGAGGTTAATATGAGATTGTCTTAGTTTTACTGAGGGTCTTATTACCTCATTGGACACTACAGAGAGGGAGGCTCCTGCCTTTAACAGAGTGTTTACTACCTCTGTGCTGCCCCCGATTGCTGCACAGTGAAGAGGTGTCATCCCCTAAAACAATAAATATAAAACAATATTTAAACACAAGCAATTTCACAGTAAATAACAGACATTTTGTCATTAAATCTTCACAAGCAACACAGCTTGATATTACAAAAGTGTTTTATAGAGAATTCAATTTTCATGCCTACAAAAAAATCTTTTTTCGTCAGAACTTTGTAAAAATTTACATTTTCTAATTCAGATCATTCACGTGATTAAAACAAGATGCAACACGCCACACCTGATATTTTATTTTCTCTGTTTAAGATGACATCATCTTAAGGGGATCTTTTAATCAAGAATTCAGTTTTATTGTAAAAATTAAAAAAAAATCTTTTTCCGTCAGAAATTTTGAAAAAACTAATATTTTCTGATTCAGTTCAATCACACGATTAAACCAAGATGCAACACGATATATCTGATATTTCATTTTCTTTGATTAAGATGACATTCAACTTGAGGGTATTAATTAATCAAGAATTCAATTTTATTGACAAAATTTAAGAAAAAATAATTTTTTGTCAGAAATTTTGAAACAATTAACATAGTGAAGAGGTGTCCCGCCCTAAAACAATAAATATAAAGCAGTATTTAAACACAAACAATTTCTCAGTATATAACAGACATCTTGTCATTAAATCTTCACAACAAAAGCACCTTTATATTACAAACATATTTTATAAAAATTCAGTTGTCATGGTTACATAAAAAATCATTTTCTTCAGAAATATTTAAACAATTAACATTTTCTGATTCAGTTCAATCACATGATTAAACCAAGATGTAACACGACATATCTGATATTGCATTTTCTTTGTTTAAGATGACATTCAACATAAGGGGATCTTTTAATCAAGAATTCAGTTTTATTGTAAAAATTAAAAAAAATGTTTATTCGTCAGAAATTTTGAAAAGATTAACATTTTCGGATTCAGTTCAATCACACGATTAAACCAAGATGCAACACGACATATCTGATATTTCATTTTCTTTGATTAAGATGACATTCAACTTGAGGGTATTAATTAATCAAGAATTCAATTTTATTGACAAAATTTAAGAAAAAATAATTTGTTGTCAGAAATTTTGAAACAATTAACATAGTTAAGAGGTGTCCCGCCCTAAAACAATAAATATAAAGCAGTATTTAAACACAAACAATTTCTCAGTAAATAACAGACATCTTGTCATTAAATCTTCACAAGCAAAAACACCTTTATATTACAAACATATTTTATAAAAATTCAGTTGTCATGGTTACATAAAAAATAATTTTTTCAGAAATTTTTAAACAATTAACATTTTCTGATTCAGTTCAATCACAAGATTAAACCAAGATGTAACACGACATATCTGATATTTTATTTTCTTTGTTTAAGATGACATTCAACTTGAACGGTTCTATTAATCAAGAATTCAATTTTATTGACAAAATTTAAAAAAATAAAATGTTGCAATAAATTCCAATAAAATTCACAATTTCTGTTTCAGTAAAATCACACAATTAAAGCAATATGCAACAAGAAACATCTGATATATCATTTTCTGCATTTAAAAATGCATTCGTCATTAAGGGCTTGATAAGTTTTACTGACATCTTTATTTATAGCAATTCAGTTGTCATGAATTCATAAAAAAAATCAATCTTTGTGGCAAATATTGATAAAATTAACAATTTCTAATTCTGTTTGATCAGACAATTAAAACTAGATGCCACACGACACGCTTGATACTTTCTCCTTTCCTGGTAACAAATCAGTTTGTTCAAGCTGTTGATGGCTGCCATCAAATCATTTTTTTTTGTAACATCATAAAACTCTACATTTTCTGTTTCAGGAGAAAAATGGTGCATCACTTGAAGAGGTTAATATGTGATTGTCTTAGTTTTACTGAGGGTTTTATTACCTCATTGCACACTACAGAGAGGGAGGCTCCTGCCTTTAACAGAAGGTTTACTACCTCTGTTTTGTCCTGCAATGCTGCATAGTGAAGAGGTGTCCTGCCCTAAAACAATAAATATAAAGCAGTATTTAAACACAAACAATTTCTCAGTAAATAACAGACATATTGTCATTAAATCTTCACAAGCAACACAGCTTGATATTACAAAAGTGTTTTATAGAGAATTCAATTTTCATGACTGCATGAAAAATCTTTTTCGTCAGAAATTTTGAAAAAATTAACATTTTCTAATTCAGATCAATCACGTGATTAAAACAAGATGCAACACGACACACCTGATATTTTATTTTATCTGTTTTAGATGACATTCAACTTAAGGGGATCTTTTAATCAAGAATTAAGTTTCATTGTAAAAATTAAAAAAAATCTTTTTTCGTCAGAAATTTTGAAAAAATTTACATTTTCTGGTTCAGTTCAATCACATGATTAAATCAAGATGCAACACGACAAATCTGATATTTCATTTTCTTTGATTAAGATGATATTCAACTTGAGGGGATTAATTAATCAAGAATTCAATTTTATTGACAAAATTTAAGAAAAAAAAAAAAAATCAGAAATTTTGAAACAATTAACATTTTCTAATTCAGATCAATCACGTAATTAAAACAAGATGCAACACGACACACCTGATATTTTATTTTATCTGTTTTAGATGACATTCAACATAAGGGGATCTTTTAATCAAGAATTCAGTTTTATTGTAAAAATTTAAAAAAAATCTTTTTCCGTCAGAAATTTTGAAAAAATTTACATTTTCTGGTTTAGTTCAATCACACGATCAAACCAAGATGCAACACGACATATCTGATATTTCATTTTCTTTGATTAAGATGACATTCAACTTGAGGGGATTAATTAATCAAGAATTCAATTTTATTGACAAAATTTAAGAAAAAATAATTTTTTGTCAGAAATTTTGAAACAATTAACATTTTCTGATTCAGTTCAATCACGTGATTAAACCAAAATGCAACACGACATATCTGATATTTCATTTTCTTTGCTTAAGATGACATTCAACTTGAACGGATCTGTTAATCAAGAATTCAATTTTATTGTCAAAATGTAAAATAAAACTTTTTATAATAAATTCTAATAAAATTCACATTTTCTGTTTCAGTACAATCACACGATTAAAGCAAGATGCAACAAGAAAATCTGATATTCCATTTTCTGCATTTAAAAATACATTCGTCATGAAGGGTTTCATCTGTATTACTGACATCTTTATTTATAAGCAATTCAGTTGTCATGAATTCATAAAAAAAAATCATTCTTTGTAGCAAATATTGATAAAATTAACAATTTCTAATTCTGTTTAATCAGACAATTAAAACTAGATGCCACACAACACGCTTGATACTTTCTCCTTTCCTGGTAACAATTCCGTCTGTCAAGCTATTGATGGCTGCCATCAAATCATTTTTTTTTTGCAACATCATAAAACTCTACATTTTCTGTTTCAGGAGTAAAATGGTGATTCACTTGAAGAGGTTAATATTTGATTGTCTTAATTTTACTGAAGATTTAATTACCTCATTGGTCACTACAGAGAGGGAGGCTCCTGCCTTTAACAGATGGTCTACTACCTCTGTCTTGCCCCCGATTGCTGCCAAGTGAAGAGGTGTCTGCCCCTTAAACAATAAATATAAAAAATATTTAAACACAAGCAATTTCACAGTAAATAACAGATATTTTGTCATTAAATCTTCACAAGCAACACAGCTTGATATTACAAAAGTGTTTTATAGAGAATTCAATTTTCATGACTGCATGAAAAATCTTTTTCGTCAGAAATTTTGAAAAAATTAACATTTTCTAATTCAGATCAATCACGTGATTAAAACAAGATGCAACACGACACACCTGATATTTTATTTTATCTGTTTTAGATGACATTCAACTTAAGGGGATCTTTTAATCAAGAATTCAGTTTCATTGTAAAAATTAAAAAAAATCTTTTTTCGTCAGAAATTTTGAAAAAATTTACATTTTCTGGTTCAGTTCAATCACATGATTAAACCAAGATGCAACACGACAAATCTGATATTTCATTTTCTTTGAATAAGATGACATTCAACTTGAGGGGATTAATTAATCAAGAATTCAATTTTATTGACAAAATTTAAGAAAAAAAAAAAAGTCAGAAATTTTGAAACAATTAACATTTTCTGATTCATCTCAATCACGTGATTAAACCAAGATGCAACACGACATATCTGATATTTCATTTTCTTTGCTTAAGATGACATTCAACTTGAACGATCTGTTAATCAAGAATTCAATTTTATTGTCAAAATGTAAAAAAAAACTTTTTATAATAAATTCTAATAAAATTCACATTTTCTGTTTCAGTACAATCACACGATTAAAGCAAGATGCAACAAGAAAATCTGATATTCCATTTTCTGCATTTAAAAATACATTCGTCATGAAGGGTTTCATCTGTATTACTGACATCTTTATTTATAAGCAATTCAGTTGTCATGAATTCATAAAAAAAAATCATTCTTTGTAGCAAATATTGATAAAATTAACAATTTCTAATTCTGTTTAATCAGACAATTAAAACTAGATGCCACACAACACGCTTGATACTTTCTCCTTTCCTGGTAACAATTCCGTCTGTCAAGCTATTGATGGCTGCCATCAAATCATTTTTTTTTTTGCAACATCATAAAACTCTACATTTTCTGTTTCAGGAGTAAAATGGTGATTCACTTGAAGAGGTTAATATTTGATTGTCTTAATTTTACTGAAGATTTAATTACCTCATTGGTCACTACAGAGAGGGAGGCTCCTGCCTTTAACAGATGGTCTACTACCTCTGTCTTGCCCCCGATTGCTGCCAAGTGAAGAGGTGTCTGCCCCTTAAACAATAAATATAAAAAATATTTAAACACAAGCAATTTCACAGTAAATAACAGATATTTTGTCATTAAATCTTCACAAGCAACACAGCTTGATATTACAAAAGTGTTTTATAGAGAATTCAATTTTCATGACTGCATGAAAAATCTTTTTCGTCAGAAATTTTGAAAAAATTAACATTTTCTAATTCAGATCAATCACGTGATTAAAACAAGATGCAACACGACACACCTGATATTTTATTTTATCTGTTTTAGATGACATTCAACTTAAGGGGATCTTTTAATCAAGAATTCAGTTTCATTGTAAAAATTAAAAAAAATCTTTTTTCGTCAGAAATTTTGAAAAAATTTACATTTTCTGGTTCAGTTCAATCACATGATTAAACCAAGATGCAACACGACAAATCTGATATTTCATTTTCTTTGAATAAGATGACATTCAACTTGAGGGGATTAATTAATCAAGAATTCAATTTTATTGACAAAATTTAAGAAAAAAAAAAAAATCAGAAATTTTGAAACAATTAACATTTTCTGATTCATCTCAATCACGTGATTAAACCAAGATGCAACACGACATATCTGATATTTCATTTTCTTTGCTTAAGATGACATTCAACTTGAACGGATCTGTTAATCAAGAATTCAATTTTATTGACAAAATGTAAAAAACAAACTTTTTGTAATAAATTCTAATAAAATTCACATTTTCTGTTTCAGTACAATCACACGATTAAAGCAAGATGCAACAAGAAAATCTGATATTTCATTTTCTGCATTTAAAAATACATTCGTCATAAAGGTTTCATCTGTTTTACTGACATCTTTATTTATAAGCAATTCAGTTGTCATGAATTCATAAAAAAATCAATCTTTGTAGCAAATATTGATAAAATTAACAATTTCTAATTCTGTTTGATCAGGCAATTAAAATTAGATACCACACGAGACATTTGATATTTTCTCCTTTCCTTGTAACAAATCAGTCTGTTCAAGCTGTTAATGGTTGCCGTTTCAGGAGTAAAATGGTGCGTCACTTGAAGAGTTTAATATTTGACTGTCTTAGTTTTACTGAGGATTTAATTACCTGACTGTTCTCTACAGACAAGGAGGCTCCTGCCTTTAATAGATGGTCTACCACCTCTGTCTTGCCCCTCATTGCTGCCAAGTGAAGAGGTGTCCTCCCCTAAAACAATAAATATAAAACAATATTTAAACACAAGCAATTTCACAGTAAATAACAGATATTTTGTCATTAAATCTTCACAAGCAACACAGCTTGATATTACAAAAGTGTTTTATAGAGAATTCAATTTTCATGACTACATAAAAAATATTTTTTCGTCAGAAATTTTGAAAAAATTAACATTTTCTAATTCAGATCAATCACGTGATTAAAACAAGATGCAACACGACACACCTGATATTTTATTTTCTCTGTTTAAGATGACATTCATCTTAAGGGGATCTTTTAATCAAGAATTCAGTTTTATTGTAAAAATTAAAAAAAAAACTTTTTTCGTCAGAAATTTTGAAAAAAATAATATTTTCTGATTCAGTTCAATCACACGATTAAACCAAGATGCAACACGACATATCTGATATTTCACTTTCTTTTATTAAGATGACATTCAACTTGAGGGTATTAATTAATCAAGAATTCAATTTTATTGACAAAATTTAAGAAAAAATAATTTTCTTCAGGAATTTTTAAACAATTAACATTTTCTGATTCAGTTCAATCACATGATTAAACCAAGATGTAACACGACATATCTGATATTTTATTTTCTTTGTTTAAGATGACATTCAAATTGAACGGTTCTGTTAATCAAGAATTCAATTTTATTGACAAAATTTAAAAAAAAAAAAAATGTTGCAATAAATTCCAATAAAATTCACATTTTGTGTTTCAGTAAAATCACACAATTAAAGCAATATGCAACAAGAAACATCTGATATATCATTTTCTGCATTTAAAAATGCATTCGTCATTAAGGGCTTGATATGTTTTACTGACATCTTTATTTATAGCAATTCAGTTGTCATGAATTCATAAAAAAAATCAATCTTTGTGGCAAATATTGATAAAATTAACAATTTCTAATTCTGTTTGATCAGACAATTAAAACTAGATGCCACACGACACGCTTGATACTTTCTCCTTTCCTGGTAACAAATCAGTTTGTTCAAGCTGTTGATGGCTGCCATCAAATCATTTTTTATTGTAACATCATAAAACTCTACATTTTCTGTTTCAGGAGTAAAATGGTGCATCACTCGAAGAGGTTAATATGTGATTGTTTTAGTTTTAATGAGGGTTTTATTACCTCATTGCACACTACAGAGAGGGAGGCTCCTGCCTTTAACAGAAGGTTTACTACCTCTGTTTTGTCTTGCATTGCTGCCTATTGAAGAGGTGTCCCGCCCAAAAACAATAAATATAAAGCAGTATTTAAACACAAACAATTTCTCAGTAAATAACAGACATATTGTCATTAAATCTTCACAAGCAACACAGCTTGATATTACAAAAGTGTTTTATAGAGAATTCAATTTTCATGACTGCATGAAAAATCTTTTTCGTCAGAAATTTTGAAAAAATTAACATTTTCTAATTCAGATCAATCACGTGATTAAAACAAGATGCAACACGACACACCTGATATTTTATTTTATCTGTTTTAGATGACATTCAACTTAAGGGGATCTTTTAATCAAGAATTCAGTTTTATTGTAAAAATTAAAAAAAAATCTTTTTTCGTTAGAAATTTAAAAAAAACTAATATTTTCTGTTTCAGTACAATCACACGATTAAAGCAAGATGCAACAAGAAAATCTGATATTTCATTTTCTGCATTTAAAAATACATTCGTCATGAAGGGTTTCATCTGTATTACTGACATATTTATTTATAAGCAATTCAGTTGTCATGAATTCATAAAAAAATCATTCTTTGTAGCAAATATCGATAAAATTAACAATTTCTAATTCTGTTTAATCAGACAATTAAAACTAGATGCCACACGACACGCTTGATACTTTCTCCTTTCCTGGTAACAATGCCGTCTGTTCAAGCTGTTGATGGCTGCCATCAAATCATTTTTTTTTGCAACATCATAAAACTCTACATTTTCTGTTTCAGGAGTAAAATGGTGATTCACTTGAAGAGGTTAATATGTGATTGTCTTAATTTTACTGAAGATTTAATTACCTCATTGGTCACTACAGAGAGGGAGGCTCCTGCCTTTAACAGATGGTCTACTACCTCTGTGTTGCCCCTCATTGCTGCCAAGTGAAGAGGTGTCTGCCCCTTAAACAATAAATATAAAACAATATTTAAACACAAGCAATTTCACAGTAAATAACAGATATTTTGTCATTAAATCTTCACAAGCAACACAGCTTGATATTACAAAAGTGTTTTATAGAGAATTCAATTTTCATGCCTACAAAAAAATCTTTTTTCGTCAGAACTTTGTAAAAATTTACATTTTCTAATTCAGATCATTCACGTGATTAAAACAAGATGCAACACGCCACACCTGATATTTTATTTTCTCTGTTTAAGATGACATTCATCTTAAGGGGATCTTTTAATCAAGAATTCAGTTTTATTGTAAAAATTAAAAAAAAATCTTTTTTCGTCAGAAATTTTGAAAAACTAATATTTTCTGATTCAGTTCAATCACACGATTAAACCAAGATGCAACACGATATATCTGATATTTCATTTTCTTTGATTAAGATGACATTCAACTTGAGGGTATTAATTAATCAAGAATTCAATTTTATTGACAAAATTTAAGAAAAAATAATTTTTTGTCAGAAATTTGGAAACAATTAACATAGTGAAGAGGTGTCCCGCCCTAAAACAATAAATATAAAGCAGTATTTAAGCACAAACAATTTCTCAGTATATAACAGACATCTTGTCATTAAATCTTCACAAGCAAAAGCACCTTTATATTACAAACATATTTTATAAAAATTCAGTTGTCATGGTTACATAAAAAATCATTTTCTTCAGAAATTTTTAAACAATTAACATTTTCTGATTCAGTTCAATCACATGATTAAACCAAGATGTAACACGACATATCTGATATTGCATTTTCTTTGTTTAAGATGACATTCAACATAAGGGGATCTTTTAATCAAGAATTCAGTTTTATTGTAAAAATTAAAAAAAATGTGTATTCGTCAGAAATTTTGAAAAAATTTACATTTTCGGATTCAGTTCAATCACACGATTAAACCAAGATGCAACACGACATATCTGATATTTCATTTTCTTTGATTAAGATGACATTCAACTTGAGGGTATTAATTAATCAAGAATTCAATTTTATTGACAAAATTTAAGAAAAAATAATTTTTTGTCAGAAATTTTGAAACAATTAACATAGTTAAGAGGTGTCCCGCCCTAAAACAATAAATATAAAGCAGTATTTAAACACAAACAATTTCTCAGTAAATAACAGACATCTTGTCATTAAATCTTCACAAGCAAAAACACCTTTATATTACAAACATATTTTATAAAAATTCAGTTGTCATGGTTACATAAAAAATCATTTTCTTCAGAAATTTTTAAACAATTAACATTTTCTGATTCAGTTCAATCACAAGATTAAACCAAGATGTAACACGACATATCTGATGTTTTATTTTCTTTGTTTAAGATGACATTCAACTTGAACGATTCTATTAATCAAGAATTCAATTTTATTGACAAAATTAAAAAAAAAAAAATGTTGCAATAAATTCCAATAAAATTCACATTTTCTGTTTCAGTAAAATCACACAATTAAAGCAATATGCAACAAGAAACATCTGATATATCATTTTCTGCATTTAAAAATGCATTCGTCATTAAGGGCTTGATATGTTTTACTGACATCTTTATTTATAGCAATTCAGTTGTCATGAATTCATAAAAAAAATCAATCTTTGTGGCAAATATTGATAAAATTAACAATTTCTAATTCTGTTTGATCAGACAATTAAAACTAGATGCCACACGACACGCTTGATACTTTCTCCTTTCCTGGTAACAAATCAGTTTGTTCAAGCTGTTGATGGCTGCCATCAAATCATTTTTTTTGTAAAATCATAAAACTCTACATTTTCTGTTTCAGGAGAAAAATGGTGCATCACTTGAAGAGGTTAATATGTGATTGTCTTAGTTTTACTGAGGGTTTTATTACCTCATTGCACACTACAGAGAGGGAGGCTCCTGCCTTTAACAGAAGGTTTACTATCTCTGTTTTGTCCTGCATTGCTGCATAGTGAAGAGGTGTCCCGCCCAAAAACAATAAATATAAAGCAGTATTTAAACACAAACAATTTCTCAGTAAATAACAGACATATTGTCATTAAATCTTCACAAGCAACACAGCTTGATATTACAAAAGTGTTTTATAGAGAATTCAATTTTCATGACTATATAAAAAATCTTTATTTCGTCAGAAATTTTGAAAAAATTAAAATTTTCTAATTCAGATCAATCACGTGATTAAAACAAGATGCAACACGACACACCTGATATTTTATTTTATCTGTTTTAGATGACATTCAACGTAAGGGGATCTTTTAATCAAGAATTCAGTTTTATTGTAAAAATTAAAAAAAAATCTTTTTTCGTTAGAAATTTAAAAAAAACTAATATTTTCTGTTTCAGTACAATCACACGATTAAAGCAAGATGCAACAAGAAAATCTGATATTTCATTTTCTGCATTTAAAAATACATTCGTCATGAAGGGTTTCATCTGTATTACTGACATCGTTATTTATAAGCAATTCAGTTGTCATGAATTCATAAAAAAATCATTCTTTGTAGCAAATATCGATAAAATTAACAATTTCTAATTCTGTTTAATCAGACAATTAAAACTAGATGCCACACGACACGCTTGATACTTTCTCCTTTCCTGGTAACAATGCCGTCTGTTCAAGCTGTTGATGGCTGCCATCAAATCATTTTTTTTTGCAACATCATAAAACTCTACATTTTCTGTTTCAGGAGTAAAATGGTGATTCACTTGAAGAGGTTAATATGTGATTGTCTTAATTTTACTGAAGATTTAATTACCTCATTGGTCACTACAGAGAGGGAGGCTCCTGCCTTTAACAGATGGTCTACTACCTCTGTGTTGCCCCTCATTGCTGCCAAGTGAAGAGGTGTCTGCCCCTTAAACAATAAATATAAAACAATATTTAAAACACAAGCAATTTCACAGTAAATAACAGATATTTTGTCATTAAATCTTCACAAGCAACACAGCTTGATATTACAAAAGTGTTTTATAGAGAATTCAATTTTCATGCCTACAAAAAAATCTTTTTTCGTCAGAACTTTGTAAAAATTTACATTTTCTAATTCAGATCATTCACGTGATTAAAACAAGATGCAACACGCCACACCTGATATTTTATTTTCTCTGTTTAAGATGACATTCATCTTAAGGGGATCTTTTAATCAAGAATTCAGTTTTATTGTAAAAATTAAAAAAAAATCTTTTTTCGTCAGAAATTTTGAAAAACTAATATTTTCTGATTCAGTTCAATCACACGATTAAACCAAGATGCAACACGATATATCTGATATTTCATTTTCTTTGATTAAGATGACATTCAACTTGAGGGTATTAATTAATCAAGAATTCAATTTTATTGACAAAATTTAAGAAAAAATAATTTTTTGTCAGAAATTTGGAAATAATTAACATAGTGAAGAGGTGTCCCGCCCTAAAACAATAAATATAAAGCAGTATTTAAGCACAAACAATTTCTCAGTATATAACAGACATCTTGTCATTAAATCTTCACAAGCAAAAGCACCTTTATATTACAAACATATTTTATAAAAATTCAGTTGTCATGGTTACATAAAAAATCATTTTCTTCAGAAATTTTTAAACAATTAACATTTTCTGATTCAGTTCAATCACATGATTAAACCAAGATGTAACACGACATATCTGATATTGCATTTTCTTTGTTTAAGATGACATTCAACATAAGGGGATCTTTTAATCAAGAATTCAGTTTTATTGTAAAAATTAAAAAAAATGTGTATTCGTCAGAAATTTTGAAAAAATTTACATTTTCGGATTCAGTTCAATCACACGATTAAACCAAGATGCAACACGACATATCTGATATTTCATTTTCTTTGATTAAGATGACATTCAACTTGAGGGTATTAATTAATCAAGAATTCAATTTTATTGACAAAATTTAAGAAAAAATAATTTTTTGTCAGAAATTTTGAAACAATTAACATAGTTAAGAGGTGTCCCGCCCTAAAACAATAAATATAAAGCAGTATTCAAACACAAACAATTTCTCAGTAAATAACAGACATCTTGTCATTAAATCTTCACAAGCAAAAACACCTTTATATTACAAACATATTTTATAAAAATTCAGTTGTCATGGTTACATAAAAAATCATTTTCTTCAGAAATTTTTAAACAATTAACATTTTCTGATTCAGTTCAATCACAAGATTAAACCAAGATGTAACACGACATATCTGATGTTTTATTTTCTTTGTTTAAGATGACATTCAACTTGAACGATTCTATTAATCAAGAATTCAATTTTATTGACAAAATTAAAAAAAAAAAAATGTTGCAATAAATTCCAATAAAATTCACATTTTCTGTTTCAGTAAAATCACACAATTAAAGCAATATGCAACAAGAAACATCTGATATATCATTTTCTGCATTTAAAAATGCATTCGTCATTAAGGGCTTGATATGTTTTACTGACATCTTTATTTATAGCAATTCAGTTGTCATGAATTCATAAAAAAAATCAATCTTTGTGGCAAATATTGATAAAATTAACAATTTCTAATTCTGTTTGATCAGACAATTAAAACTAGATGCCACACGACACGCTTGATACTTTCTCCTTTCCTGGTAACAAATCAGTTTGTTCAAGCTGTTGATGGCTGCCATCAAATCATTTTTTTTGTAAAATCATAAAACTCTACATTTTCTGTTTCAGGAGAAAAATGGTGCATCACTTGAAGAGGTTAATATGTGATTGTCTTAGTTTTACTGAGGGTTTTATTACCTCATTGCACACTACAGAGAGGGAGGCTCCTGCCTTTAACAGAAGGTTTACTATCTCTGTTTTGTCCTGCATTGCTGCATAGTGAAGAGGTGTCCCGCCCAAAAACAATAAATATAAAGCAGTATTTAAACACAAACAATTTCTCAGTAAATAACAGACATATTGTCATTAAATCTTCACAAGCAACACAGCTTGATATTACAAAAGTGTTTTATAGAGAATTCAATTTTCATGACTATATAAAAAATCTTTATTTCGTCAGAAATTTTGAAAAAATTAAAATTTTCTAATTCAGATCAATCACGTGATTAAAACAAGATGCAACACGACACACCTGATATTTTATTTTATCTGTTTTAGATGACATTCAACGTAAGGGGATCTTTTAATCAAGAATTCAGTTTTATTGTAAAAATTAAAAAAAAATCTTTTTTCGTTAGAAATTTAAAAAAAACTAATATTTTCTGTTTCAGTACAATCACACGATTAAAGCAAGATGCAACAAGAAAATCTGATATTTCATTTTCTGCATTTAAAAATACATTCGTCATGAAGGGTTTCATCTGTATTACTGACATCGTTATTTATAAGCAATTCAGTTGTCATGAATTCATAAAAAAATCATTCTTTGTAGCAAATATCGATAAAATTAACAATTTCTAATTCTGTTTAATCAGACAATTAAAACTAGATGCCACACGACACGCTTGATACTTTCTCCTTTCCTGGTAACAATGCCGTCTGTTCAAGCTGTTGATGGCTGCCATCAAATCATTTTTTTTTGCAACATCATAAAACTCTACATTTTCTGTTTCAGGAGTAAAATGGTGATTCACTTGAAGAGGTTAATATGTGATTGTCTTAATTTTACTGAAGATTTAATTACCTCATTGGTCACTACAGAGAGGGAGGCTCCTGCCTTAAACAGATGGTCTACTACCTCTGTGTTGCCCCTCATTGCTGCCAAGTGAAGAGGTGTCTGCCCCTTAAACAATAAATATAAAACAATATTTAAACACAAGCAATTTCACAGTAAATAACAGATATTTTGTCATTAAATCTTCACAAGCAACACAGCTTGATATTACAAAAGTGTTTTATAGAGAATTCAATGTTCATGCCTACAAAAAAATCTTTTTTCGTCAGAACTTTGTAAAAATTTACATTTTCTAATTCAGATCATTCACGTGATTAAAACAAGATGCAACACGCCACACCTGATATTTTATTTTCTCTGTTTAAGATGACATTCATCTTAAGGGGATCTTTTAATCAAGAATTCAGTTTTATTGTAAAAATTAAAAAAAAATCTTTTTTCGTCAGAAATTTTGAAAAACTAATATTTTCTGATTCAGTTCAATCACACGATTAAACCAAGATGCAACACGATATATCTGATATTTCATTTTCTTTGATTAAGATGACATTCAACTTGAGGGTATTAATTAATCAAGAATTCAATTTTATTGACAAAATTTAAGAAAAAATAATTTTTTGTCAGAAATTTGGAAACAATTAACATAGTGAAGAGGTGTCCCGCCCTAAAACAATAAATATAAAGCGGTATTTAAGCACAAACAATTTCTCAGTATATAACAGACATCTTGTCATTAAATCTTCACAAGCAAAAGCACCTTTATATTACAAACATATTTTATAAAAATTCAGTTGTCATGGTTACAAAAAAAATCATTTTCTTCAGAAATTTTTAAACAATTAACATTTTCTGATTCAGTTCAATCACATGATTAAACCAAGATGTAACACGACATATCTGATATTGCATTTTCTTTGTTTAAGATGACATTCAACATAAGGGGATCTTTTAATCAAGAATTCAGTTTTATTGTAAAAATTAAAAAAAATGTGTATTCGTCAGAAATTTTGAAAAAATTTACATTTTCGGATTCAGTTCAATCACACGATTAAACCAAGATGCAACACGACATATCTGATATTTCATTTTCTTTGATTAAGATGACATTCAACTTGAGGGTATTAATTAATCAAGAATTCAATTTTATTGACAAAATTTAAGAAAAAATAATTTTTTGTCAGAAATTTTGAAACAATTAACATAGTTAAGAGGTGTCCCGCCCTAAAACAATAAATATAAAGCAGTATTTAAACACAAACAATTTCTCAGTAAATAACAGACATCTTGTCATTAAATCTTCACAAGCAAAAACACCTTTATATTACAAACATATTTTATAAAAATTCAGTTGTCATGGTTACATAAAAAATCATTTTCTTCAGAAATTTTTAAACAATTAACATTTTCTGATTCAGTTCAATCACAAGATTAAACCAAGATGTAACACGACATATCTGATGTTTTATTTTCTTTGTTTAAGATGACATTCAACTTGAACGATTCTATTAATCAAGAATTCAATTTTATTGACAAAATTAAAAAAAAAAAAATGTTGCAATAAATTCCAATAAAATTCACATTTTCTGTTTCAGTAAAATCACACAATTAAAGCAATATGCAACAAGAAACATCTGATATATCATTTTCTGCATTTAAAAATGCATTCGTCATTAAGGGCTTGATATGTTTTACTGACATCTTTATTTATAGCAATTCAGTTGTCATGAATTCATAAAAAAAATCAATCTTTGTGGCAAATATTGATAAAATTAACAATTTCTAATTCTGTTTGATCAGACAATTAAAACTAGATGCCACACGACACGCTTGATACTTTCTCCTTTCCTGGTAACAAATCAGTTTGTTCAAGCTGTTGATGGCTGCCATCAAATCATTTTTTTTGTAAAATCATAAAACTCTACATTTTCTGTTTCAGGAGAAAAATGGTGCATCACTTGAAGAGGTTAATATGTGATTGTCTTAGTTTTACTGAGGGTTTTATTACCTCATTGCACACTACAGAGAGGGAGGCTCCTGCCTTTAACAGAAGGTTTACTATCTCTGTTTTGTCCTGCATTGCTGCATAGTGAAGAGGTGTCCCGCCCAAAAACAATAAATATAAAGCAGTATTTAAACACAAACAATTTCTCAGTAAATAACAGACATATTGTCATTAAATCTTCACAAGCAACACAGCTTGATATTACAAAAGTGTTTTATAGAGAATTCAATTTTCATGACTATATAAAAAATCTTTATTTCGTCAGAAATTTTGAAAAAATTAAAATTTTCTAATTCAGATCAATCACGTGATTAAAACAAGATGCAACACGACACACCTGATATTTTATTTTATCTGTTTTAGATGACATTCAACTTAAGGGGATCTTTTAATCAAGAATTCAGTTTTATTGTAAAAATTAAAAAAAAATCTTTTTTCGTTAGAAATTTTAAAAAAACTAATATTTTCTGTTTCAGTACAATCACACGATTAAAGCAAGATGCAACAAGAAAATCTGATATTTCATTTTCTGCATTTAAAAATACATTCGTCATGAAGGGTTTCATCTGTATTACTGACATCTTTATTTATAAGCAATTCAGTTGTCATGAATTCATAAAAAAAATCATTCTTTGTAGCAAATATTGATAAAATTAACAATTTCTAATTCTGTTTAATCAGACAATTAAAACTAGATGCCACACGACACGCTTGATACTTTCTCCTTTCCTGGTAACAATTCAGTCTGTTCAAGCTGTTGATGGCTGCCATCAAATCATTTTTTTTTGCAACATCATAAAACTCTACATTTTCTGTTTCAGGAGTATAATGGTGATTCACTTGAAGAGGTTAATATGTGATTGTCTTAATTTTACTGAAGATTTAATTACCTCATTGGTCACTACAGAGAGGGAGGCTCCTGCCTTTAACAGATGGTCTACTACCTCTGTCTTGCCCCCGATTGCTGCCAAGTGAAGAGGTGTCTGCCCCTTAAACAATAAATATAAAAAATATTTAAACACAAGCAATTTCACAGTAAATAACAGATATTTTGTCATTAAATCTTCACAAGCAACACAGCTTGATATTACAAAAGTGTTTTATAGAGAATTCAATTTTCATGCCTACAAAAAATCTTTTTTCGTCAGAACTTTGTAAAAATTTACATTTTCTAATTCAGATAATTCACGTGATTAAAATAAGATGCAACACGCCACACCTGATATTTTATTTTCTCTGTTTAAGATGACATTCATCTTATGGGGATCTTTTAATCAAGAATTCAGTTTTATTGTAAAAATTAAAAAAAAATCTTTTTCCGTCAGAAATTTTTAAAAAACTAATATTTTCTGATTCAGTTCAATCACACGATTAAACCAAGATGCAACACGATATATCTGATATTTCATTTTCTTTGATTAAGATGACATTCAACTTGAGGGTATTAATTAATCAAGAATTCAATTTTATTGACAAAATTTAAGAAAAAATAATTTTTTGTCAGAAATTTGGAAACAATTAACATAGTGAAGAGGTGTCCCGCCCTAAAACAATAAATATAAAGCAGTATTTAAACACAAACAATTTCTCAGTATATAACAGACATCTTGTCATTAAATCTTCACTACAAAAACACCTTTATATTACAAACATATTTTATAAAAATTCAGTTGTCATGGTTACATAAAAAATCATTTTCTTCAGAAATTTTTAAACAATTAACATTTTCTGATTCAGTTCAATCACATGATTAAACCAAGATGTAACACGACATATCTGATATTGCATTTTCTTTGTTTAAGATGACATTCAACATAAGGGGATCTTTTAATCAAGAATTCAGTTTTATTGTAAAAATTAAAAAAAATGTTTATTCGTCAGAAATTTTGAAAAAATTAACATTTTCGGATTCAGTTCAATCACACGATTAAACCGAGATGCAACACGACATATCTGATATTTCATTTTCTTTGATTAAGATGACATTCAACTTGAGGGTATTAATTAATCAAGAATTAAATTTTATTGACAAAATTTAAGAAAAAATAATTTGTTGTCAGAAATTTTGAAACAATTAACATAGTTAAGAGGTGTCCCGCCCTAAAACAATAAATATAAAGCAGTATTTAAACACAAACAATATCTCAGTAAATAACAGACATCTTATCATTAAATCTTCACAAGCAAAAACACCTTTATATTACAAACATATTTTATAAAAATTCAGTTGTCATGGTTACATAAAAAATCATTTTCTTCAGAAATTTTGAAACAATTAATATTTTCTGATTCAGTTCAATCACAAGATTAAACCAAGATGTAACACGACATATCTGATATTTTATTTTCTTTGTTTAAGATGACATTCAACTTGAACGGTTCTGTTAATCAAGAATTCAATTTTATTGACAAAATTTAAAAAAAAAAAAAATGTTGCAATAAATTCCAATAAAATTCACATTTTGTGTTTCAGTAAAATCACACAATTGAAGCAATATGCAACAAGAAACATCTGATATATCATTTTCTGCATTTAAAAATGCATTCGTCATTAAGGGCTTAATATGTTTTACTGACATCTTTATTTATAGCAATTCAGTTGTCATGTATTCATAAAAAAAATCAATCTTTGTGGCAAATATTGATAAAATTAACAATTTCTAATTCTGTTTGATCAGACAATTAAAACTAGATGCCACACGACACGCTTGATACTTTCTCCTTTCCTGGTAACAAATCAGTTTGTTCAAGCTGTTGATGGCTGCCATCAAATCATTTATTTTTTGTAACATCATAAAACTCTACATTTTCTGTTTCAGGAGAAAAATGGTGCATCACTTGAAGAGGTTAATATGTGATTGTCTTAGTTCTACTGAGGGTTTTATTACCTCATTGGTCACTACAGAGAGGGAGGCTCCTGCCTTTAACAGAAGGTTTACTACCTCTGTTTTGTCCTGCATTGCTGCATAGTGAAGAGGTGTCCCGCCCAAAAACAATAAATATAAAGCAGTATTTAAACACAAACAATTTCTCAGTAAATAACAGACATATTGTCATTAAATCTTCACAAGCAACACAGCTTGATATTACAAAAGTGTTTTATAGAGAATTCAATTTTCATGACTATATAAAAAATCTTTATTTCGTCAGAAATTTTGAAAAAATTAAAATTTTCTACTTCAGATCAATCACGTGATCAAAATAAGATGCAATACGACACACCTGATATTTTATTTTCTCTGTTTAAGATGACATTCATCTTAAGGGGATCTTTTAATCAAGAATTCAGTTTTATTGTAAAAATTAAAAAAAAATCTTTTTTCGTCAGAAATTTTGAAAAAAATAATATTTTCTGATTCAGTTCAATCACACGATTAAACCAAGATGCAACACGACATATCTGATATTTCATTTTCTTTGATTAAGATGACATTCAACTTGAGGGTATTAATTAATCAAGAATTCAATTTTATTTACAAAATTTAAGAAAAAATAATTTTCTTCAGAAATTTTTAAACAATTAACATTTTCTGATTCAGTTCAATCACATGATTAAACCAAGATGTAACACGACATATCTGATATTTTATTTTCTTTGTTTAAGATGACATTCAAATTGAACGGTTCTGTTAATCAAGAATTCAATTTTATTGACAAAATTTAAAAAAAAAAAAAATGTTGCAATAAATTCCAATAAAATTCACATTTTGTGTTTCAGTAAAATCACACAATTAAAGCAATATGCAACAAGAAACATCTGATATATCATTTTCTGCATTTAAAAATGCATTCGTCATTAAGGGCTTAATATGTTTTACTGACATCTTTATTTATAGCAATTCAGTTGTCATGAATTCATAAAAAAAATCAATCTTTGTGGCAAATATTGATAAAATTAACAATTTCTAATTCTGTTTGATCAGACAATTAAAACTAGATGCCACACGACACGCTTGATACTTTCTCCTTTCCTGGTAACATATCAGTCTGTTCACGCTGTTGATGGCTGCCATCAAATCATTTTTTTTTGCAACATCATAAAACTCTACATTTTCTGTTTCAGGAGTAAAATGGTGCATCACTTGAAGAGGTTAATATGTGATTGTTTTAGTTTTAATGAGGGTTTTATTACCTCATTGCACACTACAGAGAGGGAGGCTCCTGCCTTTAACAGAAGGTTTACTACCTCTGTTTTGTCTTGCATTGCTGCCTATTGAAGAGGTGTCCAGCCCAAAAACAATAAATATAAAGCAGTATTTAAACACAAACAATTTCTCAGTAAATAACAGACATATTGTCATTAAATCTTCACAAGCAACACAGCTTGATATTACAAAAGTGTTTTATAGAGAATTCAATTTTCATGACTGCATGAAAAATCTTTTTCGTCAGAAAGTTTGAAAAAATTAACATTTTCTAATTCAGATCAATCACGTGATTAAAACAAGATGCAACACGACACACCTGATATTTTATTTTATCTGTTGTAGATGACATTCAACTTAAGGGGATCTTTTAATCAAGAATTCAGTTTCATTGTAAAAATTAAAAAAAATCTTTTTTCGTCAGAAATTTTAAAAGAACTAATATTTTCTGTTTCAGTACAATCACACGATTAAAGCAAGATGCAACAAGAAAATCTGATATTTCATTTTCTGCATTTAAAAATACATTCGTCATGAAGGGTTTCATCTGTATTACTGACATCTTTATTTATAAGCAATTCAGTTGTCATGAATTCATAAAAAAATCATTCTTTGTAGCAAATATTGATAAAATTAACAATTTCTAATTCTGTTTAATCAGACAATTAAAACTAGATGCCACACGACACGCTTGATACTTTCTCCTTTCCTGGTAACAATTCCGTCTGTTCAAGCTGTTGATGGCTGCCATCAAATCATTTATTTTTGCAACATCATAAAACTCTACATTTTCTGTTTCAGGAGAAAAATGGTGCATCACTTGAAGAGGTTAATATGTGATTGTCTTAGTTCTACTGAGGGTTTTATTACCTCATTGGTCACTACAGAGAGGGAGGCTCCTGCCTTTAACAGAAGGTTTACTACCTCTGTTTTGTCCTGCATTGCTGCATAGTGAAGAGGTGTCCCGCCCTAAAACAATAAATATAAAGCAGTATTTAAACACAAACAATTTCTCAGTAAATAACAGACATATTGTCATTAAATCTTCACAAGCAACACAGCTTGATATTACAAAAGTGTTTTATAGAGAATTCAATTTTCATGACTATATAAAAAATCTTTATTTCGTCAGAAATTTTGAAAAAATTAAAATTTTCTACTTCAGATCAATCACGTGATCAAAATAAGATGCAATACGACACACCTGATATTTTATTTTCTCTGTTTAAGATGACATTCATCTTAAGGGGATCTTTTAATCAAGAATTCAGTTTTATTGTAAAAATTAAAAAAAAATCTTTTTTCGTCAGAAATTTTGAAAAAAATAATATTTTCTGATTCAGTTCAATCACACGATTAAACCAAGATGCAACACGACATATCTGATATTTCATTTTCTTTGATTAAGATGACATTCAACTTGAGGGTATTAATTAATCAAGAATTCAATTTTATTTACAAAATTTAAGAAAAAATAATTTTCTTCAGAAATTTTTAAACAATTAACATTTTCTGATTCAGTTCAATCACATGATTAAACCAAGATGTAACACGACATATCTGATATTTTATTTTCTTTGTTTAAGATGACATTCAAATTGAACGGTTCTGTTAATCAAGAATTCAATTTTATTGACAAAATTTAAAAAAAAAAAAAATGTTGCAATAAATTCCAATAAAATTCACATTTTGTGTTTCAGTAAAATCACACAATTAAAGCAATATGCAACAAGAAACATCTGATATATCATTTTCTGCATTTAAAAATGCATTCGTCATTAAGGGCTTAATATGTTTTACTGACATCTTTATTTATAGCAATTCAGTTGTCATGAATTCATAAAAAAAATCAATCTTTGTGGCAAATATTGATAAAATTAACAATTTCTAATTCTGTTTGATCAGACAATTAAAACTAGATGCCACACGACACGCTTGATACTTTCTCCTTTCCTGGTAACATATCAGTCTGTTCACGCTGTTGATGGCTGCCATCAAATCATTTTTTTTTGCAACATCATAAAACTCTACATTTTCTGTTTCAGGAGTAAAATGGTGCATCACTTGAAGAGGTTAATATGTGATTGTTTTAGTTTTAATGAGGGTTTTATTACCTCATTGCACACTACAGAGAGGGAGGCTCCTGCCTTTAACAGAAGGTTTACTACCTCTGTTTTGTCTTGCATTGCTGCCTATTGAAGAGGTGTCCAGCCCAAAAACAATAAATATAAAGCAGTATTTAAACACAAACAATTTCTCAGTAAATAACAGACATATTGTCATTAAATCTTCACAAGCAACACAGCTTGATATTACAAAAGTGTTTTATAGAGAATTCAATTTTCATGACTGCATGAAAAATCTTTTTCGTCAGAAAGTTTGAAAAATTAACATTTTCTAATTCAGATCAATCACGTGATTAAAACAAGATGCAACACGACACACCTGATATTTTATTTTATCTGTTGTAGATGACATTCAACTTAAGGGGATCTTTTAATCAAGAATTCAGTTTCATTGTAAAAATTAAAAAAAATCTTTTTTCGTCAGAAATTTTAAAAAAACTAATATTTTCTGTTTCAGTACAATCACACGATTAAAGCAAGATGCAACAAGAAAATCTGATATTTCATTTTCTGCATTTAAAAATACATTCGTCATGAAGGGTTTCATCTGTATTACTGACATCTTTATTTATAAGCAATTCAGTTGTCATGAATTCATAAAAAAATCATTCTTTGTAGCAAATATTGATAAAATTAACAATTTCTAATTCTGTTTAATCAGACAATTAAAACTAGATGCCACACGACACGCTTGATACTTTCTCCTTTCCTGGTAACAATTCCGTCTGTTCAAGCTGTTGATGGCTGCCATCAAATCATTTATTTTTGCAACATCATAAAACTCTACATTTTCTGTTTCAGGAGTAAAATGGTGCATCACTTGAAGAGGTTAATATGTGATTGTTTTAGTTTTAATGAGGGTTTTATTACCTCATTGCACACTACAGAGAGGGAGGCTCCTGCCTTTAACAGAAGGTTTACTACCTCTGTTTTGTCTTGCATTGCTGCCTATTGAAGAGGTGTCCCGCCCAAAAACAATAAATATAAAGCAGTATTTAAACACAAACAATTTCTCAGTAAATAACAGACATATTGTCATTAAATCTTCACAAGCAACACAGCTTGATATTCCAAAAGTGTTTTATAGAGAATTCAATTTTCATGACTGCATGAAAAATCTTTTTCGTCAGAAATTTTGAAAAAATTAACATTTTCTAATTCAGATCATTCACGTGATTAAAACAAGATGCAACACGACACACCTGATATTTTATTTTATCTGTTTTAGATGACATTCAACTTAAGGGGATCTTTTAATCAAGAATTCAGTTTTATTGTAAAAATTAAAAAAAAATCTTTTTTCGTCAGAAATTTAAAAAAAACTAATATTTTCTGTTTCAGTACAATCATACGATTAAAGCAAGATGCAACAAGAAAATCTGATATTTCATTTTCTGCATTTAAAAATACATTCGTCATGAAGGGTTTCATCTGTATTACTGACATCTTTATTTATAAGCAATTCAGTTGTCATGAATTCATAAAAAAATCATTCTTTGTAGCAAATATTGATAAAATTAACAATTTCTAATTCTGTTTTAATCAGACAATTAAAACTAGATGCCACACGACACGCTTGATACTTTCTCCTTTCCTGGTAACAATTCCGTCTGTTCAAGCTGTTGATGGCTGCCATCAAATCATTTTTTTTTGCAACATCATAAAACTCTACATTTTCTGTTTCAGGAGTAAAATGGTGATTCACTTGAAGAGGTTAATATGTGATTGTCTTAATTTTACTGAAGATTTAATTACCTCATTGGTCACTACAGAGAGGGAGGCTCCTGCCTTTAACAGATGGTCTACTACCTCTGTGTTGCCCCTCATTGCTGCCAAGTGAAGAGGTGTCTGCCCCTTAAACAATAAATATAAAACAATATTTAAACACAAGCAATTTCACAGTAAATAACAGATATTTTGTCATTAAATCTTCACAAGCAACACAGCTTGATATTACAAAAGTGTTTTATAGAGAATTCAATTTTCATGCCTACAAAAAAATCTTTTTTCGTCAGAACTTTGTAAAAATTTACATTTTCTAATTCAGATCATTCACGTGATTAAAACAAGATGCAACACGCCACACCTGATATTTTATTTTCTCTGTTTAAGATGACATTCATCTTAAGGGGATCTTTTAATCAAGAATTCAGTTTTATTGTAAAAATTAAAAAAAAATCTTTTTTCGTCAGAAATTTTGAAAAACTAATATTTTCTGATTCAGTTCAATCACACGATTAAACCAAGATGCAACACGATATATCTGATATTTCATTTTCTTTGATTAAGATGACATTCAACTTGAGGGTATTAATTAATCAAGAATTCAATTTTATTGACAAAATTTAAGAAAAAATAATTTTTTGTCAGAAATTTGGAAACAATTAACATAGTGAAGAGGTGTCCCGCCCTAAAACAATAAATATAAAGCAGTATTTAAGCACAAACAATTTCTCAGTATATAACAGACATCTTGTCATTAAATCTTCACAAGCAAAAGCACCTTTATATTACAAACATATTTTATAAAAATTCAGTTGTCATGGTTACATAAAAAATCATTTTCTTCAGAAATTTTTAAACAATTAACATTTTCTGATTCAGTTCAATCACATGATTAAACCAAGATGTAACACGACATATCTGATATTGCATTTTCTTTGTTTAAGATGACATTCAACATAAGGGGATCTTTTAATCAAGAATTCAGTTTTATTGTAAAAATTAAAAAAAATGTTTATTCGTCAGAAATTTTGAAAAAATTAACATTTTCGGATTCAGTTCAATCACACGATTAAACCAAGATGCAACACGACATATCTGATATTTCATTTTCTTTGATTAAGATGACATTCAACTTGAGGGTATTAATTAATCAAGAATTAAATTTTATTGACAAAATTTAAGAAAAAATAATTTTTTGTCAGAAATTTTGAAACAATTAACATAGTTAAGAGGTGTCCCGCCCTAAAACAATAAATATAAAGCAGTATTTAAACACAAACAATATCTCAGTAAATAACAGACATCTTATCATTAAATCTTCACAAGCAAAAACACCTTTATATTACAAACATATTTTATAAAAATTCAGTTGTCATGGTTACATAAAAAATCATTTTCTTCAGAAATTTTGAAACAATTAATATTTTCTGATTCAGTTCAATCACAAGATTAAACCAAGATGTAACACGACATATCTGATATTTTATTTTCTTTGTTTAAGATGACATTCAACTTGAACGGTTCTGTTAATCAAGAATTCAATTTTATTGACAAAATTTAAAAAAAAAAAAATGTTGCAATAAATTCCAATAAAATTCACATTTTCTGTTTCAGTAAAATCACACAATTGAAGCAATATGCAACAAGAAACATCTGATATATCATTTTCTGCATTTAAAAATGCATTCGTCATTAAGGGCTTAATATGTTTTACTGACATCTTTATTTATAGCAATTCAGTTGTCATGAATTCATAAAAAAAATCAATCTTTGTGGCAAATATTGATAAAATTAACAATTTCTAATTCTGTTTGATCAGACAATTAAAACTAGATGCCACACGACACGCTTGATACTTTCTCCTTTCCTGGTAACAAATCAGTTTGTTCAAGCTGTTGATGGCTGCCATCAAATCATTTTTTTTTGTAACATCATAAAACTCTACATTTTCTGTTTCAGGAGAAAAATGGTGCATCACTTGAAGAGGTTAATATATGATTGTCTTAGTTCTACTGAGGGTTTTATTACCTCATTGGTCACTACAGAGAGGGAGGCTCCTGCCTTTAACAGAAGGTTTACTACCTCTGTTTTGTCCTGCATTGCTGCATAGTGAAGAGGTGTCCCGCCCTAAAACAATAAATATAAAGCAGTATTTAAACACAAACAATTTCTCAGTAAATAACAGACATATTGTCATTAAATCTTCACAAGCAACACAGCTTGATATTACAAAAGTGTTTTATAGAGAATTCAATTTTCATGACTATATAAAAAATCTTTATTTCGTCAGAAATTTTGAAAAAATTTAAATTTTCTACTTCAGATCAATCACGTGATCAAAATAAGATGCAATACGACACACCTGATATTTTATTTTCTCTGTTTAAGATGACATTCAACCTAAGGGGATCTTTTAATCAAGAATTCAGTTTTATTGTAAAAAATAAAAATAAATCTTTTTTCGTCAGAAATTTTGAAAAAATTAACATTTTCTGATTCAGTTCAATCACACGATTAAACCAAGATACAACAAGATATATCTGATATTTCATTTTCTTTTATTAAGATGACATTTAACTTGAGGGTATTAATTAATCAAGAATTCAATTTTATATACAAAATTAAGAAAAAAATATTTTTTGTCAGAAATTTGAAACAATTAACATAGTGAAGAGGTGTCCCGCTCTAAAACAATAAATATAAAGCAGTATTTAAACACAAACAATTTCTCAGTAAATAACAGACATCTTGACATTAAATCTTCACAAGCAAAAACACCTTTATATTACAAATATATTTTATAAAAATTCAGTTGTCATGGTTACATAAAAAATCATTTTCGTCAGAAATTTTGAAAAAATTTACATTTTCTGATTTAGCTCAATCACACGATTAAACCAAGATGTAACACGACATATCTGATATTTTATTTTCTTTGTTTAAGATGACATTCAACTTGAACGTTCTGTTAATCAAGAATTCAATTTTATTGACAAAATTTAAAAAAAAAAAAATGTTGCAATAAATTCCAATAAAATTCACATTTTCTGTTTCAGTAAAATCACACAATTAAAGCAATATGCAACAAGAAACATCTGATATATCATTTTCTGCATTTAAAAATGCATTCGTCATTAAGGGCTTGATCTGTTTTACTGACATCTTTATTTATAGCAATTCAGTTGTCATGAATTCATAAAAAAAATCAATCTTTGGGGCAAATATTGATAAAATTAACAATTTCTAATTCTGTTTGATCAGACAATTAAAACTAGATGCCACACGACACGCTTGATACTTTCTCCTTTCCTGGTAACAAATCAGTTTGTTCAAGCTGTTGATGGCTGCCATCAAATCATTATTTTTTGTAACATCATAAAACTCTACATTTTCTGTTTCAGGAGAAAAATGGTGCATCACTTGAAGAGGTTAATATGTGATTGTCTTAGTTTTACTGAGGGTTTTATTACCTCATTGCACACTACAGAGAGGGAGGCTCCTGCCTTTAACAGAAGGTTTACTACCTCTGTTTCGTCCTGCATTGCTGCATAGTGAAGAGGTGTCATCCCCTAAAACAATAAATATAAAGCAGTATTTAAACACAAACAATTTCTCAGTAAATAACAGACATATTGTCATTAAATCTTCACAAGCAACACAGCTTGATATTACAAAAGTGTTTTATAGAGAATTCAATTTTCATGACTGCATGAAAAATCTTTTTCGTCAGAAATTTTGAAAAAATTAACATTTTCTAATTCAGATCAATCACGTGATTAAAACAAGATGCAACACGACACACCTGATATTTTATTTTATCTGTTTTAGATGACATTCAACTTAAGGGGATCTTTTAATCAAGAATTCAGTTTCATTGTAAAAATTAAAAAAAATCTTTTTTCGTCAGAAATTTTGAAAAAATTTACATTTTCTGATTCAGTTCAATCACACGATTAAACCAAGATACAACACGATATATCTGATATTTCATTTTCTTTGATTAAGATGACATTTAACTTGAGGGTATTAATTAATCAAGAATTCAATTTTATTGACAAACTAAGAAAAAATTATTTTTTGTCAGAAATTTTGAAACAATTAACATAGTGAAGAGGTGTCCCGCCCTAAAACAATAAATATAAAACAGTATTTAAGCACAAACAATTTCTCAGTAAATAATAGACATTTTGTCATTAAATCTTCACAAGCAAAAACACCTTTATATTACAAACATATTTTATAAAAATTCAGTTGTCATGGTTACATAAAAAATCATTTTCGTCAGAAATTTTGAACAAATTAACATTTTCTGATTTAGCTCAATCACACGATTAAACCAAGATGCAACACGACATATCTGATATTTCATTTTCTTTGATTAAGATGACATTTATCTTGAGGGGATTAATTAATCAAGAATTCAATTTTATTGACAAAATTTAAGAAAAAATAATTTTTTGTCAGAAATTTTGAAACAATTAACATTTTCTGATTCAGTTCAATCACGTGATTAAACCAAGGTGCAACACGACATATCTGATATTTCATTTTCTTTGCTTAAGATGACATTCAACTTGAACGGTTCTGTTAATCAAGAGTTCAATTTTATTTACAAAATTTGGAAAAAAAAAAATTTCCAATAAATTCCAATAAAATTCACATTTTCTGTTTCAGTACAATCACACAATTAAAGCAATATGCAACAAGAAACATCTGATATATCATTTTCTGCATTCAAAAATGCATTCGTCATTAAGGGCTTGATCTGTTTTACTGACATCTTTATCTATAGCAATTCAGTTGTCATGAATTCATAAAAAAAATCAATCTTTGTGGCAAATATTGATAAAATTAACAATTTCTAATTCTGTTTGATCAGACAATTAAAACTAGATGCCACACGACACGCTTGATACTTTCTCCTTTCCTGTTAACAAATCAGTCTGTTCAAGCTGCCATCAAATCATTTTTTTTTGTAACATCATAAAACTCTACATTTTCTTTTTCAGGAGTAAAATGGTGCGTCACTTGAAGAGGTTAATATGTGATTGCCTTAGGTTTTCTGAAGATTTAATTACCTCATTGGCCACTACAGAGAGGGAGGCTCCTGCCTTTAACAGATGGTCTACTACCTCTGTGTTGCCCCTCATTGCTGCCCAGTGAAGAGGTGTCTGCCCCTAAAACAATAAATATAAAACAATATTTAAACACAAGCAATTTCACAGTAAATAACAGACATTTTGTCATCAAATCTTCACAAGCAACACAGCTTGATATTACAAAAGTGTTTTATAGAGAATTCAATTTTCATGACTATATAAAAAATCTTTATTTCGTCAGAAATTTTGAAAAAATTAAAATTTTCTACTTCAGATCAATCACGTGATCAAAATAAGATGCAATACGACACACCTGATATTTTATTTTCTCTGTTTAAGATGACATTCAACCTAAGGGGATCTTTTAATCAAGAATTCAGTTTCATTGTAAAAATTAAAAAAAATCTTTTTTCGTCAGAAATTTTGAAAAAATTTACATTTTCTGATTCAGTTCAATCACACGATTAAACCAAGATACAACACGATATATCTGATATTTCATTTTCTTTGATTAAGATGACATTTAACTTGAGGGTATTAATTAATCAAGAATTCAATTTTATTGACAAACTAAGAAAAAATTATTTTTTGTCAGAAATTTTGAAACAATTAACATAGTGAAGAGGTGTCCCGCCCTAAAACAATAAATATAAAACAGTATTTAAGCACAAACAATTTCTCAGTAAATAATAGACATTTTGTCATTAAATCTTCACAAGCAAAAACACCTTTATATTACAAACATATTTTATAAAAATTCAGTTGTCATGGTTACATAAAAAATCATTTTCGTCAGAAATTTTGAACAAATTAACATTTTCTGATTTAGCTCAATCACACGATTAAACCAAGATGCAACACGACATATCTGATATTTCATTTTCTTTGATTAAGATGACATTTATCTTGAGGGGATTAATTAATCAAGAATTCAATTTTATTGACAAAATTTAAGAAAAAATAATTTTTTGTCAGAAATTTTGAAACAATTAACATTTTCTGATTCAGTTCAATCACGTGATTAAACCAAGGTGCAACACGACATATCTGATATTTCATTTTCTTTGCTTAAGATGACATTCAACTTGAACGGTTCTGTTAATCAAGAGTTCAATTTTATTTACAAAATTTGGAAAAAAAAAAATTTCCAATAAATTCCAATAAAATTCACATTTTCTGTTTCAGTACAATCACACAATTAAAGCAATATGCAACAAGAAACATCTGATATATCATTTTCTGCATTCAAAAATGCATTCGTCATTAAGGGCTTGATCTGTTTTACTGACATCTTTATCTATAGCAATTCAGTTGTCATGAATTCATAAAAAAAATCAATCTTTGTGGCAAATATTGATAAAATTAACAATTTCTAATTCTGTTTGATCAGACAATTAAAACTAGATGCCACACGACACGCTTGATACTTTCTCCTTTCCTGTTAACAAATCAGTCTGTTCAAGCTGCCATCAAATCATTTTTTTTTGTAACATCATAAAACTCTACATTTTCTTTTTCAGGAGTAAAATGGTGCGTCACTTGAAGAGGTTAATATGTGATTGCCTTAGGTTTTCTGAAGATTTAATTACCTCATTGGCCACTACAGAGAGGGAGGCTCCTGCCTTTAACAGATGGTCTACTACCTCTGTGTTGCCCCTCATTGCTGCCCAGTGAAGAGGTGTCTGCCCCTAAAACAATAAATATAAAACAATATTTAAACACAAGCAATTTCACAGTAAATAACAGACATTTTGTCATCAAATCTTCACAAGCAACACAGCTTGATATTACAAAAGTGTTTTATAGAGAATTCAATTTTCATGACTATATAAAAAATCTTTATTTCGTCAGAAATTTTGAAAAAATTAAAATTTTCTACTTCAGATCAATCACGTGATCAAAATAAGATGCAATACGACACACCTGATATTTTATTTTCTCTGTTTAAGATGACATTCAACCTAAGGGGATCTTTTAATCAAGAATTCAGTTTTATTGTAAAAAATAAAAAAAAAAAATTTTTCGTCAGAAATTTTGAAAAAAATTACATTTTCTGATTCAGTTCAATCACACGATTAAACCAAGATACAACAAGATATATCTGATATTTCATTTTCTTTTATTAAGATGACATTTAACTTGAGGGTATTAATTAATCAAGAATTCAATTTTATATACAAAATTAAGAAAAAATAATTTGTTGTCAGAAATTTGAAACAATTAACATAGTGAAGAGGTGTCCCGCCCTAAAACAATAAATATAAAGCAGTATTTAAACACAAACAATTTCTCAGTAAATAATAGACATCTTGTCATTAAATCTTCACAAGCAAAAACACCTTTATATTACAAACATATTTTATAAAAATTCAGTTGTCATGGTTACATAAAAAATCATTTTCGTCAGAAATTTTGAAAAAATTTACATTTTCTGATTTAGCTCAATCACACGATTAAACCAAGATGTAACACGACATATCTGATATTTTATTTTCTTTGTTTAAGATGACATTCAACTTGAACGTTCTGTTAATCAAGAATTCAATTTTATTGACAAAATTTAAAAAAAAATAAATGTTGCAATAAATTCCAATAAAATTCACATTTTCTGTTTCAGTAAAATCACACAATTAAAGCAATATGCAACAAGAAACATCTGATATATCATTTTCTGCATTTAAAAATGCATTCGTCATTAAGGGCTTGATCTGTTTTACTGACATCTTTATTTATAGCAATTCAGTTGTCATGAATTCATAAAAAAAAAAAATCATTGTGGCAAATATTGATAAAATTAACAATTTCTAATTCTGTTTGATCAGGCAATTAAAACTAGATGCCACACGACACGCTTGATGCTTTCTCCTTTCCTGGTAACAAATCAGTTTGTTCAAGCTGTTGATGGCTGCCATCAAATCATTTTTTTTTTGTAACATCATAAAACTCTACATTTTCTGTTTCAGGAGAAAAATGGTGCATCACTTAAAGAGGTTAATATGTGATTGTCTTAGTTTTACTGAGGGTTTTATTACCTCATTGCACACTACAGAGAGGGAGGCTCCTGCCTTTAACAGAAGGTTTACTACCTCTGTTTTGTCCTGCATTGCTGCATCTGATATATCATTTTCTGCATTTAAAAATGCATTCGTCATTAAGGGCTTGATCTGTTTTACTGACATCTTTATTTATAGCAATTCAGTTGTCATGAATTCATAAAAAAAATCAATCTTTGTGGCAAATATTGATAAAATTAACAATTTCTAATTCTGTTTGATCAGACAATTAAAACTAGATGCCACACAACACGCTTGATACTTTCTCCCTTCCTGGTAACAAATCAGTCTGTTCAAGCTGTTGATGGCTGCCATCAAATCATTTTTTTTTGTAACATCATAAAACTCTACATTTTCTTTTTCAGGAGTAAAATGGTGAGTCACTTCAAGAGGTTAATATGTGATTGTCTTAGTTTTACTGAAGATTTGATTACCTCATTGGTCACTACAGAGAGGGAGGCTCCTGCCTTTAACAGAAGGTCTACAACCTCTGTGTCGCCCTCGACTATTGCCAAGTGAAGAGGTGTCTCCCCCTAAAACAATAAATATAAAACAATATTTAAACACAAGCAATTTCACAGTAAATAACAGACATTTTGTCATTAAATCTTCACAAGCAACACAGTTTGATATTACAAAAGTGTTTTATAGAGAATTCAATTTTCATGACTACAAAAAAAATCTTTTTTCGTCAGAAATTTGAAAAAATTAGCATTTTTAATTCAGATCAATCACGTGATTAAAACAAGATGTAACACGACACACCTGATATTTTATTTTATCTGTTGTAGATGACATTCAACTTAAGGGGATCTTTTAATCAAGAATTCAGTTTCATTGTAAAAATTAAAAAAAATCTTTTTTCGTCAGAAATTTTGAAAAAATTAACATTTTCTGATTCAGTTCAATCACACGATTAAACCAAGATACAACACGATATATCTGATATTTCATTTTCTTTGATTAAGATGACATTTAACTTGAGGGTATTAATTAATCAAGAATTCAATTTTATTGACAAATTAAGAAAAAATTATTTTTTGTCAGAAATTTTGAAACAATTAACATAGTGAAGAGATGTCCCGCCCTAAAACAATAAATATAAAGCAGTATTTAAGCACAAACAATTTCTCAGTAAATAATAGACATTTTGTCATTAAATCTTCACAAGCAAAAACACCTTTATATTACAAACATATTTTATAAAAATTCAGTTGTCATGGTTACATAAAAAATCATTTTCGTCAGAAATTTTGAAAAAATTTACATTTTCTGATTTAGCTCAATCACACGATTAAACCAAGATGTAACACGACATATCTGATATTTTATTTTCTTTGTTTAAGATGACATTCAACTTGAACGTTCTGTTAATCAAGAATTCAATTTTATTGACAAAATTTAAAAAAAAAAAAATGTTGCAATAAATTCCAATAAAATTCACATTTTCTGTTTCAGTAAAATCACACAATTAAAGCAATATGCAACAAGAAACATCTGATATATCATTTTCTGCATTTAAAAATGCATTCGTCATTAAGGGCTTGATCTGTTTTACTGACATCTTTATTTATAGCAATTCAGTTGTCATGAATTCATAAAAAAAATCAATCTTTGTGGCAAATATTGATAAAATTAACAATTTCTAATTCTGTTTGATCAGGCAATTAAAACTAGATGCCACACGACACGCTTGATACTTTCTCCTTTCCTGGTAACAAATCAGTTTGTTCAAGCTGTTGATGGCTGCCATCAAATCATTTTTTTTTTTGTAACATCATAAAACTCTACATTTTCTGTTTCAGGAGAAAAATGGTGCATCACTTGAAGAGGTTAATATGTGATTGTCTTAGTTTTACTGAGGGTTTTATTACCTCATTGCACACTACAGAGAGGGAGGCTCCTGCCTTTAACAGATGGTCTACTACCTCTGTGTTGCCCCCGATTGCTGCCCAGTGAAGAGGTGTCCTCCCCTAAAACAATAAATATAAAACAATATTTAAACACAAGCAATTTCACAGTCAATAACAGACATTTTGTCATCAAATCTTCACAAGCAACACAGCTTGATATTACAAAAGTGTTTTATAGAGAATTCAATTTTCATGACTACATAAAAAATCTTTATTTCGTCAGAAATTTTGAAAAAATTAAAATTTTCTACTTCAGATCAATCACGTGATTAAAACAAGATGCAATACGACACACCTGATATTTTATTTTCTCTGTTTAAGATGACATTCAACCTAAGGGGATCTTTTAATCAGGAATTCAGTTTTATTGTAAAAAAATAAAAAAAAATCTTTTTTCGTCAGAAATTTTGAAAAAATTAACATTTTCTGATTCAGTTCAATCACACGATTAAACCAAGATACAACACGATATATCAGATATTTCATTTTCTTTGATTAAGTTGACATTTAACTTGAGGGTATTAATTAATCAAGAATTCAATTTTATTGACAAAATTTAAGAAAAAATCATTTTTTGTCAGAAATTTTGAAACAATTAACATTTTCTGATTCAGTTCAATCACGTGATTAAACCAAGATGCAACACGACATATCTGATATTTCATTTTCTTTGCTTAAGATGACATTCAACTTGAACGGTTCTGTTAATCAAGAGTTCAATTTTATTGATAAAATTTTAAAAAAAAACTTTTTTGCAATAAATTCTAATAAAATTCACATTTTCTGTTTCAGTACAAACACACAATAAAAGCAAGATGCAACACGAAACATCTGATATATCATTTTCTGCATTTAAAAATACATTCGTCATTAAGGGCTTGATCTGTTTTACTGACATCTTTATTTATAAGCAATTCAGTTGTCATGAATTCATAAAAAAATCAATCTTTGTAGCAAATATTGATAAAATTAACAATTTCTAATTCTGTTTGATCAGGCAATTAAAATTAGATACCACACGAGACATTTGATATTTTCTCCTTTCCTTGTAACAAATCAGTCTGTTCAAGCTGTTAATGGTTGCCGTTTCAGGAGTAAAATGGTGCATCACTTGAAGAGGTTAATATTTGATTGTCTTAGTTTTACTGAGGGTTTAATTACCTGACTGTTCTCTACAGACAAGGAGGCTCCTGTCTTTAATAGATGGTCTACCACCTCTGTCTTGCCCCTCCTTGCTGCACAGTGAAGAGGTGTCATCCCCTAAAACAATAAATATAAAACAATATTTAAACACAAGCAATTTCACAGTAAATAACAGACATTTTGTCATCAAATCTTCACAAGCAACACAGCTTGATATTACAAAAGTGTTTTATAGAGCATTCAATTTTCATGACTACATAAAAAATCTTTTTTCGTCAGATATTTGAAAAAATTAACATTTTCTACTTCAGATCAATCACGTGATTAAAACAAGATGCAACACGACACACCTGATATTTTATTTTCTCTGTTTAAGATGACATTCAACCTAAGGGGATCTTTTAATCAAGAATTCAGTTTTATTGTAAAAAATTTAAAAAAATCTTTTTTCGTCAGAAATTTTGAATAAAATTAACATTTTCTGATTCAGTTCAATCACACGATTAAACCAAGATACAACACGATATATCTGATATTTCATTTTCTTTGATTAAGATGACATTTAACTTGAGGGTATTAATTAATCAAGAATTCAATTTTATTGACAAATTAAGAAAAAATTATTTTTTGTCAGAAATTTTGAAACAATTAACATAGTGAAGAGGTGTCCCGCCCTAAAACAATAAATATAAAGCAGTATTTAAACACAAACAATTTCTCAGTAAATAATAGACATTTTGTCATTAAATCTTCACAAGCAAAAACAACTTTATATTACAAATATATTTTATAAAAATTAAGTTGTCATGGTTACATAAAAAATCATTTTCGTCAGAAATTTTGAAAAAATTAACATTTTCTGATTTAGCTCAATCACACGATTAAACCAAGATGCAACGCGACATATCTGATATTTCATTTTCTTTGATTAAGATGACATTTATGTTGAGGGGATTAATTAATCAAGAATTCAATTTTATTGACAAATTAAGAAAAAATTATTTTTTGTCAGAAATTTTGAAACAATTAACATAGTGAAGAGGTGTCCCACCCTAAAACAATAAATATAAAGCAGTATTTAAACACAAACAATTTCTCAGTAAATAATAGACATTTTGTCATTAAATCTTCACAAGCAAAAACAACTTTATATTACAAATATATTTTATAAAAATTAAGTTGTCATGGTTACATAAAAAATCATTTTCGTCAGAAATTTTGAAAAAATTAACATTTTCTGATTTAGCTCAATCACACGATTAAACCAAGATGCAACGCGACATATCTGATATTTCATTTTCTTTGATTAAGATGACATTTATGTTGAGGGGATTAATTAATCAAGAATTCAATTTTATTGACAAAATTTAAGAAAAAATAATTTTTTATCAGAAATTTTTAAACAATTAACATAGTGAAGAGGTGTCCCGCCCTAAAACAATAAATATAAAGCAGTATTTAAACACAAACAATTTCTCAGTAAATAACAGACATCTTGTCATTAAATCTTCACAAGCAAAAGCACCTTTATATTACAAACATATTTTATAAAAATTAAGTTGTCATGGTTACATAAAAAATCATTTTCGTCAGAAATTTTGAAAAAATTAACATTTTCTGATTTAGCTCAATCACACGATTAAACCAAGATGCAACGCGACATATCTGATATTTCATTTTCTTTGATTAAGATGACATTTATGTTGAGGGGATTAATTAATCAAGAATTCAATTTTATTGACAAAATTTAAGAAAAAATAATTTTTTGTCAGAAATTTTGAAACAATTAACATTTTCTGATTCAGTTCAATCACGTG
This sequence comes from Bathymodiolus brooksi, assembly GCA_963680875.1. Lineage (NCBI taxonomy): Eukaryota > Metazoa > Mollusca > Bivalvia > Mytilida > Modiolidae > Bathymodiolus > Bathymodiolus brooksi. The sequence continues at coordinate 46,854,971 of OY804584.1, forward strand.
ATTAAACCAAGGTGCAACACGACATATCTGATATTTCATTTTCTTTGTTTTAGATGACATTCAACTTGAACGGTTCTGTTAATCAAGAGTTCAATTTTATTGACAAAATTTGGAAAAAAAAAAATTTCCAATAAATTCCAATAAAATTCACATTTTCTGTTTCAGTACAATCACACAATTAAAGCAATATGCAACAAGAAACATCTGATATATCATTTTCTGCACTCAAAAATGCATTCGTCATTAAGGGCTTGATCTGTTTTACTGACATCTTTATTTATAGCAATTCAGTTGTCATGAATTCATAAAAAAAATCAATCTTTGTGGCAAATATTGATAAAATTAACAATTTCTAATTCTGTTTGATCAGACAATTAAAACTAGATGCCACACAACACGCTTGATACTTTCTCCTTTCCTGGTAACAAATCAGTCTGTTCAAGCTGTTGATGGCTGCCATCAAATCATTTTGTTTTGTAACATCATAAAACTCTACATTTTCTTTTTCAGGAGTAAAATGGTGAGTCACTTCAAGAGGTTAATATGTGATTGTCTTAGTTTTACTGAAGATTTAATTACCTCATTGGTCACTACAGAGAGGGAGGCTCCTGCCTTTAACAGATGGTCTACAACCTCTGTGTCGCCCTCGACTACTGCCAAGTGAAGAGGTGTCTCCCCCTAAAACAATAAATATAAAACAATATTTAAACACAAGCAATTTCACAGTAAATAACAGACATTTTGTCATTAAATCTTCACAAGCAACACAGTTTGATATTACAAAAGTGTTTTATAGAGAATTCAATTTTCATGACTACATAAAAAATCTTTTTTCGTCAGAAATTTGAAAAAATTAGCATTTTTAATTCAGATCAATCACGTGATTAAAACAAGATGCAACACGACACACCTGATATTTTATTTTCTCTGTTTAAGATGACATTCAACTTAAAGGGATCTGTTAATCAAGAATTCAGTTTTATTGTAAAAATTAAAAAAAAAAACTTTTTTTGTCAGAAATTTTGAAAAAATTAACATTTTCTGATTTAGCTCAATCACACGATTAAACCAAGATGCAACACGACATATCTGATATTTCATTTTCTTTGATTAAGATGACATTTATCTTGAGGGTATTAATTAATCAAGAATTCAATTGTATTGACAAAATTTAAGAAAAAAAAAATTTTTGTCAGAAATTTTGAAACAATTAACATTTTCTGATTCATTTCAATCACGTGATTAAACCAAGATGCAACACAACATATCTGATATTTCATTTTCTTTGCTTAAGATGGCATTCAACTTGAACGGATCTGTTAATCAAGAATTCAATTTTATTGACAAATGTAAAAAAACACTTTTTATAATAAATTCTAATAAAATTCACATTTTCTGTTTCAGTACAATCACACGATTAAAGCAAGATGCAACAAGAAAATCTGATATTTCATTTTCTGCATTTAAAAATACATTCGTCATGAAGGGTTTCATCTGTTTTACTGATATCTTTATTTATAAGCAATTCAGTTGTCATGAATTCATAAAAAAATCAATCTTTGTAGCAAATATTGAAAAAATTAACAATTTCTAATTCTGTTTGATCAGGCAATTAAAATTAGATACCACACGAGACATTTGATATTTTCTCCTTTCCTTGTAACAAATCAGTCTGTTCAAGCTGTTAATGGTTGCCGTTTCAGGAGTAAAATGGTGCATCACTTGAAGAGTTTAATATTTGATTGTCTTAGTTTTACTGAGGGGTTAATTACCTGACTGTTCTCTACAGACAAGGAGGCTCCTGTCTTTAATAGATGGTCTACCACCTCTGTCTTGCCCCTCCTTGCTGCACAGTGAAGAGGTGTCCCGCCCTAAAACAATAAATATAAAGCAGTTTTTAAACACAAACAATTTCTCAGTAAATAATAGACATTTTGTCATTAAATCTTCACAAGCAAAAACACCTTTATATTACAAACATATTTTATAAAAATTCAGTTGTAATGGTTACATAAAAAATCATTTTCGTCAGAAATTTTGAAAAAATTAACATTTTCTGATTTAGCTCAATCACACGATTAAACCAAGATGCAACACGACATATCTGATATTTCATTTTCTTTGATTAAGATGACATTTATCTTGAGGGGATTAATTAATCAAGAATTCAATTTTATTGACAAAATTTAAGAAAAAATTATTTTTTGTCAGAAATTTTGAAACAATTAACATTTTCTGATTCAGTTCAATCACGTGATTAAACCAAGATGCAACACGACATATCTGATATTTCATTTTCTTTGCTTAAGATGACATTCAACTTGAACGGTTCTGTTAATCAAGAGTTCAATTTTATTGACAAAATTTAAAAAAAAAAATGTTTGCAATAAATTCCAATAAAATTCACATTTTCTGTTTCAGTACAATCACACAATTAAAGCAATATGCAACAAGAAACATCTGATATATCATTTTCTGCATTCAAAAATGCATTCGTCATTAAGGGCTTGATCTGTTTTACTGACATCTTTATTTATAGCAATTCAGTTGTCATGAATTCATAAAAAAAAATCAATCTTTGTGGCAAATATTGATAAAATTAACAATTTCTAATTCTGTTTGATCAGACAATTAAAACTAGATGCCACACGACACGCTTGATACTTTCTCCTTTCCTGGTAACAAATCAGTCTGTTCAAGCTGTTGATGGCTGCCATCAAATCATTTTTTTTTGTAACATCATAAAACTCTACATTTTCTTTTTCAGGAGTAAAATGGTGCATCACTTCAAGAGGTTAATATGTAATTGTCTTAGTTTTACTGAAGATTTAATTACCTCATTGGTCACTACAGAGAGGGAGGCTCCTGCCTTTAACAGATGGTCTACCACCTCTGTGTTGCCCCCGATTGCTGCACAGTGAAGAGGTGTCCTCCCCTAAAACAATAAATATAAAACAATATTTAAACACAAGCAATTTCACAGTAAATAACAGACATTTTGTCATAAAATCTTCACAAGCAACACAGCTTGATATTACAAAAGTGTTTTATAGAGAATTCAATTTTCATGACTACATAAAAATCTTTTTTCGTCAGAAATTTTGAAAAAATTAACATTTTCTACTTCAGATCAATCACGTGATTAAAACAAGATGCAACACGACACACCTGATATTTTATTTTCTCTGTTTAAGATGACATTCAACCTAAGGGGATCTTTTAATCAAGAATTCAGTTTTATTGTAAAAAATTTAAAAAAATCTTTTTTCGTCAGAAATTTTGAAAAAATTAACATTTTCTGATTCAGTTCAATCACACGATTAAACCAAGATACAACACGATATATCTGATATTTCATTTTCTTTGATTAAGATGACATTTAACTTGAGGGTATTAATTAATCAAGAATTCAATTTTATTGACAAAATTAAGAAAAAATTATTTTTTGTCAGAAATTTTGAAACAATTAACATAGTGAAGAGGTGTCCCGCCCTAAAACAATAAATATAAAGCAGTATTTAAACACAAACATTTTCTCAGTAAATAATAGACATTTTGTCATTAAATCTTCACAAGCAAAAACACCTTTATATTACAAACATATTTTATAAAAATTCAGTTGTAATGGTTACATAAAAAATCATTTTCGTCAGAAATTTTGAAAAAATTAGCATTTTCTGATTTAGCTCAATCACACGATTAAACCAAGATGCAACACGACATATCTGATATTTCATTTTCTTTGATTAAGATGACATTTATCTTGAGGGGATTAATTAATCAAGAATTCAATTTTATTGACAAAATTTAAGAAAAAATAATTTTTTGTCAGAAATTTTGAAACAATTAACATTTTCTGATTCAGTTCAATCACGTGATTAAACCAAGATGCAACACGACATATCTGATATTTCATTTTCTTTGCTTAAGATGACATTCAACTTGAACGGTTCTGTTAATCAAGAGTTCAATTTTATTGACAAAATTTAAAAAAAAAAATGTTTGCAATAAATTCCAATAAAATTCACATTTTCTGTTTCAGTACAATCACACAATTAAAGCAATATGCAACAAGAAACATCTGATATATCATTTTCTGCATTCAAAAATGCATTCGTCATTAAGGGCTTGATCTGTTTTACTGACATCTTTATTTATAGCAATTCAGTTGTCATGAATTCATAAAAAAAAATCAATCTTTGTGGCAAATATTGATAAAATTAACAATTTCTAATTCTGTTTGATCAGACAATTAAAACTAGATGCCACACGACACGCTTGATACTTTCTCCTTTCCTGGTAACAAATCAGTCTGTTCAAGCTGTTGATGGCTGCCATCAAATCATTTTTTTTTGTAACATCATAAAACTCTACATTTTCTTTTTCAGGAGTAAAATGGTGCATCACTTGAAGAGGTTAATATGTGATTGTCTTAGTTTTACTGAAGATTTAATTACCTCATTGGTCACTACAGAGAGGGAGGCTCCTGCCTTTAACAGATGGTCTACAACTTCTGTGTTGCCCCCGATTGCTGCACAGTGAAGAGGTGTCCTCCCCTAAAACAATAAATATAAAACAATATTTAAACACAAGCAATTTCACAGTAAATAACAGACATTTTGTCATCAAATCTTCACAAGCAACACAGCTTGATATTACAAAAGTGTTTTATAGAGAATTCAATTTTCATGACTACATAAAAAATCTTTATTTCGTCAGAAATTTTGAAAAAATTAAAATTTTCTACTTCAGATCAATCACGTGATTAAAACAAGATGCAATACGACACACCTGATATTTTATTTTCTCTGTTTAAGATGACATTTAACCTAAGGGGATCTTTTAATCAAGAATTCAGTTTTATTGTCAAAAATAAAAAAAAATCTTTTTTCGTCAGAAATTTTGAAAAAATTACATTTTCTGATTCAGTTCAATCACACGATTAAACCAAGATACAACACGATATATCTGATATTTCATTTCCTTTGATTAAGATGACATTTAACTTGAGGGTATTAATTAATCAAGAATTCAATTTTATTGACAAAATTAAGAAAAAATTATTTTTTGTCAGAAATTTTGAAACAATTAACATAGTGAAGAGGTGTCCCGCCCTATAACAATAAATATAAAGCAGTATTTAAACACAAACAATTTCTCAGTAAATAATAGACATCTTGTCATTAAATCTTCACAAGCAAAAACACCTTTATATTACAAACATATTTTATAAAAAATTCAGTTGTCATGGTTACATAAAAAATCATTTTCGTCAGATATTTTTAAACAATTAACATTTTCTAATTCAGTTCAATCACATTATTAAACCAATATGTAACACGACATACCTTATATTTTATTTTCTCTGCTTAAGATGACATGCAACTTAAGGGGTTCTTTTAATCAAGAATTCAGTTTTATTGTAAAAATTAAAAAAAAATCATTTTTCGTCAGAAATTTTGAAACAATTAACATTTTCTGATTCATTTTAATCACGTGATTAAACCAAGATGCAGCACGACATATCTGATATTTCATTTTCTTTGCTTAAGATGACATTCAACTTGAACGGATCTGTTAATCAAGAATTCAATTTTATTGACCAAATGTAAAAAGCAAATTTTTGTAATAAATTCTAATAAAATTCACATTTTCTGTTTCAGTACAATCAGACGATTAAAGCAAGATGCAACAAGAAAATCTGATAATTCATTTTCTGCATTTAAAAATACATTCGTCATAAAGGTTTCATCTGTTTTACTGACATCTTTATTTATAAGCAATTCAGTTGTCATGAATTCATAAAAAAAATCAATCTTTGTGGCAAATATTGATAAAATTAACAATTTCTAATTCTGTTTGATCAGGCAATTAAAATTAGATACCACACGAGACATTTGATATTTTCTCCTTTCCTTGTAACAAATCAGTCTGTTCAAGCTGTTAATGGTTGCCGTTTCAGGAGTAAAATGGTGCGTCACTTGAAGAGTTTAATATTTGATTGTCTTAGTTTTACTGAGGGTTTAATTACCTGACTGTTCTCTACAGACAAGGAGGCTCCTGCCTTTAATAGATGGTCTACCACCTCTGTCTTGCCCCTCCTTGCTGCCAAGTGAAGAGGTGTCATCCCCTAAAACAATAAATATAAAACAATATTTAAACACAAGCAATTTCAGAGTAAATAACAGACATTTTGCCATCAAATCTTCACAAGCAACACAGCTTGATATTACAAAAGTGTTTTATAGAGAATTCAATTTTCATGACTACATAAAAAATCTTTTTTCGTCAAAAAATTTGAAAAAATTAACATTTTCTACTTCAGATCAATCACGTGATTAAAACAAGATGCAACACGACACACCTGCTATTTTATTTTCTCTGTTTAAGATGACATTCAACCTAAGGGGATCTTTTAATCAAGAATTCAGTTTTATTGTAAAAAATAAAAAAAAATCTTTTTTCGTCAGAAATTTTGAAAAAATTAACATTTTCTGATTCAGTTCAATCACACGATTAAACCAAGATACAACACGATATATCTGATATTTCATTTTCTTTTATTAAGATGACATTTAACAGGAGGGTATTAATTAATCAAGAATTCAATTTTATTGACAAAATTAAGAAACAATTATTTTTTGTCAGAAATTTTGAAACAATTAACATAGTGAAGAGGTGTCCCGCCCTAAAACAATAAATATAAAGCAGTATTTAAACACAAACAATTTCTCAGTAAATAACAGACATCTTGTCATTAAATCTTCACAAGCAAAAACATTATCTGATTCAGTTCAAGCATGCGATTAAAACAAGATGCAACACAACACATCTGATAATGTATCTTCTTTATTTAAGATGGCATTCAACTTGAAGGGATCTGTTCATCAAGAATTCAGTTTTATTGTCAAATTTAAAAAGAAAACATTTTTCGTCACAAATTCAAATAAAATTAACATTTTCTGTTTCAGTTCAATGAGATAGTTAAAACAAGATGTCACACGACACGTTTGATACTTTCTCCATTCCTTGTAACAAATAAAAAGTATTTTATCAACAATTCAGTTGTCATGGTTACAAACGAAAACTATTTTGGTCAGAAGGGTATCTTTGTATCGTTTGTATCAACTACCATATTACAAAATATCAAATCACGATAATTCTTTTAATTTCAGATTAAAAGGTCAACAATCGAAATACTACTTGTAAACATCAGGAGATAACTTTGTTTTATATATAAAAACACAGAAAAGTAAAGGATTTACTGCTAGACATTGGCTCACTCACAAAAGTTTCGTAGGAACAGCCCTTTATATTTGTAATGTCATCTCACTGAATAATTTTACCATCTACATGATCGATGATGAGTAAATCATAATTTGGGTTATTTCAGAAAATTGGGAGATAAATTTTCATCAGTAAAAGATTAAAGCTTTTCTTTAATTTTTCTTTGATAAGTTTCAAATTTTACTACATGGATATATCGCTTTAAAGCATAGAATATTATGTAATTTACTTTAAACTTGTCAAACTAGCTCTATAATATATTGTATTCAGCTATCATATAGCCATATGGTATATAATGTGACATTTCCGGCTTAAGATATATCTGCCCTCAGGCTGAGGCAACTGACGAGGCAGATTTGTGTCCGCTGCCTTAATTTGTGCTTTGGAACCAGCATTCATAGGAAATTGCCAAAGCCTGTTGCACTGAGGGTGAAGTTTTTCAAGGTAAATCTCAAAGTTTCTAACCGGACAATATTCAGGCATTTCACTATCCTCAGTCATTTGTCCAGAAACATTTTCTCTGTTCATTTCCCTATGAGTTTTAGTTAATTTGTCCACCTTTTTCATTACATAATGTTCCAATGACAAACATGTCTTTTGTAATAGATTCCATATTTTTAATTGGCTCTTCGACAAAAAAGTCTTACATTTATTCGAACACGATTTGTGAGGTCTGTAGGGGTAGATTTGTACATGTAGATATTATTGTACAGTTTTGATTTATCCTCGGGTACTCATTATATATCTCTTCAAATCTCTTCTTTTGTGTTGCTAATGTTGTGGTTTTGTAAAGATCTCCGTTTTACGTATGTGCATCTACAGAAAAATGGGAAAGTGTTTCCGCTAGCCTGGCGACATCAAACATTTCAAAGTTTGTTTCCATGTCTTTCTCCTTCAAATAAGATCTCAATAAATTCACTGCAGCTTAGTTTGATATGATTGTGTTTATATAAACAATATTTTGTCTTTTAGCAGTGATATCTCTTCTGAATGAGATGCAAATTGCTTCATTTCGGCTTTGTTTGTACTAACTTTGCTCTTGTTTATTTTCTTTGCAAACGATTTGCAAGGTGTCGCTAGTCTTTCAGGTACATTTTATTTTCTATATAACTGTTTACAATTTTTCAATTATAATTTTTTTTGCCATGTTTGTTAAAAGATCGGGACGAAATATTGCAATCGTCATAGAGGACCTTTCATAGATGCTTCCTACCAAGTTTCGGTTCATTTGGCCAAGTTGTTTCAGAGGAGAAGAATTTTTTTAAATTGACCAATCAGAAACAAGAATTGCCTGTGGCAACCATGTGTGTTAACGGATCAGGACGAAATGTGCAATCTGCATAGTAGACTTGCCATTAGATGCTTTCTACCAAGTTTCCTTTCACTTGGCCAAGCGGTTTCAGAGGAGAAGATTTGTTTAAATCGACCAATCAGAAACAAGAATTGCCTTTGACAGCCATGTTTGTTAATGGATCAGGACAAGATTAGCAATCTTTATAGAGGAACTTCCGTAGATGCTTCCTCCAAAGTGTCGGTTCTTTTGGACAAGCGATTTCAGAGAATATTTTTTAGAACCCGACCAATCAGAAACAAGAATTGCATGTGGCGACCATGCTTATAAACGGATCGGGACGAAATGTGCAATCTTTATAGCGGATGTTCCATAGATGTTTCCTACTAAGTTTCGGTTCATTTGGCCAAGCGGTTTCAGAAAAGAAAATTGACCAATCAGAACAAAATTGCCTGTGGCGTCCATGTTTGCTAACGGATCGGGAGGAAATGTGCAATTGTTATAGAGAACCTTTCATAGATGCTTTCTGCCAAGATTTGATTCATTTGGCAAAGCGGCTTCAGAGGAGAAGATTTTTAAAAATCGACCAATCAAAATCAAGAATTGCCTTTGGCGGTCATGTTTATTAACGGATCTTCATAGAGGAACTTACATAGATGCTTCCTACCAAGATTCAGTTCATTTGGCCAAGCGTTTCAGAAGAGATTCTTTTTAATCGACCAATCAGAAACAAGAATTGCCTATGGTGGCCATGTTTGTTAACAGATAGGGACGAAATGAGCAATCTTCATAGAGGACATTCCATAGATGCTTCCTACCAAGATTTGGTTTATTTGACCACAGTGGTTTCAGAGGAGAAGATTTTAAAAAATTAACCAATCAAAAACAAGAATTGCCTGTGGCAGCCATGTATGTTTATTAACGGATCGGGACGAAATGTGCTATCGTTATAGAGGACCTTCCATAGATGCTTCCTACCAAGTTTCTGTTCATTTGGCTAAGACGTTTTAGAGCAGAAGATTAAAATGTGAAAAGTTAGCATACGACAGACGACTGACGACAGAAGACCGACGCCAAGTGATGGCAAGGTGAGCTAAAAAAAATCAGGTTTTCAAGAGTAGCAAGACTCTAATTATCAAGGTAGACAGAAATAATTTTTGAAATTGAATAGATGTCAATTAGGTCATTAGGGATAAAAAAAATAAAAAAAACCAGAATAAATCAGATCAGACAGCTTTAAAGAAAACATTTACTATATCTATAACTTTAGAGGGGTTGCAAAACTATGTTTCGATTGATCGCCATTAACTTCTCCCAGAATTATCCACACTTCGTGGTCTTCCACTACTTCCTGTGAGCTTTCTGAAAGAGAGGTCACTTCTCCCTCTAATTTGAAACTAGTAAGAGATCTGAGGTGTACTTGACCTGTACCTTAAATGATCAACTCTCTCTCTCTCTCCCTGAGGTGTACTTGACTTGTACCTTAAATGATTAACTCTATCTCTGAAATGTACTGGACTTGTATCATGATAATTTTAAACAGGTACGTAATTACATATATATACTTGATGTTCTTTATCTTTTACATGTATACTATTTTAATTTTAATGATATTTAAGTGTGCCCTGTATACTATATTACTTACATAGTAATCGACATCTTGACAGTTGACCTCTGCCCCTTTGTTGATACAATCCAGAAGAGTGTCAACATCTCCAGATCGTGCAGCAGCAAGAAACCTCTGAAATGAAATTGCGCAGAAAAATATAAATAATTGCCAAATTAGTATTAAATAATGATTTTAAACACAAACATGAACAGTCATCTTAAAAATGTATTCTACTGATGATTATTATACAAGTATGACTTTATAAGATTCTACTTATAATTATTATATAAGTATGACATTATGAGATTCTACTGATAATTATTATATAAGTATGACTTTATAAGATTCTACTGATAATTATTATATAAGTATGACTTTATAAGATTCTACTGATAATTATTATATAAGTATGACTTTATGAGATTATACTGATAATTATTATATAAGTATGACTTTATAAGATTTTACTAATAATTATTATATAAGTATGACTTTATAAGATTCTACTGATAATTATTATATAAGTATGACTTTATGAGATTCTACTGATAATTATTATATATTTTAGTATGACTTTATGAGATTCTACTGTTATCATTAAAAGTCCTGGTCATCTTAGAAATCATTGGAAGCTGCCATTAAATTGTCAGTGAAAATGTCAAGATATAAATTAATAAAGGATTCATGTAATCAAACATTATCAAAACAGAAATGATATAATCCTGTATATTTGAATTAAAGAAAAACAAAAGTAAATTCCACCACAATATTTGAAAATAAATTTAGAGCAAAGAAACAAAACAGTAATTTTGTATGACCCTTAAATAAAAACACTTAGTGAAATGTAGCAATGTGAAATTCCATCAAAATTTCAGTTTTGATGATCGTTAAAACAACATCCATCGATGATCAATGATCCATAACAATTAACTTTTCAGACTAGAATTACACTACAAAATATTCCAAGAGTACGTGTACAATTGATAAAGTAGTTAAACATTAAATAACATTTTATCGTGCCAAACTTTAGTAAGAATTTAGACTGCAGAATTTTTCACTGGTAGTGTGTTGACATAGAAAATTTATATTATAAAATTAACCTCTCATTTATTATTTAAAGAAAACCAAAATAGTTTTATTTAATGTCAGAAAGGATCAGAAGTGTTGAATAATTAACTATAATGGATGTGTACATGAAGAATCCCGAGGATTATCAGGGTTAAAAATTAAATATTTGAGATAGTAGTCCTTAGGTTATAAAAAAAATATTTGGACTAGTCTTCCATAATACTGATTAGCCTGTACAAAATGCTAGGGGCATCCGGGTGCATGTCCCCCGCCCCATCCCCTCCCCACAAAAAAATTTAAATTAAATTAAAAATTAGATGCAAAATTCTGGAGTGTAAATGAAGCTTGTACAATAATACCCCCAGCAATGCCCATTACATACTCAATTTTCCCCATACTCATTTTCCCCCGGAAAAATGAGTATATACTGCGAATTCCCCCCGGAAGAAATGAGTATATATTGAATTTTCCCTCCGGAAAACCAAGTATGTGTTAACACATACTCATTTTCCTCCATACTAGTTTTCCCCCTCTCCTATTTTAATAGGGTTTTTCTTGTATACACTTCTATGCATGTTTTTGGTGGAAGACATAATAGTTAAATGTGGACGAAGAGGGTATCAAAAATGATGATAGTAATAACTAAGGCAAGCATGAACATGGAGTGAGAACGGATAAGGAGGTAGGAGGAAAGGATGGGAAAAACATTTTTGAGTGATAAAGCGATCTTCCGTAGTGCAAGCGAGAAAAAGTCAAGTTTGCTAAGTGCTGGAAGGCACAACTGACAGGTATGATGAAGAGGGCAGGAAGGGAGGAATATCATGAGAAGGATAGAGAGGACGGAGGGAGAATGATAAAAAGATGATGGAGAGGAAGGAGAGATAGAGGTATAAAATAAGGAGGATGACGGGAGGAATTAGGGAGGGAGTCAATATGGAAAAGGATGGAGATAGTGAGGAGGATAATGATGAGGAAGTAGTGAAATAGGTAGTGAAGAGGAGATTTGAAGGAAGAGGATAGAAAGGACGAAGTGACAAAGGTAAAAGAGGAGGACAGAAGTAGTGAGGAGGTAATACGGAGGAGGAGGATGAGGACGGAGGAGAAAATTATACGGAGAAGGTAATTAGGAAGAGGAAGGAGAAGAAGGAGGGAGAAAGGCAGTGAGGAAGAGTTAATAAGGAGGATGGAGACAGAAGAAAGACAGAGGTAATGAAGTGGATGATAATATTACCGGAAAGAGAAGAAAGGTAATGAGGTGGCGGATTGAGAGGAATGAAAGATGGAGAGATGGTAATGAGGAGGATCACTGAGAGGAGGGAGGGAGAGAGGTAGTGAGGAGGATGGATAGGAATGAGGGAGAGGAAGCAGGGAGAGAAGCAGTGAGAAGGAGGATTGAGAGGAAGGAAGGATAGCGGTAGTGAGGATGACTGAGGGAAAGACGGAGAGCTAGTGAGGAGAAGGAGAGAGAGGTAGTGAGGACGAGGATGGAGAGGAAGGAGGGAGAGAGGTAGTGAGGAAGTGGATGGAGAGGAAAAAGGGGGGAAGTAGTGAGGAGGAGGATTGAGAGGAAGGAGGGAGAGAGGCAGTGAGGAGGAGGAGGAGGAGGAGGAGGAGCAGGAGGAGGAGGAGAAGGAGGAGGAGGAGGAGGAGGGAGAGAGGTAGTGAGGAAGTGGATGGAGAATAATGAGGGAGGAGAAGTAGTGAGAGGGGGATTGAGAGGAAGGATGGAGAGAGGTAGTGATGAGGAGGAGAGCAGGGAGGAAGAGAAGTAGAGAAGAGGAAGAAGGAGAAAGAGAGGTAGTGAGGAGGATGGGAAGAAAGGAGGGAGATAGGTAGTGAGGAGGAGGATGGAGAGGAAGGAGAGCAGAGGTAGTGAGGAGGAGGATGGAGAGGAAGGAGGGCAGAGGTAGTGATGAGGAGGATGGAGAGTAATGAGGGCGAGGAAGGAGGGAGAGAGGCAGTGAGGAGGGGAGGGAGAGGAAGGAGGGAGAGAGGTAGTGAGGAAGTGGATGGAGAAGAATGAGGGAGGAGAAGTAGTGAGGAGGAGGATTGAGAGGAAGGATGGAGAGAGGTAGTGATGAGGAAGAGAGCAGGGAGGGAGAGAAGTAGAGAAGAGGAAGAAGGAGAAAGAGAGGTAGTGAGGAGGAGGATGGGAAGGAAGGAGGGAGATAGGTAGTGAGGAGGAGGAAGGAGAAGAAGGAGGGCAGAGGTAGTGAGGAGGAGGATGGAGAGGAAGGAGGGCAGGGGTAGTGAGGAGGAGGGTGGAGAGTAATGAGGGCGATGAAGGAGGGAGAGAGGCAGTGAGGAGGAGAATGGAGAGTAAGGGTTAGAAAGGTAGTGAGGAGGACGACTACTTTAATAGATTTCCCCCGACAATGCCTTCAGTGATTCTTGAAAATCGATCGATCAGAATGTTCAAAGTCTCCTATCGATCTGCACCAAAGTAACAACACTTGTGTAGTACCTCATAGTGAACACCCTCAAAGTTAAATTGGTTAAATTGGTTAAATTATGTTCAGTTGTTCTCAAGGAGATGACGAAAATGTAATTCATAGGTTTTCAAAGCAATTTTGACCTTCGCTGTCGACGAATTTTTGAAAAATCACGTGAAAATTGGCAAAAATTAGACTGGAACCCCTTTTTAGCTCACATGACTAAATGTCAGGATGAGCTTTTGCCATCACATTGCGTTTGCCGTCCGTCCGTCCGTCCGTCGTCCGTCCGTTAACTTTTTACATTTTGATCTTCTTGAGAACCACTGAAACTTTTGCTTGCTGAAATGATACGCAAATCAAGCTCGTCAAATATCTTCATTTGGATGAAGTTGTACGGCGAACCCTTATAGGAGTTATTGCCCCTGAAATGTCCAATTTTGCTTTTTTTGCCATTATCTCGAAAACTATAATAGATAAAGAAAAAATTATTGTTCAAAGATGATTAATGTAAATGGCAAAAAAAAAATATACATATGTATTGTAGTGGTTCAGGATTTCCAGGTGAGCAATTCAGGCTCCTGGGAGCCTCTAGTTTTAGAACCCCCCAGGAACCCCTCTTTGAAAAATATTTTGGATCCGCGCCTGGATAACAGTTAAAAATAGGTCATTGTTAATTACCGGTATTATCGGTCCTGTAGGAGTGCTCGTACCCTTTATGAAAGACACGACTACTCTCTGTTTAATGATTGTAATTTTGATGATACACTCTCAATCACGAAGTTGTAAGGGGTATAATGTTTTTAACCCGTCCGTTAACTAGTCCGTCCGTCAGTCCTATTTAGGTTTTCAGATAACAACTTGAGAACGGATTCAGGTTTTTTTCAAGTTTACCACAAATGTTTACTGCTGACCATTAAACACAGATCAAGTTAGAATTTGGGTTGATCAGATTTCTTATTCTTGAGTTACGGTCCTTGATTGACTGAAAATAGACCAGTTCGTCAAAGGTCGGAACCTTTTTAATGAACACATTCTATCTAATGAAAATCGATCCAAATGGACGCAGTGGGTCCCTCAAAAGCCTCACTGTTCGGCTCCATCCCAATATAATGCTTGTTAACATTTAAAATCTCAAAATATACACATTTGGAACTAAAAAAGTTTGGGGATGGGTCATGGAGGGTGAACGTAATGTTTCACCAAACTATTGTGCAGTTAAATGAGGAGTTATAGACAGCAAGACAAACAGACAGAAAAACGGACAATTAAGCTGAGTTCTAATTACCCAAAACTTATTACTTTTATATAAGGGGACGACCATTTGTTTGATTTTTTTTTAATCAAAATATTTATTTTATTTTCAGGATTCAATTATTTATTTTTTACATAGGCCAAATCAAATTATTTATTTTCATTTTTGTGGTATTTTCGATCCTGGATTGGAGTATATCTGAGGGATTAAAATATTTTTTTTCTCCATCTTCGAGATCAAAATATTTATTTTCAACATACTCCAGGTCAAAATATTTCTTTAATAAATCGTCTAAGCCCACCCCACCCCCTCAAAATCAAATGGTCGTCCCCTAAGCCAAAATTGTATTTGGTTGTATAGTCTATCAGTGCAATGGGGGAGAATTGAGTATGAGGGGGAAGCTTCAGTATAAACTCAGATTTCCCCCTTTCCTTTTCCGGGGGGGGAAATAAGTATATACTAATCTTTCGGAAGGAAAAACTAGTATATACTCATTTTTCCGGGGGGGAAATGAGTATGTAATACCGCCTCTAATATCAGCTACAGAGACGACCTTCCATAGATGCTCCCTACCAAGTTTTAGTTCATTTGGCTGAGGGCTTTCAGAGGAGAAGATTAAAATGTGAAAAGTTTAACGAGCGACGGACGCCAAGTGATGGCAAAAGCTCACATTCCTATATTGGATATTACGAGTTTCTTTTTCCGCATTCATATTCAGGAGAAGGCTTTGGTGCTACGATTCTTTTATTGATTTGGGTTGCTTGGTTCTTTTTTTTGGGGGGGGGGGGGGGGGTGTTCCATAATATTGTTTTATTGAAATATGTACACTTGTTAATTAAAAAAACATCGAATTCTTGTACCTTATCCCAGCCTCGTTAGCGTTAGTAAAAACGATGTAATATACATCTATTAGTATTTGTTCGTAAGTACACATAAGATAATACATATTTATTTTTGTGGAAATAACTTCGTGGAAACGATATTTCTTCACAATATGTTTACATAAACGTTAGATATCCAAATTAACATAGGTTGTAGTATTGAATTCCTTTCCGCATGGACGATTTTGGCAGTTAGTATAAAAAGAAAATTGCAGGTGTACTCGATTAATGCGACGTTCGCTACAAGTTGTAATACGACAAAAGTTCGTGATTTTGATGTTACGTGTCTTCTTTTTCATTTAGTCTTCTTCCTTATTTGTGTTTGCATACCGTGGGTTTGGTTAGGATGGAGGTGGTGTAGGTGTGTTTTGATGTATTGTTCTTTATTTCGGAATTTCACTTTTTGTTTTTATTGATTTTTATTTTATTTTGGCTTGCTTGTATATATTTGTGTTGTTGGTGTTTTCCTTTATGTGCTTATTTCAATGTTTGTTTGTTTGCTTATTTATTTCGTTTGTATTCCCTTTTATTATTTATTTATTGTTTATGTTATGTGACTGTACTTTATCATTTTTCATTTGAAAGTATATCTTGCTCTAAAACGAAATTATCATATTCTGTTTGTTTATTGATTGATTGTATATGTTGTATTCTTGAAAATTTCTCGTAATATCTTATGTATAATCTAGTGAAATTATAATTAAAATAATTCAGTTCACATTTTTAATTTTCACATTTATATATTTCGCGATATTTGTTTAACTATTATATAATTATAGTTTCTACAATGCACACATTTTTTTTTGCAATGCTTGTTCAAAAATGACACATAAAAATTAAGGTCATGAATTCATTTTTAATTAAGGTCGCTTGAATAAGCGGGAACACATAGTTATTTTTTTCAGGTTTGATATATTTTGTATTTTGTTTTCGCTCTTTTGTTTGTTGTTTTTCAAGTTTTGATATATCGTTTGTTTGTTTTTAGCTTCGATTTTTTTAATTGTTTTTTCAATTTTAATATAAAACTATAGAAAACTATAGAAATAGCGCGACCTTATTTTGCCGTCGATAAGAAAAAACGTTTACTGGACAAATTGAGTAACCTTCTACAATTTTACGTAGAAATCGTAATTTTTATCCGAAATCAAATTTGTTAAGTTCATTGTCTGCCAATGAAAATGACATTTTTCGTTATTTGGATTTAACACGAAATATGAGCGAAAAATATAGTTTCGAATGTGTAAAGTTTTATACTCGTGGATTTTTTACGTCAAGTTGCAACTGGACATTTTGTTGACCTTACTCCTTTAGAAATATTTTTTAACTTGCTTTAAGAAAATCATTTTTGAAAAGACTTTTTCGTTTTCGAAGATAATAACATTTGATATGTATACTTTTTTGTGAAAATTTTGTAAAACATAGCTGAAATAAAGCTTGGTATTTGGCATGTAGATGTTTTTCCTTCAGCGTTACATTCTTTCATGTCCATAAACTTACCGATTTTTTTCCTTCAAGCATTGCTTAAATCAGAAATCGTTAATGGGGTCATAGAACACGCTGACTCTGCTTCCGGTCCCACAAAAAAAAATGGTCCGAAAAACATATTTTTAGGTTTTTACTGAGAAAAATGTAGACATACGGATATTTTGTAACGCGTTACATGAGAACATTGTGTGTTAACGACGTTTTCTTCCCATAAATTCGTTTTCAAAAGCAAAAACAAACCTAATCTAATATAATAAAACAAATATTCGTATAATTCCCTATACAAGCATGTATCGGAAATCAAAATCCATCAATCTAAAAAAATATACATTCGTTTTGCTTATTTCATGTTCTATTTAGTCAAAGTATCACCAATAGCGCGCGTAACGTCTGTATATAAGGTTTCAATATTTTATAAACACGCAAATCCTAACAATCAGCCATATTATTACATAATAACCTTCACGCAATACACAAAAAAACGGAACTACTTTTTTAATTGACATGAAGGGGAAATAACTCGCATTGTTTACATGATCGTCTGCTAAAAGTACATAAACAAACACGAAACTAAAAACGGCTGATAAAGGTGAGAAATAAAATCAAATATCGGCAAAATGTCGGAGATTTCCCTGTCTTGCACTTTTGCCGGTGTTAGATGTTATATATCTTTGATCATTAATGGTCAATAACTATATACGGCCAATGCAACTTCTCAAATAGAACAAGTGCATGATTACCCTCATTTTATTTGTATTAGCTGCAGACAATTTGATTGGTACATTTATATTGTATTGTAAAATTTAAGAATGTCGTTTGACAGTAGAAACAACCAAATAGCGTCAAGCTTCCAGTATTCATCTCTACCTGATATGCAAGTAAAACAAAACTAGAATTTATAACAAAATGTACAATCAAAATATTAAACAGCGTACGCATGCCATGTGCTGGACCGGTTTTTGTAATATATACTGAACAAACACACAGTTTCATACTAAAGGTTCATTGTAATACTTATCAAACTCAAAGGGTACACTCGATATGCCTATTTTTTTAAGTGAGTGAGTGGGTGAGTGATAGTTGTTTAATGCCAATTCAGCAATTTTTCAGCTAAATCACGCTGAGAACAAGTTAATTTTCAATGAGATAATGATGACGTCCACTTTGCTCTATACCAACACGCTGAGTTGGATTTGTATAGTGCTAGCTCACTGAAACAACATTCCGCGGGTAGATATGTCGCTCCACTCGGACATATTATTCTGATTCCGAGCCAACCAGTCTTTGCTCTTACTCCTTAATGCTGCGTCCTTAGCGAAGAAACAACAAATACCAATTGTATATTCTTTGGTTTGACCCGACCGGGACTCGAAACTACAATATATCGCACTCGACGCTACCGATGCGGTTTCCAATTTTTATTTTATTTTATCTTTTTTTTTATCAAAGTTTCTTAGTGTTCTTCAATATATTATTATTAGGAGCCCGGGTGGCTCAATGAGTTAGGTCGTTGGATCTAACAACTCATACAAGCCTATCACCAATACGCGTGGGTTCGTGCCCGCTTTGTAAATTACAAAAAAAGGTGCACTCGACTCGCAGCCGCAAGTGATAAAGTTTACCAGTTGCTTGCCCATGGTCGGTGGTTCTCTCCGGGTACTCGGCTTCCTCCACCACTAAAACTGGTCGCCATGATATAGCTGAAATATTGTTGAAAATGGTGTTAAAACACCAAAAATCAATCAAAATCAATCAATATATTATTTGAAAACAAAAATTAATCCAAAACAATAAGAGTTACTTGATATCTATATAAGATGGTGTTTTCACATAGACATCTTACACGTCTAATATGATGTTAATGGAATAGGTTATGTACTTGCGGCATATATATATTTTTAAATTAAATAACGCTATTATAAACAAAATCTCTAAAAATTTATCCAGAGCTTTCGGCCGTACAACCCGGCCTTATTCAGCGGAACTTTATTATGTTATGGTACATTTTAATTTGTCATAATGGATAACGTCACAAAGTAAATAAAATAAAAATTATGGGAAATAAAACGTTACGTTTTTGTATTTAATCCATGGGGTTTGAATGTTCGTAGTTTATTCATCCACAGTTTTTCGATTGTCTCTCGGTAAGAATTATCGCCGCAATTTTTTTCTAAAGCCACAATTTCTTAATCATTCACGAATGTTCAGTGGAATTAAAATGAATTGTTATTGGATCAGGTTTCTGCCTTCTGATTAGTGATACATTTAACAAATGTCTTTGGTACAGGGTGTCCCCGGTTTCTGCGACGTAAATAAATTTGTCACAATGTTTACAAAATAAAGCGTAAACCACATTTGCCGTTGTACAATTAATATATTTTTTTACGTTAAGTGTTTTTCCTTCAAAATTGGTGAATGTATGGGTGTTACGAACATACGGACAAATTACACAGTTCCTACTGCAAGGTTCACACTTATGTTCCTGTTTAAAAAAACATAGAAATATGCTAAAATGCTAAAATTGGTGGTTTTATGAACACTTTTTTCCATTTTCTCCGACTTGTGCAATACAGTCATTTTCTTTTTCATGATTTCACGGACGTGGGGTAAACCTTTCGAATAAGTTAACACAACCTGTACTCGATCTGTTTTAGATTTATCAGTTCTGTACTGAAGTAAATATTTCTGTCAAGTTTGTCAACCTTCATTAATTCATTATCAATCGATCTTGTTGTGTATCCCCGTTTGCAAAGATTCTTCTTCATTTCATTTTTCTGTATCTTGTATGCAGATTCCTCAGAACAAATTCGTTTTACCCGAAATCCTAACCTGTATGGTATTGAAATTTTTATATATTCTAGATGAGAAGCCTTTGAGTGTAAGTATAGATGTTTTTCCGTCGGTTTTGTGTACAAATCTGTCTTTATTCTGCCGTGTTCAATTATTGTTAAAGCGTTCAAAAATTCTAATTTCTCGGTTGAATATCGTAAATCAACTTGAATGCGGGGATGTATTGAATTTGCCACTCTATGAAAATATTTAAGTGAATCTAAACCATCACTCTATAAACCACATACAACGTCTACAAATCTAAAATAGGTTATGGGTTTTGTCTTTGAATTTTCAAACAATGTTTTTCCCATGATCCTAAATAAACGGAGGCATAGTTCATCCCTAAATGTGAACCAATCGCTGTTCCCTCTGTTTAGATATAATGTTTCCCGTTAAAAGAAAAGTTAAATATATATAGCGTTATCTAATTTAAAAATGTTGAAAAGATACCTCAGAACTTGAAAGCTTTCTCCACTTCTGAAACAATTTTCATGCTTTAAAATACAACTTATGAGAGTTCTTACTTTTGATCAAACACTCTTTGAATATTGCAATAATCCAACTGCATAGCAAATAAAGAAAACATTACAAGTTCTATAAAACAAATCATGACCAGTCTGTCGAAGGTGACTTTAGCGAATGCCAATTCTGCACAAATCGTTTTGTATTTCTTTCTTTTAATGTTATGCAAGGCATCCACATATAAAATATTTTGAATATATGCTGTTGGTTTTTTTTTCACAATTTGTATTCATTTAAGACAAATTTGTGTTTTTTTTTTTATCAATTTGCACGTCGAACACACCCTTGTTAAGTATTATAATGAACCTTAAATAAATTATAAAAAGGAAACATAATTGTGATATTGAGCTTTTTTACGCTATTCTTTCAATTTTGTACATTGAAAAAACCAGGTGTACTTAAATACAATTTTTAGGATGGTTGACAAAGCCGGAACGAATGTACGTAAATAAGCATTGTGCTTTTCACTGTAGTAAGTCTAAAGCTATTCATGTTAGCACGTCAGTGCAAATTATCATTTATCTAAGCATTACAAAGGATTTGTGCACTTTAATTACACATATAGACTACTTTTTATAGCTTTATTAGATGATTTCAAGCTCATTATTAGCATTTGTCATTGTTTATGTCCATCATTTTATCCATATCTGAGTAATCGACGAAGGTAACCACAGAAGCATATAGGTAAAAACAAACAAAAATAATCGACCGATAACGACATCTTCTGGATTCAAGATATAGTAATACTATATGATCATAATACTTACTTTTTGTCGTCGCCTGCATGTCAATCATGCCTAAGTGACTTGTACCGGAAGCTGACTGAACATTTTCGAACGGAGCTCTTTGACGACAGTGATATAGTACAGGTACAATAACTAGAATGAGGAGATCCCATACATGTAAGTTGTTAATCCAAGTTTGACATTTGTTCACTTTCTATGCTGGTCCTTGTTTGGCTCTTTTTGACTTTTATTTTTTTATCTCGGAATCATAAGAACTATAGGTAGGTCTGAAGGGAAAAACCTTAGCAATATCAGATTCGAAATAAAATACATAATTTTGGGCGTTAACCCCTTTGCCCTCTTGTATATTTGAAATGATAAAAATTACAACAAATTTGTTGAAACACTTTAAGCGAAGATCTTTTCAAAGGAATCAAACTGCATAAAAAACAAAATACAGAAAACAAACTGCACACAAAAAAGCTTTAAAATAAAAAAAATAAATTTTTTAGATGTTGGTCAGTTTTAACTTCCTTTGACCCTTTTTATCTCGAAACATAAAGAGTTTCAAAATGTATGCAAGAAATTTCACCAGGAATCGAAAGAAGACTACACAATCTGGAGAAAAAACAAAAACTTTTGGATGGTGTCTAGACATGCATTGAATTAGCAGATGAGTAGGAATGGACCGGAAAGTGGGGGACAAGTTTTGAGGGTGGACCAGAAAAAGTGGCCAGTTTTCAAAACTGATAAGCAAAAAAATATTGAAATGATATAAAAAAAGCAATGTGATTTGGATGAATATGTTATGCTTCTATGCTAAAAATCCAGCTTTTTAAATTTTGAAAAAAGGGAGGGGGGTACCTTCCGCTTGCCACCGGCTCCTATGACCCTTAATAAGAAAAGATAGTTAAATTTAATCATTTTTCATTTTTATGCAATTTTTGCATTTATTATTTCTTTACCTAAGATAATAAAACAAACACTTTCTATGATGTGCTGCATTGAACAAGGAACATAATACATTAGTTTTTGTCTTATTTCTGTTAATTATTTCTATCAGTACCCATTTATTTATTAATTTTACTACGCAAAAAGGGAAAAAGGAATTATACAAAAAACCTAAAGATACATTGTGAAAAATATAGAGAAAAGAAGATTTTTTTAAGTAGTAAGAGAAGAGAATATTTGGCAACAGGTACTCAGGGACAGAATAACTCCACCTTTATTCCAACACTGCGAAAAAAATATATCATATCGCAGCCTTCAGCTATTACTTTCAGCTTAAGCATTCGTTAATTTGATATGCATGCATATCATAGCAAAATGACGAAAAAATCCATCTTCGATTTAGTTTTACATTGCATTTGTATGACAGTGGTTCCGTGTACAAAGGTTTTGAAAGATTTTCCGTCAGTCTGATCCTACAAAATATTTGAATACTACCAACATCTGCCGAAAATGGTTTAGAATAGTAAGACACACTGAATTGTATTTCTTTACTATTTATTATGCCGTTCATACTACATGTATATCTGCTATTATTTATTAATCTCCAAGTCTTTCTAAAATAAATGCTATAAAATTATAAATCAGCTCGTTGTTGAAACTTTAAAAGGTAATAACATTACACTAAGAAGGAACATATTCTCTGTATAATTTTGTTACAGATAATTGAGTATGATTTAGATACTGAGTATTGCCTTAATATAGATAAATATTTTGTATGTGAAAGCAGAGACATTTTGAAATTAAACATTATTTTGTTCACTTGGAGCTAGTATAATATTGGCCGAAATACAGATACTTTAAAATGTCGAAATGAAGATTATCAGTATTACGGTCTTATGTATGGGCAAGGCACACTGGGCAGTTGTCCGGTGGTCCCACGAGCAAATGAACCACATACTAATCTATGTGTGTCGTATACGGCATGATTTTTAATGCTTAAACACTGACTGATTTTGTTGGAAGTACCAATACAAGAAATATATGTTTAATTTTATCGAGCATTTACAGTTTTATTTCTGTGAGTGTTTGCATAGATATGGGCCTTACTGCACTGCTCTGACTGGGCCTATATTGCTAATAAGACGGCCCTGACCGTACGTCATTCGTCATTTACACTTCATGAACATGTATCGGCTGTACATAGCATGGTATAGGCCAATAATGCTTATGTATGTTGGTTGTATTAATTGATATTTTCGTAATACAACTCTTTTCTTTTGATTTAAAAGACAATACTTTCATTTTACAGACACCGGCGTCTACTACCCCCTTTATAATGGTTGATACCACCCGCGTACTAGTTTTAGTTAGCCTTCAATGTTTGCACTGTCCCTATAGTCCAACAATAAAATATTTCAAACTTTTTTCTCGTAATTTTCTATTCTACTTCATTTAACTTTCCAGTGGATGTCATAGGGGATATACATATATTTTAGTATCATTTAATTTCTAATACTTCCGTCCCCTTTATAGGCCGTGCCTACTCATATTATTTCATTCATATTTGACCGTCTAATCACATGCAAGTCGAGAAGACAGTCAGTTAAATACATGTGCATGTACATTGACCATTCACACAATAACTCTCAACTATAAATAAATATTTACACCTCTCGTGCAATAAATACATATCACGGTCCCCAATCGCTCTAAATCATATCCAAATGATATGAATAATTATTACATTTATCGTTTTATACAGTATTATAAAATCATGTAATTCGTTTTTTGTGATAAATCGTCATAATGCACGGCAGGATTTCATATTGAAGGATCTATTTAGCGGAGGGCGAAATCCAGGCAAAATCTTAAAATGTACTAGCCAACCGTTTTCTACGTCCTTTGCAATGACATCACACAAACACAAACAGAAAGTGGCACAGAAGTTTTACAAACGCAAGCAAATTTATACACATCGAATTAGTAATATTTATAGATTAATACATGGCCTTTTTCATATTTCCCTTATTATCAGCTCGAGACCGAGGGACGATATCAGTCGAGGGCTGATGACAAGGACACTATGAAAAAGGCCATGTATTAATCTATCTATCACATATTTTGCCAGGGCAGATAACATGTTAGTGGCCGCGTAAAATGTTATTGCCCCGGGGGAAAATAGCACGCCGCAAATTATGCTTTTATTACACATGCAAATTCGGCGTTATTTCATTAAAATATGTGATAAAAATTTACACACATCGAATTAGTAATATAAATTTATCCACACTGAATTATTACAAGTATCTATGATATTAAATGGATCAGCTCATGTGTTTTTGAATTTGAAAACAAACTAACAAACAATCCCTAAAAAATGATCCAGTTACACAGCAAAAACTGGGAATGTTATATAGGATTAAACACTGTTTTTTAGGAAATTATGTATGCATAAACTCGAAGAACTTTATGTAAAGTTTGTAAGTGAGCTGCCGGAGTTTTTACATACATAATTTCCTAAAAACACAGTGCTTAATCCTTATACTTCTTATTCTTGGGTATCGTGTTTGTTTTCGACGCGTAACGCTACAAACAAATGGAGGCCGGCAAACGGAAATATTGATTTATAGATTCCTTTCGGATGACGTAGAATAAGTGACGATATCCAATCGGGTTACGAGTTATTGATAAATTCTAGTAAGAATAGAATTATAATGTAATAAAACAATTACAGCACCTCATTTTGTGCAATATGATGTGTTATGGAGCACTGAAAAGCAATTGCTTTTCAGTGCTCCATAGCTCATCATATCGCACTCAATGAAGTGCAATAATTGTATAAAATTGTTTAGAGGAACTTCCGGATATGACGAGGAGGACCTAAGGCAGGATCATACAAAAAGGTAAGTCGAGTATTTTTTGCAAAATAAACTTTTTTTCTAAAAATCAAAGATGTCATTCGACCCTTATATAATTTGTCTTTATCTACTGAAAGTTTGCTGATTGTCTTTTACGTTAATTCGTCGGTAGAACTTTTCTCCCGCAAACATCCATTGGGTTCTGAAATTTTTTATTCAATCCACGATATATTTCTCATATAAAACCACGCTTTCCTGTCATTTCTTTAGCTGGATAGACTGAAAATCACCCATAGTTTTATCACGCCCTCCACAATAAACAGAATTGCTCCTGTCCTGAAAACACGGCACATTATTGACATAATATGCATTAGATGTACTAACTGTGACTTGGAGGAACTTGATGTGCCTTGGAGGAACTCAAAATGTCTGTAATGATATCACTTTCTGCATATCATATAAAAAAATCGTCAATCCTTCATCAAGAAAGCTTTTAAGATATAACTATAAAATATAAATATTTCTGTATACTTCTTTTGCCTTGTTAATAAGTGCAAGTCTGTACTAAATTATATATAACCGGGTCAACGACTTCTGAATGCCACTGAAAATGTACGGAAAGTAGGATAGGGGCAAAACATTTATTATTTTGTAGTACATGTATATCCAACTGTAACTATGAGAAAGGAATAATAACAAGATATAGTTTATTCAACAATGTTTGCTACAATTGATCTTCAAAGTTCAAGCTCCTTTAAAGTTACTCTGTGATTATATTGCTATATTATACGAATTGTCTAAAAATCTAAGTTCCGCTCTTGATCATTATGATGTTGAGCTATTAAGAATGTTTTCTGAAAGTTTACCCGAAAACTCATGAAATGTTAAAATGTATAAAGAAATCAAAAAATGTTAAGGCGTCTGGGGACGATATGGTAAGAAATGAAGTCATAAAATCAACTTCAGAGGTGTATTGATAATTATACCTTGAGCTATTTAATCTTATTTTTAAATCTGGTATAGTTCCCGATACTTGGCTCGCAGTAAATTGATCCATTTTATAAAAACAAAGGGGCACAAACTGATCCCAAAAACTTTCGTCCTATTACTATTTTGAGTTGTTTTGGTAAATTATTTAGATCAATTATGAATAATAGATTGAAAACTTTTTCTGACGAATTTCTCCTCTTAAATGAAAACCCGACAAGGTTTAGGAAAAATATATAATGCTAGACAACATTTTTGTTATGTATATGACCGCTTTGAGCTACTAAACCTGAAGAAAAAGAAACTTTTCTGTGCATTTATAGACGTCTGAAAGGTGTTCGATACTGTGTGGCGTGATGGCTTGTGGTACAAGTTATTTATGTGTAATAATAAGGGTAAATGTACCATGTAATTTTAAACTAGTATAATAATATACAATAAAGAATTGTTTATAAAGATTATGTTTCAAATTTCTTTCCATGTTTAAAAGGCGTTAGACAAGGTAAACATGTATCTATTTCCTTTTTTGTGCGCACTATGTCTAAATAATTGACAGACTTTTTTGACGATTAGAAATGTACAAGGCGCTAAAAGCATTTCCAAAGTGAAGAAACATTTGGCTTGCCTGAAAGGGGCGTTAATAACACAAATTCTAACCCTTAATAATTATAAGTTTTGTGAGTTTTCCTTCTTTATGGTTAATTGTAAAAAAAAAATCCAACAATTTGTAAATTTCTGAAGATATCATCATGTGGAGGTTTTCCAACTTACAAAGTACAATTCATAGAGTAAAAGAAAACATATAAAACAATGGGTATGATCTAAATATGTCATCTTTAAATGTAAGAACTACGTACCACATCTATTATTTCACGTTCAAATTGTATTTTTTCGTAATTCATTTTTTCATCACCTTAACAAAGCTTTATCATTTAAAAAATATTTCTCAAACAGACCAATTTTGGTTTCATCGTCTGCTATGACATTGATAATGTACATATTGAGGTCATATCAATTCAGAAACTTATTAACATTTATAGTTGAAAACTGGTCGACATTTTGGTATTAACCTTAAAGAAGTAATAGATAGATTTATTTGGACAATAGAACTTTGTCATAATTGAAATTTTGTAAACACTTCTTTAACCGTACTCTTATGCTAACGACAACCAATGCGATGGTATATTCGAGTATATTTTTACGGATGACCATCACAAATTGATAAAACAAAATAAAAATAAAAAATGCCAAGGTGCGGGTTGAGAGAAGTCCAATATTTAAAGATCATTTTTT
The DNA here is from genome assembly GCA_963680875.1 of Bathymodiolus brooksi. Lineage (NCBI taxonomy): Eukaryota > Metazoa > Mollusca > Bivalvia > Mytilida > Modiolidae > Bathymodiolus > Bathymodiolus brooksi. The sequence goes on from OY804584.1 coordinate 46,882,447, forward strand.
TTATATTATGGAAATATTTTGGGAAATGGTGTAAAGCGAAATGTTTAATGTGTAATGTTTTTAGCTGGGAACCTGTGAGAATAATTTTTGTTTTTTTGATAAACTGATAACAAGCCTTGGAATCAGATATCCCATGGAAAGTGGTTGTCGATAGATAATTATTTTACAATCAAGTATTTCATATATATTTATGATGAGAACAAGCTTACAACCATATATTTAACCGTGTAGGTAAAATGTGTGTCGCTGCCATGAGTCTATGCATGATTGTTTTGATTGTCACTACAAAAAGAGGAGATGGTAGATATTATTTTGCTTTGTGACAAACCAACAACAACACTCCTAATAAACAGTTGCTATCAGAATCTTCTGTAAGTTGTCTTTTACGTGTAAGGTGTGTGTCCTCTACATCCTGCGCTAAGGGATGTATTAAATTCGTTCCTCACAGCTGTATGGTGTACCTTTCCGATAAAGTCGGCGTTTTCCTAGAGGAATCAGAATAATGTGTCCGAATGGAATGACATTTCTACCCGCGGACTGTTGGTTCAGTGAGCTAGCACTATTAAAATCCAACTCAGCGTGTTGGTCTAGAACAAAGCGAACCTCATCATCATCTCATTGATAATTAACTTGTTCTCGCCATAATGTAGCTGACAAATTGCTGAATTGGCAGTAAACAACAATCACTTGCTCACACAATCAATTAAAAGTGGATACTGAAAGAAGAGGATAATTTTAATTCTCGAAAATTTCATCTAGCCAAATATTTGACTTTTTTACCTTTTACACTTTCATTTCCTCTTTAAAGTAAATTATTCACAACGCATTTTGCTTTAAAAAATGGTGGCAACGTTACAAGTTTATAGTATTGGGTCACGAATTAACTTATTTTGTCAACCACGAAACGAAAGGTACAAAGTGCTACACATAAAATTAAGCTATCAAAATATTGGAGTTCCTTATCGATAACATATATTTGTCGAGTTCGAATGGCATATTTTTCAACAAATCATAGCTAGACATCCCTATGGGAACAAACTATGTCCCTCTCCTCTACAACTTTTTTTATACTCCTATGAGTCTGAGTTATACAAACAAGTGATCAAAGACAAAAGAAAGTAAAGAGGCTTAAGCCTTTAATCTCACTCCCAGGTATATTGATGATGTTCTGTCAATTAATAATACGAACTTTGCTAACTGAATTCCATTAATAAAGATTTTCCAATAACTGACAAACGTACTTATCTCCCCGTAGCATAACGAAACAATGTTAATGTACGTAAAGATCTTTTGAGGGAGACCTTATTGCAACATTTGTGTTCTATTGTTCATTGAGTGTAAGTGATTAGATATATATTTTATCCATTTCGGTGTTTAAAACAGCTAAAAATTAATATCACTGGCCAAATAATGGTTTGACAGTGACATTACAGTCTGCATGCAAAATACATATTTTCCTCAAACGCTATTAATAGATATACTTCAAGGAGGGGTGCTTTTCTGTTTTATCGCACAAATAAATAACTTGCCAGATTTGGGAGAGAGAAAAAATCTGACCAAGGAAAATCAAGCAGTATAATAGTTATGTATTGCTGGATATTGATTTCATATGTAAAGAAAAATAATTGATTCCATTCTCCCAAAACCTGTCTGTCCCATGGTAAAACAATATCCCATGTTAGGCTTATTTATATCTTATCGGCGACGGTCGCACGACCATTGACCGATTGTCGTGGAAAAATCGTGCGATTTTCGCTTTCTATTGTTTTTATTAAATAAGAGAAATGCCCTAGAAAAATCTACTGTATACTAGTTTAACCCCGTCACTTTTATTGAAGTACCTGAACTAAGCCAGGATGGGTCATTTATATGTGTGTTAGGGATTTCGAATTTACATATTTCTATCATTTTTCTATTGAATGTTGGAACTGTTCCGACAGTGTGATATATATTTTTTTCATTTTATGATAGGTTATGAAAAAAAACAGCTGAGTTGCAATTGTTAAACAAAAATATGCTTGTGATCGTCTTCCGTAATTAAAATTGTCAAAATGAAATACAACCGAATTGATATCAAATGGTGACTTTTTTCAACCTCAGTTAAAATATACTTTGACATTCTTTCATCACGTTCACGATATTTTATTACAACATTATTTCACTCAAGTGTACATTTTTTCCTGTTCTGGTTAAAGGTCTTTATCAAACAGAATCATACAGTTTACATGTAATGCAGTTAATATGCATTTAAGAGCCCCAGCTTTATACTGCTCATGCTCAGCAACGGACCACCTTCGTCAATTGTTTTAGCTCATCGATGATCATGAGATTCACTCAAATAAATAGCACGGTCTGTGCAATATTTATTTATTTATTTATTTATTTATGCTTTGGTGACAGTGTTTCAACTGTTGACAGAGTCTTAAATTCAACATGGGTAGACTTAATTACCTTTCATCGTAGCTGAACTTGAGCCGTCGTGGTAGTATGGTAGTTGAATTTACAACTAACGGTGCAATCGTTGCCTATCACCACTATTGAATGCTGGACCTGTTCCGACAGTGTGCTATATATTTGTTCATTTTATTATAGGTTATGAAAAAAAACAGCTGAGTTGCAATTGTAAAAAAAGAATATGGTTGTGATCGTCTTCCGTAATTAAAATCGTCAAAATGAAATACAACCGAATTAATATCAAATGGTGACTTGTTCCAACCTCATTTAAAATATACCTTGACACTCTTTCATGCTTGTACATCATGTTCACGATCTTTTATTAGAACACTTTCACTCAAGTGTACATTTTTTCCTGTTCTAGTTAAAGGACTGTATCAAACAGAATCATACAGTTTACATGTAATGCAGTTAATACGCATTTAAACCACAGAAGAATATTTCTATTTTGCACACCTTGTGGTGTGGGGTCGCTATTGTGCATGCGAAATATTAATTGCAAACCCCATTGACTGGCTATTTGCTGCCTGTCTAGAATACATTAATTTTTTCTCGATCGACAGTTCAGAATCTAGAAAACAATATGATGAATATTGTCTGTCAATCATGCAAACAATAACTTATGCACATGACAGAACGCATTTTGAATGCACTACATACACAAAATGTTGATCCATCATTTGTCCATTGGAGGTTGAATTAAGAGAATGGAACTGATAGAAGTTAAAAAGTTTAATTTGGGCGCAAAAGGGGAAACTTTATATAATTTATGAAAATGTGATGTGAATTTTAGGGATCCTCAGATTCAAATCCATTCATCTACTTTTCTACACTTTTATGCATATTATACATATGTATACCCGTTATTTCAAATGATAGTAATGTTATTCTAAAATATTTCCACTTTGCTTTACTTGTCGTTTTCTTTTAAGAGCCCTAGCTTTATACTGCTTATGCTCAGCAACGGACCACCTTCGTCAATTGTTTTAGCTCATCGATGATCATGAGATTCACTAAGATAAATAGCACGGTCTGTGCAATATTTATTTATTTATTTATTTATGCTTTGGTGTCTGTGTTTCACCTGTTGACAGATTTTTAAATTCAACATGGGTAGACTTATAGAAAGTGTGTAATCGTAAAATCCCACACTGGTGGCAAAAGAAAAGGTATTGTTCTAATATGCCTAACGTTGTATCTGCAATTGATGGAACTTCACATGAGATACAATTTCCATCGAATGAACCCCAACAAAAAACATATTTTCAGCAAACCAATTCATTTCATTGATTGATATGAAAAGAAAGTTTATAAACTGTGCTAATCATAAATTCCATCAATATCAATAAAGCAACTACCTTTCATCTTAACTGAACTTGAGCCGTCGTGGGCGTACGGTAGTTAAATTCACAACTACCTGTGTAATCGTTGCCTATCACCACTTAAGTTGTGAGTTTGAACCTCATTCATGGCGAGATGTACCCGATAAAACATTATGTGATCAAGTTTGTCAGTGACTTACGATGGATCTGTGGATTTCTCTGGGTACTCCAATTTCCGCCACAAAAGTAGTAACTGAAATATTGTACTGAAAAAGAAACAACTTCACTTTCAAATTTGTTATTAACAATTAAATTAAATTATCTCCATGATCTCAATATTATGCTTCAGTGTGTACTGCAACTTATCACATATTTCATTGAAATAACTCCGAATTTGCATGTGTAATAAAAGCATAATTTGCGGAGTGTTATTGGCCTCCGGGGCAATAACATGTTATCTGCCATCTTGTGGTTGTTATGGACCCTATGCCATGGACAGGAAAAATTACATAGAGATCCACCCAACCCAAGCACAAGTTGCAAAAATTTCATATCACCACCCATCAAAATATCTAAATCAAAATGTTTCCCCTCAACTTCAATACTTGCTTTTTCGAACAATGTGTTTATTTTCTGAAAAATGGGTTTGCAAGCAAGTTTTTAATGATCATAATCTTCTTTGCAGTTTACAGTGCAAAAAACATTTTGATCTTTTGATGATCATGTCAAATCATCGGTAATTACAGATAAGGACAACACGACACAGTTTGAAATTCTACTAACTTTTGACCCGTTCCCCGAAATTTTAATTTTTATCTTGTCTGTTTCAGGATTTACATGATAGTTGATGTACTGGATAATTTCGCTTTCTAGACTAACATATGCGCCAGGGATATTTCCCGGAATTCCTTCAAAATGATATAAACTGTTAATATCTTCCTGGCATTGATGAAACCAGATATGTTCATGGTAGCCCATCACAAAATAATGTCAGTTCCCTATTAGCGCTCTCGCTAACATTAAATTTTTCCAAAATAAATAACAAATCTTTAATTCTTTGTCTTTCTTCTTCAGGCAAATCTTGGTATGAAGATATGCTGGACAACGGATTGAAATCGACTTTTATCAGTCTGCCCATCAGTACTTTCTAATTTTAAGTATTGGGGTACAAGGCCATATGACTCTACAAACCAAAGCGCAGTTTCAGCCTTCGATTTAAATTATTTCTGGTTTTTTGCTAGCAAACCCCCCTTAAGACATATTTCTTCCTGTAAACTATTATGTAAATCAGAACACTTTTTTCAAATTCTATGTTGTCGTTTTCAAACTTTTGTAAGCTAAAATTTGATTGTTTTATATTTTCTAACTCATCTGAGAATATTGCGATCTTATGCACATTATTATCAAAAACAATTCTCTTCCTCCCTGTCAATTTTCTATTTCATAGCAGAACTCTAATAGTCCTACTTGAAAGTCTGTTTTCAAGTCTCTCTGTGAATTTTAACTGAAATGACTGTAATTGGGAATTTAGAATATCTATATATTTAAAATCGGGGTATTTGTCCTTTGGTTTGGAGAGCACCTTGAAAAAGGAACTTGTAATTGAAAATGTGAGAGCTATCTGTTGGATTGTGCCCAAAAAATATCTATTCCTTTTGGATCAAACTATTTTACTTCAATTTGGAAGTAGCATCGATAGACCATTAAACCTACCTCAGTATACTGGTAGTAATAACTATTTCAGTATCCCGGAAGAAAATATATAATCAATAATTGAGGGCTTATGAAAAAAAAACTATTTTGGATGAAGTGGTGTTTATTTTATTGTTATCTTACATTTGTATATAACTGTTACGTGCCGACATACCATCGTTTTTTACAGCAAAGATTGCTTCTCAAATATCAAAACGTCATCTAAACGCTTGGAATAATTGAACATTTTCCTGTCGTTTTTCAAGAAATTTAACACCTTGTGCACCAAAAAAATACTTTAACAGTATTTGTGTTTTGTTTATTTTAATAATCTGTTCAAATATTTTTCTGGTGCACGACTGCGGAGGTGCTTAATTTCTTCGTAAACCATCGAAATATCGCGTGCAAAATTCCACGAAATACGGAATACAAATAACGCTCATGACGTCGCAATGACGTCAAATACGTATCGATTTTGTTGGAAACAAGTTTTAACATCAAAAGTATGATGTCGTCTATAACATAAAACACATCAAATTTTAATCAAGTATTTTCTAAGATAATGATTCATTAAATATGGGGCCATATATGGCACTTATAGTCCCCAGTTCTTTTTATGTCATTGACGCCGGATTGCATGCACTGAGTTTTTCTCCTGGTTTCAATGTACACAAACTGTTTTTAAAATAAATACAATTATTTACAGAAACATAAGTTATTTACTGATGAATTTCATTACTTGAAATGAATCATGAAATGTACAGAGATTGTGTATATAATGGTCTCATATATACAATCAGAAGAGTGAAAATATTGATTTTAAGGGTCTGGCTGAGGTTATGAATAAATGAATATTTAACAACCTCCACAATCCTCCACCAACACAATATTTTGATATAATCATTAACCCTCTATGCTCAAAACAACTGCTCAATTTGGTGTTGGTGGAAGACTGTGGAGGTATATAAAACAGCTAAAAGGTACATTAAATATGTCGTTTATAGTCCATTTTTAGCATTATCCGTCTAATTATGATTTCATTATGACGTCATAACGCACCCAATTTCACGGAAAGATATATTTTTTGAAAATTTGTTTATATAACAATTAAATTAGTAAATTGTCTTTATTCTATGTCAAACATTATTTTTTAATATAATGTGGGGTCAATTTTGCACCTTAACGCCTCTCCGTCTTTGATCATTTTTCAGTTGTATGCAATTTTTGCATTTATTATTTCTTTAGTTAAGATAATAAAACAAGCACTTTCTATGATGTGCTGCATTGAACAAGGAACATAATACATTAGTTTTTGTCTTATTTCTGTTAATTATTTCTATCAGTACCCATTAATTTATTAATTTTACTACCCAAAAAGGAAAAAAGGAATTATACAAAATATCTATAGATACATTGTGAAAAATATAAAGAAAAGAAGATTTGTTTTCTAAGTAGTAAGAGAAGAGAATATTTGGCCACATGTACTCAGGAACAGAATAGCTCCACCTTTATTCCAACACTACGAAAAAAAATATCATATCGTATCCTTCAGCTATTATTTTCAGCTTAAGCATTCGTTAATTTGATATGCATGCATGTCATAGCAAAATGACGAAAAAATCCATCTTCGATTTAGTTTTAAATTGCATTTGTATGACAGTGGTTCCGTGTACAAAGATTTTGTAAGGTTATCCGTCAGTCTGCTGCTGATTCTACAAAATATTTGAATACTACCAACATCTGCCGAAAATGGTTTAGAATAGTAAGACACACTGAATTTTAATTCTTTACTATTTATTATGCCGTTCATACTACATGTATATCTGCTATTATTTATTAATCTCCAAGTCTTTCTAAAATAAATGTTATAACATTATAAATCAACTCGTTGTTGAAACTTAAAAAGGAATACATTAAGAAGGAATACATTATCTGTATAATTTTGTCACAGATTATTTTAAAGTGTATGATATATATACTGAGTATTGCCTTAATATAGATAAATAGTTTGTATGTGAAAGCAGAGACATGGTGTGTGATGGAAGCGGTGCCTACATCATTCTTTTGAAATTAACAATTATTTTGTTCACTTGGAGCTAGCATAATATTGACCGAAATACACATACTTTAAAATGTCGAAATGAAGATTATCAGTATTACGGGCTTATGTATGAGCACACTGGGCAGTTGCCCGGTGGTCCCACGAGCAAATGAACCACATACTAATATATGTATGTTGTACACAGCATGATTTTTAATGCTTAAACACTGATTTTGTTGGACGTACCAATACAAGAAATATATGTTTAATTTTATCGACCATTTACAGTATTATTTCTGTGAATGTTTGCATAGATATGGGCCTTAGTGCACTGCTTTGATTGGGGCCTATATTGCTGATAAGACGGCCCTGGCCGTACGTCATTCATCATTTACACTTCATGAACATGTATCGGCTGTACATAGAATGGTATAGGTCAACAATGCTTATGTATGTTGGTTGTATTAATTGATATTTTCGTAATAAAACTCTTTTCTTATGACTTAAAAGATAATACTTTCATTTTACAGACACCGGCGTCTACTACCCCCTTTATAATGGTTGATACCACCCGCGTACTAGTACTAGTTAGCCTTCAATGTTTGCACTGTCCCTATAGTCCAACAATAAAAAATTCTATACCTTTTTCTCGTAATTTTCTATTATACTTCATTTAACTTTCCAGTGGATGTCAGAGGGGATATAAAGATATTTTTAGTATCATTTAATCTCAAATACTTCCGTCCTCTCTATAGGCCGTGCCTACTCATATTATTTCATTCATATTTGACCGTCTAATCACATACAAGTCGAGAAGACAGTTAAATACATGTATATTGACCATTCACACAATAACTCTCAACTATAGATAAATATGTACACCTCTCGTGCAATAAATACATATCACGGCCCCCAATCGCTCTATATCATATCCAAATGATATGAATAATTATTACATTGATGGTTTTATACAGTATTATAAAATCATGTAATTCGTTTTTTGTGATAAATCGTCATATTGCACGGCAGGATTTCATGTTGAACGATCTATTTAGCGGTGGGCGGAATCCCGGCAAAATCTTAAAATGTACTAGCTAAGCGTTTGCTACGTCCGTTGCAATGACGTCACACAAACAGAAAGTGGCATAGAAGTTTTACAAACGCAAGCAAATCTATGCACATCGAATTGGTAATATTTATAGATTGATACATGACCTTTTTCATATTGCTCTTGTTATCAGCCCGAGACCTTGATATCGGCCCCGAGGGCTTTATCCTAAGGGACGATATCAGCCGAGGATTGATGACAAGGGCAATATGAAAAAGGCCATGTATTAATCTATTTATCACATATTTTTCCAGGGCAGATAACATGTTATTGCCCTCGTAAAATGTTATTGTCCCGGAGGAAAATAACACGCCGCAAATTATGCTTTTATTACACATTCAAATTCGGCGTTATTTCAATAAAATATGTGATAAAAATTTACACACATCGAATTACTAATATAAATTTGTACACACTGAATTAGTACACATATATATGATATTAAATGAATCAGCTCATGTGTTTTTGAATTTGAAAAAAAAACTAACAAACAATCCCTAAAAAATGATCCAGGTACACAGCAAAAACTGGGAATGTTATATAGGATTAAACACTGTGTTTTAGGAAATTATATATGCATAAACTCCGAAGGACTTTATGTAAAGATTGTAAGTGAGCTGCCGGAGTTTTTACATACATAATTTCCTGAAAACGCAGTGTTTAATCCTTATAATTCTTATTCTTGGACATCGTGTTTGTTTTCGACGCCGTAACGCTACAAAGAAATGGAGGCCGGCAAACGGAAATATTGATTTATAAATTCCTTTCGGATTAAGTAGAATAAGTGACGATATCCAATCGGATTACCAGTTATTGATAAGTTCAAGTAAGAATAGAATTATAATGTAATAAAACAATTACAGCACCTCATTTTGTGCAATATGATGTGTTATGGAGCACTGAAAAGCAATTGCTTTTCAGTGCTCCATAGCTCATCATATCGCACTCAATGAAGTGCAATAATTGTATAAAATTGCTTAGAGAACTTCCGGATATGACGAGGAGGACCTAAGGCAGGATCATACAAAAAGGTAAGTCGAGTATTTTCTGCAAAATAAACTTTTTTTCTAAAAATCAAAGATGTCATTCGACCCTTATATAATTTGTCTTTATCTACTGACAGTTTGCTGGTTGTCCGTTACGTTAATTCGTCGGTAGAACTTTTCTCCCGAAAACATCCATTGGGTTCTGAAATTTTTTATTCAATCCACGATATATTTCTCATATAAAACCACGCTTTCCTGTCATTTCTTTAGCTGGATCGACTGAAAATCACCCCTAGTTTTATCACGCCCCTCCACAATAAACAGAATTGCTCCCTTCCTGAACACACGGCACATTATTGACATGATATGATTTAGATGTACTAACTGTGACTTGGAGGAACTTAATGTGCCTTGGAGGAACTCAAAATGTCTGTAATGATATCACTTTCTGCATATCATATAAAAAATCGTCAATCCTTCATCAAGAAAGCTTTTAAGATATAACTATAAAATATAAATATTTCTGTATACTTGTTTTGCCTTGTTAATACGTGCCAATCTGTACTAAATTTTATATAATCGGGTCAACGACTTCTGAATGCCACTGAAAATGTACGGAAAGTAGGATAGGGGCAAAACATTTATTATTTTGTAGTACATGTATATCCAACTGTAACTATGAGATAGGAATAACAACAAGATATAGTTTATTCAACAATGTTTGTTACAATTGATCTTCAAAGTTCAAGCTCCTTTGAAGTTACTCTGTGATTATATTGCTATATTATACGAATTGTCTAAAAATCTAAATTCCGCTCTTGATCATGATGATGTTGAGCTATTAAGAATGTTTTCTGAAAGTTTACCCGAAAACTCATGAAATGTTAAAATGTATAAAGGAATCAAAAAATGATAAGGCGTCTGGGGACGATATGGTAAGAAATGAAGTCATAAAATCAACTTCAGAGGTGTATTGATCATTATACCTTGAGCTATTTAATCTTATTTTTAAATCTGGTATAGTTCCCGATACTTGGTTCGCAGTAAATTGATCCATTTTATAAAAACAAAGGGGCACACACTGATCCCAAAAACTTTCGTCCTATTACTATTTTGAGTTGTTTTGGTAAATTATTTAGATCAATTATGAATAATAGATTGAAAACTTTTTCTGACGAATTTCTCCTCTTAAATGAAAACCCGACAGGGTTTAAGAAAAATATATAATGCTAAACAACATTTTTGTTATGTATATGACCGCTTTGAGCTACTAAACCTGAAGAAAAAGAAACTTTTCTGTGCATTTATAGACGTCGGAAAGATGTTCGATACTGAGTGGCGTGATGGCTTGTCCCTACTAGCCAAATTACGTTATCAAAACGTAGTGACAACGTATCGTTTTCGTTGTTACAACGTAAGAATTTTACGTTTTAACTACGCCGATTTGTAGACTCCCCTAAGCGTAACTACCACGTTGTGGTACTACGTAGAAAAAGACCTTTCTACAACCAAACGACAACCATGACCATGTAAGGACGTTTGCACAACGTAACCACCAACCATCACAGGATCTTAATACGAGGTAAATACAACTAATTAAGGACGTTTACACAACGTAACTACCAACCATCATATGACCTTAATACGACGTAATTACAACCACCAAAGGACCTTTACATGACGTAATTACAACCGCATAGGCACCTTTAGACAACGTAACTACAACAACCTAGGGACCTTTATACAATGTAACTACGACCACCTAAAGACCTTTAGACAACGCAACTACAACCATCTATATATAGTTATACAACTACAAAAAATGTAGAACCCTAAAAGCATTTGTATAGCCAAATTACTTTGTCAAAGCATTGTGACAACGTAATTTGGATAGTAGGGCAACTATAATCACACTAAGACTGTTACACCATGCAACTACAGGTACCAACTACAAAAATGTACATTATTCTTTGTGTATTTAAGGACCTTTTGTGATGTTCTTAATTTTTGAGTTAACTAATAAAATATAAAATTCTAAACATTTATTAATCCAAATTATTGCAAGTTTTACAGATGATGAAATACCCTTTCTACTCTCAGACTCATCCCATCATAATCTATTTTAAAGATGCCAAAATGTTTAGATGTAATTATTATACAATTATGTCAGGTACATGTAATAATAAATATATCAGATTTAAAAAACATGTAAAATAAATGTACTAAAAATCTTTATCTTGTGAAAGTTGCATTTGACTAAATTAAAGATGTACAAATGTATATATAGATAACATCTATAGAAGTAATGAATAGGTATACATCCAGTGGAGGACCTACATTTTAAGGTCTCTGAACTATTATGTGGGCCTTTTGCAGCCAGCAAGAATAACCAACAAGGTCAAAAGGGCCATGAACAAGGTGTTGGGGTGGAGTCCTTGACAATGGGCCAAACATTGATCCCTTTCCCACCAGCAAAGAGGTCTGGGTAACGGATGGTATCTTCTTCAATGGTGTTGTTCCATGGGAGATTCTGATAATTGTTTGTTTTTAATTTAACCACTATATCTCAGATTTTTATTAAAATTGCGGTACTGGGTTATAAGCATTTTATGCTAGAAAACAGAAATATCTCAATAAATATGGGAGCTGAAGCACTAGCTGCTGGCTAAGGAAACAGCAGAAATACATGTATACACATAAAAATATCACCCTGCTAACAATGGACAAGACTTTTAAGAACAACTTGACCTATAAATCTATTCTTTAGTTTAAAATTAAACACTAAAAAATATATAATCGAAAATTACCAAAAACGAAGAAAAAATTGTAGGATCATCAATGCACAGAAAACAGAAATTTTTCATTCTTTAAATTACTAGAGAGGGATCATTAGGATAAACAGGTGATAGTTTTGATTTTTGGTGTTTGAATGCACAAGCCTGAATTAAGAATTCATATGTCTGTTTGTGGTTCCGATTGGTTCTAACATCAGGACTGAGCTGTCAAACTATTAAGCTGTGCACCAACAAAGGATTCGAGGATCCAACTGCCAAAATGTAGGTTATGGATGGATTCTGGCTAAGTCAAGGAGCCCATACAGCTTGGGATTCAGGTGCAAATTTGGAAATTTTACTAATTGCAGGGACATTTTGAGGCCATATGAAATTGGAATTGGACCATATTCTAAGGTCAATGTTAAGTACATTAAGCCATTGACATATGATTCTATTACTAAAATAGCCTTATTCTAATAACAAAGACATTAAAAAAAAACTCCATTAATTTTGTTGAAAAGTTAGTTCATTAAAAAAGTTGTTTCCGGATATAAGGGGCCCCAGCGTAAGCTTCGTTAGTTTCATAGTAAGATCTACAAATGTACCAGTGTACACATCCCAATCCTGAGAAAGATGTAACCCCAAAATGTTCTTGTTAATGTATATAAAAATATAACAAAGAACAATAATATTTTAAGCTTAGCAATTCAAAATAAAAATATCAAAACCAATATATCACATCCCCTTACAGAGAAAAAATATAACCCTAATTTGTCTTTCTTTCTTAAAGAAAAAATATGTATTATTAAATATGGGGACAGTCATGATCGTATGGTAGTTGGATTTATAACTACCTATGCAATCAGTGCACATCACCACTAATGTTGTGAGTTGCGAGGGGTAAAATTTGCACAGATAATGTTACCCATATTAAAATCTCCAGCAAACTTACCCCTTCCATAAATTATTTCTATTCTAATAGGACATATAGGGTAAATTTTTAATCCATATTCCTTAATAGTGTACCCATATTAAAATCTCCAACAAACTTACCCCTTCCATAAATTATTTCTATGACGTGCTGTTTTGGCTTTGTAAACAAAAGGGTGTAATAAAACAGCCAAATACGTCATGATCATTAGCGTGTGTAAGTCATAATAAACCAGGGATTTTTATACCCTTTTGTTTACAAGGCCAAAACAGCATGTCATATTAGAATTCAAAATACTGGCATACAAATCATGATTTTCATTCAACCAATCAACTTTTATTCAACATTATATTATATAATACTATCCTGAGTACTCCGATTTCTTCTACCTTCATAAACTGCAATATTGTTGAAAGTGGTGTTAAACACTCATAACCTTATAATTAACTGAAACCCCATTGGTTGATTTTGATGAAATTTTTACCAACAGAACGTCAGAAGCGAGAACGTATATAATTTTCTGTGATTATTTTTAAATAATTTTTGGGAGCACAGATTTTAAATGTTCATGATTTAAACACAAGCTTAAATTATTTGTCTTCCAATGTACTATCATTGTATTGTATTTTTGACGTTCAAAATTTAGTTTTGTGTTTAAATCGTGAACTCATACAAATAATAGATTATAAATTTATGTTAAAATTAAAGTGTAAAACTACATTTAATTCTGTTTTTGTTGGTAAAAAAATCATCAAAATCGAACAAGAGTCGACTTTGGAATAATGTTTTTAAAAAATGTGGTTTTACATGAAATATATAGTAAAAAATCACAGTGACCGAATATTTTTGCCACGTCTCTGTACCTCATTGCTCTGGTTACTGACATAGCTACATTTTTGTATATGTACAAGGTATGTATGATTATCATTATAAACTTTTGCTGTAAATTATTGTAAACCTTTATTGTGCTATTTTATTTTATTTCAATGTATGAAAATCACTTAAATCACGCTAATCATTGTATCAAATTAATGATGATTTTTCTATCCTTCGGGGCGTCTTGATTGACAGTAAAGTATTTGTGTGTTTGTTTGTTTTTGACACAAAATTTAACAATGAATGACATTTGGCGTCACAGTATTTTCTTAAATCAATTTGGATTGCTCATTCATAGATGTAATTCTATTGACTAACCTTAATGTATATTTCTACCGTCTAAGATCGAGGTTTTTGTATGTTCGGGACATCAAAGAAATTGTTAAAATTGTCACAAAACACCAAAATGATTTGAATTTTGTTAGAAATTCAAACTCCGGAAATAGCAATAACTTTTTATTATCGAATCGTTGACGGACACACTGAATTCGGAGTTCGGTAATTTTGTTATTACCCTTATTGTATGCTATTATTTGACAAATCTAATAAACGATCCACTCAGCTTGAAACTGCAGTGATCAAAATCTAATTCAAATATGACGAATATTTATGAGGAAAAGGACTTCTAATTTTTGGATAATGGTAATTTTATTGCAAGTAATTAAATCTTGGAGATACATTTGTATATTACCTTCTTCATCACGTTCTACTAAGTTCAGTGGAATGAAGAACGATGAACGATCAAGAGGCCATCGATTTGATCCTCGTACTTGGCGTTTTTATTATGTTTTCTTTTATTGCTATTGATATACAACCATAGCCAGTTGTATCATCTTAACGCAAAAATGTAGGTAAATAACAACACAACTTTTTTTACTGATGAACCTGGAAATGCAAAAAGTCCTTACCAACCATGCATTTTTAGAATCAGGAGATTAACTACTATCAAATTCAAAGTCATGTCTAGAGAATACTTTCCAATTTGAAAAATTCACTTTTTAATTAAGATCCTTTCCCTTTTCCAGGGAAATACCTTAATGATTGGTGATAAGTACGTACGGTTGTTTGACAACGACTTGCATATAGCGTATTCTGAATACGTTACCAGGACGTAATAATTACGTTTTAGTTTTTACGTTAGCATCAAGGCCATATCCGTACGTAACAAAGACGTTGGAAAGTACGTTGTCACAACGTCTTGGATATAGCGTATTCTGAATACGTTACCAGGACGTACACATTACGTTTGAGCTTTTACGTTAGCATCAAGACCATATCCGTACGTAACAAAAACGTTCAAACTACAGTGTAACAACGACTTGCATATAACGTATTCTGAATACGTTACCAGGACGTAATAATTACGTTTGAGTTTTTACGTTAGCATCAAGGCCATATCTGTACGTAACAAAGGCGTTGGAAAGTACGTTGTCACAACGTCTTGGATATAGCGTATTCTGAATACGCTACCAGGACGTACACATTACGTTTGAGCTTTTATGTTAGCATCAAGACCATATCCGTACGTAACAAAAACGATGGAAAATACGTTGTCACAACGACTTGCATATCACGTATCTAAAATACATTGTGGCAACGTAATTTTCACGTAAGAAAGGGACCTGACCAAACAGCAACCAAACTGCAACGTTGTGAAGACGTAGTGTGCTAGCTGGGATGGTACAAGTTATTTATGTGCAATAATAAGGGTAAAATGTACCATGTAATTTTAAACTTGTATAATAATATACAATAAATAATTGTTTATAAAGATTATGTTTCAAATTTCTTCCCATTTTTAAACGGCGTTAGACAAGGTAATAATGTATCTATTTCCTTTTTTGTGCACACTATATCTAAATAACTGAGAGACTTTTTTGACGATCAAAAATGTACAAGGCGCTAAAAGCATTTCCAAAGTGAAGAAACATTTGGCGTGCCTGAAAGGGGCGTTAATAACACAAATTCTAACCTTAATAATTATAAGTTTTGTGAGTTTTTCTTCTAGATGACTTGTATAGTTAATATAATACGTTTGTGGTTAAAGACGATCGAAACAAATCATGTATTTGTGTATTAAGGGTATCGATGTTGGTCATGTATTTGTGTGTTAGAGGTATCGAAGTTGCCTCATGTATTTGTGCATTAAGGGTATCGATGTTGATCATGTATTTGTGTGTTAGGGGTATCGATGTTGGTCATGTATTTGTGTATTAGGGGTATCGATGTTGGTCATGTATTTGTGTGTTAGGGGTATCGATGTTGGTCATTTATTTGTGTGTAAGGGATACCGATTGTGCTTCTTTCTACGATTTTGATATTTGATTTTTGAATTATTCCGACGGTGTGGTATTTTGTGTTTTGTTTCTTCTAATGTTCACAACAGAACATCAGAATTATTTTAGTAATAGTTCCAGATCGAGGACATCTTAATACTACATAGTGATGGGTATGCTTTAACGGAGTTATTTTAAAGGGGCATTAGCTACAAATTTGACAAAAAAAAATGTTTTGATAATTGGTAAATAGCTATAAAATGTTGAAATAATAGTACATATTTCACATTAAACAGCTTATCGTACCACTTTTCGCCTTTTGAGAACGAAAATTACCATAGATTTATTTTTTCATTGCAAACAAATAATTAGACCTCGCTTTCTCCGTATGCAACTGATCTTACTAGTGACAGGTAAAAACGATTAATTTGTATTTTGTCGCTTATTAACTGAAAACTTGCATGGTTCTCTGTCCGTAATTAACGCTGACTACCCAGCAAACACACGACGTAACGCCGACGTCGGGAATTCGTCGTCTGAACGTAACATCGGGGAAAAACGTTTTCACAACGTTGTGTTTACGTAATTCCACAACGTTATATCACGACGTTTATACAACGTTACAAAATTACGTCTACACAACGTAAAAATATTACCACCATACGACGTAACATTTTATTATGTCTACACACCGTACAAATATTACCACCATACAGCCTAACATTTTATTACGTTTTAGCGACGTCAATGTTTACATACTAAACTGAGACTGTGGATAGGGGTAGATGGTATATTTATGTAATAGAAAAAAATAGCTTGAAATTACAAAGCTAATTTGTTAAGAAACCGAAGCTTTGCATAATTTACACTATACAATATCTTAAGTAACAACAACTGTTGTGGAAAAAACTTTTAATTCTCATGCAGTTTGAAATTACCGTCATATAATCTCCATTCGTACACTTCGGATTTTATAGGCAAACTCTAAGTAAAAATCAGCGCTTGCGTGTTGATACCAACGCGCAGCATCCCGCATCTTTCAAAAAAAATTCAGATACAACAGATCAAATTCCGCTTTTAATTCTTGACTAAGACAAAGAAAATTCAAAGAAAGAAGATATCGTTATTCATCATTAGAACAATTATCAAAAGATTACACCTAAGGTAGGTACACGGTTCAGGTGCGGATCCAGAGGGGGGTGCACCCGGAGCGCCCCCCCCCCCCCCTTAAATTGGAAAAAATAAGATTTGTTGGCGTAACATCGTGATTTTTCACACGAAATACCCCAAATATTTTCGCGCCTCCTTCAGCTCGGCGCAATTTGTTTTAAGTGCGCCCCCTAACTTGAAATCCTGGATCCACCCCTGCGATTCTTTTTTTGACTCAAAATCAACATCAACTGTTCAATATAGCAAAAAGGGGGCACGTACAGCGGTTCAAGTGGGTCGATTTTTACACTGATATGACTTTGTTATAAAAAGGACTTCGACTATTAATTAATAGAAATGACACTGTGAAACGTCAGACAGTGTTTTCATTCATTTATCACCTGAACTTTTTTAGATTTATTTATAAATGCCGATTCAGAGAAAATAAGAAATAAGTGCATTGTTGTACTGATTTAATGACGATTCGGCAAACTTCGTAAATAATGCCGATATTTAATAAGATGGCGTCCATTTCTTGATCGATCTCAAAACACGAGCAGTGGCACCTTTTTTCTCCGATGGCGTACATTTCATAACATTTATAAGTTACAGAAACATGTTTTATTAAGGCATCAATCATATCTGATAGTTTTTATGGGTAACAAAAATTTACGATTTTGACAGATAATGCCCCTTTAAGTGACTTGCATAATTAATATAATACGCTTGTGGTTTAAACGTCGCATGATACGATCGAAACTGATGACTTACTTACATTTAAATCTGATATGTACGTTTTTGCTAGGATCACTTTCAAATATTTTGCATGCAATATATCATTTTACAGATCTGCTATCACATTGCATACCATCGTTGGTATTTAAAAATATTCTTCTCCTTACACTACAGCTTTGAAAAACAACAAAGTTGCACTCCGTTGGTCGAACTTAAATTCTTATTTATGTTCTTTTTTGACGGATATTTTAATGTTGGTACAATAAAAGTATTTTTCACAAAGGACTGGGAGCTATAAGGGTCAAATCGGCCCAACATCAGATGTCGATAAAATTTTCCCCAAAATGTATTCACAATATTTGCTTTTCAGAAATAAATACAGTTAGTTAGTATGGGCATCTAATTCCTCACAGCGGACCGACAAAGTCAGGTAATGAAAAGCACTGAACTTCATTTTTTTCAGAATGTATCATTGTATTATAATGCATATCTTTAAAAAAAACAAAAACAAAATCAAAGCATAATAAACTCAATAAACAAAGCATACATTTGACTTAATGTGCAATGTGGATTGATTTCAGGAATAAAAACATGCTCCGAAGCTGTATTATGAAATTAAAGTGAACGAATAGTAATGTCGCAACGTCACCCATTTACGACGGTCTCCTGTTTTCGACGATTTGCTTCACCTGATAAATTCTCTCATTATTTTGATCACTTCATTTGTCAGAGGTTATATTATGATGCTGAAATTACATGAATGATCTCAAGAAATCTGATCTAAATATGTCATCTTTAAATGTAAGAACTACGTACCACATCTATTATTTCACGTTCAAATTGTATTTTTTCGTAATTCATTTTTTCATCACCTTAACAAAGCTTTATCATTTAAAAAAATGTTTCTCATACAGACCAATTTTGGTTTCATCGTCTGCTATGAAATTGATAATGTACATATTGAGGTCATATCAATTCATAAACTTATCAACATTTATTGTCGAAAACTGGTCGACATTTTGGTATTAAAGAAGTAATAGATAGATTTATTTGGACAATAGAACTTTGTCATATTTGAAATTTTTTTAAACACTTCTTTAACCGTACTATTATGTTAACGACAACCAATGCGATGATATATTCGGGTACATTTTTACGGATGACCATCACAAATTGATAAAAAAAAAATAAAAATAAAAAATGCCAAGGTGCGGGTTGAGAGAAGTCCAATATTTAAAGATGGTTTTTTTTCTTATAATATGGAAATATTTTGGGAAATGGTGTGAGGCAAAATGTTTAATGTGTAATGTTTTTAGCTGGGAACCTGTGAGAATAATTTTTGTTTTTTTTGATAAACTGATAACAAGCCTTGGAATCAGATATCCCATGGAAAGTGGTTGTCGACAGATAATTGTTTTACAATCAAGTATTTCATATATATTGATGATGAGAACAAGTTTACAACCATATATTTAGCCGTGTAGGTAAAATGTGTGTCGCTGCCATGAGTCTATGTATGATTGTTTTGATGGTCACTACAAAAAGAGGAGATGGTAGATATTATTTTGCTTTGTGACAAACCAACAATAACACTTCTAATAACCTGTTGCTATCAGAATATGCTGTAAGTTGTCTTTTACGTGTAAGAAGTGTGTCCTCTACATCCTGCGTTAAGGGATGTATTAAATTCGTTCCTCACAGCTTACACCATACGTGTACCTTTCTCATAAAGTCGGCGCTTTCCAAAAGAAATCAGAATAATGTGTCCGAATGGGGTGACATTTCTACCCGCGGACTGTAGGTTCAATGAGCTAACACTATTAAAATCCAATTCAGCGTGTTGGTCTAGAACAAAGCGGACCTCATCATCATCTCATTGATAATTAACTTGTTCTCGCCATAATGTAGCTGAAAAATTGCTGAATTGGCATTAATCAACAATCACTCACTCACACAATCAATCAAAGGTGGATACTGAAAGAAGAGGATAATTTTAATTCTCGAAAATTTCATCTAGCCAAATAATTGACTTTTTAACCTTCAACACTTTCATTTCCTCTTTAAAGTAAATTATTCACAACGCATTTTACTTTAAAAAATGGTGGCAACGTTACAAGTTTATAGTATTGGGTCACGAATTAACTTATTTTGTCAACCACGAAACGAAAGGTAAAAAGTGCTACACATAAAATTAAGCTATCAACATATTGGAGTTCCTTATCGATAACATATATTTGTCGAGTTCGAATGGCATATTTTCAACAAATCATAGCTAGGCATCCCTATTATGGGAACAAACTATGCAACTCTCCTCTCCAACTTTTTTTATACTCCTATGAGTCTGAGTTATGCTAAAAAATTATCAAAGACAAAAGAAAGTAGAGAGGCTTAAGCTTTTAATCTCACTCCCAGGTATATTGATGATGTTCTGCCAATTAATAATACGAACTTTGCTAACTGAATTCCATTAATAGAGATGTCTCGATAACTGACGAACGAACGTATCTTCCGGTAACATAACGAAACAATGTTAATATGCGTAAAGATCTTTTGAGGGAGACCTTATTGCAACATTTGTCTTCTATTGTTCATTGAGTGTAAGCGATTAGAAATATTTGTTTTCCATTTCGGTGTTTAAAACAGTTAAAAATTAATATCACTAGCCAAATAATGGTTTCACAGCGACATTAGTCTGCATGCAAAATAAATATTTTCCTCAAATGCTATTTATAGATATACTTCAAGGAGGGGTGCGTTTCTGATTTATCGCACAAATAAATAATTTGACAGATTTGGGAGAGAAAAGAAATCTGACTAAGGAAAATCAACCAGTATAATAGTTATGTAATGCTGGATATTGAATGGAACATTTTTGATTTCATATGTAGAGAAAAATAAATGATTCCATTCTCCCAAAACCTGTTTGTCCCATGGTAAAACAATATCCCGTGTTAGGCTTATGTATACCTTATCAGCGACGGTCGCACGAACATTGACCGATTGTCGTGGAAAAATCGTGCGATTTTCGCTTTCTATTGTTTTTATTAACTAAGAGAAATGCCCTAGAAAAATCTACTGTTTACTTGTTTAACCCCGTCACTTTTTATTGAAGTACCTGAACTAAGCCAGGAGGGGTCATTTATATATGTGTTAGGGATTTCGAATTTACATATTTCTACCATTTTTCTATTGAATGTTGGAACTGTTCCGAGAGTGTGATATATATTTTTTCATTTTATTTTAGGTTATAAATATATGGTTGTGATCGTCTTCCGTAATTAAAATCGTCAAAATAAAATACAACCGAATTGACATCAAATTGTGACTTTTTTCAACCTCAGCTAAAATATACCTTGACATTCTTTCATCACGTTCACGATATTTTATTACAACATTATTTCACTCAAGTGTACATTTTTTCCTGTTCTAGTTAAAGGACTTTATCAAACAGAATCATACAGTTTACATGTAATGCAGTTAATATGCATTTAAGAGTCCCAGCTTTATACTGCTCATGCTCAGCAACGGACCACCTTCGTCAATTGTTTTAGCTCATCGATGATCATGAGATTCACTAAAATAAATAGCACGATCTGTGCAATATTTATTTATTTATTTATTTATTTATTTATTTATTTATTTATTTATTTATTTATTTATTTATTTATTTATTTATTTATTTATTTATTTATTTATTTATTTATTTATTTATTTATTTATGCTTTGGTGTCAGTGTTTCACCTGTTGACAGAGTCTTAAATTCAACATGGGTAGAATTAATTACCTTTCATATTAAATGAACTAGAGCCATCGTTGTCGTATGGTAGTTGAATTTACAACTACCGGTGCAATCGTTGCCTATCACCACTACTGAATGCTGGAACTGTTTCGACAGTGTGCTATATATTTGTTCATTTTATTTTAGGTTATGAAAAAAAACAGCTGAGTTTCAATTGTTAATAACAATATGGTTGTGATCGTCGTCCGTAATTAAAATCGTCAAAATGAAATACAACCGCATTAATATCAAATAGTGACTTGTTTCAACCTCATTTAAAATATACCTTGACACTCTTTCATGCTTGTACATCATGTTCACGATCTTTTAATAGAACACTTTCACTCAAGTGTACATTTTTTTCCTGTTCTAGTTAAAGGACTTTATCAAACAGAATCATACAGTTTACATGTAATGCAGTTAATACGCATTTAAACTACAAAAGAATATTTCTATTTTGCACACCTTGTGGTGTGGGGTCGCTATTGTGCATGCGAAATATTAATTGCAAACCCCATTGACTGGCTATTTGCTGCCTGTCTAGAATATATTATTTTTTTCTCGATCGACAGTTCAGAATCTAGAAAACAATATGATGAATATTATCTGTCAATCATGCAAACAATAACTTATGCACATGACAGAACGCATTTTCAATGCACTACATACACAAAATGTTGATCCATCATTTGTCCATTGGAGGTTGATTTAAGAGAATGGAACTGATAGAAGTTAAAAAGTTTAATTTGGGCGCAAAAGGGGAAACTTTATATAATTTATGAAAATGTGACGTGAATTCTAAGGATCCTCAGATTCAAATCCATTCATCTACTTTTCTACACTTTTATACATATTATACATATGTATTCCCGTTATTTCAAATGATAGTAATGTTATCTTAAAATATTTCCACTTTGTTT
The DNA here is from genome assembly GCA_963680875.1 of Bathymodiolus brooksi. NCBI lineage: Eukaryota > Metazoa > Mollusca > Bivalvia > Mytilida > Modiolidae > Bathymodiolus > Bathymodiolus brooksi. Next base: position 46,905,489 of record OY804584.1, read on the forward strand.
TACTTGTCGTTTTCTTTTAAGAGTCCTAGCTTTATATTGCTTATGGACCACCTTCGTCAATTGTTTTAGCTCATCGATGATCATAAGATTCACTAAGATAAATAGCACGGTCCGTGCAATATTTATTTATTTATTTATTTATGCTTTGGTGGCAGTGTTTCAACTGTTGACATACTTTTAAATTCAACATGGGTAGACTTATAGAAAGTGTGTAATCGTAAAACCCCAGACTGGTGGCAAAAGAAAAGGTATTGTTCTCATATTCCTAACGTTGTGTCTGCAATTGACGGAACTTCACATGAGATACAATTTCCATCGAATGAACCCCAACAAATAACATACTTTCAGTAAACCAAATATTTTCATTGATTGATATGAAAAGAAAGTTTATAAACAGTGATAATCATAAATTCCATCAATATCAATAAAGCAATTACCTTTCATCTTAACTGAACTTGAGCGTCGTGGTCGTACGGTAGTTGAATTTACAACTACCTGTGCAATCGTTGCCTATCACCACTTAAGTTGTGAGTTTGAACCCCATTCATGACGAGGTGTACCCGATAAAACATTATGTGATCAAGTTTTTCGGTGACTTACGATAGATCTGTGGATTTCTCTGGGTACTCCAATTTCCGCCACAAAAGTAGTAACTGAAATATTTTTAAAAGTGGTGTTAAACACCTAACCTCCAATGGACAAATGATGGATCAAAAGTAGTGCATAACATAAAACATCTTTGGGTCATAATGTGGCATATCTTTACAAGTACCAATAATGCTACAACAATATTGTTTCCCACACAATTATGGGAACTGTTATACACATATCATGTCATTAAACAATGTACTGAAAAAGAAACAACAAAACTTTCAAATGTGTTATTAACAATTAAATTAAATTATCTCCATGATCTCAAAATTATGCTTCAGTGTTTACTGCATCTTATCACATATTTTATTGAAATAACGCCGAATTTGTATGTGTAATAAAAGCATAATTTGCGGAGTGTTATTTGCCTCCGGGGCAATAATATGTTATCTGCCCTCTTGTGGTTTTTATGGACCCTATGCCATGGACAAGAATAATTACATAGAGATCCACGCAATCCAAGCACAAGTTGCAAAAATTTCATATCACCACCCATCAAAATATCTAAATTACAGATAAGGACAACACGACAAAGTTTGAAATTCTACTAACTTTTGACCCGTCCCCCGAAATTTTAATTTTTATCTTGTCTGTTTCAGGTTTTACATGATCCTTGATGTACTGGATAATTTCGCTTTCTAGACTACCATATGAGCCAGGGATATTTCACGAATTCTTTCAAAATGATATAAACTGTTAATATCTTCCTGACATTGATGAAACCAGATATGTTCGTGGTAGCCCATCACAAAATAATGTCAGTTCCCTATAAGCGCTCTCGCTAACATTAAATTTTTCCAAAATAAATAACAAATCTTTAATTTGTTGTCTTTCTTCTTCAGGCAAATCTTTGTATGAAGATTTGCTGGACGACGGATTGAAATCGACTTTAACAGTCTGCCCATCAGTACTTTCTAATTTTAAGTACTGGGGTACAAGGCCATAGGACTCTACAAACTAAAGCGCAGTTTCAGCCTTCGATTTAAATTCTTTCTGTTTTTTTGCTAGCAAAACCCCCTTAAGACATATTTCTTCCTGTAAACTATTATGTAAATCAGAACACTTTTTTCAAATTCTATGTTGTCGTTTTCAAACATTTGTAAGCTAAAATTTAATTGTTTTATATTTTCTAACTCATCTGAGAATATTGCGATCTTATGCACATTATCATCAAAAACAATTCGCTTCCTCCCTGTCAATTTTCTATTTCATAGCAAAACTCTAATAGTCCTACTTGAAAGTCTGTTTTCAAGTCTCTCTGTGAATTTTAACTGAAATGACTGCTTTTGGGAATTTAAAATATTTATATATTTAAAATCGGGGTATGTGTCCTTTGGTTTGGAGAGCACCTTGAAAAATGAGCTTGTAATTGATAATGTGAGAGCTATCTGTTGGATTGTGCCCACAAAATATCTATTCCTTTTGGATCAAACTATTTTACTTCAATTTAGAAGTAGCATCGATAGACCATTAAACCTACCTCAGTATCCCGGTAGTAATACTTATTTCAGTATCCCGGAAGAAAATATATAATCAATATTTGAGGGCTTATGAAAAAAAACTATTTTGGATGAAGTGGTGTTTATTTTATTTTTATCTTACATTTGTATATAACTGTTACGTGCCGACATACCATGGTTTTTTACAGCAAAGATTGCTTCTCAAATATCAAAACGTCATCTAAACGCTTGGAATATTTGAACATTTTCCTGTCTTTTTTCAAGAAATTTAACACCTCGTGCACCAAAAAAATACTTTAACAGTATTTGTGTTTTATTTATTTTAATAATCTGGTAAAATATATTTCTGCTGCACGACTGCGGAGGTGCTTAATTTCTTCGAAAACCATCGAAATATCGCCGGGAAAAATTCCACGAAATACGGAAAACAAATAACGCTCATGATGTCACAATGACGTCAAATACGTATCGATTTTGTCGGAAACAAGTTTGAACATCAAAAGTATGATGTCGTCTATAAAATAAAACACATCAAATTTTAATCAAGTATTTCTAGATAATGATTCATTAAATATGGGGCCATATATGGCACTTATAGTCCCCAGTTCTTTTCATTATATTGACGCCGGATTGCATGCACTGAGTTTTTCTCCTGGTTCCAATGTACACAAACTGTATTTAAAATAAATACAATTATTTACAGAAACATAAGTTATTTACTGATGAATTTCATTACTTGAAATGAATCATGAAATGTACAGAGATTGTGTATATAATGGTCTCATATATACAATCAGAAGAGTGAAAATATTGATTTTAAGGGTCTGGCTGAGGTTATAAATAAATTAATATTTAACAACCTCCAAAATCCTCCACCAACACAATATTTTGATATAATCATTAACCCTCTATGCTCAAAACAACAGCTCAATTTGATGTTGGTGGAAGACTGTGGAGGTATATAAAACAGCTAAAATGTACATTAAATATGTCGTTTATAGTCCATTTTTAGCATTATACGTCTAATTATGATTTCATTATGACGTCATAAGGCACCCAATTTCACGGAAAGATATATTTTTTGAAAATTTGTTTATATAACAATAAAATTAGTAAATTGTTTTTATTCTATGTCAAACATTATTTTTTTAATATAATGTGGGGCCAATTTTGCACCTTAACGCCTCACCCTCTTTGATCATTTTTCATTTTTATGCAATTTTTGCATTAATTATTTCTTTAGTTAAGATACTAAAACAAACACTTTCTATGATGTGCTGCATTGAACAAGGAACATAATACATTAGTTTTTGTCTTATTTCTGTTAATTATTTCTATCAGAACCCATTTATTTATTATTTTTACTACCCAAAAAGGAAAAAAGGAATTATACAAAATATCCATAGATACATTGTGAAAAATATAAAGAAAAGAAGATTTTTTTTCTAAGTAGTAAGAGAAGAGAATATTTGGCCACAGGTACTCAGGGACAGAATAGATCCACCTTTATTCCAACACTACGAAAAAAAAATATCATATCGTATCCTTCAGCTATTATTTTCAGCTTAGGAATTGGTTAATTTGATATGCATGCATATCATAGCAAAATGACGAAAAAATCCATCTTCGATTTAGCTTTAAATTGCATTTGTATGACAGTGGTTCCGTGTACAAAGATTGTGTAAGGTTATCCGTCAGTCTGCTGCTGATCCTACAAAATATTCTACTTCATTTAACTTTCCAGTGGATGTCATAGGGGATATAAAGATATTTTTAGTATCATTTAATTTCAAATACTTCGTCCTCTCTATAGGCCGTGCCTACTCATATTATTTCATTCATATTTGACTGTCTAATCACATACAAGTCGAGAAGAGAGCTAAATACATGTACATGTACATTGACCATTCACACAATAACTCTCAACTATAAATAAATATTTACACCTCTCGTGCAATAAATACATGTCACGGTCCCCAATCGCTCTAAATCATATCCAAATGATATGAATAATTATTACATTTATGGTTTTATACAGTATTATAAAATCATGTAATTCGTTTTTTGTGATAAATCGTCATATTGCACGGCAGGATTTCATTTAGCGGTGGGCGAAATCCCGGCAAAATCTTAAAATGTACTAGCCAAACGTTTTCTACGTCCATTGCAATGATGTCACACACACAAACAAAAAGTGGCACAGAAGTTTTACAAACGCAAGCAAATTTATACACATCGAATTAGTAATATCTATAGATTGATACATGACCTTTTTTCATATTGCTCTTGTTATCAGCTCGAGACCTTGATATCGGACCCGATGGCTTTATCCCGAGGGACGATATCAGTCGAGAGCTGATGACAAGGGCAATATGAAAAAGGCCATGTATTAATCTATTTATCACATATTTGGCCAGGGCAGATAGCATGTTATTGCCCTCGTATAATGTTATTTCCCGGAATAACACCCCGCAAATTATGCTTTTATTACACATTCAAATTCGGCGTTATTTCAATAAAATATGTGATAAAAATTTACACACATCGAATTACTAATATAAATTTGTACACACTGAATTAGTACACATATCTATGATATTAAATGAATCAGCTCATGTGTTTTTGAATTTGATGTGCCTTGGAGGAACTCAAAATGTCTGTAATGATATCACTTTCTGCATATCATATAAAAAAATCGTCAATCCTTCATCAAGAAAGCTTTTAAGATATAACTATAAAATATAAATATTTCTGTATACTTGTTTTGCCTTGTTAATAAGTGCCAATCTGTACTAAATTTTATATAACAGGGTCAACGACTTCTGAATGCCACTGAAAATGTACGGAAAGTAGGATAGGGGCAAAACATTTATTATTTTGTAGTACATGTATATCCAACTGTAACTATGAGAAAGGAATAACAACAAGATATAGTTTATTCAACAATGTTTGTTACAATTGATCTTCAAAGCTCAAGCTCCTTTGAAGTTACTCTGTGATTATATTGCTATATTGTACGAATTGTCTAAAAATCTAAGTTCCGCTCTTGATCATGATGATGTTGAGCTATTAAGAATGTTTTCTTAAAGTTTACCAGAAAACTCATGAAATGTTAAAATGTATAAAGAAATCAAAAAATGTTAAGGCGTCTGGGGACGATATGGTAAGAAATGAAGTCATAAAATCAACTTCAGAGGTGTATTGATAATTATACCTTGAGCTATTTAATCTTATTTTTAAATCTGGTATAGTTCCCGATACTTGGCTCGCAGTAAATTGATCCATTTTATAAAAACAAAGGGGTACCAACTGATCCCAAAAACTTTCGTCCTATTACTATTTTGAGTTGTTTTGGTAAATTATTTAGATCAATTATGAATAATAGATTGAAAACTTTTTCTGACGAATTTCTCCTCTTAAATGAAAACCCGAAAGGGTTTAGGAAAAATATATAATGCTAGACAACATTTTTGTTATGTATATGACCGCTTTGAGCTACTAAACCTGAAGAAAAAGAAACTTTTCTGTGCATTTATAGACGTCGGAAAGATGTTCGATACTGAGTGGCGTGATGGCTTGTCCCTACTAGCCAAATTACGTTATCAAAACGTAGTGACAACGTAACTTTTTCGTTGTTACAACGTAGGAATTTTACGTTTTAACTACGCCGATTTGTAGACTCCCCTAAGTGTAACTACCACGTTGTGGTACTACGTAGAAAAAGACCTTTCTACAACCAAACGACAACCATGACCATGTAAGGACGTTTACACAACGTAACCACCAACCATCACAGGATCTTAATACGAGGTAAATACAACTAATTAAGGACGTTTACACAACGTAACTACCAACCATCATATGACCTTAATACGACGTAATTACAACCACCAAAGGACCTTTACATGACGTAATCACAACGCATAGGCACCTTTAGACAACATAACTACAACCACATAGGGACCTTTATACAATGTAACTACGACCACCTAAAGACCATTAGACAACGCAACTACAACCATCTATATATAGTTATACAACTACAAAAAATGTAGAACCCTAAAAGCATTTGTATAGCCAAATTACTTTGTCAAAGCATTGTGACAACGTAATTTGGATAGTAGGGCAACTATAATCACATTAAGACTGTTACACCATGCAACTACAGGTACCAACTACAAAAATGTACATTATTCTTTGTGTATTTAAGGACCTTTTGTGATGTTCTTAATTTTTGTTGAGTTAACTAATAAAATATAAAATTCTAAACATTTATTAATCCAAATTATTGCAAGTTTTACAGATGATGAAACACTCTTTCTACTCTCAGACTCATCCCATCATAATCTATTTTAAAGATGCCAAAATGTGTAGATGTAATTATTGTACAAATATGTCAGGTACATGTAATAATAAATATATCAGATTTAAAAAACATGTAAAATAAATGTACTAAAAATCTTTATCTTGTGAAAGTTGCATTTGACTAAATTAAAGATGTACAAATGTATATAGATAACATCTATAGAAGTAATGAATAGGTATACATCCACTGGAGGACCTACATTTTAAGGTCTCTGAACTATTATGTGGGCCTTTTTGCAGCCAGCAAGAATAACCAACAAGGTCAAAAGGACCATGAACAGGGTGTTGGGGTGGAGTCCTTGACAATGGGCCAAACATTGATCCCTTTCCCACCAGCAAAGAGGTCTGAGTAACGGATGGTATATTTTTCAGTGGTGTTGTTCCATGGGAGATTCTGAAATTGTTTGTTTTTAATTTAACCACTATATCTCAGATTTTTATTAAAATTGCGGTACTGGGTTATAAGCATTTTATGCTAGAAAACAGAAATATCTCAATAAATATGGGAACTGAAGCACTAGCTGCTGGCTAAGGAAACAGCAGAAATACATGTATACATATAAAAATATCACCCTGCTAACAATGGACCAAACTTTTAAGAACAACTTGACCTATAAATCTATTCTTTAGTTTAAAATTAAACACTAAAAAATATATAATCGAAAATTACCAAAAACGAAGAAAAAATTGTAGGATCATCAATGCACAGAAAACAGAAATTTTTCATTCTTTAAATTACTAGAGAGGGATCATTAGGATAAACAGGTGATAGTTTTGATTTTTGGTGTTTGAATGCACAAGCCTGAATTAAGAATTCATATGTCTGTTTGTGGTTCCGATAGGTTCTAACATAAGAACTGAGCTGTCAAACTATTAAGCTGTGCACCAACAAAGGATTCGAGGATCCAACTGCCAAAATGTAGGCTATGGATAGATTCTGGCTAAGTCAAGGAGCCCATACAGCTTGGGATTGGGTGCAAATTTGGAAATTTTACTAATTGCAGGGACATTTTGAGGCCATATGAAATTGGAATTGGAGCATATCCTAAGATCAATATTAAGTACATCAAGCCATTGACATATGATTCTATTACTAAAATAGCCTTATTCTAATAACAAAGATATTAAAAAAAACTCCATTAATTTTGTTGAAAAGTTAGTTCTTTAAAAAAGTTTGTTTCCGATATAAGGGGCCCCAGGCCTGAAGCGTAAGCTTCGTTAGTTTCATAGTAAGATCTACAAATGTACCAGTGTACACATCCAAATCCTGAGAAAGCTGTAACCCCAAAATATTCTTGTTAATGTATATAAAAATATAACAAAGAACAATAATATTTTAAGCTTAGCAATTCAAAATAAAAATATCAAAACCAATATATCACATCCCCTTACAGAGAAAAAATATAACCCTAATTTTTCTTTCTTTCTAAAAGAAAAAATATGTATCATTAAATATGGGGACAGTCATGATCGTATGGTAGTTGGATTTATAACTACCTATGCAATCAGTGAACATCACCACTAATGTTGTGAGTTGCGAGGGTAAAATTTGCACAGATAATGTTACCCATATTAAAATCTCCAACAAACTTACCCCTTCCATAAATTATTTTTATTCTAATAGGACATATAGGGTAAATTTTTAATCCATATTCCTTAATAGTGTACCCATATTAAAATCTCCAACAAACTTACCCCTTCCATAAATTATTTCTATGACGTGCTGTTTTGGCTTTGTAAACAAAAGGGTATAATAAAACAGCCAAATACGTCATGATCATTAGCGTGTGTAAGTCATAATAAACCAGGGATTTTTATACCCTTTTGCTTACTAGGCCAAAACAGCATGTCATATTAGAATTCAAAATACTGGCATACAAATCATGATTTACATTCAACCAATCAACTTTCATTCAACATTATATTATATAATACTATCCTGGGTACTCCGGTTTCTTCTACCTTCATAAACTGCAATATTGTTGAAAGTGGTGTTAAACACTCATAACCTTATAATTAACTGAAACCCCATTGGTTGATTTTGATGAATTTTTTACCAACAGAACGTCAGAAGCGAGAACGTATATAATTTCCTGTGATTATTTTTAAATAATTTTTGGGAGCACAGATTTTAAATGTTCATGATATAAACACAAGCTTACATTATTTGTCTTCAAATGTACTATCATTGTATTGTATTTGTGACGTTCAAAATTTAGTTTTGTGTTTAAATCGTGAACTCATAAAAATAATAGATTATAAATTTATGCTAAAATTAAAGTGTAAAACTACATTTAATTCAGTTTTTGTTGGTAAAAAAATCATCAAAATCGAACAAGAGTCGACTTTGGAATAATGTTTTTAAAAAATGTGGTTTTACATGAAATATATAGTAAAAAATCACAGTGACCGAATACTTTTGGCACGTCTCTGTACCTCATTGCTTTGGTTACTGACATAGCTACATTTTGTATATGTACAAGGTATGTATGATTATCATTATAAACTGTTGCTTTAAATTAGTGTAAACCTTTATTGTGCTATTTTATTTTATTTCAATGTATGAAAATCACTTAAATCACGCTAATCATTGTATCAAATTAATGATGATTTTTCTATCCTTCGGGGCGTCTTGATTGACAGTAAAGTATTTGTTTGTTTGTTTGTTTTTAACACAAAATTTAACAATGAATGACATTTGGCGTCACAGTATTTTCTTAAGTCAATTTGGATTGCTCATTCATAGATGTAATTCTATTGACTAACCTTATTGCAAGTAATTAAATCTTGGAGATACATTTGTATATTACCTTCTTCATCACGTTCTACTAAGTTCAGTGGAAAGAAGAACGATGAACGATCAAGAGGCCACCGATTTGATCCTCGTACTTGGCGTTTTTATTATGTTTTTTTTTATTGCTATTGATATACAACTATAGCCAGTTGTATCATCTTAACGCAACAATGTAGCTAAATAACAACACAACTTAGTCACATTTTTTACTGATGAACCTGGAAATGCAAAAAGTCCTTACCAACCATACATTTTTAGAATCAGGAGATCAACTACTATCAAATTCAAAGTCATGTCTAGAGAATACTTTCCAATTTGAAAAATTCACTTTTTAATTAAGATCCTTTCCCTTTTCCAGGGAAATACCGTAATGATTGGTGATAAGTACGTACGGTTCTTTGACAACGACTTCCACATAGCGTATTCTGAATACGTTATCAGGACGTAATAATTACGTTTTAGTTTTTATGTTAGCATCAAGGCCATATCCGTACGTAACAAAGACGTTGGAAAGTACGTTGTCACAACGTCTTGGATATAGCGTATTCTGAATACGTTATCAGGACGTACACATTACGTTTGAGCTTTTACGTTAGCATCAAGACCATATTCGTACGTAACAAAAACATTCAAACTACAGTGTAACAACGACTTGCATATAACGTATTCTGAATACGCTACCAGGACGTACACATTATGTTTGAGCTTTTACGTTAGCATCAAGACCATATCCGTACGTAACAAAAACGATGGAAAATATGTTGTCACAACGACTTGCATATCACGTATCTAAAATACGTTGTGGCAACGTAATTTTCACGTAAGAAAGGGACCTGACCAAACAGCAACCAAACTGCAACGTTGTGAAGACGTAGTGTGCTAGCTGGGGTGGTACAAGTTATTTATGTGCAATAATAAGGGTAAAATGTACCATGTAATTTTAAACTTGTATAATAATATACAATAAAGAATTGTTTATAAAGATTATGTTACAAATTTCTTCCCATGTTTAAACGGCGTTAGACAAGGTAAAAATGTATCTATTTCCTTTTTTGTGCACACTATATCTAAATAATTGAGAGACTTTTTTGACGATCAAAAATGTACAAGTCGCCAAAAGCATTTCCAAAGTGAAGAAACATTTGGCGTGCCTAAAAGGGGCGTTAATAACACAAATTCTAACCCTTAATAATTATAAGTTTTGTGAGTTTTCCTTCTTTATGGTTTATTGTAAAAAAAAATCCAACAATCTGTAAATTTCTGAAGATATCATCATGTGGAGGTTTTCCAACTTACAATGTACAATTCATAGAGTAAAAGAAAACATATAAAACAAGGGGTATGAAAAATGTATTATTCCATAGCTCAAAATCCTGGATTTATCACTGATGAATTTTACCATTTTCATAAAAAAAATTCAACGAGAACATGTATTGTACAATGAAAGTTTAAACTTCAAATTAGCTTACCTTATTCACTTCCTTTTGCGTTGCCATTGTAGTATTTTATTCTGTTAAATACTCATTCATATGTTAATGTGACATAATAAACAGGGACGTAATTCTGCCTTGCCTGGAAGAGTCAAACAGCACAAATTTTGCCTCGTACAAGGAAAAGTCAAAAAGCACCAAATCTACCGTATCGAAGGTATTAAATCACGATTTCTCCTTCACGGCAAATTAGAATGACACATATTCTGCCACGTACGAAAAAGTAACATATCACAAATTCTGCCTTCAATCGAAAGCATTAAATCAGAGATTTGTCCTTGCTTGGAAAAATAGGATAGGATAAATTCTATGAAAAATTAAACTAGTGCACATTTCTTTCTTGCATATAAAACAAAGCAACAACAATTGTTCCTTGCTTAAAAAAAAAAATATTAAAAAATCTCCCTAATACAATTACTATGTACGTTGGAGACGAACTGCAGCGTAAATGAGCCAATAGTCCTATTCAAATCTTTATAAGGCACACCTAGTCAGGCAGTATATGATCTGTTATAATATGGCCGACAACCCTTTATACTGTTTTCCTGTTTTGCCTGCTAATGCCCACACAATGCTAATCTTAACGTGACTGTCAACCTTCACGCACATGCGTAGTATGAATTCAGAACATAGATATTCTTGTTTGTTGATTTAAAGTACACAATATAATAAAACATAATTTTACTCTGTAATAAAAGATGAGGTGTCGTTGGCAATACGATATTTAATCTAATGCATATTGCAGAACTTTTTAACTTTCTTGCAGACACAATAAGTACATGAATGTTCTATTGTAATGATCCATTGTGTTGTTAATTTATTTGTTGGTTGTAAATTTAGACAATTGAAATGGGGATTGTCGATGATCTACAGCTACCTGTATAATCAGTACATATCACCACTAAATGTTTGTGTTTAAATATTGAACATAGCAAAAAGTACTGGATACAACATAAGGCGATACATTTGTCAGCGACTTAATACAGATCGGTAGTTTACTCCGGTTTCCTCCATCAATAAAACTGACCTTCATGATATATCAGAAATATTGATGGACGTGGCGCTAAACACCATAACCCTAACGCTATTCACATTCATTTTCATGGTACAATAGTTTGCTGTATATTGTTCTCTTTAAACTAGTCTTATGCAGGTTGTGTTGTTCCGACCGTGTGATATGTTTTTTTTTTTTTTTTTTTCTTCTATTTATTTTCATATTCAGGACAGAAAAGCATATATATTTTAATAATACAAGAGAAGTCCCATCTTTTCTATTTTAAAACGTTTCAGATTGAGGACATTTTAATACTACATAGCAATGGATATATTTTAACTGACATTATTCTAAATGACTTGTATAGTTAATATAATACGTTTGTGGTTAAAGACGATCGGAACAAATCATGTATTTGTGTATTAGGGGTATCGATGTTGGTCATGTATTTGTGTGTTAGGGGTATCGAAGTTGCCTCATGTATTTGTGCATTAGGGGTATCGATGTTGATCATGTATTTGTGTGTTAAGGGTATCAATGTTGGTCATGTATTTGTTTATTAGGGGTATCGATGTTGGTCATGTATTTGTGTGTTAGGGGTATCGATGTTGGTCATTTATTTATGTGTTAGGGGTATCGATGTTGGTCATTTATTTGTGTGTTAGGGGTATCGATGTTGGTCATTTATTTGTGTGTTAGGGGTATCGATGTTGGTCATGTATTTGTGTGTTAGGGAAACCGATTAGAAATATCTTAGTAAACGTTTCAGATCGAGGACATCTTAATACTACATAGTGAAGAGTATGCTTTAACGGAGTTATTTTAAAGGGGCATTAGCTACAAATTTGACCAAAAAATGTTTTGGAAATCAGTAAATAGCTTTAAAATGATGAAATAATGGTAAATATTTCACATTAAACAGCTTATCGTACCACTTTTCCCCTTTTGAGAACGAAAATTACCATCGATTTATTTTTCCATTGCAAGCAAATAATTAGACCTCGCTTTCTCCGTATGCAACTGATCTTACTAGTGACAGGTAAAAACGATTAATTTGTATTTTGTCGCTTATTAACTGAAAACTTGCAGGGTTCTCTGTCCGTAGTTAACGCTGACTACCCAGCAAACACACGACGTAACTCCGACGTCGGGAATTCGTCGTCTGAACGTAACATCGGGGAAAAATGTTGTCACAACGTTGTGTTTACGTAATTCCACAACGTTATATCACGACGTTTATACAACGTTACAAAATTAAGTCTACACAGCGTAAAAATATTATCACCATACGACATACATTCTATTATGTCTACACAAAGTACAAATATTACCACCATACAGCCTAACATTTTATTACGTTGTAGCGACGTACTATAAACGTCCTTATTGTTTTCATTTTTGCGTCTAAGTCACTGTTTACATACTAAACTGAGACTGTGGATAGGTGTAGATGGTATATTTATGTAATAGAAAAAATAGCTTGAAATTACAAAGCTAATTTGTTAAGAAACCGAAGCTTTGAATAATTTACACTATACAATATCTTAAGTAACAACAACTGTTGTGGAAAAAACTTTTAATTCTCATGCAGTTTGAAATTACCGCCATATAATCTCCATTAGTACACTTCGGATTTTATCGGCAAACTCTAAGTAAAAATCAGCGCATGCGTGTTGATACCAACGCGCAGCATCCCGCATCTTTCAAAAAAAAATTCAGATACAACAGATCAAATTCCGCTTTTAATTCTCGACTAAGACAAAGAAAATTCAAAGAAAGAAGATATCGTTATTCATCATTAGTACAATTATCAAAAGATTACACTTAAGGTAGGTACACGTTTCACGAGCGGATCCAGAGAGGGGTGTACCCGGCGCCCCCCCCCCCCCCCTTAACATTGGAAAATATATGATTTTTTGGCGTAACATCGTGATCTTTGTTATGAATAGAACTTCGACTATTAATTAATAGAAATGACACTTAGAAACGTAAGACAGAGATTTCACTCATTTATCTCTTGAACATTTTTAGATTTATTTATAAAAGCCGATTCAGAGAAAATAAGAAATAAGTGCATTGTTGTACTGATTTAATGACGATTCGGCAAACTCCGTAATTAATGCCGATAATTAATAAGATGGCGTCCATTTCTTAATCCATCTCAAAAGACGAGCAGTTCCACCTTTTCTTTAAGGTAGGTACACGGTTCAGGTGCGGATCCAGAGGGGGTGCACCCGGAGCGCCCCCCCCCCTTAAATTGGAAAAAATAAGATTTTTTGGCGTAGCTTCGTGATTTTTCACACGAAATACCCAAATATTTTCGCGCCTCCCTCAGCTCGGCGCAATTTGTTTTAAGTGCGCCCCCTAACTTGAAATCCTGGATCCGCCCCTGCGTTTCTTTTTTTGACCCAACATCAACATCAACTGGTCAATATAGCAAAAAGGGGGCACGTACAGCAGTTCAAGTGGGTCGATTTTTACACTGATATGACTTTGTTATAAAAAAGACTTCGACTATTAATTAATAGAAATGACACTGTGAAACGTAAGACAGAGTTTTCATTCATTTATCACCTGAACTTTTTTAGATTTATTTATAAAAGCCGATTCAGAGAAAATAAGAAATAAGTGCATTGTTGTACTGATTTAATGACGATTCGGCAAACTCCGTAATATATGCCGATAATTAATAAGATGGCGTCCATTTCTTGACCGATCTCAAAAACACGAGCAGTTCCACCTTTTTTCTCCGATGGCGTACATTTCATAACATTTATAAGTTACAGAAACATGTTTTATTAAGGCATCAATCATATCTGATAGTCTTTATGGGTAACAAAAAATTACGATTTTGACAGATAATGCCCCTTTAAGTAACTTGTATAATTAATATAATACGTTTGTGGTTTAAACGTCGCTCGTATCACGATCGAAACTGATGACCTACTTACATTTTAATCTGATATGTAAGTTTTTGCTAGGATCACTTTCAAATATTTTGCATGCAATATATCATTTTACAGATCTGCTATCACATTGCATACCATCGTTGGTATTTAAAAATATTCTTCTCCTTACACTACAGCTTTGAAAAAACAACAAAGTTGCACCCGTTGGTCGAACTTAAATTCTTATTTATGTTCTTTTCTTACGGATATGTTAATGTTGGTACAATAAAAGTATTTCATACAAAGGACTGGGAGCTATAAGGGTCAAAATCGGCCCCACCTCAGATGTCGATAAAATTTTCTCCAAAATGTATTCACAATATTTGCTTTTCAGAAATAAATACAGTTAGTTAGTATGGGCATCTAATTCCTCACAGCGGACCGACAAAGTCAGGTAATGACAAGCACTGAACGTCATTTTTTCAGAATGTATCATTGTATTATAATGCATATCTTTAAAAAAAACAAAAACAAAATCAAAGCATAATAAACTCTATAAACAAAGCATACATTTGACATAATATGCAATATGGATTGATTTCAGGAATAAAAACATGTTCCGAAGCTGTATTATGAAATTAAAGTGAACGAATAGTAATGTCGCAACGTCACCCATTTACGACGGTCTCCTGTTTTCGACGATTTGCTTCACCTGATAAAATCTCTCATTATTTTGATCACTTCATTTGTCAGAGGTTATATTATGATGCTGAAATTGCATGAATGATCTCAAGAAATCTGATCTAAATATGTCATCTTTAAATGTAAGAACTACGTACCACATCTATTATTTCACGTTCAAATTGTATTTTTTCGTAATTCATTCTTTCATCACCTTAACAAAAGCTTTATCATTTAAAAAATATTTCTCATACAGACCAATTTTGGTTTCATCGTCTGCTATGACAATGATAATGTAGATATTGAGGTCATATCAATTCAGAAACTTAACAACATTTATTGTCGAAAACTGGTCGACATTTTGGTATTAAAGAAGTAATAGATAGATTTATTTGGACAATAGAACTTTGTCATATTTGACATTTTTTTAAACACTTCTTTAACCGTACTATTATGTTAACGACAACCAATGCGATGATATATTCGGGTACATTTTTACGGATGACCATCACAAATTGATAAAAGAAATAAAAATAAAAAATCCCAAGGTGCGGGTTGAGAGAAGTCCAATATTTAAAGATGTTTTTTTTTTCTTATAATATGGAAATATTTTGGGAAATGGTGTGAAGAAAAATGTTTAATGTGTAATGATTTTAGCTGGGAACCTGTGAGAATAATTTTTGTTTTCTTGATAAACTGATAACAAGCCTTGGAATCAGATATCCCATGGAGAGTGGCTGTCGACAGAAAATTGTTTTACAATCAAGTATTTCATATATATTGATGATGAGAACAAGTTTACAACCATATATTTAACCGTGTAGGTAAAATGTGTGTCGCTCCCATGAGTCTATGTATGATTGTTTTGATTGTCACTACAAAAAGAGGAGATGGTAGATATTATTTTGCTTTGTGACAAACCAACAATAACACTTCTAATAACCTGTTGCAATCAGAATATGCTGTAAGTTGTCTTTTACGTGTAAGAAGTGTGTCCTCTACATCCTGCGTTAAGGGATGTATTAAATTCGTTCCTCACAGCTGTATGGTGTACCTTTCACATAAAGTCGGCGCTTTCCTAGAGGAATCAGAATAATGTTTCCGAATGGGGTGACATTTCTACCCGCGGACTGTTGGTTCAGTGAGCGAGCACTATAAAAATCCAACTCAGCGTGTTGGTCTAGAACAAAACGGACCTCATCATCATCTCATTGATAATTAACTTGTTCTCGCCATAATGTAGCTGAAAAATTGCTAAATTGGCATTAAACAACAATCACTCACTCACACAATCAATCAAAAGTGGATACTGAAAGAAGAGGATAATTTTAATTCTCGAAAATTTCATCTAGCCAAATATTTGACTTTTTTACCTTTTACACTTTCATTTCCTCTTTAAAGTAAATTATTCACAACGCATCTTACTTTAAAAAATGGTGGCAACGTTACACGTTTATAGTATTGGGTCACGAATTAACTTATTTTGTCAACCACGAAACGAAAGGTAAAAAGTGCTACACATAAAATTAAGCTATCAAAATATTGGAGTTCCTTATCGATAACATATATTTGTCGAGTTCGAATGGCACATTTTTCAACAAATCATAGCTAGACATCCCTATTATGGGAACAAACTATGCACCTCTCCTCTCCACCTTTTTTTATACTCCTATGAGTCTGAGTTATGCTAAAAAGTGATCAAAGACAAAAGAAAGTAGAGAGGCTTAAGCTTTTAATCTCACTCCCAGGTATATTGATGATGTTCTGCCAATTAATAATACGAACTTTGCTAACTGAATTCCATTAATAGAGATTTCTCGATAACTGACAAACGAACGTATCTTCCGGTAACATAACGAAACAATGTTAATGTACGTAAAGATCTTTTGAGGGAGACCTTATTGCAACATTTGTCTTCTATTGTTCATTGAGTGTAAGTGATTAGTTATATTTTTTTTCCATTTCGGTGTTTAAAACAGTTAAAAATTAATATCACTGGCCAAATAATGGTTTCACAGCGACATTACGATCTGCATGCAAAATAAATATTTTCCTCAAACGCTATTTATAGATATACTTCAAGGAGGGGTACTTTTCGGATTTATCGCACAAATAAATAATTTTGCCAGATTTGGGAGAGAAAAGAAATCTGACTAAGGAAAATCAAGCAGTATAATAATTATGTAATGCTGGATATTGAATGGAATATTTTTGATTTCATATGTAAAGAAAAATAAATGATTCCATTCTCCCAAAACCTGTGTGTCCCATGGTAAAACAATATCCCGTGTTAGGCTTATTTATACCTTATCGGCGACGGTCGCACGACCATTGACCGATTGTCGTGGAAAAATCGTGCGATTTTCGCTTTCTATTGTTTTTATTAAATAAGAGAAATGTCCTAGAAAAATCTACTGTATACTTTTTAACCCCGTCACTTTTTATTGAAGTACCTGAACTAAGCCAGGAGGGGTCATTTATATATGTGTTAGGGATTTCGAATTTACATATTTCTACCATTTTTCTATGGAATGTTGGAACTGTTTCGACAGTGTGATATATATTTTTTCATTTTATTATAGGTTATGAAAAAAAAACCAGCTGAGTTGCAATTGTTAATACAAATATGGTTGTGATCGTCTTCCGTAATTAAAATCGTCAAAATAAAATACAACCGAATTGACATCAAATTGTGAATTTTTTCAACCTCAGCTAAAATATACCTTGACATTCTTTCATCACGTTCACGAATCATACTGTTTACATGTAATGCAGTTAATATGCATTTAAGAGCCCCAGCTTTATACTGCTCATGCTCAGCAACGGACCACCTTCGTCAATTGTTTTAGCTAATCGATGATCATGAGATTCACTAAAATAAATAGCACGATCTGTGCAATATTTATTTATTTATTTATTTATTTATTTATTTATTTATTTATTTATTTATTTATTTATTTATTTATTTATTTATTTATTTATGCTTTGGTGTCAGTGTTTCAACTGTTGACAGAGTCTTAAATTCAACATGGGTAGAATTAATTACCTTTCATATTAACTGAACTTGAGCCATCGTTTTCGTATGGTAGTTGAATTTACAACTACCGGTGCAATCGTTGCCTATCACCACTATTGAATGCTGGAACTGTTCCGACAGTGTGCTATATATTTGTTCATTTTATTATAAGTTATGAAAAAAAAAACAGCTGAGTTTCAATTGTTAAAAACAATATGGTTGTGATCGTCTTCCGTAATTAAAATCGTCAAAATGAAATACAACCGCATTAATATCAAATGGTGACTTGTTTCAACCTCATTTAAAATATACCTTGACACTCTTTCATGCTTGTACATCATGTTCACGATCTTTTATTAGAACACTTTCACTCAGTGTACATTTTTTTCCTGTTCTAGTTAAAGGACTTTATCAAACAGAATCATACAGTTTACATGTAATGCAGTTAATACGCATTTAAACCACAAAGGAATATTTCTATTTTGCACACCTTGTGGTGTGGGGTCGCTATTGTGCATGCGAAATATTAATTGCAAACCCCATTGACTGGCTATTTGCTGCCTGTCTAGAATATATTATTTTTTTCTCGATCGACAGTTCAGAATCTAGAAAACAATATGATGAATATTATCTGTCAATCATGCAAACAATAACTTATGCACATGACAGAACGCATTTTCAATGCACTACATACACACAATGTTGATCCATCATTTGTCCATTGGAGGTTGATTTAAGAGAATGAAACTGATAGAAGTTAAAAAGTTTAATTTGGGCGCAAAAGGGAAACTTTATATAATTTATGAAAATGTGATGTGAATTCTAAGGATCCTCAGATTCAAATTCATTCATCTACTTTTCTACACTTTTATACATATTATACATATGTATACCCGTTATTTCAAATGATAGTAATGTTATCTTAAAATATTTCCACTTTGTTTTACTTGTCGTTTTCTTTTAAGAGCCCTAACTTTATATTGCTTATGGATCACCTTCGTCAATTGTTTTAGCTCATCGATGATCATAAGATTCACTAAGATAAATAGCACGGTCTGTGCAATATTTATTTATTTATTTATTTATGCTTTGGTGTCTGTGTTTCACCTGTTGACAGATTTTTAAATTCAACATGGGTAGACTTATAGAAAGTGTGTAATCGTAAAATCCCAGACTGGTGGCAAAAGAAAAGGTATTGTTCTCATATGCCTAACGTTGTGTCTGCAATTGACGGAACTTCACATGAGATACAATTTCCATCGAATGAACCCCAACAAATAACATACTTTCAGCAAACCAATTCTTTTCATTGATTGATATGAAAAGAAAGTTTATAAACAGTGATAATCATAAATTCCATCAATATCAATAAAGCAATTACCTTTCATCTTAACTGAACTTGAACCGTCGTGGTCATACCGTAGTTGAATTTACAACTACCTGTGCAATCGTTGCCTATCACCACTTAAGTTGTGAGTTTGAACCCCATTCATGGCGAGGTGTACCCGATACAACATTATGTGATCAAGTTTGTCGGTGACTTACATAGATCTGTGGATTTCTCTGGGTACTCCAATTTCCGCCGCAAAAGTAGTAACTGAAATATTTTTGAAAGTGGTGTTAAACACCTAACCTCCAATGGACAAATGATGGATCAAAAGTAGTGCATAACATAAAACATCTTTGGGTCATAATGTGGCATATCTTTACAAGTACCAATAATACTCCAACAATATTGTTTCCCACACAATTATGGGAACTGTTATACACATATCATGTCATTAAACAATGTACTGAAAAAGAAACAACATCACTTTCAAATTTGTTATTAACAATTAAATTAAATTATCTCCATGATCTCAAAATTATGCTTCAGTGTTTACTGCATCTTATCACATATTTTATTGAAATAACGCCGAATTTGCATGTGTAATAAAAGCAAAATTTGCGGTGTGTTATTTGCCTCCGGGCAATAATATGTTATCTGCCCTCTTGTGGTTTTTATGGACCCTATGCCATGGACAGGAATAATTACATAGAGATCCACGCAACCCAAGCACAAGTTGCAAATATTTCATATCACCTACCATCAAAATATCTAAATCAAAATGTTTCCCCTCAACTTCAATACTTGCTTTTCGAATAATGTGTTTATTTTCTGAACAATGGGTTTCCAAGCAAGTTTTAAATGATCATAATCTTCTTTGCAGTTTACAATGCAAAAAACATTTTGATCTGTTGATGATCATGTCAAATCATCGGTAATTACAGATAAGGACAACACAACAAAGTTTGAAATTCTACTAACTTTTGACCCGTCCTCCGAAATGTTAATTTTTATCTTGTCTGTTTCAGGTTTTACATGATACTTGATGTACTGGATAATTTCGCTTTCTAGACTAACATATGCGCCAGGTATATTTCCCGGAATTCTTTCAAAATGATATAAACTGTTAATATCTTCCTGACATTGATGAAACCAGATATGTTCGTGGTAGCCCATCACAAAATAATGTCAGTTCCCTATAAACGCTCTCGCTAACATTAATTTTTTCCAAAATAAATAACAAATCTTTAATTTTTTGTCTTTCTTCTTCAGGCAAATCTTTGTATGAAGATTTGCTGGACAACGGATTGAAATCGACTTTAGCAGTCGGCCCATCAGTACTTTCTAATTTTAAGTACTGGGGTACAAGGCCATTTGACTCTACAAACCAAAGCGCAGTTTCAGCCTTCGATTTAAATTCTTTCTGGTTTTTTGCTAGCAAACCCCCCTTAAGACATATTTCGTCCTGTAAACTATTATGTAAATCAGAACACTTTTTTTCAAATTCTATGTTGTCGTTTTCAAAATTTTGAAAACTAAAATTTAATTGTTTTATATTTTCTAACTCATCTGAGAATATTGCGATCTTATGCACATTATTATCAAAAATAATTCTCTTCCTCTCTGTAAATTTTCTATTTCATAGCAAAACTCTAATAGTCCTACTTGAAAGTCTGTGTTCAAGTCTCTCTATGAATTTTAGCTGAAATGACTGTAATTGGGAATTTAAAATATTTATATATTTAAAATCGGGGTATTTGTCATTTGGTTTGGAGAGCACCTTGAAAAAGGAGCTTGTAATTGAAAATGTGAGAGCTATCTGTTGGATTGTGCCCACAAAATATCTATTCCTTTTGGATCAAACTATTTTACTTCAATTTAGAAGTATCATCGATAGACCATTAAACCTACCTCAGTATCCCGGTAGTAATAACTATTTCAGCATCCCGGAAGAAAATATATAATCAATAATTGAGGGCTTATGAAAAAAACTATTTTGGATGAAGTGGTGTTTATTTTATTTTTATCTTACATTTGTATATAACTGTTACGTGCCGACATACCATCGTTTTTTACAGCAAAGATTGCTTCTCAAATATCAAAACGTCATCTAAACGCTTGGAATATTTGAACATTTTCCCGTCGTTTTTCAAGAAATTTAGCACCTCGTGCACCAAAAAAAATACTTTAACAGTATTTGTGTTTTATTTATTTTATTAATCTGGTAAAATATATTTCTGCTGCACGACTGCGGAGGTGCTTAATTTCTTCGAAAACCGTCGAAAAATTCCACGAAATACGGAAAACAAATAACGCTCATGACGTCACAATGACGTCAAATACGTATCGATTTTGTTGGAAACAAGTTTGAACATCAAAAGTATGATGTCGTCTATAAAATAAAACACATCAAATTTTAATCAAGTATTTCTAAGATAATGATTCATTAAATATGGGGCCATATATGGCACTTATAGTCCCCAGTTCTTTTCATGGCATTGACGCCGGATTGCATGCACTGAGTTTTTCTCCTGGTTCCAATGTACACAAACTGTATTTAAAATAAATACAATTATTTACAGAAACATAAGTTATTTACTGATGAATTTCATTACTTGAAATGAATCATGAAATGTACAGAGATTGTGTATATAATGGTCTCATATATACAATCAGAAGAGTGAAAATATTGATTTTAAGGGTCTGGCTGAGGTTATAAATAAACTAATATTCAACAACCTCCATAATCCTCCACAAACAAAATATCTTGATATAATCATTAACCCTCTATGCTCAAAACAACTGCTCAATTTGGTGTTGGTGGAAGACTGTGGAGGTATATAAAATAGCTAAAATGTATATTAAATATGTCGTTTATAGTCCATTTTTAGCATTATCCGTCTAATTATGATTTCATTATGACGTCATAACGCACCCAATTTCATGAAAGATATATTTTTTGAAAATTTGTTTATATAACAATTAAATTAGTAAATTTTTTTATTCTATGTCAAACATTATTTTTTTAATATAATGTGGGGCCAATTTTGCACCTTAACGCCTCTCCGTCTTTGATCATTTTTCATTTTTATGCAACTTTTGCATTTATTATTTCTTTAGTTAAGATACTAAAACAAACACTTTCTATGATGTGCTACATTGAACAAGGAACATAATACATTAGATTTTGTCTTATTCCTGTTAATTATTTCTATCAGTACCCACTTATTTATTAATTTTACTACCCAAAAAGGAAAAAAGGAATTATACAAAATATCTATAGATACATTGTGAAAAATATAAAGAAAAGAAGATTTTTTTTCTAAGTAGTAAGAGAAGAGAATATTGGGCCACAGGTACTCAGGGACAGAATAGATCCACCTTTATTCCAACACTACGAAAAAAAATATCATATCGCATCCTTCAGCTATTATTTTCAGCTTAAGCATTCGTTAATTTGATATCCATGCATATCATAGCAAAATGACGAAAAAATCCATCTTCGATTTAGTTTTAAATTGCATTTGTATGACAGTGGTTCCGTGTACAAAGATTTTGTAAGGTTATCCGTCAGTCTGCTGTTGATCCTACAAAATATTCTACTTCATTTAACTTTCCAGTGGATGTCATAGGGGATATAAAGATATTTTTAGTATCATTTAATTTCAAATACTTCCGTCCTCTCTATAGGCCGTGCCTACTCATATTATTTCATTCATATTTGACCGTCTAATCACATACAAGTCGAGAAGACAGTTAAATACATGTACATGTATATTGACCATTCACACAATAACTCTCAACTATAAATAAATATCTACACCTCTCGTGCAATAAATACATATCACGGTCCCCAATCGCTCTAAATCATATCCAAATGATATGAATAATTATTACATTTATGGTTTTATACAGTATTATAAAATCATGTAATTCGTTTTTTGTGATAAATCGTCATATTGCACGGCAGGATTTCATATTGAACGATATATTTAGCGGTGGGCGAAATCCCGGCAAAATCTTTAAATGTACTAGCCAAACGTTTTCTACGTCCATTGCAATGATGTCACACACACAAACAGAAAGTGGCACAGAAGTTTTACAAACGCAAGCAAATTTATACACATCGAATTAGTAATATTTATAGATTGATACATGACCTTTTTCATATTGCTCTTGTTATCAGCTCGAGACCTTGATATCGGCCCCGATGGCTTTATCCCGAGGGACGATATCAGTCGAGAGCTGATGACAAGGGCAATATGAAAAAGGTCATGTATTAATCTATTTATCACATATTTGGCCAGGGCAGATAGCATGTTATTGCCCTCATATAGTGTTATTGCCCCGGAGGAAAATAACACGCGCAAATTATGCTTTTATTACACATTCAAATTCGGCGTTATTTCAATAAAATATGTGATAAAAATTTACACACATTGAATTACTAATATAAATTTGTACAAACTGAATTAGTACAAGTATATATGATATTAAATGCATCAGCGCATGTATTTTTGAATTTGAAAAAAAAACCAAACGAACAATCCCTAAAAAATGATCCAGGTACACAGCAAAAACTGGGAATGTTATATAGGATTAAACACTGTTTTTTAGGAAATAATTTATGCATAAACTCCGAAGGTCTTTATGTAAAGTTTGTAAGTGAGCTGCCGGAGTTTTTACATACATAATTTCCTAAAAACACAGTGTTTAATCCTTATACTTCTTATTCTTGGGTATCGTGTTTGTTTTCGACGCCGTAACGCTACAAACAAATAGAGGCCGGCAAACGGAAATATTGATTTATAGATTCCTTTCGGATGACGTAGCTGGATAGACTGAAAATCACCCCTAGTTTTATCACGCCCTCCACAATAAACAGAATTGCTCCTTTCCTGAAAACACGGCACATTATTGACATAATATGCTTTAGATGTACTAACTGTGACTTGAAGGAACTTGATGTGCCTTGGAGGAACTCAAAATGTCTGCAATGATATCACTTTCTGCATATAATATAAAAAAAATCATCAATCCTTCATCAAGAAAGCTTTAAAGATATAACTATAAAATATAAATATTTCTGTATACTTGTTTTGCCTTGTTAATAAGTGCCAGTCTGTACTAAATTTTATATAACCGGGTCAACGACTTCTGAATGCCACTGAAAATGTACGGAAAGTAGGTTAGGGGCAAAACATTTATTATTTTGTAGTACATGTATATCCAACTGTAACTATGAGATAGGAATAACAACAAGATATAGTTTATTCAACAATGTTTGTTACAATTGATCTTCAAAGCTCAAGCTCCTTTGTAGTTACTCTGTCATTATATTGCTATATTGTACGAATTGTCTAAAAATCTAAATTCCGCTCTTGATCATGATGATGTTGAGCTATTAAGAATGTTTTCTGAAAGTTTACCAGAAAATCAACTTCAGACGTGTATTTATCATTATACCTTGATCTATTTAATCTTATTTTTAAATCTGGTATAGTTCCCGATACTTGGCTCGCAGTAAATTGATCCATTTTATAAAAACAAAGGGGCACAAACTGATCCCATAAACTTTCGTCCTATTACTATTTTGAGTTGTTTTGGTAAATTATTTAGATCAATTATGAATAATAGATTGAAAACTTTTTCTGACGAATTTCTCCTCTTAAATGAAAACCCGACAGGGTTTAGGAAAAATATATAATGCTAGACAACATTTTTGTTATGTATATGACCGCTTTGAGCTACTAAACCTGAAGAAAAAGAAACTTTTCTGTGCATTTATAGACGTCGGAAAGGTGTTCGATACTGTGTGGCGTGATGGCTTGTGGTACAAGTTATTTATGTGTAATAATAAGGGTAAAATGTACCATGTAATTTTAAACTTGTATAATAATATACAATAAAGAATTGTTTATAAAGATTATGTTTCAAATTTCTTCCCATGTTTAAAAGGCGATAGACAAGGTAAACATGTATCTATTTCCTTTTTTGTGCGCACTATATCTAAATAATTGAGAGACTTTTTTGACGATCAGAAATGTACAAAGCGCTAAAAGCATTTCCAAAGTGAAGAAACATTTGGCGTGCATGAAAGGGGCGTTAATAACACAAATTCTAACCCTTAATAAATATCAGTTTTGTGAGTTTTCCTTCTTTATGGTTAATTGTAAAAAAAAAAATCCAACAATTTGTAAATTTCTAAAGATATCATCATGTGGAGGTTTTCCAACTTACAAAGTACAATTCATAGAGTAAAAGAAAACATATAAAACAAGGGGTATGGAAAATGTATGATTCCATAGCTCAAAATCATGGATTTATCACTGATGAATTTTACCATTTTCATAAAAAAAATTCAACGAGAACATGTATTGTACAATGAAAGTTTAAACTTCAAATTAGCTTACCTTATTCATTTCCTCTTGCGTTGCCATTGTAGTATTTTATTCTGTTAAATACTCATTCATATGTTAATGTGACATAATAAACAGGGACGTAATTCTGCCTTCCCTGGAAGAGTCAAACAGCACAAATGTTTCCTCGTACAAGGAAAAGTCAAAAAGCACCAAATCTGCCGTATCGAAGGTATTAAATCATGATTTCTCCTTCATGGCAAAATAGAATGACACATATTCTGCCACGTACGAAAAAGTAACATATCACAAATTCTGCCTTGAATCGAAAGCATTAAATCAGAGATTTGTCCTTGCTTGGAAAAATAGGATAACATAAATTATATGGAAAATGAAACTAGTGCACATTTCTTTCTTGCATATAAAACAAAGCAACAACAATTTTTCCTTGCTTAAAAAAAAAAAATATTAAAAAATCTCCCTAATACAATTACTATGTATGTTGGAGACGAACTGCAGCGTAAATGAGCCAATAGTCCTATTCAAATCTTTATAAGGCACACCTAGTCACGCGGTATATGATCTGTTATAATATGGCCGACAACCCTTTATACTGTTTTCCTGTTTTGCCTGTTAATGCCCACACAATGCTAATTTTAACGTTACTGTCAACCTTAACGCACATGCGTAGTATGAATTCAGAACATAGATATTCTTGTTTGTTGATTTAAAGTACACAATATAATAAAACATAATTTTACTCTGTAATAAAAGATGAGGTGTGGTAGGCAATACGATATTTAATCTAATGCATATTGCAGAACATTTTAACTTTCTTGCAGACACAATAAGTACATGAATGTTCTATTGTAATGATCCATTGTGTTGTTAATTTATTTGTTGGTTGTAAAGTTAGACAATTGAAATGGGGATTGTCGATGATCTACAGCTACCTGTATAATCAGTACCTATCACCACTTAATGTGTGAGTTTTAATTTCGAACATGTAAAAAGTACTCGATACAACATAAGGTGATACATTTGTCAGCGACTTAATACAGATCGGTAGTTTACTCCGGTTTCCTCCATCAATAAAACTGACCTTCATGATATATCTGAAATATTGATGGACGTGGCGCAAAACACCATATCCCTAACGCTATTCACATTCATTTTCATGGTACAATATTTTGCTGTATATTGTTCTCTTTAAACTAGTCTTATGCAGGTTGTGTTGTTCCGACCGTTCGATATTTTTAGGTTTTTTTATAGTTTTTTTCTATTTATTCTCATATTCAGGACAGAAAAGCATATATATTTTAATAATACAAGAGAAGTCCCACCTTTTCTATTTTAAAACGTTTCAGATCGAGGACATTTTAATATTACATAGCAATGGATATATTTTAACTGGCATTATTTTAAATGACTTGTATAGTTAATATAATACGTTTGTGGTTAAAGACGATCGAAACAAATCATGAATTTGTGTATTAGGGGTATCGATGTTGGCCATGTATTTGTGTGCTAGGGGTATCGATATTGGTAATTTATTTGTGTGTTAGGGGTATCGATGTTGGTCATGTATTTGTGTGTTAGGGGTATCGATGTTGGTAATTTATTTGTGTGTTAGGGGTATCGATGTTGGTTTTTTATTTGTGTGTTAGGGGTATCGATGTTGGTCATTTATTTGTGTGTTAGGGGTATCGATGTTGGTCATTTATTTGTGTGTTAGGGGTATCGATGTTGGTCATGTATTTGTGTGTTAGGGGTATCGATGTTGGTCATTTATTTGTGTGTTAGGGGTATCGATGTTGGTCATTTATTTGTATATTAGGGGTATCGATGTTGGTGATGTATTTGTGTGTTAGGGGTATCGATGTTGGTCATTTATTTGTGTGCTAGGGGTACCGATGTTGGTCATTTAATTGTGTATTAGGGGTATCGATGTTGGTCATGTATTTGTGTGTTAGGGGTATCGATGTTGGTCATTTATTTGTGTGTTAGGGGTATCGATGTTGGTCATTTATTTGTGTGTTAGGGGTATCGATGTTGGTCATGTATTTGTGTGTTAGGGGTATCGATGTTGGTCATGTATTTGTGTGTTAGGGGTATCGATGTTGGTTATGTATTTGTGTGTTAGGGAAACCGATTTTGTTTCTTTCTACGATTTTGATATTTGCTTTTTGAATTATTCCGACGGTGTGGTATTTTGTGTTTTGTTTCTTCTAATGTTCACAACAGAACATCAGAATTATTTTAGTAAACGTTTCAGATCGAGGACATCTTAATACTACATAGTGATGGATATGCTTTAACGGAGTTATTTTAAAGGGGCATTAGCTACAAATTTGACCAAAAAAATATGCTTTGGAAATTGGTAAATAGCTTTAAAATGATGAAATAATGGTAAATATTTCAAATTAAACAGCCTATCGTACCACTTTTCGCCTTTTGAGAACGAAAATTACCATCGATTTATTTTTTAATTGCAAGCAAATGATTAGACCTCGCTTTCTCCGTATGCAACTGATCTTACTAGTGACAGGTAAAAATGATTAATTTGTATCTTGTCGCTTATTAACTGCAAGCTTGCAGGGTTCTCTGTCCGTAGTTAACGCTGACTACCCAGCAAACACACGACGTAACACCGACGTCGGGGATTCATCGTCTGAACGTAACATCGGGGGAAAACGTTGTCACAACGTTGTGTTTACGTAATTTCACAACGTTATATCACGACGTTTATACAACGTTACAAAATTACGTCTACACCACGTAAAAATATTACCACCATACAACCTAACATTTTATTACGTTGTAGCGACGTACTATAAACGTCCTTATTTTTTTCGTTTTTGGTCGTGCGTCTAAGTCAATGTTTACATACTAAACTGAGACTGTGGATAGGGGTAAATGGTATATTTATGTAATAAAAACAATAGCTTGAAATTACAAGGCTAATTTGTTAAGAAACCGAATCTTTGAATAATTTACACTATCAAATATCTTAAGTAACAACAACTGTTGTGAAAAACTTTTAATTCTCATGCAATTTGAAATTACCGCCATATAATCTCTATTCGTACACTTCGGATTCTATCGGCAAACTCTAAGTAAAAATCAGCGCATGCGTATTGATACCAACGCGCACCATCCCGCATCTTTCAAAAAAAAATTCAGATACAACAGATCAAATTCCGCTCTAAATTCTCGACTAAGACAAAGAAAATTCAAAGAAAGAAAATATCGTTATTCATCATTAGTACAATTATCAAAAGATTACACTTAAGGTAGGTACACGTTTCACGAGCGGATCCAGAGAGGGGTGTACCCGGCGCCCCCCCTAACATTGGAAAATATATGATTTTTTGGCGTAACATCGTGATCTTTGTTATAAATAGAACTTCGACTATTAATTAATAGAAATGACACTTAGAAACGTAAGACAGAGATTTCACTCATCTATCTCTTGAACATTTTTAGATTTATTTATAAAAGCCGATTCAGAGAAAATAAGAAATAAGTGCATTGTTGTACTGATTTAATGACGATTCGGCAAACTCCGTAATTAATGCCGATAATTAATAAGATGGCGTTCATTTCTTAATCGATCTCAAAAGACGAAACAGTTCCACCTTTTTTCTCCGATGGCGTACATTTCATAACATTTATAAGTTACAGAAACATGTTTTATTAAGGCATCAATCATATCTGATAGTTTTTATGGGTAACAAACATTTACGATTTTGACAGATAATGCCCCTTTAAGTAACTTGTATAATTAATATAATACGTTTGTGGTTTAAACGTCGCATGATACGATCGAAACTGATGAAATACTTACATTTAAATCTGATATGCACGTTTTTGCTAAGATGACTTTCAAATATTTTGCTTGCAATATATCATTTTACAGATCTGCTTTCATATTGCATACCATCGTTGGTATTTAAAAATATTCTTCTCCTTACACTACAGCTTTGAAAAACAACAAAGTTGCACCCGTTGGTCGAACTTAAATTCTTATTTATGTTCTTTTTTTACGGATATTTTAATGTTGGTACAATAAAAGTATTTTATACAAAGGACTGGGAGCTATGAAGGTCAAAATCGACCCCACCTCAGATGTCGATAAAATTTTCTCCAAAATGTATTCACAATATTTGCTTTTCAGAAATAAATACAGTTTGTTAGTATGGGCATCTAATTCCTCACAGCGGACCGACAAAGTCAGGAAATGAAAAGCACTGAACGTCATTTTTTTCAGAATGTATCATTGTATTATAATGCATATCTTTAAAAAAAACAAAAACAAAAACAAAGCATAATAAACTCAATAAACAAAGCATACATTTGACTTAATGTGCAATGTGGATTGATTTCAGGAATAAAAACATGTTCCGAAGCTGTATTATTAAATAAAAGTGAACGAATAGTAATGTCGCAACGTCACCCATTTTCGACAGTCTCCTGTTTTCGACGGTTTGTTTCACGTGATAAAATCTCTCATTATTTTGATCACTTCATTTGTCAGAGATTATATTATGATGCTGAAATTGCATGAATGATCTCAAGAAATCTGATCTAAATATGTCATCATTAAATGTAAGAACTACGTACCACATCTATTATTTCACGTTCAAATTGTAATTTTTCGTAATTCATTTTTTCATCACCTTAACACAGCTTTATTATTTAAAAAATATTTCTCATACAGACCAATTTTCGTTTCATCGTCTGCTATGACATTGATAATGTACATATTGAGATCATATCAATTCAGAAACGTATTAACATTTATAGTCGAAAACTGGTCGACATTTTGGTATTAACCTTAAAGAGGTAATAGATAGATTTATTTGGACAATAGAACTTTGTCATAATTGAAATTTTTTAAACACTTCCTTAACCGTACTATTATGCTAACGACAACCAATGCGATGATATATTCGAGTACATTTTTACGAATGACCATCACAAATTGATAAAAAAAATAAAAATAAAAAATGCCAAGGTGCGAGTTGAGAGAAGTCCAATATTTAAAGATCATTTTTTTTTATAATATGGAAATATTTTGGGAAATGGTGTGAAGCAAAATGTTTAATGTGTAATGATTTTAGCTGGGAACCTGTGAGAATAATTTTTTTTTTTTTGATAAACTGATAACAAGCCTTGGAATCAGATATCCCATGGAAAGTGGTTGTCGATAGATAATTGTTTTACAATCAAGTATTTCATATATATTTATGATGAGAACAAGCTTGCAACCATATATTTAACCGTGTAGGTATTATTTTGCTTTGTGACAAACCAACAACAACACTCCTAATAAACTGTTGCTATCAGAATCTGCTGTAAATTGTCTTTTACGTGTAAGGTGTGTGTCCTCTACATCCTGCGCTAAGGGATGTATTAAATTCGTTCCTCACAGCTGTATGGTGTACCTTTCCGATAAAGTCGGCGTTTTCCTAGAGGAATCAGAATAATGTGTCCGAATGGAATGACATTTCTACCCGCGGACTGTTGGTTCAGTGAGCTAGCACTATTAAAATCCAACTCGGCGTGTTGGTCTAGAACAAAGCGGACCTCATCATCATCTCATTGATAATTAACTTGTTCTCGCCATAATGTAGCTGAAAAATTGCTGAATTGGCAGTAAACAACAATCACTCGCTCACACAATCAATCAAAAGTGGATACTGAAAGAAGAGGATAATTTTAATTCTCGAAAATTTCATCTAGCCAAATATTTGACTTTTTTACCTTTTACACTTTCATTTCCTCTTTAAAGTAAATTATTCACAACGCATTTTGCCTTAAAAAATGGTGGCAACGTTACAAGTTTATAGTATTGGGTCACGAATTAACTTATGTTGTCAACCACGAAACGAAAGGTACAAAGTGCTACTCATAAAATTAAGCTATCAAAATATTGGATTTCCTTAGCGATAACATATATTTGTCGAATTCGAATGGCACATTTTTCAACAAATCATAGCTAGACATCCCTATGGGAACAAACTATGCCCCTCTCCTCTCTAACTTTTTTTATACTCCTATGAGTCTGAGCTATACAAAAAAGTGATCAAAGACAAAAGAAAGTAAAGAGGCTTAAGCCTTTAATCTCACTCCCAGGTATGTTGATGATGTTCTGCCAATTAATAATACGAACTTTGCAAACTGAATTCCATTTAAAAAGATTTCTCGATAACTTACGAACGAACGTATCTTCCCGAAGCATAGCGAAACAATGTTAATGTACGTAAAGATCTTTTGAGGGAGACCTTATTGCAACATTTGTGTTCTATTGTTCATTGAGTGTAAGTGATTAGATATATATTTTATCCATTTCAGTGTTTAAAACAGTTAAAAATTAATATCACTGGCCAAATAATGGTTTGACAGTGACATTACAGTCTGCATGCAAAATACATATTTTCTTCAAACGCTATTTATAGATATACTTCAAGGAGGGGTGCTTTTCTGATTTATCACACAAATAAATAATTTTGCTAGATTTGGGAGAGAAGAAAAATCTGAGCAAGGAAAATCAAGCAGTATAATAGTTATGTATTGCTGGATATTGAATGGAACATTTCTGATTTCATATGTAAAGAAAAATAAATGATTCCATTCTCCCAAACCTGTCTGTCCATGGTAAAACAATATCCCATGTTAGGCTGATTTATATCTTATCGGCGACGGTTGCACGACCATTGACCGATTGTCGTGGAAAAATCGTGCGATTTTCGCTTTCTATTGTTTTTATTAAATAAGAGAAATGCCCTAGAAAAATCTACTGTATACTAGTTTAACCCCTTCCCTTTTATTGAAGTACCTCAACTAAGCCAGGAGGGGTCATTTATATGTGTGTTAGGGATTTCGAATTTACATATTTCTACCATTTTTTTATTGAATGTTGGAACTGTTCCGACAGTGTGATATATATTTTTTCATTTTATTATAGGTTATGAAAAAAAAACAGCTGAGTTGCAATTGTTAAACAAAAATATGGTTGTGATCGTCTTCCGTAATTAAAATTGTCAAAATGAAATACAACCGAATTGATATCAAATGGTGACTTTTTTCAACCTCAGTTAAAATATACCTTGACATTCTTTCATCACGTTCACGATATTTTATTACAACATTATTTCATTCAGGTGTACATTTTTTCCTGTTCTAGTTAAAGGACTTTTGTCAAACAGAATCATACAGTTTACATGTAATGCAGTTAATATGCATTTAAGAGCCCCAGCTTTATACTGCTCATGCTCAGCAACGGACCACCTTCGTCAATTGTTTTAGCTCATCGATGATCATGAGATTCACTCAAATAAATAGCACGGTCTGTGCAATATTTATTTATTTATTTATTTATGCTTTGGTGTCAGTGTTTCAACTGTTGACAGAGTCTTAAATTCAACATGGGTAGACTTAATTACCTTTCATCTTAGCTGAACTTGAGCCGTCGTGGTCTTATGGTAGTTGAATTTACAACTACCGGTGCAATCGTTGCCTATCACCACTATTGAATGCTGGAACTGTTCCGACAGTGCGCTATATATTTGTTCATTTTATTCTAGGTTATGAAAAAAAACAGCTGAGTTGCAATTGTTAAAAAAGAATATGGTTGTAATCGTCTTCCGTAATTAAAATCGTCAACATGAAATACAGCTGAATTAATATCAAATGGTGATTTGTTTCAACCTCATTTAAAATATACCTTGACACTCTTTCATGCTTGTACATCATGTTCACGATCTTTTATTAGAACACTTTCACTCAAGTGTACATGTTTTACTGTTCTAGTTAAAGGACTGTATCAAACAGAATCATACAGTTTACATGTAATGCAGTTAATACGCATTTAAACCACAGAAGAATATTTCTATTTTGCACACCTTGTGGTGTGGGATCGCTATTGTGCATGCGAAATATTAATTGCAAACCCCATTGACTGGCTATTTGCTGCCTGTCTAGAATACATTATTTCTTTCGCGATCGACAGTTCAGAATCTAGAAAACAATATGATGAATATTGTCTGTCAATCATGCAAACAATAACTTATGCACATGACAGAACGCATTTTCAATGCACTACATACACAAAATGTTGATCCATCATTTGTCCTTTGGAGGTTGAATTAAGAGAATGGAACTGATAGAAGTTAAAAAGTTTAATTTGGGCGCAAAAGGGGAAACTTTATATAATCTATGAAAATGTGATGTGAATTTTAGGGATCCTCAGATTCAAATCCATTCATCTACTTTTCTACACTTTTATGCATATTATACATATGTATACCCGTTATTTCAAATGATAGTAATGTTATTTTAAAATATTTCCACTTTGTTTTACTCGTCGTTTTCTTTTAAAAGCCCTAACTTTATACTGCTTATGCTCAGCAACGGACCACCTTCGTCAATTGTTTTAGCTCATCGAGTGACAGCCGGAACCTTTGAACCGTAATGAGAGCGGGAGGTTTGGCGCCTTAAAATCTGATTCAACCCACCATTTCTTTAGAAATGCCTGTACCAAGTCAGGGTCATTACGGTTTTCACAGTTTTCCGGTTGTTGACTGATTTTGTCTGTTTATATAATTATGAGTTTTGACTTTCCCTTTATAAGATTGTTCGGAGTTCGGTAATTTTGTTATTACCTTTATCATGAGATTCACTAAGATAAATAGCACGGTCTGTGCAATATTTATTCATTTATGCTTTGGTGTCTGTGTTTCACCTGTTGACAGATTTTTAAATTCAACATGGGTAGACTTATAGAAAGTGTGTAATCGTAAAATCCCACACTGGTGGCAAAAGAATAGGTATTGTTCTAATATGCCTAACGTTGTGTCTGCAATTGACGGAACTTCACATGAGATACAATTTCCATCGAATGAACCCCAACAAAAAACATACTTTCAGCAAACCAATTCTTTTCATTGATTCATATGAAAAGAAAGTTTATAAACAGTGCTAATCATAAATTCCATCAATATTAATAAAGCAACTACCTTTCATCTTAACTGAACTTGAGCCGTCGTGGGCGTACGGTAGTTGAATTTACAACTACCTGTGCAATCGTTGCCTATCACCACTTAAGTTGTGAGTTTGAACCCCATTCATGGCGAGATGTACCCGATAAAACATTATGTGATCAAGTTTGTCAGTGACTTACGATAGATCTGGGGATTTCTCTGGGTACTCCAATTTCGGCCACAAAAGTAGTAACTGAAATATTGTACTGAAAAAGAAACACTTCACTTTCAAATTTGTTATTAACAATTAAATTAAATTATCTCCATGATCTCAAAATTATGCTTCAGTGTGTTCTGCAACTTTTCACATATTTTATTGAAATAACGCCGAATTTGCATGTGTAATAAAAGCATAATTTGCGGAGTGTTATTGGCCTCCGGGGCAATAACATGTTATCTACCCTCTTGTGGTTTTTATGGACCCTATGCCATGGATAGGAATAATTACATAGAGATCCACCCAACCCAAGCACAAGTTGCAAAAATTTCATATCACCACCCATCCAAATATCTAAATCAAAATGTTTCCCCTCAACTTCAATACTTGCTTTTTCGTATAATGTGTTTATTTTCTGAAAAATGGGTTTCCAAGCAAGTTTTAAATGATCATAATCTTCTTTGCAGTTTACAATGCAAAAAACATTTTGATCTTTTGATGATCATGTCAAATCATCGGTAATTACAGATAAGGACAACACGACAAAGTTTGAAATTCTACTAACTTTTGACCCGTCCCCCGAAATTTTTATTTTTATCTTGTCTGTTTCAGGATTTACATGATACTTGATGTACTGGATAATTTCGCTTTCTAGACTAATATATGCGCCAGGGATATTTCCCGGAATTCTTTCAAAATGATATAAACTGTTAATATCTTCCTGGCATTGATGAAACCAGATATGTTCGTGGTAGCCCATCACAAAATAATGGCAGTTCCCTATAAGCGCTCTCGCTAAAATTAAATTTTTCCAAAATAAATAACAAATCTTTAATTCTTTGTCTTTCTTCTTCAGGCAAATCTTTGTATGAAGATTTGCTGGACAACGGATTGAAATCGACTTTAGCAGTCGGCCCATCAGTACTTTCTAATTTTAAGTACTGGGGTACAAGGCCATTTGACTCTACAAACCAAAGCGCAGTTTCAGCCTTCGATTTAAATTCTTTCTGGTTTTTTGCTAGCAAACCCTCCTTAAGACATATTTCGTCCTGTAAACTATTATGTAAATCAGAACACTTTTTTTCAAATTCTATGTTGTCGTTTTCAAAATTGTGTAAACTAAAATTTAATTGTTTTATATTTTCTAACTCATCTGAGAATATTGCGATCTTATGCACATTATTATCAAAAATAGTTCTCTTCCTCTCTGTAAATTTTCTATTTCATAGCAAAACTCTAATAGTCCTACTTGAAAGTCTGTGTTCAAGTCTCTCTATGAATTTTAGCTGAAATGACTGTAATTGGGAATTTAAAATATTTATATATTTAAAATCGGGGTATTTGTCCTTTGGTTTGGAGAGCACCTTGAAAAAGGAGCTTGTAATTGAAAATGTGAGAGCTATCTGTTGGATTGTGCCCAAAAAATATCTATTCCTTTTGGATCAAACTATTTTACTTCAATTTGGAAGTAGCATCGATAGACCATTAAACCTACCTCAGTATCCCGGTAGTAATAACTATTTCAGTATCCCGGAAGAAAATACATAATCAATAATTGAGGGCTTATGAAAAAAAAAACTATTTTGGATGAAGTGGTGTTTATTTTATTTTTATCTTACATTTGTATATAACTGTTACGTGCCGACATACCATCGTTTTTTACAGCAAAGATTGCTTTTCAAATATCAAAACGTCATCTAAGCGCTTGGAATATTTGAACATTTTCCTGACGTTTTTCAAGAAATTTAACACCTCGTGCACCAAAAAAATACTTTAACAGTATTTGTATTTTGTTTATTTTAATTATCAGGTAAAATATTTTTCTGGTGCACGACTGCGGAGGTGCTTAATTTCTTCGAAAACCGTCGAAATATCGCGGGGAAAATTCCACGAAATACGGAATACAAATAACGCTCATGACGTCGCAATGACGTCAAATACGTATCGATTTTGTTGGAAACAAGTTTTAACATCAAAAGTATGATGTCGTCTATAACATAAAACACATCAAATTTTAATCAAGTATTTTCTAAGATAATGATTCATTAAATATGGGCCATATGTGGCACTTATAGTCCCCAGTTCTTTTTATGTCATTGACGCCGGATTGCATGCACTGAGTTTTTCTCCTGGTTTCAATGTACACAAACTGTTTTTAAAATAAATACAATTATTTACAGAAACATAAGTTATTTACTGATGAATTTCATTACTTGAAATGAATCATGAAATGTACAGAGATTGTGTATATAAAGGTCTCATATATACAATCAGAAGAGTGAAAATGTTGATTTTAAGGGTCTGGCTGAGGTTATAAATAAATTAATATTTAACAACCTCCACAATCCTCCACCAACAAAATATTTTCATATGATCATTAACCCTCTATGCTCAAAACAACTGCTCAATTTGGTGTTGGTGGAAGACTGTGGAGGTATATAAAATAGCTAAAATGTACATTAAATATGTCGTTTATAGTCCATTTTTAGCATTATCCGTCTAATTATGATTTCATTATGACGTCATAACACACCCAATTTCACGGAATGATATATTTTTTGAAAATTTGTTTATATAACAATTAAATTAGTAAATTGTCTTTATTCTAAGTCAAACATTATTTTTTAATATAATGTGGTGCCAATTTTGCACCTTAACGCCTCTCCGTCTTTGATCATTTTTCATTTTTATGCAATTTTTGCATTTATTATTTCTTTAGTTAAGATAATAAAACAAACACTTTCTATGATGTGCTGCATTGAACAAGGAACATAATACATTAGTTTTTGTCTTATTTCTGTTAATTATTTCTATCAGTACCCATTAATTTATTAATTTTACTACCCAAAAAGCAAAAAAGGAATTATACAAAATATCTATAGATACATTGTGAAAAATATAAAGAAAAGAAGATTTTTTTTCTAAGTAGTAAGAGAAGAGAATATTTGGCCACAGGTACTCAGGGACAGAATAGATCCACCTTTATTCCAACACTACGAAAAAAAAATATCATATCGTAACCTTCAGCTATTATTTTCAGCTTAAGCATTCGTTAATTTGATATGCATGCATATCATAGCAAAATGACGAAAAAATCCATCTTCGATTTAGTTTTAAATTGCATTTGTATGACAGTGGTTCCGTGTACAAAGATGTTGTAAGGTTATCCGTCAGTCTGCTGTTGATCCTACAAAATATTCTACTTCATTTAACTTTCCAGTGGATGTCATAGGGGATATGAAGATATTTTTAGTATCATTTAATTTCAAATACTTCCGTCCTCTCTATAGGCCGTGCCTACTCATATTATTTCATTCATATTTGACCGTCTAATCACATACAAGTCGAGAAGACAGTTAAATACATGTACATGTATATTGACCATTAACACAATAACTCTCAACTATAAATAAATATTTACACCTCTGGTGCAATAAATACATATCACGGTCCCCAATCGCTCTAAATCATATCCAAATGATATGAATAATTATTACATTTATGGTTTTATACAGTATTATAAAATCATGTAATTCGTTTTTTGTGATAAATCGTTATATTGCACGGCAGGATTTCATATTGAACGATCTATTTAGCGGTGGGCGAAATCCCGGCAAAATCTTAAAATATACTAGCCAAACGTTTTCTACGTCCATTGCAATGATGTCACACACACAAACAGAAAGTGGCACAGAAGTTTTACAAACGCAAGCAAATTTATACACATCGAATTAGTAATATTTATAGATTGATACATGACCTTTTTCATATTGCTCTTGTTATCAGCTCGAGACCTTGATATCGGCCCCGAGGAACGATATCAGTCGAGAGCTGATGACAAGGGCAATATGAAAAAGGTCATGTATTAATCTATTTATCACATATTTGGCCAGGGCAGATAGCATGTTATTGCCCTCGTATAATGTTATTGCCCCTGAGGAAAATAACACGCCGCAAATTATGCTTTTATTACACATTCAAATTCGGCGTTATTTCAATAAAATATGTGATAAAAATTTACACACATTGAATTACTAATATAAATTTGTACAAACTGAATTAGTACAAGTATCTATGATATTAAATGCATCAGCGCATGTATTTTTGAATTTGAAAAAAAAACCAAACTAACAATCCCTAAAAAATGATCCAGTTACACAGCAAAAACTGGGAATGTTATATAGGATTAAACACTGTTTTTTAGGAAATAATTTATGCATAAACTACGAAGGACTTTATGTAAAGTTTGTAAGTGAGCTGCCGGAGTTTTTACATACATAATTTCCTAAAAACACAGTGTTTAATCCTTATACTTC
Organism: Bathymodiolus brooksi; assembly: GCA_963680875.1. Classification (NCBI taxonomy): domain Eukaryota; kingdom Metazoa; phylum Mollusca; class Bivalvia; order Mytilida; family Modiolidae; genus Bathymodiolus; species Bathymodiolus brooksi. Next base: position 46,945,031 of record OY804584.1, read on the forward strand.
TTATTCTTGGGTATCGTGTTTGTTTTCGACGCCGTAACGCTACAAACAAATGGAGGCCGGCAAACGGAAATATTGATTTATAGATTCCTTTCGGATGACGTAGCTGGATAGACTGAAAATCACCCCTAGTTTTATCACGCCCTCCACAATAAACAGAATTGCTCCTTTCCTGAAAACACGGCACATTATTGACATAATATGCTTTAGATGTACTAACTGTGACTTGGAGGAACTTGATGTGCCTTGGAGGAACTCAAAATGTCTGCAATGATATCACTTTCTGCATATAATATAAAAAAATCGTCAATCCTTCATCAAGAAAGCTTTTAAGATATAACAATAAAATATAAATATTTTGTATACTTGTTTTGCCTTGTTAATAAGTGCCAGTCTGTACTAAATTTTATATAACCGGGTCAACGACTTCTGAATGCCACTGAAAATGTACGGAAAGTAGGTTAGGGGCAAAACATGTATTATTTTGTAGTACATGTATATCCAACTGTAACTATGAGATAGGAATAACAACAAGATATAGTTTATTCAACAATGTTTGTTACAATTGATCTTCAAAGCTCAAGCTCCTTTGTAGTTACTCTGTCATTATATTGCTATATTGTACGAATTGTCTAAAAATCTAAATTCCGCTCTTGATCATGATGATGTTGAGCTATTAAGAATGTTTTCTGAAAGTTTACCAGAAAACTCATGAAATTTTAAAATGTATAAAGAAATCAAAAAATGAAAAGGCGTCTGGGGACGATATGGTAAGAAATGAAGTTATAAAATCAACTTCAGACGTGTATTTATCATTATACCTTGATCTATTTAATCTTATTTTTAAATCTGGTATAGTTCCCGATACTTGGATCGCAGTAAATTGATCCATTTTATAAAAACAAAGGGGCAAAAACTGATCCCATACACTTTCGTCCTATTACTATTTTGAGTTGTTTTGGTAAATTATTTAGATCAATTATGAATAATAGATTGAAAACTTTTTCTGACGAATTTCTCCTCTTAAATGAAAACCCGACAGGGTTTAGGAAAAATATATAATGCTAGACAACATTTTTGTTATGTATATGACCGCTTTGAGCTACTAAACCTGAAGAAAAAGAAACTTTTCTGTGCATTTATAGACGTCGGAAAGGTGTTCGATACTGTGTGGCGTGATGGCTTGTGGTACAAGTTATTTATGTGTAATAATAAGGGTAAAATGTACCATGTAATTTTAAACTTGTATAATAATATACAATAAAGAATTGTTTATAAAGATTATGTTTCAAATTTCTTCCCATGTTTAAAAGGCGTTAGACAAGGTAAACATGTATCTATTTCCTTTTTTGTGCGCACTATATCTAAATAATTGAGAGACTTTTTTGACGATCAGAAATGTACAAGGCGCTAAAAGCATTTCCAAAGTGAAGACAAATTTGGCGTGCATGAAAGGGGCGTTAATAACACAAATTCTAACCCTTAATAATTATAAGTTTGTGAGTTTTCCTTCTTTATGGTTAATTGTAAAAAAAAAAAATCCAACAATTTGTAAATTTCTAAAGATATCATCATGTGGAGGTTTTCCAACTTACAAAGTACAATTCATAGAGTAAAAGAAAACATATAAAACAAGGGGTATGGAAAATGTATGATTCCATAGCTCAAAATCCTGGATTTATCTCTGATGAATTTTACCATTTTCATAAAAAAAATTCAACGAGAACATGTATTGTACAATGAAAGTTTAAGCTTCAAATTAGCTTACCTTATTCATTTCCTCTTGCGTTACCATTGTAGTATTTTATTCTGTTAAATACTCATTCATATGTTAATGTGACATAATAAACAGGGACGTAATTCTGCCTTGCCTGGAAGAGTCAAACAGCACAAATGTTTCCTCGTACAAGGAAAAGTCAAAAAGCACCAAATCTGCCGTATCGAAGGTATTAAATCATGATTTCCCCTTCATGGCAAAATAGAATGACACATATTCTGCCACGTACGAAAAAGTAACATATCACAAATTCTGCCTTGAATCGAAAGTATTAAATCAGAGATTTGTCCTTGCTTGGAAAAATAGGATAACATAAATTATATGGAAAATGAAACTAGTGCACATTTCTTTCTTGCATATAAAACAAAGCAACAACAATTTTTCCTTGCTTAAAAAAAAAAATTATTAAAAAATCTCCCTAAAACAATTACTATGTATGTTGGAGACGAACTGCAGCGTAAATGAGCCAATAGTCCTATTCAAATCTTTATAAGGCACACCTAGTCACGCGGTATATGATCTGTTATAATATGGCCGACAACCCTTTATACTGTTTTCCTGTTTTGCCTGTTAATGCCCACACAATGCTAATTTTAACGTTACTGTCAACCTTAACGCACATGCGTAGTATGAATTCAGAACATAGATATTCTTGTTTGTTGATTTAAAGTACACAATATAATAAAACATAATTTTACTCTGTTATAAAAGATGAGGTGTGGTAGGCAATACGATATTTAATCTAATGCATATTGCAGAACATTTTAACTTTCTTGCAGACACAATAAGTACATGAATGTTCTATTGTAATGATCCATTGTGTTGTTAATTTATTTGTTGGTTGTAAATTTAGACAATTGAAATGGGGATTGTCGATGATCTACAGCTACCTGTATAATCAGTACCTATCACCACTTAATGTGTGAGTTTTAATTTCGAACATGGTAAAAAGTACTCGATACAACATAAGGTGATACATTTGTCAGCGACTTAATACAGATCGGTAGTTTACTCCGGTTTCCTCCATCAATAAAACTGACCTTCATGATATATCTGAAATATTGATGGACGTGGCGCAAAACACCATATCCCTAACGCTATTCACATTCATTTTCATGGTACAATATTTTGCTGTATATTGTTCTCTTTAAACTAGTCTTATGCAGGTTGTGTTGTTCCGACCGTTCGATATTTTTAGGTTTTTTTATAGTTTTTTTCTATTTATTCTCATATTCAGGACAGAAAAGCATATATATTTTAATAATACAAGAGAAGTCCCACCTTTTCTATTTTAAAACGTTTCAGATCGAGGACATTTTAATATTACATAGCAATGGATATATTTTAACTGACATTATTTTAAATGACTTGTATAGTTAATATAATAAGCTTGTGGTTAAAGACGATCGAAACAAATCATGAATTTGTGTATTAGGGGTATCGATGTTGGTCATGTATTTGTGTGCTAGGGGTATCGATGTTGGTCATATATTTGTGCATTAGGGGTATCGATGTTGATCCTGTATTTGTGTGTTAGGGGTATCGATATTGGTAATTTATTTGTGTGTTAGGGGTATCGATGTTGGTCATGTATTTGTGTGTTAGGGGTATCGATGTTGGTTTTTTATTTGTGTGTTAGGGGTATCGATGTTGGTCATTTATTTGTGTGTTAGGTGTATCGATGTTGGTCATTTATTTGTGTGTTAGGGGTATCGATGTTGGTCATGTATTTGTGTGTTAGGGGTATCGATGTTGGTCATTTATTTGTGTGTTAGAGGTATCGATGTTGGTCATTTATTTGTGTATTAGGGGTATCGATGTTGGTGATGTATTTGTGTGTTAGGGGTATCGATGTTGGTCATTTATTTGTGTGTTAGGGGTACCGATGTTGGTCATTTATTTGTGTATTAGGGGTATCGATGTTGGTCATGTATTTGTGTGTTAAGGGTATCGATGTTGGTCATTTATTTGTGTGTTAGGGGTATCGATGTTGGTCATTTATTTGTGTGTTAGGGGTATCGATGTTGGTCATGTATTTGTGTGTTAGGGGTATCGTTGTTGGTCATGTATTTGTGTGTTAGGGGTATCGATGTTGGTCATGTATTTGTGTGTTAGGGGTATCGATGTTGGTCATTTATTTGTGTGTTAGGGGTATCGATGTTGGTCATTTATTTGTGTGTTAGGGGTATCGATGTTGGTCATTTATTTGTGTGTTAGGGGTATCGATGTTGGTCATGTATTTGTGTGTTAGTGGTATCGATGTTGGTCATGTATTTGTGTGTTAGGGGTATCGATGTTGGTCATGTATTTGTGTGTTAGGGGTATCGATGTTGGTCATGTATTTGTGTGTTAGGGAAACCGATTTTGTTTCTTTCAACGATTTTGATATTTGCTTTTTGAATTATTCCGACGGTGTGGTATTTTGTGTTTTGTTTCTTCTAATGTTCACAACAGAACATCAGAATTATTTTAGTAAACGTTTCAGATCGAGGACATCTTAATACTACATAGTGATGGATATGCTTTAACGGAGTTATTTTAAAGGGGCATTAGCTACAAATTTGACCAAAAAATATGCTTTGGAAATTGGTAAATAGCTTTAAAATGATGAAATAATGGTAAATATTTCACATTAAACAGCTTATCGTACCACTTTTCGCCTTTTGAGAACGAAAATTACCATCGATTTATTTTTTAATTGCAAGCAAATAATTAGACCTCGCTTTCTCCGTATGCAACTGATCTTACTAGTGACAGGTAAAAACGATTAATTTGTATCTTGTCGCTTATTAACTGCAAACTTGCAGGGTTCTCTGTCCGTAGTTAACGCTGACTACCCAGCAAACACACGACGTAACACCGACGTCGGGGATTCATCGTCTGAACGTAACATCGGGGAAAAACGTTGTCACAACGTTGTGTTTACGTAATTTCACAACGTTATATCACGACGTTTATACAACGTTACAAAGTTTCGTCTACACAACGTAAAAATATTACCACCATACAACCTAACATTTTATTACGTTGTAGCGACGTACTATAAACGTCCTTATTTTTTTCGTTTTTGGTCGTGCGTCTAAGTCAATGTTTACATACTAAACTGAGACTGTGGATAGGGGTAAATGGTATATTTATGTAATAAAAAAAATAGCTTGAAATTACAAGGCTAATTTGTTAAGAAACCGAAGCTTTGAATAATTTACACTATCAAATATCTTAAGTAACAACAACTGTTATGAAAAACTTTTAATTCTCATGCAATTTGAAATTACCGCCATATAATCTCTATTCGTACACTTCGGATTCTATCGGCAAACTCTAAGTAAAAATCAGCGCATGCGTATTGATACCAACGCGCACCATCCCGCATCTTTCAAAAAAATATTCAGATACAACAGATCAAATTCCGCTCTAAATTCTCGATTAAGACAAAGAAAATTCAAAGAAAGAAAATATCGTTATTCATCATTAGTACAATTATCAAAAGATTACACTTAAGGTAGGTACACGTTTCACGAGCGGATCCAGAGAGGGGTGTACCCGGCGCCCCCCTAACATTGGAAAATATATGATTTTTTGGCGTAACATCGTGATCTTTGTTATAAATAGAACTTCGACTATTAATTAATAGAAATGACACTTAGAAACGTAAGACAGAGATTTCACTCATCTATCTCTTGAACATTTTTAGATTTATTTATAAAAGCCGATTCAGAGAAAATAAGAAATAAGTGCATTGTTGTACTGATTTAATGACGATTCGGCAAACTCCGTAATTAATGCCGATAATTAATAAGATGGCGTTCATTTCTTAATCGATCTCAAAAGACGAAACAGTTCCACCTTTTTTCTCCGATGGCGTACATTTCATAACATTTATAAGTTACAGAAACATGTTTTATTAAGGCATCAATCATATCTGATAGTTTTTATGGGTAACAAAAATTTACGATTTTGACAGCTAATGCCCCTTTAAGTAACTTGTATGATTAATATAATACGTTTATCGTTTAAACGTCGCATGATACGATCGAAACTGATGAAATACTTACATTTAAATCTGATGTGTACGTTTTTGCTAAGATGACTTTCAAATATTTTGCATGTAATATATCATTTTACAGATCTGCTTTCATATTGCATACCATCGTTGGTATTTAAAAATATTCTTCTCCTTACACTACAGCTTTGAAAAACAACAAAGTTGCACCCGTTGGTCGAACTTAAATTCTTATTTATGTTCTTTTTTTACGGATATTTTAATGTTGGTACAATAAAAGTATTTTATACAAAGGACTGGGAGCTATGAAGGTCAAAATCGACCCCACCTCAGATGTCGATAAAATTTTCTCCAAAATGTATTCACAATATTTGCTTTTCAGAAATAAATACAGTTTGTTAGTATGGGCATCTAATTCCTCACAGCGGACCGACAAAGTCAGGTAATGAAAAGCACTGAACTTCATTTTTTTCAGAATGTATCATTGTATTATAATGCATATCTTTAAAAAAAACAAAAACAAAAACAAAGCATAATAAACTCAATAAACAAAGCATACATTTGACTTAATGTGCAATGTGGATTGATTTCAGGAATAAAAACATGTTCCGAAGCTGTATTATGAAATTAAAGTGAACGAATAGTAAAGTCGCAACGTCACCCATTTTCGACAGTCTCCTGTTTTCAACGGTTTGTTTCACGTGATAAAATCTCTCATTATTTTGATCACTTCATTTGTCAGAGGTTATATTATGATGCTGAAATTGCATGAATGATTTCAAGAAATCTGATCTAAATATGTCATCATTAAATGTACGAACTACGTACCACATCTATTATTTCACGTTCAAATTGTATTTTTTCGTAATTCATTTTTTCATCACCTTAACACAGCTTTATCATTTAAAAATATTTCTCATACAGACCAATTTTGGTTGCATCTTCTGATAAGACATTGATAATGTACATATTGAGGTCATATCAATTCAGAAACTTATTAACATTTATTGTCGAAAACTGGTCGACATTTTGGTATTAACCTTAAAGAGGTAATAGATAGATTTATTTGGACAATAGAACATTGTCATAATTGACATTTTTTAAACACTTCCTTAACCGTACTATTATGCTAACGAAAACCAATGCGATGATATATTCGAGTACATTTTTACGAATGACCATCACAAATTGATAAAAAAAAAAAAAAAATAAAAAATGCCAAGGTGCGAGTTGAGAGAAGTCCAATATTTAAAGATCATTTTTTTTTATAATATGGAAATATTTTGGGAAATGGTGTGAAGCAAAATGTTTAATGTGTAATGATTTTAGCTGGGAACCTGTGAGAATAATATTTGTTTTTTTGATAAACTGATAACAAGCCTGGGAATCAGATATCCCATGGAAAGTGGTTGTCGATAGATAATTGTTTTACAATCAAGTATTTCATATATATTTATGATGAGAACAAGCTTGCAACCATATATTTAACCGTGTAGGTAAAATGTGTGTCGCTGCCATGAGTCTATGCATGATTGTTTTGATTGTCACTACAAAATAGAGGAGATGGTAGATATTATTTTGCTTTGTGACAAACCAACAACAACACTCCTAATAAACTGTTGCTATCAGAATCTGCTGTAAGTTGTCTTTTACGTGTAAGGTGTGTGTCCTCTCTACATCCTGCGCTAAGGGATGTATTAAATTCGTTCCTCACAGCTGCATGGTGTACCTTTCACATAAAGTCGGCGTTTTCCTAGAGGAATCAGAATAATGTGTCCGAATGGAGTGACATTTCTACCCGCGGACTGTTGGTTCAGTGAGCTAGCACTATTAAAATCCAACTCAGCGTGTTGGTCTAGAACAAAGCGGACCTCATCATCATCTCATTGATAATTAACTTGTTCTCGCCATAATGTAGCTGAAAAATTGCTGAATTGGCATTAAACAACAAGCACTCACTCACACAATCAATCAAAAGTGGATACTGACAGAAGAGGTTAATTTTAATTCTCGAAAATTTCATCTAGCCAAATATTTGACTTTTTTACCTTTTACACTTTCATTTCCTCTTTAAAGTAAATTATTCACAACACATTTTGCTTTAAAAAATGGTGGCAACGTTACAAGTTTATAGTATTGGGTCACGAATTAACTTATTTTGTCAACCACGAAACGAAAGGTACAAAGTGCTACACATAAAATTAAGCTATCAAAATATTGGAGTTCCTTATCGATAACATATATTTGTCGAGTTCGAATGGCACATTTTTCAACAAATCATAGCTAGATATCCCTATGGGAACAAACAATGCCCCTCTCCTCTCCAACTTTTTTAAAATTCTATGAGTCTGAGTTATATAAAAAAGTGATCAAAGACAAAAGAAAGTAGAGAGGATTCAGCCTTTAATCTCACTCACAGGTATATTGATGATGTTCTGCCAATTAATAATACGAACTTTGCTAACTGAATTCCATTAATAGAGATTTCTCGATAACTGACGAACGAACGTATCTTCCCGTAACATAACGAAGCAATGTTAATGTACGTAAAGATCTTTTGAGGGAGACCTTATTGCAACATTTGTGTTCTATTGTTCATTGAGCGTAAGTGATTAGATATATATTTTATCCATTTCGGTGTTTAAAACAGCTAAAAATTAATATCACTGGCCAAATAATGGTTTGACAGTGACATTACAGTCTGCATGTCTGCATGCAAAATACATATTTTCCTCAAACGCTATTTACAGATATACTTCAAGGAGGGGTGTTTTCTGATTTATCGCACAAATAAATAATTTTGCCAGATTTGGGAGAGAAAACAAATCTGACAAAGGAAAATCAAGCAGTATAATAGTTATGTAATGCTGGATATTGAATGGAATATTTCTGATTTCATATGTAAAGAAAAATAAATGATTCCATTCTCCCAAAACCTGTCTGTCCCATGGTAAAACAATATCCCCTGTTAGGCTTATTTATACCTTATCGGCGACGGTCGCACGACCATTGACCGATTGTCGTGGAAAAATCGTGCGATTTTCGCTTTCTATTGTTTTTATTAAATAAGAGAAATGCCCTATAAAAATCTACTGTATACTAGTTAACCCCGTCACTTTTTATTGAAGTACCTGAACTAAGCCAGGAGGGGTCATTTATATGTGTGTTAGGGATTTCGAATTTACATATTTCTACCATTTTTCTATTGAATGTTGGAACTGATCCGACAGTGTGATATATATTTTTTTATTTTATTATAGGTTATGAAAAGAAAACAGCTGAGTTGCAATTGTTAAAAATAAATATGGTTGTGATCGTCTTCCGTAATTAAAATCGTCAAAATGAAATACAACCGAATTGATATCAAATGGTGACTTTTTTCAACCTCAGTTAAAATATACCTTGACATTCTTTCATAACGTTCACGATATTTTATTACAACATTATTTCACTCAAGTGTACATTTTTTCCTGTTCTAGTTAAAGGACTTTATCAAACAGAATCATACAGTTTACATGTATTGCAGTTAATATGCATTTAAGAGCCCCAGCTTTATACTGCTCATGCTCAGCAACGGACCACCTTCGTCAATTGTTTTAGCTCATCGATGATCATGAGATTCACTCAAATAAATAGCACGGTCTGTGCAATATTTATTTATTTATTTATTTATTTATTTATTTATTTATGCTTTGGTGTCAGTGTTTCAACTGTTGACAGAGTCTTAAATTCAACATGGGCAGACTTAATTACCTTTCATCTTAGCTGAACTTGAGCCTTCGTAGTCGTATGGTAGTAGAATTTACAACTACCGGTGCAATCGTTGCCTATCACCACTATTGAATGCTGGAACTGTTCCGACAGTGTGCTATATATTTTTTCATTTTATTATAGGTTATGAAAAAAAACAGCTGAGTTGCAATTGTTAAAAGAGAATATGGTTGTCTTCCGTAATTAAAATCGTCAAAATGAAATACAACCGAATTAATATCAAATGGTGACTTTTTTCAACCCCATTTAAAATATACCTTGACATTCTTTCATGCTTGTACATCATGTTCACGATCTTTTATTAGAACACTTTCACTCAAGTGTACATATTTTTCCTGTTCTAGTTAAAGGACTTTATCAAACAGAATCATACAGTTTACATGTAATGCAGTTAATGCGCATTTAAACCACAGAAGAATATTTCTATTTTCCACACCTTGTGGTGTGGGGTCGCTATTGCGCATGCGAAATATTAATTGCAAACCCCATTGACTGGCTATTTGCTGCCTGTCTAGAATATATTATTTTTTTCTCGATCGACAGTTCAGAATCTAGAAAACAATATGATGAATATTGTCTGTCAATCATACAAACAATAACTTATGCACATGACAGAACGCATTTCCAATGCACTACATACACACAATGTTGATCCATCATTTGTCCATTGGAGGTTGAATTAAGAGAATGGAACTGATAGAAGTTAAAAAGTTTAATTTGGGCGCAAAAGGGGAAACTTTATATAATTTATTAAAATGTCATGTGAATTTTAGCGATCCTCAGATTCAAATCCATTCATCTACTTTTCTACACTTTTATGCATATTATACATATGTATATCCGTTATTTCAAATGATAGTAATGTTATTTTAAAATATTTCCACTTTGTTTTACTTGTCGTTTTCTTTTAAGAGCCCTAGCTTTATGCTGCTTATTCTCACCTACGGACCACCTTCGTCAATTGTTTTAGCTCATCGATGATCATGAGATTCACTAAGATAAATAGCACGGTCCGTGCAATATTTATTTATTTATTTATTTATGCTTTGGTGTCAGTGTTTCACCTGTTGACAGATTTTTAAATTCAACATGGGTAGACTTATAGAAAGTGTGTAATCGTAAAATCCCAGACTGGTGGCAGAAGAAAAGGTATTGTTCTAATATGCCTAACGTTGTGTATGCAATTGACGGAACTTCACATGAGATACAATTTCCATCGAATGAACCCCAACAAAAAACATACTTTCAGCAAACCAATTCTTTTCATTGATTGATATGAAAAGAAAGTTTATAAACAGTGCTAATCATAAATTCCATCAATATCAATAAAGCAATTACCTTTCATCTTAACTGAACTTGAGCCGTCGTGGTCGTATGGTAGATGAATTTACAACTACCTGTGCAATCGTTGTGTATCACCACTTAAGTTGTGAGTTTGAACCCCATTCATGGCGAGGTGTACTCGATAAAACATTATGTGATCAAGTTTGTCAGTGACTTACGATAGATCTGTGGATTTCTCTGGGTACTCCAATTTCCGCCACAAAAGTAGTAACTGAAATATTTTTGAAAGTGGTGTTAAACACCTAACCTCCAATGGACAAATGATGGATCAAAAGTAGTGCATAACATAAAACATCTTTGGGTCATAATGTGGCATATCTTTACAAGTACCAATAATACCACAACAATATTGTTTCCCAAACAATTATGGGAACTGTTATACACATATCATGTCATTAAACAATGCACTTTCAAATTTTTTATTAACAATTAAATTAAATTATCTCCATGATCTCAAAATTATGCTTCAGTGTGTACTGCATCTTATCACATATTTTATTGAAATAACTCCGAATTTGCATGTGTAATAAAAGCATAATTTGCGCGTGTTATTTGCCTCCCTATACCATGGACAGGAATAATTACATAGAGATCCACCCAACCCAAGCACAAGTTGCAAAAATTTCATATCACCACCCATCCAAATATCTAAATCAAAATGTTCCCCCTCCACTTCAATACTTGCTTTTTCGTATAATGTGTTTATTTTCTGAAAAATGGGTTTCCAAGCGAGTTTTAAATGATCATAATCTTCTTTGCAGCTTACAATGCAAAAAACATTTTGATCTTTTAATGATCATGTCAAATCATCGATAATTACAGATAAGGACAACACGACAAAGTTTGAAATTCTACTAACTTTTGACCCGTCCCCCGAAATTTTTATTTTTATCTTGTCTGTTTCAGGATTTACATGATACTTGATGTACTGGATAATTTCGCTTTCTAGACTAACATATGCGCCAGGGATATTTCCCGGAATTCTTTCAAAATGATATAAACTGTTAATATCTTCCTGGCATTGATGAAACCAGATATGTTCGTGGTAGCCCATCACAAAATAATGTCAGTTCCCTATAAGCGCTCTCGCTAACATTAAAACTATTATGTAAATCAGAACACTTTTTTTCAAATTCTATGTTGTCGTTTTCAAACTTTTTTGTAAACTAAATTTTAATTGTTTTATATTTTCTAACTCATCTGAGAATGTTGCGATCATATGCACATTATTATCAAAAACAATTCGCTTCCTCCCTGTCAATTTTCTATTTGATAACAAAACTCTAATAGTCCTACTTGAAAGTCTGTTTTCAAGTCTCTCTGTGAATTTTAACTGAAATGACTGTAATTGGGAATTTAAATTATCTATATATTTAAAATCGGGATATTTGTCCTTTGGTTTGGAGAGCACCTTGAAAAAGGAGCTTGTAATTGAAAATGTGAGAGCTATCTGTTGGATTGTGCCCAAAAAATATATATTCCTTTTGGATCAAACTATTTTACTTCAATTTGGAAATAGCATCGATAGACCATTAAACATACCTCAGTATCCCGGTAGTAGTAACTATTTCAGTATCCCGGAAGAAAATATATAATCAATAATTGAGGGCTTATGAAAAAAAACTATTTTGGATGAAGTGGTGTTTATTTTATTTTTATCTTACATTTGTATATAACTGGTACGTGCCGACATACCATCGTTTTTTACAGCAAAAATTGCTTTTCAAATATCAAAACGTCATCTAAGCGCTTGGAATATTTGAACATTTTCCCGTCGTTTTTCAAGAAATTTAACACCTCGTGCACCAAAAAAATACTTTAACAGTATTTGTGTTTTATTTATTTTGATAACCTGGTCAAATATTTTTCTGCTGCACGACTGCGGAGGTGCTTAATTTCTTCCAAAACCGTCGAAATATCGCGGGCAAAATTTCACGAAATACGAAAAACAAATAACGCTCATGACGTCACAATGACGTCAAATACGTATCGATTTTGTTGGAAACAAGCTTTAACATCTAAGATAATGATTCATTAAATATGTGGCCATATATGGCACTTATAGTTCCCAGTTCTTTTCATGGCATTGACGCCGGATTGCATGCACTGTGTTTTTCTCCTGGTTTCAATGTACACAAACTGTATTTAAAAGAAATACAATTATTTACAGAAACATAAGTTATTTACTGATGAATTTCATTACTTGAAATGAATCATGAAATGTACAGAGATTGTGTATATAATGGTCTCATATATACAATCAGAAGAGTGAAAATATTGATTTTAAGGGTCTGGCTGAGGTTATAAATAAATTAATATTTAACAATCTCCACAATCCTCCACCAACAAATATTTTGATATAATCATTAACCCTCTATTCTCAAAGCAACTGTTCAATTTGGTGTTGGTGGAAGACTGTGGAGGTATATAAAATAGCTAAAATGTACATTGAATATGTCGTTTATTGTCCATTTTTAGCATTATCCGTCTAATTATGATTTCATTATGACGTCATAACCCACCCAATATCACGGAAAGATATATTTTTGGAAAATTTGTTTATATAACAATTAAATTAGTAAATTGTTTTTATTCTATGTCAAACATTATTTTTTAATATAACGTTGGGCCAATTTTGCACCTTAACGCCTTTCCCTCTTTGATCAATTTTCATTTTTATGCAATTTTTGCATTTATTTTTTCTTTTGTTAAGATAATAAAACAAACACTTTCTATGATGTGGTGCATTGAACAAGGAACATAATACATTAGTTTTTGTCTTATTTCTGTTAATTATTTCTATCAGTACCCATTCATTTATTAATGTTACTACCTAAAAAGGAAAAAAGGAATTATACAAAATATCTATAGATACATTGTGAAAAATATAAAGAAAAGAAAAGAAGATTTGTTTTCTAAATAGTAAGAGAAGAAACTATTTGGCCACATGTACTCAGGAACAGAATAGCTCCACCTTTATTCCAACACTACGAAAAAACAATATCATATCGTATTCTTCAGCTATTATTTTCTGCTTAAGCATTCGTTAATTTGATATGCATGCATATCATAGCAAAATGACGAAAAAATCCATCTTCGATTTAGTTTTAAATTGCATTTGTATGGCAGTGGTTCCGTGTACAAAGATTTTGTAAGGTTATCCGTCAGTCTGCTGCTGATTCTACAAAATATTTGAATACTACCAACATCTGCCGAAAATGGTCTAGAATACTGAATTTTATTTCTTTACTATTTATTATGCCGTTCATACTACATGTATATCTGCTATTATTTATTAATCTCCAAGTCTTTCTAAAATAAATGCTATAAAATTATAAATCAACTCGTTGGTGAAACTTTAAAAGGTAATAACATTACACTAAGAAGGAATACATTCTCTGTAGAATTTTGTCACAGATTATTTTAAAGAGTATGATTTAGATACTGAGTATTGCCTTAATATAGATAAATAGTTTGTATGTGAAAGCAGAGACATGGTGTCTGATGGAAGCGGTGCCTACATCATTATTTTGAAATTAACAATCATTTTGTTCACTTGGAGCTAGCATAATATTGGCCGAAATACACATACTTTAAAATGTTGAAATGAAGATTATCAGTATTACGGTCTTATGTATGAGCACACTGGGCAGTTGCCCGGTGGTCCCACGAGCAAATGAACCCCACACTATGTATGTTATACACAGCATGATTGTTAATGCTTAAACACTGATTTTGTTGGAAGTACCAATACAAGAAATATATGTTTAATTTTATCGACCATTTACAGTTTTATTTCTATGAGTGTTTGTATAGATATGGGCCTTAGTGCACTGCTTTGACTGGGGCCTATATTGCTGATAAGAGGGCCCTTGCCGTACGTCATTCATCATTTACACTTCATGGACATGTATCGGCTGTACGTAGCATGGTATAGGCCAACAATGCTTATGTATGTTGGTTGTATTAATTGATATTTTCGTAATAAAGCTCTTTTCTTATGACTTAAAAGATAATACTTTCATTTTACAGACACCGGCGTCTTCTACCCCCTTTATAATGGTTGATACCACCCGCGTACTAGTACTAGTTAGCCTTCAATGTTTGCACTGTCCCTATAGTCCAACAATAAAAGATTCCATACTTTTTTCTCGTAATGTTCTATTCTACTTCATTTAACTTTCTATAAGCCGTGCCTACTCATATTATTTCATTAACATTTGACCGTCTAATCATATACAAGTCGAGAAGACAGTTAAATACATGCATATGTACATTGACCATTCACACAATAACTCTCAACTATAAATCAATATGTACACCTCTCGTGCAATAAATACATATCACGGCCCCCAATCGCTCTAAATCATATCCAAATGATATGAATAATTATTACATTTATGGTTTTATACAGTATTATAAAATCATGTAATTCGTTTTTTGTGATAAATCGTCATATTGCACGCAGGATTTCATATTGAACGATCTATTTAGCGGTGGGCGAAATCCCGGCAAAATCTTAAAATGTACTAGCCAAACGTTTTCTACGTCCGTTGCAATGACTCCACACAAACAGAAAGTGGCACAGAAGTTTTACAAACGCAAGCAAATCTATACACATCCAATTAGTAATATTTATAGAATGATACATGGCCTTTTTCATATTGCTCTTGTTATCAGCTCGAGACCTTGATATCGGCACCGAGGGCTTTATCCCGAGGGACGATATCAGTCGAGAAATGATGACAAGGACAATATGAAAAAGGCCATGTATTAATCTATTTATCACATATTTGGCCAGGGCAGATAACATGTTATTGCCCTCGTAAAATGTTATTGCCTCGGAGGAAAATAACACGCCGAAAATTATGCTTTTATTACACATTCAAATTCGGCGTTATTTCAATAAAATATGTGATAAAAATTTACACACATCGAATTACTAATACAAATTTGTACACACTGAATTAGTACACATATCTATGATATTAAATGGTTCAGCGCATGCGTTTTTGAATTTGAAAAAAAAACAAACAAACAATCCCTAACAAAGGTACACAGCAACAACTAGGAATGTTATATAGGATTAAACACCGAAGGACTTTATATAAAGTTTGTAAGTGAGCTGCCGGAGTTTTTACATACATAATTTCCTAAAAACACAGTGTTTAATCCTTATAATTCTTATTCTTGGACATCGTGTTTGTTTTCGACGCCGTAACGCTACAAAAAAGGAGGCCGGCAAACGAAATATTGATTTATAAATTCCTGTCGAATGACGTAGAATAAGTGACGATATCCAATCGGATTACGAGTTATTGATAAATTTTAGTAAGAATAGAATTATAATGTAAAAAAACAACTACAGCACCTCATTTTGTGCAATATGATGTGCTATGGAGCACTGAAAAGCAATTGCTTTTCAATGCTCCATAACACATCATATCGCACTCAATGAAGTGCAATAATGTATAAAATTGCTTAGAGGAACTTCCGGATATGACGAGGAGGACCTAAGGCAGGATCATACAAAAAGGTAAGTCGAGTATTTTCTGCAAAATTAACCTTTTACTAAAAATCAAAGATGTCATTCGACCCTTATATAATTTGTCTTTATCTACTGAAAGTTTGCTGGTTGTCTTTTTACGTTAATTCGTCGGTAGAACTTTTCTCCCGCAAACATCCATTGGGTTCTGAAATTTTTATTCAATCCACGATATACTTCTCATATAAAACCACGCTTTCCTGTCATTTCTTTAGCTGGATCGACTGAAAATCACCCCTAGTTTTTATCACGCCCCTCCACAATAAACAGAATTGCTCCTTTCCTGAAAAAACGGCACATTATTGACATGATATGATATAGATGTACTAACTGTGAATTGGAGGAACTTGATGTGCCTTGGAGGAACTCAAAATGTCTGTAATGATATTCCTTTCTGCATATAATATAAAAAAATCGTCAATCCTTCATCAAGAAAGCTTTTAAGATATAACTATAAAATATAAATATTTCTGTATACTTGTTTTGCCTTGTTAATAAGTGTCAGTCTGTACTAATTGTTATATAACCGGGTCAACGACTTCTGAATGCCACTGAAAATGTATGGAAAGTAGAATAGGGGCAAAACATTTATTGTTTTGTAGTACATGTATATCCAACTGTAACTATGAGATAGGAATAACAACAAGATATAGTTTATTCAACAATGCTTGTTACAATTTATCTTCAAAGTCCAAGCTCCTTTGAAGTTACTCTGTGATTATGTTGCTATATTGTACGAATTGTCTAAAAATCTAAATTCCGCTCTTGATCATGATGATGTTGAGCTATTAAGAATGTTTTCTGAAAGCTTACCAGAAAACGCATGACATTTTAATATGTATAAAGAAATCAAAAATTGATAAGGCGTCTGGGGACGATATGGTAAGAAATGAAGTCATAAAATCAACTCCAGTCGTGTATTTATCAATATACTGAAGTGGTCATGGCCGTAGTTGAAAAAAAACAAAATTAATTATAAATACCCTTCGAGACCGTCATTCTCGTACTATGTTTTATCCTGCAATGACAGCATTTACCGACCAATATAGCCTGCCCAATATTTTTTTTGATATTGGTCAGTTATAAATAGAACATTTTTTATATTGGTCAGTTATAAATAGAACATACAAATGTAAAACGGGGCACATCGGGGGATATTGTTTTCAAATACATACACAAAATTATTCAAATACGTTTATCATCGTCCAGTAAACGTTTATTTACGATTTAAAATTGCATGATAGATGCAATACATGAGCACTGTCGAAGCATATAGGTAAATATGTGTATTCGGCGCGAAACGCGGGAAAAGGCTCGGCGAAGCCTTGCCTTTTCCCCCCGTTTCTAAGCCTCATACACATATTACCTATATGCTTCGACAGTGCACAAATATTGTATATATATCATTGGTTATATCATTATTGGTTGATGTTATATGTAAATAATTTGTATTACAATTGTGTAAACAGGGAGAGTTATCCTTATAATTGGCATGTTATTTAACTTGTATTTTCCTTTGAACTCTCACCGTGTCGTCACCCCCCCCCCCTTTTTTTTCATGTTTACAGTTACTGTACACACTATTATCGGTGATAATAATAAGTTATTACCTTATTCGTTATATTTCTTGGTACATCACAGTAGCTTTCATGTTATTTCCCCACAAATTAAACAAGTCCTATTTACGTTTTCATCATCCGACACACTTTGCCGTAAGACAGGGTCGAACGCCATTGTTGTCATATTTAGACGCAATGCATAATGGTAAATCGTTGCAAATCTTCAGACGTAAATGACGTCACGAGAGTGTCTTAACGTCACGCTATTCTTATGTTAGGAGCGTGTCGTGCACGTGTCGTAAGGGTATAAATTCCGAAGTAAAGAACACTCGGGTTCAGTCTTGTCTTAGCTGGGCGCCATTATCGAACACTTAATTATAAGGAGTCTCAGATCCAGAGATCGACACACAGTAGGAATCCAATAGCTCTACTTTCGTGTTGAAGGTTAGCATAGTGTCGCATTTTTATTGGACACACACTACAGTTTATCTATATAGAAAGTTAATAGAAGTTGGCTTTTACATAAGATATCGACACCTTTTACATCCTATATCAGGCGCGACACACACCGTGTCGTAGACTTTATTGCCGAAAATAGTATTCTATTTTATCCGGATACATTTCCATATAGTTTAAACATATTCTAAGAAGAATTGTCTGTACGACAATAATCTTTGGTGTCAGGGCCACGAACCTGTGGACTATTTGTCAGTAGAAAACAGAAGATATATCGTGTCGTCGTCACGACACCATTATAATACTAGTATATTAATTGTATGCACCGTGTCGCCATCAAGACACTATCATAACATATTAATTGTATTCACCGTGTCGCCGTTGAGACACTATACTAATATACTAATTGTGCGCACCGTGTCGCAATAAAGACATCACAACCGTGTCGCCATCAAGACACTATAATAACATATTAATTGTATTCACCGTGTCGCCGTTGAGACACTATAATAACATATTAATTGTATTCACCGTGTCGCCGTTGAGACACTATAATAATATATTAATTGTGCGCACCGTGTCACAATAAAGACACTATAACCGTGTCGCCTTAAAGACATTTATCTATACAAGGCAATATCTGTGGTTTACTAGTGAGTTAGGGTAGTGTATATTGATACATTAGAGGAACTGTATATTATTTAACTAACTGGTGAACTCTCTGAGCCTAGATAATCTACACTTTTACGGCAGAAACCACGACACGCTGTATATGTCGACATACTCATATTTTCGCACTTATTGAAGATAGTATGAATAAATAGTTAAGAGTATATTTGATGTGATAGATATATATATATATATATATATATATATATATAAAACACTTATATTATGCCCGTTTCCCATATTTTTATTGTACCAGAGTATACCAATTTTGAGCTATTGTGAGTGCCAGCCAAGTTCTAATTCTAATCTATTTCTGGACGATTGTAGGGTAGAGACGCCATAGTTACCACATTGTCACTGTATACTTATTTTTATAATCTTATTCAACTATTATTGTGAAGTACAATAAATCATTAACTTTCAATTGTTCTGGTATTTATATATGCACACCATCTGAGACTCGTGAGATACTGTCCGCAGATTTATTGGGTACTCGGTCAGGAACAATCACAAGCGAAGACTCAACGCATAAACTTTATTTAGTGGCCAATAGTCTGCAGTAAGGTTATAATAGGAGATCCATTTGCATTCGTCTCCGGAAGGATATCTACCCATCAAAGGACGACATTCTGAACCCCCGGCCCACTGCAATACGTTGATCTATTTAATCTTATTTTTAAATCTGGTATAGTTCCCGATACTTGGTTCGCAGTAAATTCATCCATTTTATAAAAACAAAGGGACACAAACTGATCCCAAAAACTTTCGTCCTATTACTATTTTGAGTTGTTTTGGTAAATTATTTAGATCAGTTATAAATAATAGATTGAAAACTTTTTCTAACGAATTTCTCCTCTTAAATGAAAACCCGACAGGGTTTAGGAAAAAACATACAATGCTAGACAACATTTTTGTAATATATATGACCGCTTTGAGCTACTAAACCTGAAGAAAAAAAAACTTTTCTGTGCATTTTTAGACGTCGGAAAGGTGTTTGATACTGTGTGGCGTGATGGCTTGTGGTACAAATTATATATGTGTAATAATAAGGGTAAAATGTACCATGTAATTTATACTTGTATAATAATATACAAGAAAGAATTGTTTATAAAGATTATGTTTACAAGGCGCTAAAAGCATTTCCAAAGACTTCGAAAACGAGTTACAAATTGATGTCAAATTATTCACTGTTCTTTATGCCGACGATACAGTACTGTTCACAGATTCTAGTGAAGAAACATTTGGCGTTAAAAATTAATCACTCACCCACTCGAACTCACACCGTTGGTACACTGCAACACCAATTATTTTAGTATAATGGGTGGAAGGTTCAGAACTCTACCATTTGACTAAAATATGCCCGAAAGGGGCGATAATAACACAAATTCTAAGCCTTAATAATTATATGTTTTGTGAGTTTTCCTTCTTTATGGTTTATTGTAAAAAAATTCCAACAATCTGTAAATTTCTGAAGATATCATCATGTGAAGGTTTTCCAACTTATAAGTACAATTCATAGAGTAAAAGAAAACACATAAAACAAGGGGTATGAAAAATGTATGATTCCATAGCTCAAAATCCTGGATTTATAACTAATGAATTTTACCATTTTCATAAAAAAAATTCAACGAGAACATGTATTGTACAATGAAAGTTTAAAGTTTAAATTAGCTTACCTTATTCATTTCCTCTTGCGTTGCCATTGTAGTATTTTATTCTGTTAACTACTCATTCATATGCTAATGAGACATAATAAACAGGGACGTAATTCTGCCTTGCCTGGAAGAGTCAAACAGCACAAATTTTGCCTCGTACAAGGAAAAGTCAAAAAGCACCAAATCTGCCGTATCGAATGTATTAAATCATGATTTCTCTTTCATGGCAAAATAGAATGACACATATTCTGCCACGTACGAAAAAGTAACATATCACAAATTCTGCCTTGAATCGAAAGCATTAACTCAGAGATTTGTCCTTGCTTGGAAAAATAGGATAACATAAATTCTCTCACGTAAAATAACATAGATGACAATCGGTCTTCGGAACAGGTTGTCGGTGGTATATATGCAAAATAGTACGAATACGACAGTAAAGCAGGGGCACAACAGCTGATGGGGGTCCACAAGGTTAGTGCATTCCATCAGTTTATTTTTCAGAAATCAGGGAAATCGACAATAATAAGAAATTTAGCAGTACCCCGTCATTTTGTTGCTTACCTTGTGTTTATTTCTAATATTCGTGTGGACCCAGGACCCAGAAATAGAGGCCCTACATCGTTACTAGCCCTGAAAATACGTACCACCGTGGCAAACACGGGGAAATTAAGGTCCATCGGTCAAGTGCCTGTGGTTACAACATAAGGTGATACATTTGTCAGCGACTTAATACAGATCGGCATTTTACTCCGGTTTCCTCCACAATAAAACTGACCTCCATGATATATCTGAAATATTGATGGACGTAGCGCTAAGCACCATAACCCTAACGCTATTCACATTCATTTTCATGGTACAATATTTTGCTGTATATAGTTCTCTTCAAATTAGTTCTATGCAGGTTATGTGTTGTTCTGACCGTGTGGTATTTTTTGCTTTTTGTTTATTTTTTTTCTATTTAATTTCATATTCAGGACAGAAAAGCATATATATTTTAATAATACAAGAGGAGTCCCACCTTTTTTATTTTAAAACGTTTCAGATCGAGGACATTTTAATACTACATAGCTATGGTTATATTTTAACTGAAATTATTTTAAATGACTTGTATAGTTAACATAATACGTTTGTGGTTAAAGACGATCGAAACTGAAGACCTACGTACAATAGCTTTCAAATAGTTTGCATGCAATTAAAAAATATATCATTATAGAGATCCGCTATCATATTGCATACCTTCTTGTGTATTTAAAATATTATTCACCTTACAATGAAGCTTTGAAAAATAACATAGTTACGCTACGTTTGTCAAACTTAAATTATCATTTATGTCTTTTTTTATATAAATTTAAATATCGCTACAATACAAGTTTGTAATGCAAATTTCACGACTTTATCGATGCAGAAAATGTGATACCTCTCACAATATTGTAATATTAACTTCATTTCACTAATTGTCAATAAAATTAAAATAATATAAATATGACTGTATAATGAATTCTTCATTATCCTGTACAATATATTAAAATTGCTGAGTTAGATTGCTGTCAAATTATAATATTAGGTATATATGTACATCTACACACGCTTAGACACATGTCTTATGTCTATCTCTAGATTTTCCTTACGAGACAAGGTAACACTATTGAAGCTATATTTTTAAATAGCGGATGAGGTCGAGTGGTCTAGGGCGATGGACATAAGGCTAAGCGATTGGTGCTGCAGTGTATCAATGGTGTGAGTTAAAATCCCGTCGAGGGAAGAACAAAAATTTGACACCTCAAAGATCTATTTCTAACACTGTTTCACTTAATTTTCAGACGTATATAATATTTAGTATTAACCTAGTATCGCAGGTAACTTTGATATCCAGTGGGACAGATATATTGTATGGTTGTCACCTGCTTAGATGTTTGTGTAATATACTTTATTTCCTGCGACTGTATAATGAATTCTTCATTATCCTATACAATATCTTAACCATTGCTGAGTTAGATTGCTGTTAAATTATATTATTAAGTGTATATGTACATCTACACATGCTTAGACACATGGCTTATGTCTATCTATAGATTTTCTTTACGAGACAAGGTAACACTTCGGCTATTGAAGCTATATTTTAAAATAGCGGATGAGGTCGACTGGTCTAGGGCGCTGGACATGTGGTCGAGCGGCCTAGGGGGTTGGACATAAGGCTAAGCGATTAGTGCTGCAGTGTATCAATGGTGTGAATTCAAATCCCGTCGAGGGAAGAACAAAAATTTGACAGCTCAAAGATTTAATTATAACACTGTTTGGTTTAATTTTCAGACGTATATATTATATAATGAATTCTTCATTATCCTGTACAATATATTAAAATTGCTGAGTTAGATTGCTGTCAAATTATAATATTAAGTGTATATGTACCATCTACACACGCTTAGACACATGTCTTATGTCTATCTCTAGATTTTCCTTACGAGACAAGGTAACACTTCGACTACTGAAGCTCCATTTTTATGGAGCAGATATGGTCGAGTGGTTAAAGGCGCTGGACATAAGGCTAAGCGATTGGTGCTGCAGTGTATCAGTGGTGTGAGTTCAAATTCCGTCGAGGGAAAAAAATTTGACAGCTCAAAAAACTAATTCTAACACTGTTTGGTTTAATTTTCAGACGTATATATTTAATATTTAGCATTAACCTAGTATCGCAAGTAACTTTGAGATGCAGTGGGACAGATATATTGTATGGTTGTCACTTGCTTAGATGTTTGGATAATATACTTTATTTCCTGTGACTGTATAATGAATTCTTCATTATCCTATACAATATATTAAAAATTGCTGAGTTAGATTGCTGTCAAATTATAATATTAAGTATATATGTACCATCTACACATGCTTAGACACATGTTTTATGTCTATCTTTAGATATTCCTTACGAGACAAGGTAACACTTCGACTATTGAAGCTCCATTTTTATGGAGCGGATGTGGTAGAGTGGTCTAGGGCGCTGGACATAAGGCTAAGCGATTAGTGCTGCAGTGTATCAATGGTGTAAGTTCAAATCCCGCCGAAGGAAGAATAAAAAATTGACAGCTCAAAAATCTAATTCTAACACTGTTTGGTTTAATTTTCAAACGTATATATATATTGAACTCACAACATTGATGCACTGTAGAACCATTCGCTTAGCCTTACGTCCAGCGCCCTAGACCACTCCACCACATCCGCTCCCTATATATATATATAGAAGTATAGCAGATTGTGCAACGATACCGATAAAGATGCTACAAAAAATATATTGACAAATATATACAAAAAAGAATTTTTCTCAATGTATTTTTTGTAGCATCTTTATCGGTATCGTTGCACAATCTTCTACTTCTATAATTTATTTTATTTGTGCTGCATCGTCATGCCTCGACGATCCGTTACTCATTAAATTCTCTGGTTGGTAGAATCCCTTAGATTATATATATATATATATATACACGTCTGAAAATTAAACCAAACAGTGTTAGAATTAGATTTTAGAGCGTCAAATATTTGTTGTTCCCTCCACGGGATTTGAACTATATATATATATACGTACATGTACTTCTAAAATTTATTAATATTTTCATGCAATCTTTTAATGTTAAAGAAGTAATTACTATTTATTGTGCCTACGTCACAATTACCATCATTAGATACAGGGTTATATCGTTAGGGTTAGGGTTGTGTTGTTTAACGGCACTCTCAACAATATTTCAGTTTTATCATGGCTGTCAGTTCTAGTGGTAGAGGAAACCAGAGTACCCGGAGAAAACCACCGACCTGTCGCACGTCAGTGACAAATTTAATCACATAAAGTTGTATCAAGTACACCTCCCCATGAGTGGGATTCGAAATCACAGATTGAGTGGTGATTGACACTGATCGGATAGGTAATTTTAAATCAACTACCATACGATCATGACTATTGTGCTAGGAATAAAATTAAAACTACATGTCCATTGCATCTTTTTAAAATTGCTATTGCGATACACTAACAACTGAGCCCACGATATTCAGCCAAAAGTACTGTAAGCATCAACAAAAATAGTATTATATAGAAATATAATCATAGTAGTGTGTCGTTTATCATTATTTGGTCCTTTTTTGTTTGCGTGGCAATTGTATTGTCGGGCCTTCGATTTACGGCCTCTAATTACCTATTTGATATCTTCAAACTATTCTTATGTTGATTCTTCTTGCTTATCTAATATATCTAATAAATACTACAGTACATTAATTAGTTAATTCTTAGCAAAATGGTCTTCTTTAGTTGGAAATAGGTAAAAGTATTGGAGATACAAGATTAATAAATTAAATTAAATAGCAATTGTTCAACCCTACCATGGCGAGAACAAGTTACATTCATTGAAATGATGATGATTATGATAATATCAGCTTTGTACTAGATAAATACACTGACCTGGATCTTTCTAGTGCTAGCTCACCGAATGAACAGTCCGTGAAATATAAATGCCGTTCCTCTTGGACACATTATCCTGATGCCGAGCTAACCAGTCTTTGTTCTTTCTCTTGAATGGTGCGTGCTACACGGAGAATCAAAAAGGCTAGCACGCTAATACTTAAACTACCGATACGTTATCAATAAAAGGGAATGACTTTTCTAATGCAATTCCATCGTCAGTGTTGCTACAAAACCTGGATCAAGTCTAATCATAATATTGAACACGCAGACAAATTAGACACTCCAGTGTAAGGAGATGTAAAACAAAACCATTGACCTATAGGACAAAAGTCCTACAATTAAAATTAATCTATATCGTAAATACATAACACCAAATCTTAAGATGCCTGATGTTAATATTGTATGTATATTTGCACATTTATATCCATGGGCTTTTGTCCTGTTGGCAGCATACAAATTGTAGTTATAGTTATATGCTTAATTTGACTATATGGCTAGTCGTTTTAACATTATACAAAAGCTGGCTGTTTCTGGGGGTTAGACATTGAATACAACTGACATGATGATGTTAATTATATAGACTTTATAAAATGATATGGGATTGACTTTCGTGGATCTGGCAGGTTGAAATAAGAAGAGTATAATCTAGTTGATTATGATTAAGAGGGGTTATGACCTTGAATTGACAATTGATTCGTTAGAAATTAAATTCTTCCTTGTGGAGGAAAATACAATAATTTGTTTCCTTATATCATTATTATGTATGTTAGAGACGAGCTACAGCGTAAATGAGCCGATAAGTTATATTGAAAGTTTTATAAGGCACACCTAGTCACGCGGTATGATCTCTCATAACACATTATACTGTTTACCTGTTTGCTGATCAATGTCCCCACAGTACTGTCTATGCCTGACTGCTAAGCTTAAAACGCATGCGTAGTATTAAATCAGAATATAAGTATTACATTTTGCTGATTTAAAGTACACAATATACAAAGCATAATTTTACTCATAAAAGATGAAGTGTCGTCTGCAATACGATATTTAATCTAATAAATATTTCATAACATTATAACTTTCTTGCAGACACTATAAGGGCAGGAATTTCCTATTTTAAAGATCCATTTTGTTATCAATTTATTTGTTGGTTGTAGAATTAGACCATTGAAATGGGGATCGTCGTTGATGTACAGCTACCTGTACAATCAGTACATATAACCACTAAATTTGTGAATTTGAATCCCGAACATGGCAAAAAGTACTCGATGTAACATTATGTGACACTTTTGTCGTCAACTTATGACAGGTAGGTGATTTTCTCCAGTTTCTCCCACCAATAAAACTGACCGCCAGAGTAATTATAGCTGAAATATTGATGGAAATGGCGTTAAACACCACAACCCTAACCCTATTGAAATGGTTTTTGAAAATGAAGAAGAAATTCATTTTCATGGTACAATATGTCATTGTATTTCGCTTTCTCTTCAAATAGTCCTACACAGTTAGCTGTAAATATATATAGGTTAAGTGTTATTCCGCCGGCATGGTATTTTTGGCATTTTGTTTATTTTTCTTCTATCTATTATAATATTCAGAACAGAAATGCAGATTTATTTTAATGATCCAAGATCAGCCAAGCCTTATGCTTATTAAAACTTTTTAGATCGAGGAAATACAGGACATTTCAATACTATACTGTAATGTATGTTTTAACGGACATTAAGCTAAAATGACTTGTTTCGGTGTAGACCCATAAAACTAGCTTAACCCGTAGCTATTTAATGAAGTGTCTGTAACAAGCCATGAGAGAAAACGTTCATGTATTTGTGAGTATCGATTTTGTTTCTTTCTACGATTTTGATATTTGCTTTTAGAATTATTCCGACGGTGTGGTATCTTGTGTTTTTTTTTTTTTTGGTCTTCTTTTTATTCTAATATTCAGAACGGAACAGCAGAATTATTTTAATAATACAAGAGACGTCCCACCTTTTCTATTTTAAAACGTTTCAGATCGAGGACATTTTAATACTTCATAGAGATGGATATGTTTTAACTGACGCTACTTTAAATGACTTGCATAGTTAATATGATACGTTTGTGGTTTGAAAATCGCGTGATACGATCAAAACTGAAGACATACTTACATTTAAATCTGATATCTATGTTTTAATTACAATAGCTTTCACATATTTTGCATGCAATTAAAAATATATATCATTTTAAAGATCTGCTATCATATTGCATACCTTCTTGGGTATTTAAAATATTATTCACCTTACAATGAAGCTTTGAAAAAAAACATAGTTACGCCTCGTTGGTCAAACTTAAATTCTTATTTAAGGACAACTGCTATTTCGTTGAACCGTCGGTGCCTTATTATGCGCTTGCTATCTAAAATCTGTACATCTAAATTATACAATTTTTAGATTTAATTATGGAACATGTCTACATGCGTATGAATCCAGTAGGAAAGTGGAGCAGTGATTTATATTTTTTTTTCAGATTTATGTATAGGCACGTGCCTACTTGAACCTAATTTATATACTGTACGCAAAGAAAAAAATTAAGCACCCCCATGTTTTTTGAAATGACAAATAATACGACAATTATCACGAGATTACTGACCAGACAATCTCAAGAAAGCAATGGTGACCTGTTAGGACATTACATTGGCTGTAAGAAACCACAAAAAAATCAAGGAAAATGTTAACTTAATGATTATTTAATCACAATATCACAAGGCCAGTTTTAGCAGTAAAACATGTCCATTTTAAGTATTGACCTTCACAGTTCAAAAAGCACGATATTGTTATTTCACTTTCAAAACGTCACTTATGAATCACTTGACGACATCTATTGTTCAAAGTTCGGTACCGGGTGTAACTCCCACGTACTTGGATGATGGCCTCACCCCTGCATCTCATCCATCCAGTTAGACGTCGGATGTCATGTTGTGATAGCTGCTGCCATTCCCGATGCAATGCTGCTTCCACCCGACGAATGTTTTGCACAGGAGATTCCCGAGCCTGTATACGACGGCCTAACGTCCCCAATATGCTCCATGGGATTCAAATCCGGGCTCATGGCTGGTCAAGGAACAGAAATCACGGCTTCACTTTGGAGGTAGGCGGTTACTGCTCTTGAACGATGAGGCATGGCGCTGTCATCCATGTACACAGGCCTTGTAGCTAATGGGTGGTTGTCGAAATGGGGGGCAACAACTGGTTGCAAGACGTCTATGATGTACTGATCACCGGCTAGGTTGCCTTGTATAGTGACTAAATCCAGCTGGCAGTCAAGAGAGATACACCTCCAAACCATTACTGAGCCTCTACCGTAAAGGACAGTTGGCTGGATGTTCCTTGGGGTATAGGCTGTATTTTTGTGTCTCCAAACCCTCATTTGGCCGTCGGGTGCATGAAGCAGAAACCGGCTCTCGTCTGACCAATGGATCTTGCGTCATGTCCTTAAATTCCATCCACGTCGTGCTAAGCACCATGCCAAACGTGTTCGTCGATGTCGGTCTGCCAACAGTGGACGTTTAATGACTCTCCTTGACTTAAGTCCCGCTGATTTCAGACGGTTTCTAACTGTTCTTGTTGACAGACGTTTATTGGGCAGCCAGTGTTGTTTGAGTACGGGACTAGTTGCGAATGGCATCCGTCTAACCAAACGCTGCAAAGCCATGTCGTCATGATCAGATGTTACGTGGTCTGCCGGATCTTGGCAAGTCTTTCACATTGTTGGTTTTTGTGTGTTTTCTCACCAGTCGGCTGTCTACAGTATAGTGGTAGCCCATCTGTGGTCCAATAGCTTTGAAGGACATCCCTGCTGTATGCATGCCGATTATTTGCCATATTTGTGCTTCTGATATTCGCCTTCGTACCATGCTTACTGAGAATGAATACATGTTTTAAAACACCGCACTTAAATACCCAAATTCGAAGCGTGAACATACTGAATTTTGAGTAATGCGTGAAATTTTAAAGGCATGATTCACGTGCATGAATAGTCGATATTAGACATAATGGTCATACCTGTGTGAGGACATCTTTTTAATGGAACATTGTTCTTGCTATGATCAATATAAATATTAGAATCTAAACTTAGTGTAACTTATTATGTTTTAATATATCAGGAGGTGCTTAACTTTTTTCTTTGTGTATATATAATAACGTAGCTACGCCCCTGAAAGCATTCATGTTACAGGTTAAACAAGATCACCCAAGGATCATGCATGTACATCTTCATTTTAATTTAGATGAAATGTCTTTTAAACTATTTTTCATAGTACCCTATTAAACTATTCCAAGGCGAAGTTGATCTTAAATTTCCAGTTACATATATTTCCAAAAAACAAATTTGATTAAATGAGCACTAAAAGAGAATTCAATAAAATTTTAAACATCTGCTCATCGTTACCTGTGATGAACTTGTAAGCAAAATTAAAGGTATATATGCAAGACACAAATCTAGGTGTTTTATTTGTTCAACTTGAGATTTTTGGATGAGTATGCAGGGGGGGAATCACAGATGGTATTGGCCAAGTTGCATATTCATTTTACTCCTATAACAAAATGTACGACAAATATATATGCAGGGCCTGCCTAAGGAGGTGTGGGCTTAAAATAAAAAATTCTATCATTTTGACAATTGGGTGTTCGTGTCTTTGACCGCTTTAATCTCGAAAATCATAAAAGCTAAGTCAAATATGTTTCCAGATGCATTCAGGAAATTCCATATGGAATCTAGAGAAGAACAACCATCAAGATCAGATTTAAAATAAAAAATTTAAATTGTGGCTTTGTTGGCCCCATGTTGACCCCTTATATCTTTGAAATTGTAAAAACCATTCAAAATATGTTAGATATTTCATAAAGAGTTTTGTATAAGGACATTAAGAAAAAAAAATGAAATTTGGTTTAAAGATAAATACTGAGTTTCCCATAAAAAAAACCACCCTTTATGACCACCCTTTATGACCACCTCATGTTCTTTCGTGGATTTCTGATCAAAAAAACAAATCATGCATTTTTAATGAGAGAGCATATTCCAATGAATATCACCACTAAGCTTGGATCCAATTGGCCCAGTAGTTTTGGAGAAGATTAAAATGTGAAAAGTGTACAGATCACTGATACAAAATGTTGACCATTTGGGTCAGATGAGCTAAAGGCAAAAGAGCAAAAGAACATATTATGGCTGGTCATCCAGTACTGACCAAGTGCCATCTCTTCGTACTATGTATTTTTAAATGGAACAGCCCTACACTGTATTAACATAAAATGTGAAATACAAGCAATATTTGATGAATAACTAATTGTGTGCTTAGTTTCAATGTATCCAGGATGCTCAATTGTATTGATTTGTTAAACCGGAAAACAAAGACACATGCTTTATTTAAAATTGTTCACCACATACATATATCATATTATTTAGGTTTATCACCAGTATGTATTCTAATGTGTTTCTGTAAGTGAGAATTCTGATTAAACCCTTTCCCACATACGTCACATTTATAAGGTTTATCACCAGTATGTGTTCTAATGTGCTTCTGTTAGTGAGAATTATGATTAAATCCTTTACCACATATATCACATTTATAAGGTTTATCACCAGTATGTGTTCTAATGTGCTTCTGTTAGTGAGAATTATGATTAAATCCTTTACCACATATATCACATTTATAAGGTTTATCACCTGTATGTATTCTAATGTGTTTCTGTAAGTGAGAATTCTGATTAAATCCTTTTGCCACATACATCACATTCATAAGGTTTATCACCAGTATATGTGTTCTAATGTGTTTCTGTAAGCTAGAATTCTGATTAAATACTTTACCACATACATCACAATTATAAGGTTTATCACCGTATGTGTTCTAATGTGTGTCTGTAGCAAGGAATTCTTACTAAACACTCTACTATATATATCACTTTTATGCAGTTTATCACATGTATGGGATCTAATGTCATTCTGAAAGCTAGAATTCTTATTAAATCCCTTACCACATATATCACATTTATAAGTTTTATCACCAGTATGTGTTCTAATGTGATCCTGTAAGCTAGAATCTGACTTCATCACATATATCACATTTATAAGGGTTATCACCAGTATGCGTTCTAATGTGATTCTGTAAGTTAGAAATGTGACTTCATCACATATATCAAATTTATAAGGTTTATCACATGTGTCTTTCCTATCATACTTTTGAAATAGATCACTGGTTGCTAAATGTTTACCAAAAACATCAAAAGACTGCAACTCATCTCCAGTAGATGATCTCCTATTATTTAAAGTATGTCCTTCACAACATTTGAAGAAGCTTTCAGTTCTTTTCGTTTTGCACTGATCTAAAAGTTGATGTTCTGTAGAGCTATGTGTATCATGTGATTGTTTCTTGCAGTCTATTAAGTCATACATTATTCTCCTTCCAAATATTTCTGAAAAATAATTATAAATATAAATGAAAACAATTCAAAAACTAGAGACTCACTCACCTAGTAAAGAAATTTTATTGAATCATTGCGTATATCGTATATTTAGATATTTAGAGAAAAATCGTAAATATGTACACGTCATTTTTCTTTAGAAATGCCTGTACCAAGTCAGGGTCATTACGGTTTTCACAGTTTTCTGGTTGTTGACTGATTTTGTCTGTTTATATAATTATGAGTTTTGACTTTCCCCTTGTAAGATTGTTCGGAGTTCGGTAATTTTGTTATTACCCTTATTTGTTGTTGCTGGCATTATACAACAGTCAGCAGCAAGGAAAATTTTCTTTGCATATCCTGAAATGTTCTATTAGTTTTGTCGCTGGTAGCACAGGGGCTTGCTACGAATTATTTTTATCCCTCGACTGATGCCTCTAAGAAAACCACAATGGAGGAAGGAATCTCCCATGTCAAATTTTCATACCCCACTTTTTCAAAATAGTTTTATATTGGTGTCTTGACCTGATTCGTCATAATATCAGTATCACTTTGAAGCATAATAAATTTATATTTCTATTCCTTTTTGTCTTAATCTTTACCTATATGCAACTTTTAAGCAATGTTTCACTGGATTTGCAGGTGATAAACCCTCCGCCCAAACTTCTTACAGATGAGCGCAGTATCAACTTCCTACATGCGATTTGATTGGTCATTGATTTCGATGCTCAATAGCGGTGCCTCACAATAGAGGGATAGTAAATATTATCGCCATTCTCAGGAGCTGCTATAACTTTCTTTGTTGTATTCATATTTGTGTACTCGTCTTTGCTAGATAGAATCAATATGCAACAACTACACCCCCCCCCCCCCCCCCCCCATCCGCTCCTGGAATATTTAATCTTCTTTTTCAATGGAATATTCTAACATTCGAATTCCTCATATTGATTCTAGAATTATATATTTTACATGAGTTATTTCTCTGAAACTGTTATCAACATGCTCAAGTTAATGATTGACAACATGTTTTTCATGTCGGCATACCATGATTTTTTAAATGTTTCAAATATCTACATATTATGTGAAAATTATACTCCAATTTGTTGTGTTTTCCGTTACTCTTGCTGAGCTGTGTACCATATTTCCCATTGTTAAGGAAATAATCTGTAATAGCTTGGAATGCACAGGCACTTGTCTCAATCAACATATCTTTACTATCCATACTAATATACAGAAAACAAGGTGCTCAACTAAAATAGAAGGAAACTACCGCAGTTCGCTTTGTATCGTTTTGTTTACTGCACTTGTATATTATCGGTTTATGATCGTTCTCGTAAGGATGAAGGATTTTACCGTCTTTAATAAATATACTACACATTCACCAATAAGTGTGTCAAAATACCAGAAGCACACATTCCTAGGGTTACTATTCCACATTTGTTTTCTAATTGTAACAACCATCGATTCAAGGGAGATAACCGTTTTACTTTGGGGAGAATATATCACACGTTTCGATTGGTCGCTATAATATAACTGGATAAGGCATATTATATTGTAACTGGTATGCTTCTCTACCTACAGTAATAGGAACTGTAATAGGTTCGTAATCACCTCTGCTAACTGTGTTAGTGGAGATCTCCATTAGCTCAGCTGTGGCTTACAATGTGATAGGTCCTGCTGTACTAATGTGATAGGAACTGTAATAGGTTGGTAATCACCTCTGCTAACTGTGTTAGTGGAGATACTAAGGGATGTGTGCAAAACACAATATACCGATACTAGATACCAGATATCAGATACCAGATATGATTTAATAATAAAATTGAAATTAAGTTAAACTTCTAATATATTGATTATTAATTATATCATCATAAGTCTGAATGATATACTAAGATATACTTCTGTTCATCTTTTTACTTAATTTATAGTTTCTGATTCTGGAAAATCCATGTGCTAAAGTCATTGGAAAATTATACTGCAAATGCAGGCCAGACATTTAATGTTACTTATATATTATCATTATTTATAATGATAGGTCAGCATGGTGGCAGTTTTATCTTTTTTTGGTTGTCATCAGTTTGAAATACAAATATTCCACTGCAGATTGCTTCGCTATTTGAATGTCATTATGTTTTCCCACTCTTTGTAGAGTGTTTTAATCACTTTTTTCAAATCTGCAACCAAGGAATAAACATGTCCGGATGATTATGACACTTGTGCAGGTGTGCCTCAATATGTTCAAGAAACAGCAGCCTTTTTGATTGATTCAAATGTGCTAAAAGACAAAAAAAGATATTAGAGCCTAATCGATACCACCGACTTGAGGAAAATGGAAAAGCACATATGGTTAAAGGAAGTGCTCTTGAGACAAATAAAATTGATCAGGTTGTTATATCTTATTCCAGTCACAAGGACACTCTAAGTTTTAGAAAACTTATCATTGAAATATTTGACTGTTTTTTTTGTTATACTTCAATTATATTTCATTGGATCAGTTGTTCCTGTCACCATCAAACCACACGGAAATACAAAAAAAAGAACAATAGTAATATGAAACCATATCGTCGTGCTACACAAAGCACTTTGCAAAGAATCACTGAGCTGAGTAAAGATGACCAGTCTTCCGCCAAAGGGGTTTTGAAGTAATAGATGAAAATGGTGGAATGGAAAACATCAGTGCGAATCTTCTGCCAAGAAATCCCCAGCAAGTTCGTAATATAGAACGCAAATTGTCAGAGGAAAAGAAAGATGAAATCTCAGAAATCCTTCACATGTATGACACTCAGACAGATAACTTTTTCCGGAAAGTGGACATAAGGCCTGACCTAGTGGTAGTGTTGGCTTCTAATCAACAGATCTGTGATCTTGAGAGATTCTGTACTAAAAATCCCTTTAGTAACCTAGGAATTGATCCAACATTTCACTATGGTGTTTTTGACATCACAGTTACTACATACAGGCATCAGATGTCGGAGGAAAATACAGATGGAAAACACATGTTAAATCGACATCCAGTTTTTGTGGGACCTGTTTGCATTCACAAGACAAAAGATACACAATATTATTACAATTTTCTATCCACACTTATTGCTAAGAACAATGAACTGAGGAAAATGAAAGCCATTGGTACAGACGGGGAAACTGCTTTTTCAAATGCTGTATCGATGGCCTTTGAGAATGCAGTTCATCTAAGATGCTTTAACCATGTTAACACAAATGTCAAAAACAAGTTAAAGGACATTGGTGTATCCAAAACTGACAAAAGTAGAATTTTGACAGATATTTTCGGCGGTACTGGTGATATTGCCTTGAAAATGACAGGCTTTACAGACTGTTTTACGCACGCAGAATTCGACCAAAAACTGGACCAACTGCAACTGAAATGGGAATATGCAGTGCAAGGATTATGGACATGGCTTAAAAGAATTCAGTCCGACACAATTAAACATCACATGATCCAGTCTGTGAGACCAGAAGCTGGATTAACAGAAATGGAGATGTACACTACAAATGACAACGAGGGAATAAATAATGCTCTGCAGCGAGTTTGCGGCAAAAATCAGCCAGTGTCCAAATTTGTGGAGATGATAAAGGATTTCATTAAATCACAGGAGAATCAACTACTGCTAGCGATTGTACAACAAGGAAATTTTAGTTTTAAGAATGAGAATAAACATTTTGAGGTACCTTTGGATAAATGGTCTCGTTGGACACCAGAACAACGTCAGCGGCATATTCCAAAGGTCCAGCATGGTCATCTAGTCCAAGTTAATGCTGATGATGATACTGACACCATTTCTCTTATGGAAGCATCTTCTAGTACAGTATTATTCAATGCCATCCTAGGTGTAGGTTTTGAGGACTGTGGAATAACAGGTATAGCCAACAGTATACTTCACGATATGTGGGAAAAGGCAGCAAAACTTGTGACAATGAAACATGCAATCTGTGAAATACCTGATCATCCAAATTCAAGACGGGCTACAAGTCTGTCTAACCTGAAGTCCTGTCATTACGTAGAATGTAAACCAGAAAGTGGAAATGCTACATGTGACTGTTACCTATATACACTACATAAAATCTGTCAACACGTCTTAGCAGTTACACAGGAACTAGGAATTTTTTGTTCATTTATTTCCTGGAGAGTATCTAAGAAAATTAACTATTCTCTGACATCTACAGTAAACAGCAAACTTCCGAATGGAGCCGGAAAGAAACCAAATGAAAGAATACATTGGGAGAGTAGAAAAAAGACAACGCAAACATCTGTACCCTGTGTGTTTGACCCATTACCAGCCAATACAGAAGACTTCTACATCTTCCAGTTCCTTCAG
Source organism: Bathymodiolus brooksi (assembly GCA_963680875.1). Lineage (NCBI taxonomy): Eukaryota > Metazoa > Mollusca > Bivalvia > Mytilida > Modiolidae > Bathymodiolus > Bathymodiolus brooksi. Next base: position 46,981,019 of record OY804584.1, read on the forward strand.
AATACAAAAAGTATGGTTTGCTATAGCTGCGGGAAAATATTCAGGAATTCTATAACAGAAGTGCCAGAGCCCCCAAATGATTTAGTTCTAGAAAGGAAAGAATATAGAAAGTATGTGAATAACTTTGGGCAACTGAAAATGTTCCTGAAAAAAGAATTCGTCCATTATCATATCAAGCAGGAATGTGTGAAGAGTAAACGATTCTGCATTCGATCCACACAACATTATTGTGGACACATCAGATCAGACCTTCAAGATATTCACAAGGACATGATCAGACAAAATATGCAGCTTCGTCTGTGAGCATATATTACAGTAAATAAATATGCTGTGGAATTTGTATTTGTTATAGTTACATGTCAGTTTACAAAATTATCGTACACTGACTTCAACTTTCTTATTTCTTACACCTTACTGTTGTCTTTCCTGTCTATCACATTCTGATTTCCATGCAGTAATCAAATACTGGCACTTTTCAAATTCAAATTAATAATTATTCATATGAAAAACAATGGATATGGCGTATATGCTACAATTAAGAAAACATTAACTGGCTGAAATTAGACATCCAGGGTTTCAACATGATCTTCAACACCAACACCATGCAATGAGCTTTTAAATGCCCTCAATAAAATAACGAAGTGGATAAATCACTAGACATAAAGGTTAACATTATATGCAATCATCAAAAATGGCTTAGGAATTAAAGAGTTTAAAACATTTCAGTCGTTTAATTAACATTAATAATTGGGTCATGATTTTTAAAGAATAACCCCCTCAGTAGTCATGTCCCTGGGGTTTACTTTAAACTTATAACATAGCTTCTTCATTACATCAGAACAATTAACTAACCATTCAATTGACACCATTACTGTCACCCACCCCCCCCCCCACCCCACCCCCCCAGCGTTTACCTTGTACCAACGGAATTTTCAAACAGAGATATGCTTAAACAGAATTGATGCATTTTCATTTAACATCAATTTTATCGGAATATAAACTTTTTAAGAGATCGAATAAGGCGAATCTTTTAACAGCCCTGGTCCAGTAACCTGTTTGACAGATTACTTCCTTTCTGTCTAATTACTTTGTAGAGTTTGCTTTCGAAAACACTTGACATCTTATTTCCTTCCCGCTTTGCTAGAAGAACATTTTGACCTACACGAAATTTATTTACCATAGCACTTGTGTTTTTGTCCGCATATCGTTTGCATTGCGATTTTCTCTGTGCATCTCTTGTCTTAAGACTTCTCGTTACTCATGACTTAATCACTTGCGGCAGCTTCGTTTTAATAATTCTGCTAAGTAGAAGCTCTGACTGTGTACGTCCAGTTGTGGTATGCGGTGTCGCGCGATAATTTAATAGAAAGTTATACAATTCTTCTTTCCAGTTTTTTTTTCAATTGTAGCTACACGAATGGCTTTTTTCAGACTTTTGTTAAAATTTTCCACCAATCCATTTGCTCGTTCCCAGTAAGGTGTTACACCGGTATGCTTAATTCTATTTTCAGTCAGATAGCATTGTTGTTGATAATTGTAGAGCTTGTGATAGGACGAATAATTTCCACTTCTGGAAAACGAGAATAGTAATCAATAAGCACTGGTAAATAATCTCCATTTGCGTAAGGTTCACTAAGCTCTATTGCTAATTTTTCCACGGTCCATCTGGTAATTTGGACATATTCACAGACGGCGGGCGAAACTGATTAGATAATAACTGGCACGTATGACAATTTTGAATCATTGTTTCGACATCGTTATCAATTCCAGGCCACCATGCTTTTCACGTAGTAACTGTTTTGCTTTAGCAACACCTTGATGACTTTCATGTGCTAATTTCAAAATAGGCGGCTGCAGACATTCTGGAATTACTAGTTTCGTTCCTTTTGTGATGACTGAATTCTTCACACTTAACTCGTTTTTTACAAGATAATATTGTTTCATGCTTCCTTGTTTTGACTATTTGTTTCGAGTGAGACAATCTCGGAATTTTTTCAGACAACTGTCCGTTTGCGAAGCAGTTTCTATTTCTTCTAACGTCATAGCTTTTGGAACGGCATTATTTGCGATATAGTTTACATAATCCTCAGTTTCTTGAATGTTGTCGGTTGAAGGTTGTGGAGTTTTGGATAATATATCCGCAGCGTTCAAATTTCCCGGTTGGTATATAACAGTGAATTTATAAGATTGTAGATTCAATACCAATTTCTGAATTCGTGCTGGAGCTTCATGTGCGGCTGTAAATATTCTAACTAGCGGTTTGTGATCTGCGAAAACATCAAATTCCATTCCATATAAGTAAACATGCCATCGGTTAATTCCCCAATACACACCTAAAGCTTCACGCTCTGTTTGTGAATATCTTCTTTCCACGGGAGTTAGTGTTCTACTAGCATATGCCACTGGTCGAAATTCACCACTTATTTGTTTTTGAGTCAATATAGCACCTAATCCATACGGACTCGCATCAACTATTGTGTTTGTTTCTGCATTTTGATTGTAGTACGACATATCTTCTGCTCTTGTTAATGATTGTTTTAATTTGTTGAACGCATCTTGTTGCTCTTACCCTTCATTACTGAACACCAGTTCCATTTAATTTCTTTTTTTGTGAATTTTCGCAATGGCTCGGCGATTGTGGCGAAATTCGAAATATACTTTGCGCAAAATTTAACTAAGCCTAAAAAGCTTCGAACCTCGGCGGGCGTGGTTGTTCGTTGAAATTCTGGCACTGCCTTTATTTTGCTATCATCCGGTTTCACTCCATCTTTCGACGATGTATGCCCCATGAATTTCAGTTCTGACTTGTTGAATTCGCATTTGTTTCGATTTAACGTAAACAAATTCTGACAAAACCTGCTTAGCAGTGCATGTAAAGTTGTGTCATGGTCTTGTTGGTTCTTAGCGTAATCAATGATATCGTCCACTACGTTCTTACACTCTGGGATGTCTTGAATTGTTTGTTGTATAATTCTTTGATGTAGGTCGGGAGCTGAATTTATTCCGAACATTAATCTTTTGTAGGGGTAAAAACCTTTGGGACAAACAAATGTTGTGATGTAACGAGAACTCTCTTCAAGTTCGATCTCATGGAATGATTGGGTCAAATCTAATTTTAAAAATACGGTAGCTCCGTTCATGTGGTATAATGTATCTTCAACATTTGGAATAAGAAAACATTCCCTTTGTACTGCTTTGTTTGCTTGTCGCATATCTACGCACAAATGAACATGTCCAGAAGGCTTAGGAACTACGACTAACGGGCTAACCCATTGTTATGTTTATTATCATATAGTAATTCTACATGCTGTGACTGTAATTTATCCATAAACACTTTCTATCTTTAATATGACAGTTCCCACGGTACGCCTATAAGCTTTATGCACTACTCTGTTTTCCTTATCATATGTTGCAATGATATTTAGTTAGTATTAAAATGTAGTTTGTAGTAAACGGACGTCTGGTCTTTATAGAACCCACAAAACATAGAACTGGCGACGAGGATATTTTTTCGAATTTAAAAAAAGAACTGTTTACTCTATAGACTCGCCGTATATTTTTCCTGTGAGGTTTCTGTGGTATCCAGTTTTAACGTTTGGAATAATTTATCATGGCAGCATTTATTGGAGAAATTTAAGCTTTTGATGAGAATAGTGAACCATGGTCTTCGTATGTTGAAACAGAATATACATCGGAATGCACCGGGGGTCAAATTTGAAATTTCCAGAATACATTTGATAGGGCTCAACGAGATTAGTACATATCAGGCCGGTATAGTCTTCCTTCTTTATCTGTGCTTTTATTTGCATAATTTGTGCTTATGTTTGCTTTTATGTGATCGTATTTGCTTTTTATGTGCTCTTACTTGCAATACAATACAATACAATACAATAAGCTTTATTTAAAGTCGAAAAGAATCAAACAATTATAACACAAGCTTTTTGAATCTGACATAAGAATATGCATATACAAACAATAAAACAAAAAATACACACAATATTTCTGAAAAGCACTGTCATATATAAAACAATTTGCATTAAATTTAAAACCAAACTAAACATTAAAGCAATTACAACACAGCAGTAGCATAAGCATAATTTAAAACCACACACACACACATATATAGACAACATCCGCTCCATGGAGCTGGGCGTAAGGCTAAGCGATTGGTGCTACAGTGTCTTATGTCTATCTCTAGATTTTCCTTACCAGACAAGGTAACACTTCGACTATTGAAGCTATATTTTTAAAACGCGGATGTGGTCGGGTGGTCTAGGGCGCTGGACATAAGGCTAAGCGATTGGTGCTGCAGTGTATCAATGGTGTGAGTTCAAATCCCGTCGAGGGAAGAATAAAAATTTGACAGATCAAAAATCTAATTCTAACACTGGTTTAATGTTCAGACGTATATAATATTTAGTGTTAACCTAGTATCACAAGTAACTTGGAGATCCGATGGGACAGACATATTGTATGGTTGTCACTTTCTTAGATATTTGTATCTATAATATATATATATATATATATATATATATATATATATATATATATATATATACACGTCTGAAAATTAAACCAAACAGTGTTAGAATTAGATTTTAGAGCTGTCAAATGTTTGTTCTTCCCTCGACGGGATTTGAACCCACACCATTGATACACTGCAGCACCATTCGCTTAGCCTTACGTCCAGCGCCCTAGACATCTCGACTACATCCACTCCCTAAAAAGGAGCTTCAATAATCGTAGTGTTACCTTTTCTCGTAAGGCAAATCTAGGGATACACGTAAGACATGTGTATAAGCGTGTGTAGATGATACATATATACTTAATAATATAATTTGACAGCAATCTAACTCAGCAATTTTTAATATATTGTATAGGATAATGAAGAATTCATTATACAGTCACAGGAAATAAAGTATATTATACAAACGTCTAGAGGCAAGTGACAACCATACAATATATCTGTCCCACTGGATCTCAAAGTTACTAAGGATACCAGGTTAATACTAAATATTATATACATCTGAAAATTAAACCAAACAGTGTTAGAATTAGATTTTAGAGGTGTCAAATTTTTGTTCTTCCCTCGACGGGATTTGAACCCACACCATTGATACACTGCAGCACCATTCGCTTAGCCTTACGTCCAGCGCCCTAGACCACTCGACCACATCCACTCCCTAAAAAGGAGCTTCAATAATCGTAGTGTTACCTTTTCTCGTAAGGCAAATCTAGGGATACACGTAAGACATGTGTATAAGCGTGTGTAGATGGTACATATATACTTAATATTATATATATCATGGATGTCAAATCGATTAAAACCTTATAACCGGTTACTCGGTCAGGCTTCCGATCAAGTACCCGGTTACTCGGTAGAAAATTTGTTTTGTTCGGTTTAAAAAGGGTACAGCTGGGTTCAATGACACTTCTGTTTTCTTCCTTTCTTTTCATTATTTCAAAGTTTTATATTTCAACTATAATTGTAAAGATTCAGTTGAATGTTAACAAATTTAAAAATTCAAATTTATTATTTACAACACAGTACAAATTATTTACATACGAGGTTATGTCATGTCACATTCATGATTGTTATTCGGTCATTGTGGTACAGAGTTTTTGCTAAGGGAAATAATTTGATCGATGCAAGACGATGACAGTCTGTTGCGAAGCTTCGTAACAATCAAACCTGCACCGAGAAGATTCTTTCCGACGGAACAGATGTTGACGGAACAGATAAATACCGGCGCGCAAGAACCGAAAGTCTTGAATATTTATCGGAATTATCTTTCCACCACGCAGATTCATCTTGTACGGAATATTTAAGTCTGATGTGGTTTAGCATATTTGTAGTCCCTCCGGTATAAGTCAGCTTTACTTCACATAACTGGCATTTGACAGTTTTCGAGTCATTACATCGTTTAAAAAACTTTCAAACTTTAGGAGGTGGCATTTCCACAGCCTTATCTCTCCAAATTCAATTCAAACACACTTTTAATAGTTCAATACTTTAGATTCGAATTGTGTTCATACCAGTTTAATCACTTTGTTTGGTTAACATTGTTAAACCTACAAGCTAGTGTTTTGCCGGGGGAATAAACAGAACAGAGATCAATGACCATTTAATTGACCAATAATTGTTATGTAAACATATGCGAAGCGCTGGTTTATGTGTACGATTTCTATTATATCTAACATTAATTATGTATTGTCCGGAAAATTTTATCATTATTTTCATAAAAAAAAGTTTTCCGAGTAACCGAATACCGATTTTGGTATTCGATTATCGGACGTTCGAGCGAGTACCCGGTTAACCTATTAATATATATACCTATAAAATGACGACAAATGAATAGGGATTTCTGATCGGGAAAAGAAAAATAGAAACTTCTGAATCGGAACAATGAAAATGTTCAAAATGAAAATTGAAGTTTGAATCTAAATTGGACAATGAAATTGTCGAATACAAATATGAAACTTTTGATACGGAAATAGCAAAATGGAAATCGGAATAACAAAAATGCAAATTTTAATAGAAAAGATAAATTTTGATTACGAAAATGAATATAAAAAAAAAAACAATTATTGGGTTGAAAACACAAAATGACAAATATCCTGTCAATTTTATAGGAAATTAGTCAAACGAATCACTCCGTGTGTACATAAAGTGCGAATGTTAAATATAAAATAAAAATAAATCAATACTAAAAACCGGTAAAAACGAACCCCAACAAAAAGACGAGTGCTAGGCCATATGATTCGAATTGATAAAGTTCTCTTGTTCTTTGTATGGCATCCTTTCTGTGTATTACCGACCGTATGCATCGTTACCAACAAACATACAATGTCATTTAAACGTTGACAAAACCAACATTGTTCCAACGCTCAAATGATGTTACGTGTCTGCAGGAATTGTCACGGGGTAAATCGTGATGGACTTGGATAATCAAATATTAAATTGTATATGGCAGCAATGTAGCTTAAAGTTTCGCGTTTCTCTTATTAAGACTGAATTTAAAGATGGCGTAAGTTATTTCTCGTTCGTTCTTCAAAACTAAGAACTTCAAGGTTGATGGATCTATTTCTTCTTGCCACACACAAATATCAAGTGTATCTCCGGCAAAGCTCTCGCCTATATAAGTTATATCCGCATAGAGAAGAGGGTACAAACACATGTCTCCAGAGAAGGTAACCAGTTTCCCGCTCGATCTTGCAGCTGATGTACAGTCAATGCACATTTTAAGGTAAACTGACTGATTTGTGTGAAAGTTGAAATCTAAATCACTAAGGCGGACAATTGTTTGGTAAATAAAGCAATCAATGGGAAATTTTGGAATCACAGATTTTTCTGTTAATTCAGGCGGAACGTTGTTGTCTTTCAGATATGAATATTTATTTATATACCAGTCTGGATTTCGAACTGGTTTCCGAGTTGATGTGTTCATTCCAACGACTTTAACATATCTACTGGCTAGAAGAACACCAGTATTTACGTCCTCAAAATCAGTCTTGATTATACTAGAGGTGATACCTGTTTTCTCTAGTGTTTTTGTTAACTTCAGTGTTGAATTAGACATGAAATTATAACTGTATGCCATGGGGTTTATTTGAAACACTTGTTTTATTCTCGGAAATGTTATATTAGAATTGTTGAAAGCATGAAAATCCATGAATTTGGCCGTCCTCCTTCCCTAGAACTCAGCACCGTCCATGAAAGATGATAGATTCCATATGTTCCATTTACCTACAATGACATTATACATGCTATATTACAAATAAATAAATAAGAAAAGTTTCAGGATACCAAATGGGTAATCAGAAGTCGTAAATCAGAGAATAGACAATACAATGGCCACCGGAAAATGGACAAAATCATAATCTATAACATGTTCTACAAAACACTACATTGAAAGCTGAAGATTGAGCAACACGAACCCTACTAAAAACTGGATGTGAACTCTGAGTTTCTGCTCCACTAGTGGTACCAGTCGTGTTGAGTACTGTTAAACGACACGAACATCATGTGACAGGAAAATCGACGTGGATACCAGCTGAAAACGTATATAAATAAAAACACCATAATTCTCTGTTTTGGTAACAGCATCAGTGGTGTAATGGTTATCGTGCTCGCCTCGAGTGCAGTTGATCGTGGATTCGAGCCCACATCGGATCAAACCAAATACTATTACATTGGTATGTGTTGGAGCTCCACTAAGCACACAACACTAAGGAGTAAGAGCAAAGACTCATCTCAACAAAACGTACATTGATCTCGCCATGTTATAGCTACAAAATGCTCATTTGGCGTTAAACAATAATCACCCACTCGCTCTGTTTAGTTAAATATTAGTCGAGTTGCTATTCTGTGTTGTGTTTACGAAAGACATATATGCTGTCTTTTAAGAAAACACGAGGGTTTTAAACGGTATATGTCGTGGTCCGTTTTGTACTCAATGATTTGAGGTCAGAGGTAGTTCTTCGTTATAGTATCTTCAGTTGTGTTTTAAATGATTTGAAATAGTTCCAAATAAGACAAATTACATGTACCTGTTCTGTCGTCAAAAACATATGGAAGCCCATACACCATAATTTCTGTGCAATCATTGGTATCTGTAGTGACGACCTGAGCCATATTTTATATAATCTACTATTCCCTGAAAGTACATTATCATGTGCCTCATTGTACTAATGTGGTCATTACCATGGTTACTGTTCAGTACTACTATATACTTTGTTAACAAGTGAGTTATTTGCATTTAAGATATGTTCTAAAAATGTAATTGTTGCTAATTGTACCCTGTGTATCATTGTACTAATTGTGATCGTTAGTGTTCATTGAACCGAAAATAACATGTTATGTGTATCGTTAAATATGATCGTTAGTGTTCAATGAACCGAAAATAACATCATGTGTATAATTGTACTAATGTGATCTTCAGTGTTCAATGAACAGAAAATAACATCATGTGTATAACTACTAATGTGATCGTTAGTGTTCAATGAACCGAAAATAACATCATGTGTATCGTTAAATAAGATCGTTAGTGTTCAATGAACCGAAAATAACATCACGTTTGTCGATAAATATGCTCGTTAGTGTTCAATGGACCGAAAATAACATCACGTTTGTCGATAAATATGATCGTTAGTGTTCAATGAACCGAAAATAATATCATGTGTATAATTGTAGAACGGTGACAGTGTATTTATGACTTGAGTCACGGTTTTTAGATTGGTTTATCTGTAGAACAGTAACTTTATACTGATGACTTTAATCACACTGATACTTATTAGTGTGTTTAATACAATGAGATACTGTGTGACGATATTTATCAGATTAATTCAAACTCTTTGACATATTAACGCATAAATAAACTGAAAACATAACTTGAAAGATACGATACAATTATTACGTTCACCTCCTAGCGTGCAAAAAAGTGTATGTATTCGTGTTCTGTCCTCGAGTACCAACTATATTATTGACAACATAGGTACCCGATTTGTGGACCCCCCTTTTTAATTTTTTTAATTCATCACTTTTGTGGGACGTTTTTATTATAAACAATTTTGAACAACTTCAAACATTACCAAAAACTCAATTCGAGATTGATATAAGCCCATTTCTAAAAACACAAAAACTCTCGATCCTCTATCGGGTACCTATGATTGACAATATTCGCAGAGTTTTAACCACAATATTACCTGTAGAATTTGAGTTCTAAATATTGCCCGTGTAGTGTATTTGATAACCACATGAATATCAGTGTACCCGTGTATGTAAAATATTGCTATCAAAATAAAAATATATCGGTGATCATTCGTGTCATAAGCGTGCTATGTACGTATATAAAATTAACGTATTCGAGTAGAAGATATATATTTTTTTAATTTTCAAATACATTTAATTTAAAAACTTAATATATATAATATATATATATATATATAATAATTATATATGTCAATATATTTGTTGTAACATCTTTATCGGTATCTTTGCACAATCTTCTAGACTTCTATAACGATCCGTTACTCGTTAAGTTTTCTGGTTGATAGATTCCCTTAGACTATATATAATACAGACAATTAATCACAATAGGTAATCAAAATTACATTCAATATAAAAATACAAGGGGCTGTCGTGGTCGTGATCCACAGGCACTAGACGTTGTGTCAGTATGAATATAACATAAGCAATGGGCAGAAAATAGTGTCCAAAGTTATTATTATATATATTGGACACTATTTTCTGCCCATTACTTATGTTATATTCATATTGACACAACGTCTAGTGCCTGTGCGTGATCGTATGGTAGTTAGATTTACAACTACCTAGACAAACAGCACCTTTTACCACTGATGTTGTGAATTCGAATCCCGATCAGTGCGAGGTGTACAACATTATGTGATAAAGTTTGTCGGTGACTTGTGACAGTTCGGTGGTTTTCTCCGGGTCCTCCTGTTTCCTCCACCAATAATAACTGACCGCCATGATATAACTGAAATATTGTTGACATCCACACTGTTGACATCCACACTGTTGACATCCACACTGTTGACATCAAACAAACAACCATAAAACAAAACTATAAAATACAATATAGAAATGGTTACTTTATATGTAGCAACATTCCAGCAGCACTTGCATATGGAGTATAATATATATCTCTCAGTTGATTCGATATTCCAGACATTTATATGTAGCTAGCCAACACTCCAGCAGCACTTGCATATGGAGTATATATCTCTCAGTTGATTCGATATTCCAGACATTTATATGTAGCAACATTCCAGCAGCACTTGCATATGGAGTATATATCTCTCAGTTGATTCGATATTCCAGACATTTATACGTAGCAACATTCCAACAGCACCTGCATATGGAGTATATATCTCTCAGTTGATTCGATATTCCAGACATTTATATGTAGCAACATTCCAGCAGCACTTGCATATGGAGTATATATCTCTCCGTTGATTCGATATTCCAGACATTTATACGTAGCAACATTCCAACAGCACCTGCACATGGAGTATATATCTCTCAGTTGATTCGATATTCCAGACATTTATATGTAGCAACATTCCAATAGCACCTGCATATGGAGTATATATCTCTCAGTTGATTCGATATTCCAGACATTTATACGTAGCAACATTCCAACAGCACCTGCATATGGAGTATATATCTCTCAGTTGATTCGATATTCCAGACATTCGTAGCAACATTCCAACAGCACCTGCATATGGAGTATATATCTCTCAGTTGATTCGATATTCCAGACATTTATACGTAGCAACATTCCAACAGCACCTGCATATGGAATATATATCTCTCAGTTGATACGATATTCCAGACATTTATATGTAGCAACATTCCAGCAGCACTTGCATATAGAGTATATATCTCACAGTTGATACGATATTCTAGAGCTTGTGATTCCTATCAGGATTTCCTTGATAGAGGGTTGCTGCTAACAAGGAAGCTACTGAACCAAGGGTTCCTATTAGTTAAGTTGAAGTCATCACTTCGAATATTTTACGGTCGCCACCATGACTTGGTTGACCGTTATGGATGTTCCACTTGTAAACACTTCCCAATCCTTTCCTCATTCATGACTTATCAGCGGGGCTGTAGCTAGATTAACGCGATGGGTGCCACTAGTGAAGCAGGTACTGCTTCCCTTCCGGAGCACCTGAATTCATCCCCGGTTTTAGTGGTGTTCGTGTTACTCGATCTTTAGTTTTATGTGTATGTTTTGTAGATCGTTGTTTGTCATTTTGTACTTTTTCTTTTGACCATTGTGTTGTCTGTTCTTCTTCGATATTCTGATTCTGATTACCCCTTTGGTATCTTCAAACTCTTATTAGCTATAAATAAGCTTTTTCACTAATATTGAAAATACATTTTCTTTGTTTTAATAAGAGCCAAAAATAATAACATAATAACAAAAAATATAAGCGAGTTTTAATGAAATTACCATGTCCAAATGATCAAAGTCTGTTTGAAACTTGTCTAACATAAGAAATTTATAAAATTGACTTTCTCCAAATGATCAAAGACAGCCGAAGTTTTATTTTAATTCATCTCGGTTTACGTAATGGAAGATACAAATAACTGTAGATTCTTAAAAATAATTAACGAAACACGCAAGGCATCCGTGGTGTTACGCTTGTTACAAACTCCAAACAAAGTCATGATTGAGAAAAGGACAGGATTGTGATTACGACAAACGGAATATATCCGTGGTCATCTGTGGCACAGATATTCGGTATTGCTTAGCCACGTCATGGTGGCGACCGTAACACATTCGATGCGATGATTTCAATTTAACCAATATGAATCTTGGCTCAGAATCCTTCTTGTTACCAGCAACCATCTATCAAGGAAATCATGCATGATAGGAATCACAACCCATTGTGTATTATATCAACTGAGATAAATACTCCACATGTAGGTGCTGGCGGAACATAGCTACATATAAATGAAAAGTTCACAATGAAAAAACTGAAATCATATCTTTTGTCGCAAAGCTTCGCTCATAACCGACCTTCATTCTCAATTCCTAGGTGTATATCAAGGTATGAAGCAGACCTGGTTGTATCTGTAGAATCTTTTATTTCAAGCACAATGGGATAGAAGCTATCAACATAATTACAAAATTTAGAATTATTTAGTGAAATGACATTATATGTGTAGCGTAACATGAAATTAAAGGATCGGACTAGCATATTTTCGATTTTCTTGAGAAGCACCTGTATGAAGTCTGCTTCATATGAATAAAGTAACATGTCGACGAGAAGAGAAGCACAGTTGGTAACCCGAGGAATGCTGACTGACTGCTGAGAAACACGCCCACCAAACATACACCAAATAGTTTGTCAATCAAAATCTTGAGCATTTTGATAATGTATTTTTTCAGAGAACGTTTTGTTGGAATCAGAGTGTTTTTTTCTATAAGATTTGTCCATTCCTAAAATGTTTAACAATGTATTTGTATCAAAGTCAATCTAATTCTTTTAATATGTATATTAGTTTTGAGTGGGGAATATTTGTGTAGGAGGTAGAGAAGTCAAATGTTTTAATGCTATTGCAAGAGGAGAGGAATCATGATTGTAGCCTGTGTAGATTCCCAAGGATTTTGCTTGGCTTCACCTCAAAATATTTTCTTCATATCAGAAATACTAATCACTGATTGATCAATTTCATAGTGTGATGTCTCTCCGGATTCGAGAATTCTGAGCTTTCCATTTATATGTAAAAGTGAAAGTAGCAGCCTTACCGTCTAACCATACAGCCAAACCTTTTTTCCGTCCTCTACGGACAACCCCATCTACTGGGTAGTGTGTGTGTGGTGTTGTGTCTTCCACCATCGTGGACCTGTGCTTACATCTGTGCTATACAATGATGTTCATTTGATACACAATTTTTGAGTCGCTGTTAATAACTAAAAATCATACTTTGAATGAAAATAGTAGATTAAATGCCGTAACATTCAAGTATATATGTCAGTATCAGGGGCGGATCCAGAGACTCTGTTGACGGGGGGGCTCAGTTATGGAGCAATATTTTCAATAATTGATGGAACCAACTGTAGTCCCAAAGCGGTTCTGGCGTGTAGGTCGGTAAACCTTTTTTTCATTTCATTTAGCGTACAGTAGAGAAAAGGTACAATTATGACGTCCTAAAGTATTCTTCCGGACTCTCTGCTTCAACATTATCTCTCATTATGTGTCTCCCGCATATTCTAGGTTTTTTAACCTCTATGTCTAGCGGTTCACATATTTTAGCACTCCTCTCAAAACACTGGTGGTTGAATTGTTCAACATTTGCTCTGCAGTCTAGTGAGCTCTGAATTAAATTTACGCTTTTTAAGGCTCTGCCTATGTCAAGTGATCTCTCTTGTAGTGATCTTGTTGAGGACCTTTGTCAGTTGGAATAACTTGTGTCCGATCCAAATGTTATATAGTTAACAATAAAATAAGTTTAATCTAAATCTAGTGATCTGCTGAGCCCTTTCTTAAAAGCCAGGCACATTTGAACAATAACAATGGTTACGACAAAATCAAAGTTGCAAATGGAATTCAACAAAGAAGTTACATCAGCTTCTTCTGGTCTGGTGTATGTGTGTTTTGGCAGTTTTGTAAAGTGATCAAGGGTTTGAGTAGTAGCAGGGGGAAAAAATCTGATTTAAGTCTATTTTATTTCTAATTAATTTTAATTATTTTATATGTATTTATATGCTGTATTCATATATTTTCAAAACGGAAACTCGTGTATTTTTTTTTTTTTTTTTGTAATACAGCAACATTTGCCTTTAATATTTTTGTAAGAATAAATGATATTTAAAAAAGAATTTCCTTGAAAGAGCCTCAATTTACAGGTGTTGGTGGTTATACCTATATGAAATTGTGACACTAGACATGTTTATATAACGGTTTAAGACAATACCTGACTAATTGGTATTTTGACAATACATTCATAAAAACTTGAAAATTTGATTTAGCATAATTACGTATAATTACGTATAATTACCTCTTTGAAGATTAATTCAATACAAAGAAATTAATTTGTATTTCTTTTACTTTCATCACACAGATCGAAACCATTCGATTAAAAGCCATATCGTGACGTTAACGAGCCTTGAAAAGCGTATGTTAATATATGTGCTTGACTTATTCGACAGCCCCCCCTTGAATCCGCCACTGAGTATTTTCCTTTGACATTAGCACCACCTACGATAATGAATACAAGGAAAATTTACAACCAGTAAGTAAGTAAGTAAGTAAGTAGTAAGTGAACTTGTTTTTGACTTTATTTCAAGAGGGTAACACAGTTAGCAAACAGAGCCAAAAAGGAACGATAATTTTAGTGTTTCTTTGTAGCATTTAATAATGACAGTGTAAATGATGCAATTAACATAACGAGTGAATTTTGACAACAACAACAAAAAAATAAAATAGAAAAATAAAAAACAAGAAAATAAATCCATTCAAATTTCCCGCCATTGAAAGTGTCGATCACATTTAAAGGTGGCGCTTCAGTTCTGGGATGCTACTTTCACTTTCATGTCAAAATCAGATTGGCTATAATAATATTGTGACTGCTGCGGAAAGAAAAACCACCATCGAAAGGTTGTCATTATATATTTTTTTTGGAAACGATCAAAGCAATTTAGGTTTTTCGACATATTAGGGAGGCCTATATGGATTTAACGACACAAATAGAACTTGAAAAGTTGAGTTGAAACGACCGAGAGTTTATAAAATGTTTATCCTTTTTTGTTTATGTCATATGCATGGAACAATACCATATAATGCCCTGCATGGAATGATGTTGGTTAGTACGTGGATGATTAACAAGTCCCTGTGCTGTGATCTTATTTGTCAGGACTTCTGGTAATCTGTTTGTAAACCATACAATGATGCATTTACTTTGTTTGTTTATGTTTGGTCCAGAGGGGCCGTCGTGGTCATGATCGTATTGTAGATGTACTCGATACAACATTATGTGATAAAGTTTGTCGGTGACTTACGACAGGTCAGTGGTTTTCTCCAGGTACTCCGGTTTCATCCACCAATAAAACTGACCGCCATGATATAGCAGAAGTATTGTTGAAAGTGGAATTAAACACCATAAACCGAATCAAACCTTTGGCTCAGTTGTCCCATTCCTTCACCAATTATCAAAGGATTGTTAAAAGATTTGTTGGATTAGTGGACCTTCAGACTATTAAGGTGTCAGATTATATGTCGGACCCCGTCGACCTTTATCGTTTTCATTTGTGACCACATATCTGGGTTTATATGTTCATGTACTTACTCCCTTTAATACTCTTTTGTTATTTTTTTTATCCTCAGGTTTCTTCATTAAACCATATGGAACCAGCAAAGGATTTAATTTCATCTGGCAACTGCCCGCCATTTGTTTTGAAAAACCAGATATCTGATTGGCCAGCAAGTAAATGGACTCCACAGTATTTAGCCAGTCAGCTGACAGATAACAAATATAGATGTAAAATTGCTCCTAAAGATGATGATGATGGTAATGACATGATATTAATATCCTTCAAAATTTCTGACTAGTTAATCTTATTAAAATTACTTGCCTCACTTGCTCCCCTTTACACTGATCTATAGGGAAATCTGGAAAAAAAACAATTGTAGGTCGCTATGGTCACATCTAAGTGAAGCCCTCTGTCATGCATATTTAATGATTTGATAGATACTGGTTATGACATTTTTGGCCAATAGGATTGCATAAATATTAACAAAAACAAGCAGTTTAGATTTAATTAGTATTAAATTATAATATAGCACTTTCATAATCTCTGAAGCACAATTTTCATTGGATGGTAAAGGTCATGACTGTGATGACAATGGGTCACCAACATACGACCAGTAACGGGGTTACTTCAGATCTCCAAAACTCGAAAGTTTTATTACCGTAAGACCAGGCATACTAGAAATGCAATTAAATTTGGTATGCAACATTAAATTTTGTTCCTGGATAAATTTCCAATTGTTTATCGAGTCCTTGCATGTCATAATTTTACTTTCCTATTTTAGGCAATAATTCTATTTATCGATGATTTGTAAATTTCCCCTTTGATCTTTACACACACAATAATATCTTTTATAAAGCAACAAGCGTGATACAAACATATTATCGTTGATTTCTAATGCGACGTCATATTGACGACACTGCAAGCAACACGTGTGATACAAGCATATTATCGTTGATTTCTAATGAGACGTCATATTGATGACACTGCAAGCAACACGTGTGATACAAACATATTATCGTTGATTTCTAATGAGACGTCATATTGACGACACTGCAAGCAACACTGTGATACAAACATATTATCATTGATTTCTAATGAGACGTCATATTGACGACACTGCAAGCAACACATGTGATACAAACATATTATCGTTGATTTCTAATGAGACGTCATATTGACGACACTGCAAGCAACACGTGTGATACAAACATATTATCGTTGATTTCTAATGAGACGTCATATTGACGACACTGCAAGCAACACTGTGATACAAACATATTATCGTTGATTTCTAATGAGACGTCATATTGACGACACTGCAAGCAACACGTGTGATACAGACATATTATCGTTGATTTCTAATGAGACGTCATATTGACGACACTGCAAGCAACACTGTGATACAAACATATTATCGTTGATTTCTAATGAGACGTCATATTGACGACACTGCAAGCAATACTGTGATACAAACATATTATCATTGATTTCTAATGAGACGTCATATTGACGACACTGCAAGCAACACGTGTGATACAAACATATTATCGTTGATTTCTAATGAGACGTCATATTGAAGTCACTGCATGACGTCGCCTTGATAAATCCTTGATAGACATACATATTTTCTCAAAATAGACTTCTCATTGTATCTCACGTCAAAGACCAAGACGAAGCCTTTAAGGAGATATTGCTATGAAAAATCCATTCTTTTGTAAAACCAATCGACGATAATATATATTGTAACATGAATGCATTCTTTTCCTTTGATCTCTTTATGGTTTATATACATGTAGCAGAATGTATGCAACAGCTAAGAACTATGAGAGAATACATGCAGATACGAGATATTGCACACTTTAAATCTGGGCTGTAGTTTTATTACTCTCAAAGAGCTGTGCAATAATCAATGGCCTAGATGTGATATTGCATATCTTCATGTTACAAATCATTTATACCATGGTTTTCCAAGTTAAATGTTTAACTCTGAAAACCGTGGTATAAATATTACTAAATCTTCTTTTCTAGGTGAGTAATACAGGCTCATCATTCATGTGTTCATATTTTATTGATAGTGTTGTGGGAGACAGAATGTATTCATGAGGAGATAACTCTTCAGGAGTTTATAGCTTGGAATGATGGGAACTCTGAAGAAGATAATACCTTGAACAACTACGACAGAACAGATTTTTCTTGTTATATAGATTATAAATACATGAAGGATTTATTTGCTGAAAGAAAGGACTTCCTGAAGGTAAATGAAATTGGTGATAATATTATTTAAAACATTTTTTATATTTTTGAAGCAGAACTGTAAAAGAATTTTTTTTTCTATAATTGTTAACTCATACTACTTTGTTTCCGTGTTGAAGTAGGGGTCGTCGGGATTGTATGGTAGTTCGATTTACAACTACCTATGCAATCAGTCCCTATCACCACTAATGTTGTGAGTTCGAATCCCACTCATGATGAGGTGTACTCCATACAACATTATGGGATAAAGTTTATCAGTGACTTATGATGGGTCAGTGGTTTCCTCCACCAAAAAACTGACTGCCACGATGTAACTGAAATATTGTTGAAAGTGGCATTAAACACCATAATCATAACCATTGTGACATAAATTGTCTGAATATCAGAAAATTCTAGACATATACAATGTATTACAATTAAATTTCCAGACAAAGGTTAAAGGTGAACGACAAATTCTACAAAGATCATAGAATGAACCTTTGTCAGAAATTGTGCTTGAAAGATTCCAACCAACATGTTTTTCTTCTGTCTTTTTCTAACAACAATATAGATTTATTCATCATCACCTGTTAACAATGCATCTTAGTTAAAAAACTTCGGGAAATTAAAAAATAAACTTATTAAATTGATTTAAAAAATACTAGTTTTAATTTTTTAGACATTTGCTTGTAATCAGTACTGTTTCATGTCACTTTATTGGTTCATTAATATACATTTGTCCTGTCAGCAGGTGCTCGCTTTTATTATGTGACGTGGCAAACTTTACGACGTCGCAGTGAAAAATCGGAAGTAGCGCATCTGGTCCCTTTTTGTCAACCTAGAGTCCTTGTTTTACATTAGAAGTTTAACATACACAGGGTCAAACATGTAATTTACATAATAAAAAAATCATCACATATTTATAAATCGGCACACTCAAACAAACAGGAAAAAAAATATTCTTATGCTAAATATATGAACAAACATGCAAAAATAAAATTAGTATGCATATTAATTTTATATGTATAATTGTTCATATATTTAGCATATTTTTTTCCGGTTTCTTTGAGTGTGCTGATTTATAAATATGTAATGCATTTTTTTATTATGTAAGTTACATGTCTAACCCTGTGTATAATTTCCTACATTGGGACTTTATTTAATGGTCTGTTTATACATGTACAGGATTCTGGTTTATTCAGGGACATGTTTCACTGTATTAATATTGACTTATTTTTTGTTTGTTTCAGGAAGTGGATTGGAGTATCTTTGGTTTAGAGGGTAGAGACGGGAGTGAGAGTACTATTTGGATTGGCAGTGATGGCTGTTACACTAACTGTCATTATGACACGTATGGATTTAATTTGGTGGCTCAGATCTATGGTAGGTAAGTTAATCAATTTTGTTACCAATTTAATCAAAATTCCTTTAATTTTATGTTTGTTTGTTTGTTTGATGACGTTTAACGCCACTTCAACAATATTTCAGTTATATCGTGGCGGTCAGTTTTATTGGTGGAGGAAACCGGAGGACCCGGAGAAAACCACTGACCTGTCGCAAGTCACTGACAAACTTTATAACGTAATGTTTTACACCTTGCCCTGATCGAGATTCGAACTCCCAACATCAGTGGTGATAGGCAGTGATTGCTTAGGTAGTTGTAAATCCAACTACCATACGATCACGGCCACGACGGCCATTTAATTTACATTATGTACTATCTGAAGAACAATAAAAATGGCCAATCTTTTTAAATTCCATGCCCTGATATAGATGAAATACTGCTAAGGTTGGCATTAAATATCAGTCTTATAATCAATCAATCTTAAATTGCAATTAGAATTTACAAATTAGGGTAGTCTGTTTTAATTAATATGTGTCATTTGCCAATTGTTGTTGAATTATGGGATATGTGTCATTTACCGATTGGTGGGGGATTGTGGGATGGTAGGTGTTAACATTGTTTACCAAATTTGTGTTAGACTATGGGATAAGTGTCATTTACAAGTTGATGTTGGATTATGGGATAAGTGTCGTTTGCAAGTTGATGTTGGATTATGGGATAAGTGTCGTTTACAAGTTGATGTTGGATTATGGGATAAGTGTCGTTTACAAGTTGATGTTGGATTATGGGATAAGTGTCGTTTACAAGTTGATGTTGGATTATGGGATAAGTGTCGTTTACAAGTTGATGTTGGATTATGCATTAGGTGTTGGTTACCAGCTGATGTTGGATTATGTACCAATTGCGTTGGATAGTTGGTTAGCCGTCCTAATACTTTATTAAAAAAAATTCAATGCATATGTTCATTAGATAAGCTATTTATCTGTAGGAAAAGGTGGATTTTATTCCCACCATCAGACACCTGTAATATGTACCCAACTCGGATCCCCTATGAAGAGTCCAGTGTCTTCAGTCAAGTAAATGTTAAAAATCCAGATTTAAGCATTCACTCAAGGTTTCAGGTAAGTAACAACACAGAAAACACATGTGTGACTCAGATCATTTAAGATTGATAAAGCATAAGTAACAACACAGAAAACACATGTGTGACTCAGATCATTTAAGATTGATAAAGCATAAGTAACAACACAGAAAACACATGTATGACTCAGATCATTTAAGATTTGTAATGCATAAGTAACAACACAGAAAACACATGTGTGACCAAGATCATTTAAGATTGATAAAGCATAAGTAACAACACAGAAAACACATGTGTGACCCAAATCATTTAAGATTTGTAATGCATAAGTAACAACACAGAAAACACATGTATGACCCAGATCATTTAAGATTTGTAATGCATAAGTAACAACACAGAAAACACATGTGTGACCCAGATCATTTAAGATGGATGAAGCATAAGTAACAACACAGAAAACACATGTGTGACTCAGATCATTTAAGATTGATAAAGCATAAGTAACAACACAGAAAACACATGTGTGACTCAGATCATTTAAGATTGATAAAGCATAAGTAACAACACAGAAAACACATGTATGACTCAGATCATTTAAGATTGATAAAGCATAAGTAACAACACAGAAAACACATGTGTGACCCAAATCATTTAAGATTTGTAATGCATAAGTAACAACACAGAAAACACATGTGTGACCAAGATCATTTAAGATTGATAAAGCATAAGTAACAACACAGAAAACACATGTATGACCCAGATCATTTAAGATTGATAAAGCATAAGTAACAACACAGAAAACACATGTGTGACCCAAATCATTTAAGATTTGTAATGCATAAGTAACAACACAGAAAACACATGTGTGACTAAGATCATTTAAGATTGATAAAGCATAAGTAACAACACAGAAAACACATGTGTGACCCAAATCATTTAAGATTTGTAATGCATAAGTAACAACACAGAAAACACACGTGTGACCAAGATCATTTAAGATTTGTAATGCATAAGTAACAACACAGAAAACACATGTGTGACCAAGATCATTTAAGATTTGTAATGCATAAGTAACAACACAGAAAACACATGTGTGACTCAGATAATTTAAGATTGATAAAGCATAAGTAACAACACAGAAAACACATATGTCACCCAGATCATTTAAGATTGATAGTGCATTGTTCAGAAATATTGTTAAGAATTTGTTGTTCTTTAAAATGTTAAATTTTTAGAATGATATTTGTTGTCATATACTTATATGATCGCAACATGATTTATTACATATTGATCGTAAACTTTTTCAAAAGTTTTCTCTGATGCCATTGGAATAATTTCTACCAATCTTGTCCAGAATCATCTCGAGCATTCTTAGTTTCATAATTCTATACTTTGATCCTGCTAATTAAAAATACATGGGGGCTGTTACTATAAATAGATTATAGAGGTGAAGCACACCTGTATAGCCAATAAAGCCACATGCTGTAGTTGTATCATGCTTTGCCCTTAATTTTATGAAAATGTTGAAATATCTTCCTGAATTCTCTTTTAGTTTTGTCATCCACATATAATTGAACTTAACCCAGGAGATGTTTTGTTTGTTCCCAAACATTGGTGGCATTATGTAGAATGTATTGATACAGCAATCAGCATTAATACATGGGTAGAACAGGTTTGTACTAACATCATCATTACACAACACATAGTCGCACATGTATTAAGAAGTCACATTTGGGACAAAGAAAAAGTGGCCTTATTTAGACAGATGACAGAACAAGAAAAGGTGACCATTATATACGGGTGACTGTTAAGTAGAGGTGACCGCATGGGAAGTTTTGATTGTATATTACATTTGTTTTAATTTTCATGTGTACTTTAAATTTCGCTATTTAAATAATATCTTCAAGTTTGCATGTATTTAAATTCATGATATTTTGCAAATTACTATTACTGAAAACTGTCGCAAGTCACTGACATACTTTATCACATAATGTTGTAGCAAGTACACTTCGCTTGAACGGGATTCGATCTCGCAACTTCAGTGGTGATAGGCACTGATTGCACAGGTAGTTATATATCCAACTACCATACTAATAATAAATCCAACTATCATACAAATACGACGGCCCCTGCTGTATATGATAAAAACCATAGCAGTAAGAGTAGCAGTGAGTATGAGCTCGTAACAAATTAATATGGTGGTCATTCCTGTATATTAGAAACATGCGCCAATTGAATAGATTTTAGTTCATATAAAAATAAGTCTTGAGTTTGTTATTCTATATACATTTTTATGGATCATATCTCCCGGTTATTAATAAATCCAAGTGTCTTATTAAGGTTAAGTCTGATTGAGGAAATTTGCATGTGTATTTGTTTGCACTTATTTTCACAAAAACTTATACCTGTCGTGAAATTCATGAACATGAATACAACACTGAAAAAAGGTACAAATAAGCTGACATAGATTTAAAATCTACGGGTTGGGGGGATTAGAGTTAGTGGTGTTATTACATTTATGCAAAATAAGAAAAAGTAACTTTATTTTTTGTTTGTCTTTGACAAAAAATATTATTCCAAAGAATAACAACTATGATATTTTATAGGATGATGATGCTGATAGCCAGGTAAACGAAGCAATTACCAGAATGTTGTTTAAATGTTTGATTGACATGGGGTTAGAGGTCAACACAAACAGCATTAACCCTGGAGAGGTAATGTTTTCTCTATAGCTTATACATGAAGTTCAGGGCATTCCACTCATTTTCAAGTAGGAGGTGATAATCCTCAAGTATGCAAAACAAAGCCGTATTTTACTTTCACTTTGACATTATCAATTTTGAAAGCAAAGTAGCTGAGGAAATATGCAAGTAGACAGTCAGTTTTGCACTGTGCCTGGCTGCTGTGGAATACCCTGAAGTTCGAGGTTAGGATGTAGATTTGACAAAGGTGTGGTTTGTCAGAGGGATGGGTTCGTTGTTGTGTTTGGTTATTATATTTAAGAAATAATTATACCCACGCTCCACCGGAGGGGGGGTATACTGTTTTACCTCTGTCCGTCCGTCCTTCCAAGATATTTTCGTCACATTTTTCTCAGCAACTATTGATGGCAGAAATCTGATATTTAATCACAAGCTTCATATAGGTATGCCATATTGTGGGAAGCATTTTTGGACCTGTCAGATTCCTACTTCCTGTTTGCCGACTTAGTTGGTTTTTATACACATTGAACATATACATTTGTATGCGGGGTATCATAAGTGAACATGAGCTCACAGTTCATCTTGTTCATGGAAGCGATAGTTAATAGGAGATTTAACATGGGTAACATTATTTTCGTAAACATTTTATCAGAGAGATAGCCATTTGAAACCATTTGTCCAATTTCAACCAAAGTTTGCCTGAATCATCCTTGGGTTGTCTACGTTCAAAATGATATTTGATAACCATTCAAATTATGCAACATGGCTGTTGCTATTAATAGATTATTGGGGTAATAGATGGGGATAAGGCATGCCTTCAGATCCAAGTAAGGCGCATGTTTCCACCAAATGACCTGAAATTTAGCAGTTGCTTACTAATATTATAGGGGCCGTCATGGTTGTGATCGTATGGTTGTTGGCTTTCCAACTACATGTACCTGTGCAATCAGTGCCTATCACCACTAATGTTGTGAGTTTGAACCCAGCTCAGGCCATGTGTGCTTGATACAACTTTATGTGATAAAGTTTGTCAGTGACTTGCGACAGGTCGGTGGTTTTCTCTTGGTACTCTGGTTTCCTCCACCAATAAAACTGACCACCATGATCTAACTGAAATATTGTTGAAAGTGGCATTAAACACTATAAGCCAAACCTACTACTAATATACTGTAGTGGTATGTATTGTTTTTTACTTCTTCTTGCAGGAAGTTCATGATCATAGTGTCAACTTTAGTTATCTCCAGGAAGCATTCAAAAAATTCCATCAGGATCAACCAAATTGTAAAAGACCACATAGCAATTTATTCAAATTTGCGTCTCATGTAGGACGAACATTTGCAGATTCAAAAATATTACAGAATTCAGAAACTAACAAACTTCAAGATCATGCAGATGTTTTAGTAGATAACACATTACACATGGTTGATCATGAATTCACAGAGGTCATATGTCAAAGTGCAAAGAGGAAAAATATCACAGATTCTTCTGCGGCATGTCATAAAAAGAAGAAAATTCATGATTTTGAAGATTTAGATTCAATGTTTCTTAAAGAAGGTGATAATTTAAAATCAATGGAATCAGAACTTAATGACAACATTAAGATTGTGAAACCAGTATCATTTGACACTTACAAAAGGGAGATAATTGGCTTGGACATTGTTAGAAGAATAGTTGTTGAAGAAGGTCATGATACAGAATGTGAAGAAATAAGACTTATGCCTACTGAGAAATGTCCGAAATGTGAAGAAATAAGACCTACATTTACCGTAAAATGTCCAGAATGTGAAGAAACGAGACCTACATCTACTGTTAAATGTCCGAAATGTGAAGAGATAAGTTCTACGACTGTTAAATATCCGAAATGTGAAAAAACGAGATCTATGCCTACTGTTAAATGTCCGAAATGTGAAGAAACAAGATCTATGCCTACCATAAAATGTCAGAAATGTACTATTAATAGTTCAGAAAGTGAATCAGTCACGGAAAATAAAAAAACAACAAACAAAGACAATGTCAAATATGTCGGTAAAAAAGACATAAGTCAGGACTCGTACACTTCAAACGTAAAAGTTGATTCGGACTACAAATCGTTGACCTTCAATTACTTTGCTAATTGTTTACTGCACCCTGAGGTTATTGAAAAGATTAAAGAGATCATGAAATGCTAAACTAATAAATTATACATGTAGTGCCATTTTTAGGAATAAATTAAAGATATAAATTAAGATCATTTAATTTCTCTATACAACTGTAAACAAAATTTGTAGTCACATTGTGGTATGAGAGTGTCTTCGTCTTTTTTGTTTTCTGTAAGAGGACACAATTCTTCTCCGCATAACATAAGTTCTATTTGACCAACCTGCCATTTTAGTAAATTTTCACAAATATTAAAATCGTAGTGTATATATTATAGAAGGGGGTGGGGTTTGTTGTGGTTTTTTCATTTTCCATCTATAGACACAATGTTTCTCTGCAATAACTTTAGTTCTGTTTTGACCATTTCCTCTTTTATTTCAGTCATAAAATGAAAAACAAAAAATATGACCCCGTCAGTACAGTTCCATATTCTATATAGACAAATCATAGGCAAAATCGATACTCCTATTGGCTAACATATAAATATTTGACTATTCACTTTCCTGGCTTGGCGAAATGAACCGAAACTTGGTAGGAAGCATCTATGGAAGGTACTCTATAACGATTGCTCATTTTGTCCCGATCTGTTGCCAATCCTGGCCGCCATAGGCAATTCTTCTTTCTGAGCCTCTAGTTCTTTCGACTGTTGTATTGTCTGTCGATCTATTTACTATTATGATTAGCTACCCCCTTTTGGTTTCTTCAAACTTTTCTTAATACATATTTAACTTGATGCCTGTATATTTAAAAGTGTCATAGCATAGGAAAATAGTGGAACTACTGCACCAATGGTGTAATGGTTAGCATAGTCTACTGAAGTGGTAGATTGTGGGATTTTGTTTTAGCTCTGGTCAGATCAAACCAAAGACAATACAAATGTTATTTGGTGCTTATATTCATGTACCATTAAAGAATAAGCGCAAAGACCAAGACAAGTGTTACATGTGAGAAAAAGTGTCAATCACACTTATTTTGGCAAGACTTGAGAATATATCCCACAGTCTGGCTCAAATAATTGTATTTCTCAACCTTGGCACACCTCGGTTTAGACAAAAAGTATTTGATGCCTTAGGGTGTGAGATAGCCATGTGAAAGATATATGTCTCACTTTCAGCGACTTTGTTCTTAGTCAAGACAAAAGTTATTTATTTATGTTTTCAAATTCAATAAAACCGCATCAGTGGTGTAATGCTCGCCTCGAGTGTGGTAGATTGTGGGTTCGAGCCCAGATCGTGTCAAACCGAAAACTCTAAATTGGTATTTGTTGCTTCTCCGTTAAGCACTTAGCATTAAGGAAAAAGATCAAAGACTGGTTGGCTCGGTATCAGGATAATGTGTCCGAGTGAGGTGACATGTTTCAATGAGCTAGCACTACAAAAAGCCAATTAAGCGTGATGATCTAGAACAAAGCAGACCTCGTCATCATTTCATTAAAAATTAATTTGTTCTTGCCATGATATAGCTGAAAAATTGCTGAGTTGGCGTTAAACAACAATCACTCACTTACTCAGGCAAGGTGTACTCGATACAACATTATGTGATAAAGTTTGTCAGTGACTTGCAGCAGGTCTGTGGTTTTTTACAGGTATTCTGGTTTCATCCACCAATAAAACTGACCACCATGATGTAACTGAGATATTGTTGAAAATGGTACCAGTCAAGACAAAATTTATTTATTTAAATACTTTGTTTGTATACAGACTTATGTTTTCAAATTCAATAAACAAAGTACAAACTGTAACAATATAGCTGAAATACTGTTGAAAGTGGTGTTAAACACCATAAACCAAATGCAATTCAATAAAACCAAAACCACAAAGGCAGTTAAATCTGTTTAATTAATAATTAGAAGTACTAAAAAATGTTATAACAAAGTAAAATCCCATTAAAAATGCATTCTGGTTTAAATAAAACATCAATAACAGACATGTAAGGTCTTGTATCCCTTCAAAAATGCATTGTGTTTTAACCTAAAGACAAACTATAGACTGACTAAGTTATATACTACAGTGAACACTGTCTAAACCCAACCTCCTTGGGACTACATTTTTGTGTTAAAAAAAGTGGCCTTTTAAGACAGGTAACCTCTTAAGAGGTTAAACTCAAATGAAATTTTCTATGACAGGAAAAGAATATGGTGACCTTTTAATACAGGTGACTGCTTAATACAGATTAAATTAACAAAGATATCCTAAATTGGGACATTATTTAAAATTCTGTTTGTACATAATTCTGGTTTATTCAGGGTTTGGTTTAGACGGGTTTCACTCTATTTCAACCTTAAATAAAACGACTACAACAGACTTAATATGATATTGCGGTATAAATAAGAATAATACACATAAAACATACAAAATTCTTTGGTTTCTACATTTTAGATTTTGACAACCTATATATACTGGTGTATTAACTTTTAATTCTAAAAATAACTAATGAAATAAAAACACTTGCCCACATTACGCCCCCCTCTCCTAAGAGGACATAATACAACTACAGAACACCAACTTATCCAGGATGATGTGGCTTTTAGCATAGTCAAACCTGTGTTAAGAGGTCATATTTGGGACAAAGAATAAGTGGCCTTTTAAAACATGTGACCTTTTAAAAGAGGTTCAATTGATATGAAAGGACAAGAAAAAGGTGACATTTTAATACAGGTGACTGCTTAATAGAGGTGACCACATGGGCAGTTTTGACTGTATATGGTACAATAGTCTCCCCCTTGTACGGCCCCTCCCACCTAAGACCAACCCTCTTATCAGGTAAGATTTCAGATGCACTGAGATATCAAATTACTACCAATTAGTTCCTTTTCCCCCAAGAGAGACTTTCCGTCTTATAAGGCAACTTTCTCATTGCAGAAGGGCTACTTTATTGGTAGTTGGATCTATCAATGCAACTTGCCTATCACCACTTGAGTCAATATTTCCACCCGTAGCGCTAAGTGTACTCTATACAACTTGATGTGATGAAGTTTGTACGTGGTTTTCTCCTGGTTTTTTCCACCAAGAAAATTGACTTGATATAACTGAAGTATTACCGGTATTGAAAGTGGTGTTAAACTACCAATAACCCTAAATTGACTGATCTAAATTAGTGTGGTGGACACACTTACTGTAAAGTTGGTATTAAGCAGGTGTAAGAAAAAAACTATAAATGTTTTGCCTTCTACGATTTTTCTCTAAAAAAAAACACAGTATATAGTGAACACCTGATTCACTGTATGTACAAGTGAAAATGATTTTCTTTCCCAAATGTCAAAATAAACTGTTGATAACAGATTTTTTTTTTACTTTTAAAGCCACATCTCGTACTTTTCACGGTTGTTTTCTTGCTTTTTTTTTTTTTTTTTTTTTTGAATGGAAGACATTTCAGTGAAATCTAAGCAACTTTGGGAATTTCAAATAAAAATAAAAAATAATCAGAACCTGTACAATAACACTAATGGCTAACTGTACAATTACTTGACAAACATTAATGAATTACACATATAAAATCTTTCCCAATGAAATTTAATTTTTATAAATATTTATATAAATACAATCGACCTTTCACAACTTATTTCTTTAAACAATGAACTACACATATAAATTCTTTAATTTTAATTTTTTTAAATTTAATTTAATTTATAATTTTTTTTATTTAATTTTTATAAATATTTGTAAAATATTTCTAAAACTTTTTTTCTTAAAACAATGAATTACAAATATAAAATCTTTAATTTTATTTTTTTTTAATTTAATTTTATTTTCATAAATATTTGTATAATATTTCTAAAACTTTTTTCTTAAAACAATGAATTACACATATAGAATCTTTAAATTTTAATTTTTAAAAATATTTGTATAAATACAATCAGTCTTAAGCTTTCGTAAAGTTTTTCTTAGATGCCCAATTACAGTTACCTATAGGAAGGCTTGATTGAATTGTAAAATGTCTTTGTATGATATCATACCTGGTGAAGGTTATTCCATAAACGTGTCGTGCGCTCTAAATTTGATGTCTACGTTTTTATCATATGACAGATACCGTGGGGCTTGATTGAATTAATCCTAAAAAAAAGCCACAACATAACAAAATAAAAGAATTTTCACAATCAGCAGTAAAAAACAATAAAATACCTATTTGTATGAAATAATGTAAACTTTCCCAAAACAAGAATAACCTGCCTTTTACATGTAGCATTGTAATATAAACATGAAATCTTTCAAAATGAACTATAGGTCATGACATTTGACCTCTTAAGACAATATTTACAAATATTCTAAACATGATAAAGTCATATAACATACAAAGTCAGCTTTGAAGTACATGTACATGTATTTTAAGAAAATATAACTTATAAATGTCACCTTAATCTGAAAAACCTGTGTTAAGTAAATAAAATTATATGAAAATCTACATGTTACATACATGTATGTATCGAGAGTAGTTTGGTTTACTTTATGGTGTTTAACACCACTTTCAATAATATTTCAGCTATATCGTGGAGGTCAATTATTTTGGTGGATGAAACCGGAATACCTGGAGAAAACCATCGACCTGTCACAAGTCACTGACAGACTTTATCACATAATGTTATATCGAGTACACCTCGCCATGGATGGGGTTCAAACTTACAACTTAGTGGTGATAGGCACCGATTGCACAGATAGTTGTAAATCCAACTACCTAATGCTTACGACCATGACGGCCCCTCTGTATCAAGAGTATACTGGCTTTAATACAACAGGAAAGATGGTCGTTGATTTATTGATGTTGCACGAGAGCAGATCTGAAGCTCTCGACGTCAGGTAGTGAATAACATTGATTGAAAATCTACAATTAAATTATTAAACTTTAAAATACATCTATAATAGCAGAATATTCATACAGAAAGCAAAAACAATAATCTCCACTTCCAAACTTGCAGAAAATGTTTTTTTTAAAGTCTGATAAATACTGAACATTTTGACTAAATTTCTGCGGATAATACAAGGCTTTTTACGGTATTCTATCATGTCTATGTAACCTACAGCTTTAATTTGTTAACACTACTGTCATAATTTCATTTTAGATACTATAAATTCTTTTCAGAAAGGAAAAAAATGGTTTATTTTTTGTTTGTTTGATAGAAATAAAAATTAAAAGGTTTCTTAAATATTAGTTTACAAATAAAAAAAAATGAAAAAAAATTCAACCAGGAAAATTTTTTTTTTTTTTTTGTCTGATACAAATAAAAACTTAAAGGTGTCTTAAATATTATATCATTTTACAAAATACAAAAAACAATGAAATAAAATTCAACAAGTAAAAAAAGCTGATATAAAACAAATCAGTTGAAATATTTTAAAAAATCTGGTTGAATGAGAAAATAAATTTACCGGTATTGTTTTATGCATGCAATTTTAAACATCATTTAATTCATATTTACATTCATCTACACAATTTATTAATTAGATTACCAGTGTACGGATTTAATTTTTCAGTTCATCACTAAAAATTTGAGACTGACTTTGAGAGAGGCTCAGTGGGCTGAGCCTGTGTCGCTCACCTTTCATTCTGCTTTGAGGAAACTTAATACAGAAACTTCCATACATGTAGATGCTTCCTACCAAGTTGTGGTTCATATGGCTAAGCAGTTTCAAAGGAGAATATTTTTTTTAGAAATCGACCAATCAGAAACGAGAATTGCATGTGATGGCCATTTTTACTAACCGATCGGGACGAAACGAGCAATCTTCATAGAGGACATTCCATAGATGCTTCCTACCAAGTTTCGGTGGTAGCCATGTTTGTTAACCGATCGGGACGAAATGAGCAATCTTCATAGAGGACATTCCATAGATGATTCCTGCCAAGTTTCGGTGGTAGCCATGTTTGTTAACCGATCGGGACAAAATGAGCAATCTTCATAGAGGACATTCCATAGATGCTTCCTACCAAGTTTCAGTTCATTTGGCCAAGCGGTTTCAGAGGAGAAGATTTAAAAATATCAGCCATTCAGAAACAAGAATTGCCTGTGGCAGCCACGTTTGGCAATGGATCATAACAAAATGTGTACTCTTTAGAGAGGACCTTCCATATATGCTTCCTACCATGTTTCAGTTCATTTGGCTGAGGGTTTTCAGAGGAGAAGATTAAAATGTGAAAAGTAAACGGATGACAGACGACAGACATCAAGTGATGGCAAAAGCTCATATTGCCTTTGGCAAGGTTTGCTAAAAAGAATATTAATATGTGAATACCTACTTGTAATGTATAGAATAAACATGTTACACTATATCGGCATTAGTTAATTTCTAAGGGAGATAATGGCAAGAGTTATCTTTCTTTTAACAGTTTAGGCAAGTTATCTTTCTTTTAACAAAAGAGAAGATTTTTTTAGAAATCAACCAATCAGAAACAAGAATTGCCAGTGATGGCCATGTTTGTTAACCGATTGGGACAAAATGAGCATTCTACATAGAGGACCTTCAATAGATGCTTCCTACCAAGTTTGGGTTCATTTGGCCAAGCGGTTTCAGAGGAGAAGATTTTTAAAAATCGACCAATCAGAAACACGAATTGCCTGTGGTGGCCATGTTTGTTAATGGATCGGGACAAAATGTGCACTCCTTAGAGAGGACCGCCCATAGATGCTTCCTACCAAGTTTCGTTTTTCATTTGGCCAAACAGTTTCAGAAGAGAAGAATTTTTAAAATCAGCCAATCAGATATAAGAGTCGCCTGTGGCGGTCATGTTTGTTAACGGATCGGGACGAAATGAGCAATCTTTACAGAGGACCTTCCATAGATGCTTCCTACCAAATTGCAGTTCATTTGGCCGAGAGGGTTTCAGAGGAGAAGATTAAAATGTGAAAAGTTAACGCACGACAGACGTCAAGTGATTGCAAAAGCTCACTTTGCCTTTGGCAAGGTGAGCTAAAAATACATAAATAATAATTATATATGATGACTCTTAATTGTACTTTGGAAAAAAAACCAGTATACAGACAAAACAAACAAAGACAGACACCAAGTGACAGCAAATGCCAGGTATGGCCAAGAAAAAACAAAAACAAACAGGAGTAAACTTTGGCACAACTAAAAAGCACTAAAATATATCTAAAATATAAGACCATATGTTACAACGTTAGTTGTTGTTTCCACAGACATATAATGAATACTCTGATGTCCACAGATTTGTACCCATTTTTCTTTACATTAAGATGAAATTAATGGAATTTGAAGAAAGTAAAAATGCTAAACATTCGTGGTTTCCACAGACGTATGCAACAAAGTACCGTTTTTTCTTAATATAATGACAAACTTAACAAAAATCTCAAAAACAAAAAATCTAATCAGAGGAAATAGACAAGATAATTGAATTTTCAGTCATTAATGCTCATCGTCGGTAACCCACAGTTCACCACACTCTGATACTCTCCACTCATCACCCGCAGGTCAATTGACAGAGAAATCTTCATAGTCATGAAATATTCACCTTGAATATGATTGTCTCCGTAGCACTTGGAGGAAGTGATTTATTAGCACTTTTATTACATTCTGCTCAACCAGAAAATTACTTTACACTACTTTGATACCTTATTTGAATAACAAACGAAAAAAATGGTTTTATATTAATTTTTTTTATTTTTGTGACCAACAGACTAACCATAATTTTGAGTAATTCCGGATCAGTTACCAAACAACTCTGAAACAAATATAATACAGTCGTTTCGAATCATGTCAATTCCGACCACGTTCCGTCTTTTTCTTTTCTTGACGTCTGAACAAATCAGCATGCGACTTCCGGTGTTTACGCTATTACTGTGACAACGTCAGCATATCATAGTCGTAGATGCGGTAGATTATAAGTAATTGTAATATGGAGACGCCAAGGAAACCGCTGAATACATACTGGTGTTCGGTACCTCACTATCTGTCTGATATCTGAAATATATACATAAAGGCAGATCGTTTCCCTTTGATGATACTGACAGCCGCAAATAAAGAAAGAAAACAAATTTAATTTTAAAAAAGTATTTGTCTCTGCATTGAAGTCTTTGATACAAATAAAATAATTTAATTGATATCTGTCTTTTACAGAAAATGCTAAGATTTTTTTAAGTTGAGGATCGAACGTTAAAACGGCACATATCGATTGGAGTTTTTGTTGTGTACATTGACACCGGAAGTTCAATGCCAATTAGTCCATCGAAATCATGTGATCTGGCGAACGAAAATAACAAAATTTTGATGGAACGGAAATGATTCGAAACAACCGTATTGTTCAATTAACCCATGGGTGATGAGTGGCGAGTTCAGTATCGTGATCAGCCGTGGGTTACGGACGGTGATTAATACTTCACAATGTGGAAAACATATGTTATATCTGACGATTCGACTTACCGACATATAAAAATCTCTGATTAATTAAATACACTGAGTAATGCAAGCCAATGCAATGGTTGAAAAGTCTAAACGGGGGGCGTCTGTAGTAACGACCAAGGAGAATAACATTGAACACATGGTCTACCAACATAAAAACAACAACAATCTGCAAAAATGCAAAGCCTTAATTACCTGCAGTAAAACATCATTATAATGTTCGAATCACTGCCAATCATTACACAGCAAATCACCCTAATGAAATATTATATCTCCAAGTTAAACAGGTCAACATTGCACAATATGGAATCGTAGAACATGATCTACTCCATTTAGTTTTTACTATAAATATCCATTTCGTCAAAGTTCAAAGTTCAGGTAATGATTCATGCCCAATGTCACACATGCAGGAGCATCTATTAAATTTAAAATAATGAAACTGTCTTGATTTCAACGTTAAAATACTCTATATAAAATAGTTAACAATTATTTGGATGGGAAGAAAACCATTTCAATCAAAATTTTCGCAAGATAAATGATTGAATTTATTGAGAAAAAAAATTCACTCTAAATACATCACTTTCAAAAACTGTTGAGGCCTGATTTAGTCTCAGAGGAAGCTAGAGTTCCCTGAGAAAATCAACAAGTGTCATTGAGAACCAAGTAACATTTCTCACTACTAGGTGACACTACTCACACCTTCCAGAAATGTGTCGTGCACACTAAATTAGATACATGTATCTACCTTTTTATTACATTTAGCCATTTATGTACAATGTAACTATATGCTATACGTGAAAGGATAGAGGTTACATAAAAGACACTTGATCTCATTAACCATGTAAAACATTAGAATACAATGTCCTTACTAGCTAGAAAGAAATGGAGAGGTGCAGCACCCTACCCTCAGAACCATGTGCCCCTTCCCCTAAGTCCTTCTCTGAGCACTTCTTCATAATTACAATGTGACTATATGCAATTACTAATTAAACAGTTACACCCATGTCTAGTGTCAACTTTATGAAACATCATAAATTCATTTCATTTCTTCTCAATGTATATAATATCCATGGTAACAATATGAACAGTAGCAATAGTAGTCAGAATGTCCTATTCAACAACAACCTAACACACTAACGTGACCTCCTGTATGCGCCCCTCTACATTTTGTATTTTCAGATCCTAGCTTGAACACTGGAACGGAACACCACATCTTTTCCAATAAAAGAAACGAAGAAGTCACAAATATTATTACAGAAGGCAATGTACATTGTTTGAAACTTGTAGAAATTTGACGGAACGGAAAAAAAAACATTTCCCCACATGAATTACGATATCGGAAGTCTTAATCTCCGAGAGTGAAATTTGACGGAATGGAAAAAAAATATTTCCCCACATGAATTACGGTACGATATCAAGTCTTAATCTCCGCGAGTAAAGTAAGACATGATACCAATGTCCTTCAGCTGTTGATACACGGTATCGTCCCAGCCCTTGTTAGCTGCAGGATTAATGGGACTTGGATGTGTAATCCTCTCCACACGGATTTCATTGTTTCCCTGATTTTTAAGTACTGACTGCACCCTGGATTCTACAAATTTCCCTATACAAACAATAATTTTAACTTGTAGTATGTTGATTGTTTCTACCAACGCCATGTCACACGCCTGATTTAATGCATTCCTCTGATCTGCTCTTAACTCTGGGGGAGTGATGTTTCTACCTGTCGGTGACATAAAGGCTAGTGGGCATAGATTGTGTACAAAGCAGTGTCTAAAGAAGACTTCAGGAGTTCCACAGACTTTACGGAAGAATCCCCAAAAACGACCTCCACTGACCTAAGAATAGAATAAAATATTTGTTAACAAATATAGGTAAATGACTTTCCATGTTTCTCACTTCCTCTAAAGTTTAACCCCTACTGACCTAAAATAAAATAAATAAATTTGTTATCACATGAATTTCATATCAAATTGTTGATTACCAACTCAATTCTGTCTCTGGATTATTAAAGTTCTAGTATTCAGGATTCTCCATTTTACTGTACACAAATCTATATATACAAGGGGGCTATGGCACTTAACACCACTTTCATCAATGTTTCAGTTATATCGTGGCGGTCAGTTTTATTGGTGGAGGAAAACAGAGTACCCGGAGAAAACCACCAACCTGTCGCAAGTCACTAACAAACTTTATCACATAATGTTGTATTGAGTGCACCTCACCCTGAGTGGGATTCAAATTCACTACTTTAGTGATGATAGGCACTGATTGCACAGGTAACTGTCAATCCAACTAACATATGATAATGACCATGACGACCCTTATATAAATAGGGAATTTACATTCATGAATGAAGTAGTAAATGTATTCCAGCATATGTACTCCAAGTGTATCAACGATCATACTCTCAGGTCGGACATATTCCTCCCAAAATGTTCAACAAATTTGAGAGTCAACACTCTCCAAGTCCGACTATTTGGTCGGACATCGTGGTCGGACGTGAGAGTGGATATTTAAAGATTTTTTTTACATTTCTCGAAGTGAACATGTCAAACATTTTGTGATCGATGCGTATTTGTAAGCGTACTTTCTTTCCAGTATGTAGAATGTCCGGGTACGTAAATACCCTAGTGTATTTATACCTTGCACAATATATAACTGAAATATTGTTGAAAAGTGACGTTTAAACACCCATAGCCTCATATAAATTATTGCAATAAAATATCGATTAAGTAACGAAATCGATATAAATTATTTTCCAGTATTTTTAGTATAAAAAGCTTGTTCTACACGTTTACTGTGAGATGTATTGCAACCACGTGCACATGCTCGTGTTTGATGGAAGGCTATAGCTATATTTAGATATTTTGTGATAATAATTTTATATTGTAAATCGATCTACCCTGTGATTTTTTTCAACAAGATACATTTTTTTATAATACAGGGGTATATATTTTATTATAAAATACAATATTGAACTGATTTTCGCTAACACTTCAATCATTGAATATTGATTTTTTCGGATGTTGAATATTTTATCCCCAGAATTGCACCCCCTGTTAGTATACTTTTATTGCTTTATTTAAAAAAAATAACATCAAGAACATCGATGATACGAGTCTTCTTATTCAGAAATAAACCTACAGCAAAATAAAGGTATACATTTTTTGTACTGTAAACAAAATCGTCATTTTTATCTAGACTTATCGTCCGAAAAATACGGTACTCCTCAACTATACTATTTTGGATTAGGTGATGGGAATTAGGTGCCATCATCAAAATAAAAATTAAAAAAAATTATTTTATGATAAAGATGGCTGATTAAAATTGTTTGTCATGCATTAGCTGTCAGTTGTAATATACAGGAAGAGCCCCTACTGTGAAGCCATCTATTTTGAGATGCCATTCAATGAAAATAACAACCTGACCATATTGTTAAATAAGAATAAGAATTAGATAAGAAATTAAAATTTATAGAAGGCAAGGATTTATATAATTAACACATTAAGTCACATTTCATTTATTTAGCTTGGGTCAGTTATCAATTGAAAAGACAAAAATGGTTTTAAAAAAAATCTGTCTAATAAGTATTTACCTAAATAACGATATCATGACATATAATAATTTCTCACCGTAAATGTATTTATTTTATTAAGATATTTATACACATATATAAGAAAAAAGATATAAATTTATTTTTTAAGTACAAATGAATTGGAAGACGGCTTGAAAATCGAAAACGCAAAATAGTTATCTATGTTTATAAGTCTTAGTAAAAGGAGTCTTGAGCAACGGTTTTTTTTCACACCTGTGATAGGTGTATTTGTATATCATGAATGCACGATGCGACGACCTGCTGAGATGGGTGATGTTTTGACAGGTAAACTGTAAAAAAAAACATAGAATACACTAATAAAATATTATTTCACCTATATCAGGACTCCGCAGACGGCCAATTTTCAAGAAAAAAAACCCCAGGATTTATGGATTGATGACCCATTCGCCATAAACAAAATAAAACTTAAATTTTACTAATTAATTATAATCCAAATTTGCCTTTAAAGAAATAAATGTATAAATTAGAATTATTTACCCGGGTTCGTTCGCCCTACATTTGGCAAACACGTAAAAGAGCAAATGCACCCAATATCGTAAACCGGCAACTGTCTGCAGCAAGTGAAAGGGCCTTGGCATCGATTGTCGCGAGTACATAAGGTACATATTAATATTCACTTCTAGTGCATTTAAAACATGGGTACTGCATGTTAATACATTTTATTCATGGATATTATTGTATATATCGCCCGTGACAGCCGTTAACATATCTATACTTTCCGTACTGTACATCACTCATTTACTTCAGCTTTACTAAGATACGCATGTTTCTTTATGCATGAATTTATTGGTTAGCAGAATTTGGGGACGTTTCCTGTTTACAGTTTAACTATCTGAGAGTGGAGATTCTCATTCCGACCTGGGAGGATTTTGTCGGACAATTTTAAGAGTGAAGTCTGATAAAACTCTGTATCCGACCTGAGAGTATGATCGTTGATACACTTGGAGGGATCTGTATATCTATTATCTAGTGATGGTGAGAAATTCAAATCTCACTTTTACTTCAACATGATGCTCAATGTAATAAAGAATTCTTTTCTAAATTTCATTATTCCTTGACCTTTTGGTTGACTTATCTACTATGTAGTTGAAAGGTCAAAATCCTACCTCAGATCTGTGACAATCTAAACCTGTGATACATCTTTTAGGATGTTCTCTTGCTGGTTTCTGTACATTTCCTCTGATTCTAAACCAGTCCCGTACAGCAGAGACCTCACCAAATGGCACCTTAAAATGTTAACATAATAATATTAGATGTTACATGTACCGTATATTAAACTTCTGAAAGTGGTACAATTCAAAACATACAACAGATTATATTATTTTTTTGTATCTTTCAGAGCAATATATTTTTCCCCATGAAATTTAACAAAATAATTTTTTACAGGCATTATGCCTCAACAAAATCATTAATTTAATCCATCTAAGAATAAAATTGCAAACATTGTTTTGCTTTGTACACCTTCGCAGACAACAAAAGAAACCATGATGAGTGCCACAAGTGGAGCAAGAACTGCTCACCCTTCCGGAGCACCTGAGTCCCCATTTTTAGTGGGATTCATGTTGCTCGAGCTTTACATTTGTAGTTTTGTATGCAATGTTTTGTAGATCTCTGTTTGTTCTTTTGGTCATTGTGTGTTCCTGTCCTTCGATTTACGGCTTCTGGTATCTTCAAACATTTCTTAATTATGTCCCTTGTAGCAACTGTACAATACGGAAAAAAATACAGCTTCAGATGGAGCAATACAGAAAATTATGACTTCTGGTTGAATAATATACAAAAAAAAACAATGAATGACCAAATGTTGAAAATGAACTTTTTTCATCATGTTTATTTGGATTAAAATTATACAAGTACAACTCTGTATAATTAACAGGGATGTTAATTAAAGTCAGGTGAACAACTGGGACAAGAGATTTTTTAATCACTTATTCAAGTACAATTTTTTTTTTACAACAATGTTAAAAGTGGGGTTTATCTGCTTCTGTTTCACAATTTAAATCACCTATATACAAGTACAGTAACTAACTTTTTCGAAGTCATTTTGCATTGCATGGTCATGTATTTTATATAATTCTGGAATTTTCTTTAGTTATATATGTATATGTTTATAAATAGCATGTATACATATAATATGTACATGTATATAAATAACAATATATACTCCATCAAACAACTGCATTTTAATTTAGCAGCTAATATCCTACTTTTATTTTTTATCCTTATGAAAAAGGTACAGTCTTTCACAAGTCAGTTAAAAATTCTCAATGAAAGATTAAAATGCAATATTTCTGAAATTGATAATAAAACTCATATTTTAAAGACATTAAGATTGAATGATATGAAAAAAATGGTATTTCCATGTCTAACAAAGTTCAGTAATTCAGTTTAACAAAAAACATGTCATACTGCCATTAGTGCAAAATGTATCTTATATTAGGATACAACCGTTATTGGATATACTTACTCCGTTCTGAGACATTCCAAATGGTCCTGGATTCATAGCAAGGAAAAGAACAGTTTTATCAGATGTACAGAATGATTTCAAGAATTTAAGATGTGTTTCAAATGCATAAACTAACGGATTATAAATATGTGAAACAGGTTCACCGAAGCTTATCATCTTTAAATGCTGACATAATCTCCTCTCAGCTTCCAAAAATAAACGACATTTGGCATTCATAGATTCATCAGCAATAAAATTAAATATTGTCACAGGTTTCAATAGATCAGGTGTAGCGTCTTTTGTGGAATTACTAGATAAAGTATCGCTTGAGTTGTAATTTTCATTGTCACAACTATTTGATTCAGTTTTAATCAACTCCTTATGATCACCTTTATCTTTGCCACTGGTTTTAACACATTTACCACCAGAATTTGAAGGAATTGCAACTTCATCCCACATGTTACAGAGTTCATAATCGCAATCTTCAACATCTCCTCTCATTTTCTTAGCCCTTTTGGATGTAGATGAAGGTTTTCTCCTCTTCAGAATCATAGAATCTAGATCCTCATACTCATTTTCATCCTCACCCAATGATAATTGTGGATTTTGAAATGATTTGCCATAAAATTCCTCCGATTTCACATTGGGATACATGCCATATTGTTGATATGAATTAGGTTGTTGATGATTATAGTACTGGAGAAAATTCATTGATGCAGATGTTGGTGGCATATTATTCATAAACTGGTATGGATTATATTGGGAATACATTGGATGACTGGCCATATTGTTGGGATAATATGAACCATGATTCGATGTTGGTGGTTCTTCAGTTTTTATTGGATCCTTCCACATTTGTGACATTTCATTTAGTTTGTGACTATAAAAATTGTCACTATTTTGAGCAGCAGTACTATTTCGCTGACAAGATTCATAAGTATTATTTTCACTTTTCATTTCTAGATGATCACCATTATTACTTTGCATTTGAGGATAGTTCATAAAGTTTGCAAAACTTGGTAGACATTCTTTATAATACAATGACTGCTTATCAGATCTTTCATTCTGTCCTGCAGTGCAAGGTTTTGGTTTAGATTCAGTACAAGACAAATCTAAAGCAGTTGAAGATTGCGCAGTATCAAAATAAAAATTATGATTCTCCGTCTGCACTGGTCCATGTCCATGTCTATTCATGGCATGAATTTCTGCTTGATGTGGTCTATTTAGCATATGACTTTCATGTGGATGTGGCCTATTCATGCCATTTTGACCATGGAAGAATGATTGGAAAGAAGGCAATCCAACATTTGCATTATGTTGTTCTGGGTTCATAATGACGTTTTATAAGAAATATGGAACAAAATAATTATTTGTATGATGATTAGCAGCAGTAAAAAGTTTGGCATATGTCTATAATGTCAACAGAAATAAATGTTTTTATTTTTCTGAAATATAATGTATGCAAAAGTCAACACGATCTCTTTGTTGTGTTTTTATGAATCACAGCTGTAGAAAGCATTTAATTTCACAATCTGCTATGTCAAGCAACAAACATTATATCGGTATAAATAGTACATGGGTGATAGCATGTTAACTCATGCATCACTATGGTATAAACAGTCAAATTTTGATTATCATAATCAGCATGATGTGAATCATTGACATCCTCCATTTTGTCTCCATCACATGATCAGGGAGGCATTATTTTACATCTATATGAATTTAAATTAATCAATCTATTGGCTTATCTATGTGCATCTTTTCAAGCAAAAAAGGATCATAGATAAACGGCTTGTTTACTATATTAACATTTTTTTAAATACAGTACACCATGTTTTCAAATTTTGATTAATTTGTCGTGACAAGTACTTCTCCCAACCGGAAGTGAAGTCTATATCAGCTTCCGGAACTAACAAAACAGACGAAGAAATACTGTTTCTATCACAAAGAAGACAAAATGAATAGACTCTTTGGAAAAGGAAAAGAAAAACAACCTCCACCAAATCTTACAGATTGTATTTCAGGTGTACGTTACAAAAAAAATGTAAAATTGTCGTGTCAAATGATCAGAATTTGACAAAAAGGAAGTTGTATATGGGTGATTTTCAAAAAAATGAAGACTTTTCATTTTCAGAGAATAATTTGAATATTAAATGATATGAAAGAAAGGTAAATATCTTATAACAAGCACAATGGTAACAGTTATCTTCATGCAAAGTGTCATGGAGATTGCTCTTCCGGTTAAAAAGTTATCCTCTTAAAAACGGGTGAGTCTAATCGAAGAATAATGAAGAAAAGAACCTCAAACTACTATTTGTGTTGTTTTATGTGTTATTTATAACAATATTATGCATTTAATAATAATTTTGAATACAAAAATAAAACAAAAATAAGAAAAACAATATAGTATAGCAAATATTATCACTTCTTTTCCCAATCGCGGCGATTTGCAGGTCCACATGACGCCGTCATGAGGAAAAGAAGCCATAACATACGATTTACATAGTTTTAATTGTTATTTATATGAAAATCTGGATTTAATAATCATTTTCTTTACTTTACTACAAAAACAAATTGTCTAAAACGATATATTTTAGCAAATATTATCATTGTTCTTCTTTTCCCAATCGCGGCGATTTGCAGATCGACATGAAGAAAAGAAGTCATAATCTACATTTTACATAGTTTTAAGTGTTATTTACATGAAAATCTAGATTTAATCATCATTTCCTTTACTTTATTACAATTTTTTTTTATTTAAAACGATGTATTTTAGCAAATATTATCATTGTTCTTCTTTTCGACTTTTCTGATATTTTTGTTTTTCTGGTGTATAAGTAACGAAGTAAAATCGGTAAACGTATGAATATTATCCGGGGTTAACTATTGTGGCCAGACACCACTACGATAATGTGGTTCTGCTATTTATGTCGTTTTAAATGCTACCTATAGTAGAATTATGTATTTAATCATCATTTTGACTATAGAAATAAATAATGATAATAATAAAAACGATATAGTTTGGCTAATATTATCATTGTTCTTCTTTTCCCAATTGCAGCGATGTGCAGATCGACATGAAGAAAAAAGTTATAATCTACGTTTTACATAGTTTTAAGTGTTATTTACATGAAAATCTGGATTTAATAATCATTTTCTTTACTTTATTTAAAACGAAATATTTTAGCAAATATTATCATTGTTCTTCTTTTCCCAATCGCGG
Organism: Bathymodiolus brooksi; assembly: GCA_963680875.1. Lineage (NCBI taxonomy): Eukaryota > Metazoa > Mollusca > Bivalvia > Mytilida > Modiolidae > Bathymodiolus > Bathymodiolus brooksi. The sequence continues at coordinate 47,023,942 of OY804584.1, forward strand.
CGATTTGCAGATTGACATGAAGAAAAGAAGTCATAATCTACATTTTACATAGTTTTAAGTGTTATTTACATGAACATCTGGATTTAATCATCATTTTCTTTACTTTATTACAATTTTTTTTATTTAAAACGATGTATTTTAGCAAATATTATCATTGTTCTTCTTTTCGACTTTTCTGATATTTTTGTTTTTCTGGTGTATAAGTAACGAAGTGAAATCGGTAAATGTATGAATATTATCCGGGGTTATTTATTGTGGCGATAACGTGGTTCTGCTATTGATGTCGTTTTAAATAAAAATATATAAAGACAATATTATCTCATTTCTTCTTTTTCCGATCGTGGCGGTTTGTATAAGTTCCTTCGAAGAACAGATGTATAGTTATAACTTACAATTTCCATACTTTTAAGACTTTTTTTTTTAATGCAATTATGGATTTAATAATAATTGTGGGTACTTTATTACAAAAAAATAAATAAATATATTTACAATTCATTCACATTATACAATTTTTAGCTGAATTTTCAATTTGCAACATAAAATGGGCATTAAACAGTCTAAATGTCTGCTGGTATTCTTTTTATTAGCTGTAAGGTGACAGATGCCAAAGAAGCCATAACACTTTTGTTAAAAACAATTTCCTAATTAGTCTAGACAATATATACAGTTTGGGATTCTAATTTGAATGTTCTATTTAGAAATATTCTTATTTCTTAAAGTGCAGAATATTTAAAATCGTTTTTATCGTCGTTCTATTTAGAAATATTCTTATTTCTTATAGTGCAAAATATTTAAAATCGTTTTTATAGTCGTACTATTTAGAAATATTTCTTATTTCTTATAGTGCAAAATATTTAAAATCGTTTTTATCGTCGTTCTATTTAGAAATATTCTTATTTCTTATAGTGCAAAATATTTTAAATCGTTTTTATCGTCGTTCTATTTAGAAATATTCTTATTTCTTAGTGCGAAGCCGAATATTTAAAATAGTTTTTATCGTCGTTCTATTTAGAAATATAAATAACACTAATAACTATCTAAAACGTAGATTATGACTTCTTTTCTTCATGTTGATCTGCACATCACTGCGATTGGGAAATGAACAATGATAATATTAGCCAAACTATATCGTTTTTATTATTATTATTATTTATTTCTATAGTCAAAATGATGATTAAATACATAATTCTACTATAGGTAGCATTTAAAACGACATAAATAGCAGAACCACGTTATCGCCACAATAGATAACCCCGGATAATATTCATACGTTTGCCGATTTCACTTCGTTACTTATACACCAGAAAAACAAAAATATCAGAAAAGTCGAAAAGAAGAACAATGATAATATTTGCTAAAATATATCGTTTTAAATAAAAAAAATTGTAATAAAGTAAAGAAAATGATGATTAAATCCAGATTTTCATGTAAATAACACTTAAAACTATGTAAAACGTAGATTATGAATTCTTTTCTTCATGTCGATCTGCTAATCGCCGCGATTGGGAAAAGAACAATGATAATATTTGCTAAAATATATCGTTTTAAATATATTTTTTTTTGTAATAAAGTAAAGAAAATGATTATTAAATCCAGATTTTCATATAAATAACAATTAAAACTATGTAGATTGTATGCTATGGCTTCTTTTCCTCATGACGGTGTAATGTGGACCTGCAAATCGCCGCGATTGGGAAAAGAAGAACAGTGATAATATTTGCTAGACTATATCGTTTTTCTTAATTTTTATAATTATTTTTGTATTCAAAATGATTATTAAATGCATAATATTGTTATAAATAACACATAAAACAACACAAATAGTAGTTTTGGGTTCTTTTCTTCATTATTCTTCAATTAAACTCACCGCTTAAAAACTGGTCAAATCACAGGGGCTTGTTACGATTTTTATTTTTTTTTCGAGTACTCTAAAAACCACAAGGGAGGAATCTAAAATGTCAAATTTTCATACACCACTTTTTCAAAATAGTTTTGTATCGGTGTCTTGACCTCATTCGCCATAATATCAGTACTAAATTGAACTTAATAAATATATTTTTGATATTTCGATTCCTTTTTGTCATCATCTTTACCTATCTGCAACTTTAAAGCAATACTTCACAGAATTTGCACTGGCCTAATCCTCCCTCAATCATGTTTACATGTCAATACCGGCTGAATTTATACGTCACGTGTGATTTGATTGGTCGGTTATTTTTAGGTAAGGATTGCAAAGAATGTGTTGATTGGTCAGTGATTTTGCATTTTTTACCTAGCTAGAACACTGTTGTGACTGAAATGAATACGATCACAAGGAGTCAATGATATGTCCAGAAAAATAAACAGGAAGTTCGAAAATCCCCCCCCCACCCCCCTTTATTTTTTGGCTTGCAATACCGGTACCAGATTTCAAGTTGTTTGCATAGAACGGGATTTAAAGCGATATATATTGTATTTATTACTTTCATCAGATCAAAATCTATCTAAAATAAACAATCATTTATACATGTATTAACTATATGAGAGGAAAAAAATGAGAATTTCAGACTTTCAACTCTTACGATAGTAAACTGGGGGTTAACAAATTACCTAAAAATAACCGACCAATCAAATCGCACGTATGAATTCAGCCCGTGTTGACATGTAAACGTGATTGAAGGAGGATTAGGCCAATGCAAATTCTGTGAAGTATTGCTTTAAAGTTGCAGATGGGTAAAGATGATGACAAAAAGGAATCGAAATATCAAAAATATATTTATTAAGCTTCAATTTAGTACCAATATTATGGCGAATGAGGTCAAGACACCAATACAAAACTATTTTGAAAAAGTGTTGTATGAAAATTTGACATTTTAGATTCCTCCCTTGTGGTTTTTAGAGTACTTGGAAAAAAAATAAAAATCGTAACAAGCCCCTGTGGTCAAATTTGTCAGGAGCATGACGTTTTAGCGTGACAAACTTTAAATTGCCTTAACTTACCTTGATGATAACAAAAATGAAATAAAAAATATATTAAAGAAAGATGGTATTCTATAATTTGGTACCATTTTACTTCAAATATCTAGATGTTTTGTGACCCTATGATTTTGCAACAAAAAATTATTCTATTTTTTAAATTAGTGTATGTGAATAAATTTAACTTGGAAAATTGTACAAATGTCAAATTAAACCTTAATAGTTTTTCATTGTTGAGACTAATTAGTTCAGAAAAGTCAAAAAATGTTGTAAAAAAACATTAGTTATAATAATTTAATAGTATTAGACTGGATGAATATGATAGTTGTAAAATTGGGCTTGCGTAAGGAGAGACACAAAAAATGTCAGGAGTGTGACATTTTATCTTAGTTGTATAGTACATTTTGTACTATGTTGTATGCTTTAATAGTTCTCAATTTTCTTTATTTTCCAAAAGCTCCAGACCCAATCAAAGAAAAAAGTTGGAAATAGCTCGGATATATGACATATTATAGCTAGGAAATCAAAATAACTAATGTCAGGAGTGTGACACTTTTAATAGGCATATCTTTTAAATAAAAAAAATAATAAACCATGCTTCTACAAACTTCCACAATGTTTTCAATTTAATTACATATAAACAATAAGTAATAATTATAGTATTTTTGTATATTGAATCTAAATGAAAAGTTGATGTATGTTGCTTTAGATACACAGAATACTTACTTTAATATATCTTGCCTTTCATAAAACATTTTCATTCTTTTGATATAGCATTTTTGAAAATTTATCAATAATTTTTCATTCAACAGTAATATGTCACACTCCTGACATAAAAACATTAAATGTCGATTGCAATTGCAGTAGGAAGTTTTTTTGCAGAGTAAATTATTGAGAAACATGGGGAAACTAATTTGAAAACCACTAAAAAGTAATTTTATACTAAGAAAAGATGATCTATTACTAGTTTCAATAAATTTCAAATCCATTTTAACCATTTTTGATGAGATAAATTCCTAAAGGGCAAATAATTAGCACACTAATCATTAGAAAAAGCAAAAACATAATTTTGAATCTTCTTTTAATATTTACTGTTAACTGTAAGAAATATAAGCTTTTGAAGAAATAAAACTTTTAGTTTGGAAAGAATAAGTTGGTTATATTATTTTCAGCTCGACAGGTTTATTTTCGAGAGGGAGTCAGGAGTGTGACAATTTTATTTAAGAAATAGATTATTTTGTAAGCATATAGCCTCCATAAAACTGCTTGTAATTGTCTCAGGGAATTATTTAATTCTCAATAAGCACTATACTCTTGAAAAGATGTATAAATGGTTGAAAATTGAGTTGTCATTTTTTATAATTATGATCATATTACTTAGAATATGATAAAATATGATTGAAATAACATCATAACAATGCAAAAATGAAATATATTCAAGGGAAACTTTTTTCAGTCAAAATAGATTATGTACTACTACTTAAAAAAGTTATTGTGACCAACAATGATTGCATTTAGCTTGATATTTGGTGTATTTATCTTTTAGAAAAATGTGTCAGGAGTGTGACAAAACATAAAAAAAATGGACAGTATTTTCATTTGGTTACCTCTAGTTTATGCCACCAATGATCAACTTAACTTAAGTTTTGTTATATTTATTAGGCATATATAAATAATTGATTTACAACTATTAAGCCTCATTAGATCATATTTTTGATGCTTGTATGAAAATTTAATTACCAGATTTGTTTTAAAATATACAGTAAATATAGTGTTTCTTTGATATACTGAAACTGTTTTCTCATGATATATACAAAGTTTGGTACCAAAATGTGCCTATTTCATATCATTATCAAATGGAAATACCATACCTGTTAACCCTCCCCATTTTCGCAGGAATCTCCCGCGTAAGAGCCTTATCTCTCGCATGGACTGTGTCTCATGCGCGGGAGACATTAATCTCCCGCACGGTCTCCCCCCCAACAAAAAAATCAAGTACAATAAAATCTTGACCTACATTTTGCGATCAATATTTCTGGAAATTCCCCATTTGGAACTCCTGCGCTGATGAAAAACGCCGGGAGATACGAATGGTAAAGGTGTTTAAATGATATCCGGTTATTGATCTGTTTGACACCTTTACAGGTAAATTGGGTCATGGAGATTAATTAAGGTGTTGATGATTATACAACAATTATCCACTGATTGACAGTTAATTGGGGATAAGGAAGTGGGTTTGTGGCACACGCTTAGATGATTAGAAGTGTGATAGTGGCAATTAAAAATAGTTATAAAGCGTTGTGCAAACAGGAGTCAGACAACCTTTGATACAGAGGAAAACTTCTTATTTCGATCAAACGTGCAATGAATTCATCTTTGTTTGAGTTGTTATGGCTTGTTTGGGACCAAAGTCGATCAAAGTATTATTTAAGGACTAAGTTCCAGGATGGAATTGATAAACCACAAAAATGCCAAAACGTATGCTATCACCCAACGCACCAGCAGCAAAGTGACTTTTTAATTTTAGTGCTCTATGACTTTATTGTTCAGAGCATTCTGTCTTCATTGTTATTGCTTTGTTATAACCTTATGATTATGAATGATTATGAATAAATTATAAATACAGTTTTTATCCTTCATTCATCATATGAAACACTACTAATAAGACAGAAATGTAAACAATATATATTGAAATGGGATGCAGTTGGTTCAATACTGAAACAAACAAAAAGAAAACATCAATTACATTGTAACAATAAAAACATGCATCAAATACATCAATAAAAAAATCTCCAGTTATGAGACCAAATCTCCAGCCAAAAATTTACAAATCTCCAGTTGTAGCATAGCAACTCTATCACATGTATGCAACTACAAGGTACAATTTTGTGCGCTTAAAGGCGACACACAAAATCTCCCCGTTAGAAGAGTTGGTAGGGGGGAGATCTCCCCCCTAGCAGTTCCCAGAGATTAACAGGTATGAAATACCATACCCAAAAGAAAATGATACCTCTGAGGAGGTAAGTCTGTATTTGTTATCATTTTAACACTTTGTAGCTAATAAAAGTTGAAAAATTGTTTGTCTTCATATATTGCACTGAGCAACTGAATCTGAAAAATATATCATATTGACATTATTTTACAACCAAAATTATGTCAATTTGTCCAATTTGAAATTTCACCCTCTATGTCACACAAAGTCTTCATTTTTTTGAAAATCACCCATATCTGTATTGAATCATGAATGGTAACAAAACTAACATTACTAACAAGACAGTTCGGCACCCGTTGAAAAAGACAGTTTGGCACCAAGACAGTTCGGTATCAGGACAAATCGGCACCACATTTTCTTTCAAACAAACGTGAAATGCAATCAAAAACATAATTGATTTAAATATTCCTTAAAAGAAGCCATTATTAACTCTTAATTAAGTTTAGATCAAAAGCAGTGATCAAATGTTTACAGCTTGTGTTTGCATTGGTGATTGTTTGATCTTTAAACATATAATGAAAAGAAAATTACTGTGTATGGATTTTTATTGTTTTTAGAATCCATACCACTTCCTAAAGCGTGTGCAAGCCATATTGAGAAAATTTTGGTTTTATTTGTCTTTTACGCTTGCCAAATGTGACAAAAGCATTGGTTGTAGAGGTGAAACGATACACCAAATTTTCGATGAACCGCGATATTTTCGTCTAGTTCGATTTTCGATTCATTTGATCCGTATTTCGGTTCGGATTCGGTCTGTAATGTTCTGGTAGTTAGAATGACTTTTTTGGCAAATGAAATTATGTTTTGCAAATTATGTTTGTTTATCGTACAAAGTTAACATGACTACGTCGGAAAACGCTGAAGAACTTGAAGTGGCAGTGGAGCTACAGGGCAAACCCAAATTAATAGATCCACCTGCTTCCCTTAGGTCAGCAGTTTGGAAATATTTCGGCTTCCCGAAGTTGACAAATCGATAAAAATATGCTTTGCAAGTGTTAACAGTTTCGTACAAAATAGGAACAACAAGTAACATGAATAAATAAACTTGAGTTCTGAGAGCAGACTTGGGGTCATTTACTTTCTAATGTAATCGATTACATTTCAATTACTTTGCAATTTTCATGATTACATTACATTACGATTACATTACTGATTACATTTAATGTCATGACAACCAATATATTAGTGTTTTTATGTTATTTTGTCTCATATACATCTGTCCAATTTCTCCTTTTTTTAATGTATTTCTTACTCAGAACAATGAATTACAATTTAGTTTTTATGTGATCATTACATGCAATAAGATACAGTACATTGTAAATTATAAACAGCTATTCTCATTTTCCTTTTTTCATAAAATAAGTTGTGTCTTAATAACCTATTACTATGACCAATATTCATACCATCTTATACTATTAGTAAATACTATAACATACATTTGCACATTTTAATAATATCAAATAATTTCAAACATCCTGTCAAAATTTTATTGTGGATAATAAACTAGCAGTTAACCTGAGCCACAGATAAGATTTGTAATTAAGGTCTTATTTATGACACCAAATTATGTAACAATCATCATTACTAAATTTCACACCATTTCCATGCATGTCCTTTATATATAATTCAGAAGATAAAAAAAAACAAAAGTCATTCTGATTCTAAAAATTTGCTTAAATATATGCATAATTTCTCAGTCTAAATATAAAAATTAAATTTTTATAATTAATTTATGTAAATAGGTTTAATAAAATATAAAATTTTAGAGCTGTTTTCACTGAAATTTTGAAACCCCAAAGAAACTAAAATTGAGATATTATTTGTTTGGATATCAAGTCTTTGAAATCATACTTAATATTTTTTGTACTTGTGATAGTTTTGATTGCAATTAAATATAGAAGAATATCTTTTGATCATGTTGTGATTGCCACTTTATTTTAATAGAGTTTTTTTTATGAATGTTTAACAATTGAATTTCATAACATATTTTTTTATTTAGATGTCAATAAACTTTATATGTTCTCTAGTAAACCATTCTACATTATTCTTTAAATAAATTCCATGAAGAAAATTCATTTACATAAATCATACATTAAATATCTAAGGAGATATATGTTTCAGTTAAGACAAAATAAGTCAAAATGATGAAAAGTAATCTAAATGTAATCAGAAAGTAATCATGATTACAGGGTCAAAATGAATGTAATCGATTACATTATGATTACATGTAATCTAAAAAATGGCCAATTACAGATTATATACGATTACAAATTACAATTACCCCATGTCTGTCTGAGAGTTCATTAAATATTGCAAAACAATGTAAACAGGTTTATATTTCTACATTTCACATAGGGTTGTACCAAGCAAAAGTGTCTGGGGGTGGGTGTTTACAATAAGTGTACCAAATTCAATTCTTTGAAAGACCCCTTTGCCATTTATTTTATTTGGAACAGCCCCAATTATAGTTCGTGTAAGGAACATATAAATAACACACAGAGATTAATAGCAAACATAATCTATGCAAAAAATCTGACAACACTGAAAATGAAGACCAAACGACTTAGTTTCTACTTAAAATGTATCGTATCATGACCCTTGTATCGCGATGCGCATCATATCGTAAGGTAGGCATATCGTTACAGCCCTAGTCGGTTGGTAGAGCCGGCACCAACCCCTCAACCACCTTATTTATTAAAATGAGACGGAGGCTTTGTCGTCTTTCTTCCAGTGTTTCTAACTCTAGTTCTTTTCTCATTTTCGCTATACACCCCCTTTCTCTGCTTCTATAATCCCTTTTGATGAAGTTGTATTTTTATTATTTTAATGTCTACTGTCATCATGACCATTCACTATCGAGTCACTGTCACAATTATTAATAGATTGATTTCCAGCCGTTTTGACTCCAAGTAGTTAAGAACCCAGTCACTGAAACCTAGTATTGTTCCTACCCCAGATTGAAAGTCGTTCCGGACTGAAACAGCTAAGTTAATGTCCCAATTTATAATCTGGTTGCAATTTGGCTCTCAGATTCATTTTTTGCTTTCATACTTCTTCCATCCAAAGGACTAGGAATGATAGTAAAATATGGTCTTGAGCCAAGAGTCAAATCTCAACAAGATTATACCGGTCACACAATGAAAAAGAATTGATATGATTATTATGGTTAAAAAAATAAGCTTTATTTAGAGTCGGAAAGAATCAAATAATAATAATAACACAAGCTCTAGATAAATATACTGGTCAGCGTAGTTGTGTATTTCATGTTCATTTTCAAAGTTTTTTATTTGTTATTATTTTAATTTATCGTCGAAATGCAAGGTTTTGACCATAAGAGCAATTTCCTTTTGCAAGTTCTGCAAGATTTTTTTGCGGAAATTTCAAATGACTATTTACCAAATCTGTCATTCTTGTTAAGGATTGATAGCGATCAGTGCAGAAGAGGTCACAATATATATGTTTGAATGGAAATCGTAAATTGAGTTCACAGATTTTACAAATGTAATCAAATTTAAAAAATCTTCAAACATGTCAAATACAAATGTAATCAAATTTAAAAAATCTTCAAGCATGTCAATATTGATTGTTTTTCATGAGATGGTAATTTGTTTAAATAGTAGATATTAATCATGAACTGAGACAAGTCAGACAAATTCTGAGTGTAAATTTTGGCCACATGTTTTCGATTACCAAAAAAAAATAAATTTAAAAGCTCAGGTTCTCAGGTTCAGCAGCATTTTAAATCCAATTGAAAACATTGATAATAAACAAGAACTCAAAGTTTTGATAATCAAAATTTTACTGTTGATCTTTTGCCATAGACATAGTGATACATCTTAGGCCAAGAAAAAATATATGTCTGTTTAGGGTTACCCGACCTACCCTAATTTTTGTGCCAACCCTAACCCATTTTATTGCGATTTTTGGTCAAGCACTTTTAAAGTCCAGATTGTTCCCATACATGTATATAGTCTATATAAAATATATGTTTATGTCATCAATTGATATAAATAAACTATCATGTGGCGGTAGTGGATATATAGAACAAGTAATAGAAAGTGTAAAAAATCAATTTTGGAAGGATGTATTATATGCTTGGAAATCTGTTATTGAAAAAGACGAAAACAAAGATTGGACAAACTTTCTTGCCAATACAGTTTGGTTGAATAAACAGGTAAAAATTGACAAAAGAACTATCTTTTATCCAGAGTGGTTCAATAGGGGTGTAAAGTTTGTTAACGATTTTGTCAATGATGATGGTTCTTTTCTGACTTTAGATCAGTTTTCAAACAAATTTGGATTTTGTGTAAATTTTTTGCAATATAATGGGGTTATTAGTTCTTTACGACAAATGCTAAAATTATATCCATATGGAGACAAATCATCTAATTTACAGACTCCTTTTGTCCCATCATCTCTACAAAATATTTTTCGAAGTTCTAAAGGTTCAAAAGATATGTACACAATTCTAAATAAAAACAGTAGTTTTCCTACAGCTCAAAGAAAATGGAATACAGTTTTTGATATTAATTCAAATGAGTGGAAACAAATTTATATACTCCCTTTTAAGGCTACAGCATGTACAAAATTACATTGGTTTCAATTTAGAATAAACCACAATATTCTGGCTACTAATTATTTCCTGAAAAAAATTAAAATTATTGATGATGCAAATTGTAATTTTTGCCAAAAGGAAAATGAAACAATTGAACACATTTTTTGGGGTTGTGAAAATGTACAAAATCTTCTAGGGCAAGTAAATTCTTGGTTCGGTGACAAAGACATAAACCAAACATTTTTAAAGAAGACTCTAATTTTTGGGGATGTTGATAAAGTATATAAAGATGATGTATACAATGCCATTTTACTAAACATAAAATACTATATATATACAAACAGATGTCTGAAGAAAAAATTATCCATTCATTCGCTTAAAGCCTGTTTGATAAATTTATATAAAACTGAAAAAATGATTGCTGTCCGAAATCAAAGAATTGCAGAATTTCAATTACATTGGAGTACTTTTGAAAAACTGTTTGAGGATTGTTGACATAGTTTTTATTCTTATGTAAATTCCCTTTCCATAGAGATTCCACTAAATACTAACTGATATAGTATATCTAAATATACTTTTCTTGTTTATATTTACTATACTATAGTATACTTTATAGTATATTCATTATGAGATAATTAAAACAATATGAATGTTTGATCCATCCAAATAATACTTTTGTATATCTGGTACAGTGTTATAGTCGAATTGATTGTTTGCACCAGGCCAGACCATAAAAGTTTTACATATAAATGCCAATATAAAGTACAATCTCATCTTCTCAATGTCTTTTCTTTTTTTCTTTTATTTCTTTTTAAAAATACACTAAAATTCTTATCTACTTTTTTTCCTAATTATACAAAAAAAATATTTATCACATATATCAATAGTAAACAATTTTAAACTCTGCAAAATACCTCTTTTCTCATCTTTTATATTCTAAAAAAAAACAAAACCTCCACTGCAATATACATATGATTATATATTGGAAAAGATTGTAAGAAGATTTAATTGTACTTTACTATATAGATTGTATGATGTTTTATATGTTATTATATTATTGTACTCTATTCTGTATTGATGTATTTTGCAGTTGAGAAAAAAAAAAAAAAATTAAAAAAAAAAAATTCTGAGTGTAAATTTTGGCCACATGTTTTCGATTACCAAATCTGTCATTCTTGTTAAGGATTGATAGCGATCAGTGCAGAAGAGGTCACAATATATATGTTTGAATGGAAATCGTAAATTGAGTTCACAGATTTTACAAATGTAATCAAATTTAAAAAATCTTCAAACATGTCAAATACAAATGTAATCAAATTTAAAAAATCTTCAAGCATGTCAATATTGATTGTTTTTCATGAGATGGTAATTTGTTTAAATAGTAGATATTAATCATGAACTGAGACAAGTCAGACAAATTCTGAGTGTAAATTTTGGCCACATGTTTTCGATTACCAAAAAAAAATAAATTTAAAAGCTCAGGTTCTCAGGTTCAGCAGCATTTTAAATCCAATTGAAAACATTGATAATAAACAAGAACTCAAAGTTTTGATAATCAAAATTTTACTGTTGATCTTTTGCCATAGACATAGTGATACATCTTAGGCCAAGAAAAAATATATGTCTGTTTAGGGTTACCCGACCTACCCTAATTTTTGTGCCAACCCTAACCCATTTTATTGCGATTTTTGGTCAAGCACTTTTAAAGTCCAGATTGTTCCCATACATGTATATAGTCTATATAAAATATTTTTGAAAAATAAAATTATTTTACCTACCTACCTACCCTATTTTCGAAACTAATGTAACCCTAAACAGACACATATTTTTTTTGGCCTTAGTTTGATCATTGCATACTTTGAGCAAACATTTAATTAGTGTTAAATTTGCTGATATTCCATTTCTACACCAAATTCGTTTGCTTCAATAGGCCATGGCATATACATTTGTATTAACTGGTTTTTGTTATATGTTTGATTTTTATTTTTAAATTTTTACTTTTGTACTAAATAAAAAATATAACAGTAAATACAAAAGTCAATGAAATATGGCAAAGACTAGTTTTTATACGCCCGTCTTTAAGACGGGACATATTATGGTATACCACTGTCCGTCCGTCCGTCTGTTTCATATGTCGCACTCTAACTTAAAAACCCCTTGGCCAATTCACTTCAAATTTCACAGAGTTATTGGTATTAATGGTCTTATGGTCTGTATACTTTATGGTGAAATTTCAAATTTTTATTCCAGAGTTATGGGACTTTATTCATCAAATTGTAGGCAATTTTTTGTATGTTGCGCTATAATTTGAGAACCCCTTGGCCAATTCACTTCAAAATTCGCATAGTTATTGGAATTGATAGTCTTATGGTCTGTATACTTTTTGGTGAAATTTTGATGTTTCATTCCAGAGTTATGGGACTTTATTCATCAAATTGTAGGCGATTTTTCGTATGTCACGTTGTAAATTGAAAACCCCATGGCCAATTCACTTCAAACTTCGCACATTTATTGGAATTGATAGTCTTACGGTCTGTATACTTTTTGGTGAAATTTCGATTTTTCATTCAAGAGTTATGGGAAAGAAAGTCTTTATAAATATCGTATGAATGTTGATGACGGGCGTATCATGCGCTCTTGGCGCAGCTGTTTATTAGAGTAGGGGATGTCCCACTCCCAGAGCACGATTTTAAACATCTCATGATATTCTGAGAGAACATAGAGGAATGATATATGTCTCAGAAAATATAAGGTGTTGGAAAGGTTAAACTTCAGAAAAATAGTCAGACCCCCCCCCACACACACACAAATTTAACAGAAAATCTTAAGAAATTAATTAGTGTCTTTGCACATTGGAAGCTTCCCAGTGGTTTGTATTTTATTGTGGTTAACTGTCAAAAAACAGTAATGACTTATTTTGTGTATGTGTATTGTTATTATTGTTTTATTGTATTTTAATTCTGTTAAATGCATGTCAGTTTGAAAAGCTCTCGAGAACTTGTGATAAATATTGTACATGTATTGTTAAATGTGTACCGACTTTGAATAAAATTTTGAACTTTGAACTGAAATTTTGATTTATCTTTTAGATTGATGGAAGAGGTGAATCCATTGATAAAAAAATAGGCAGATTAGATGCAGAACTGAAAAAATACAAAGACCAGATGAAGAAAATGAGAGAAGGTCCTGCTAAGGTACATTTGTACATGTATATTTTTGTATGAAGTTCAGGAATATTTGTAGTAATTTAATTTGAAGACATTTGTGGAGGAATTCTATATTGGGACATAAAGTGCGACATCATAAGTAAACAATGAAAGTCTTTAATTAAAAGATCCTTGCGAGTTTTTGCAAAGCAAAATGTCTATATTTTCATCAAATAGCAATGGCAAGATAAATTCTGTACTCATTTTCTCATAATTTTGTGATGCATCAGAGTGCCCAATGTCTGTTGCGTTCATAGCATAGTGTCAAAATGCAGCTTTTTATAGACTGTTGTATATATTTAAAAGACCTCTTTTGTATTCAGTAATAACCTTATAGCAGTTGTAAAATACGGTTAAAAATTTTAAAATAAATATTCATATCTTCGACTTAAGAATGATTAATCATGTGGACACCGTTACATACGAACACTTGTAACCTTATACATAAATAAATTTGATTTTATATCTTCCTAAGAATATACTAGAAGGTTTCAATCGTCATAGTATTTATATGGCTGTGTTTATACACTTGAAAGTAATTTTGGTAACTTTATCTTAGTATCTTCAGTGTATGGTAGCGAAGAAAAAAAAGTGTTGTGAGTAACAAGGACACCCACTAAATACCTTATTTTTAAACTTTTAATTGTCTAATTCACTGGAGTTTCACTGGATAGTCAGAAAAAGAAAGAAAATGACATTGCACGTAATCATTACCGTAATGTGAAGTTTTACAAGATATTAGAGTGAAAACGATCAAACATTGCATTCGTAACACAGGACTACAACAGTGATTCATGACTAAGGTGACTAGAATGAAGATTTTTTTTTTTAAATAACAGACTAGTGATTATTTTTTTTACTTCACAATATAAATAAATGTACTGAGAAATTGCCTGTAAGTCATTTTTATCTCACCATATACATGACGTTTAAAAAAACCATTGAAATCATGGTACATGACTTACCTTTTGCATTCGTAACTGTCCACCATTATCAAGACGACAACACATTATTGTGAACTACGTCACATTTTTCTGTGAGATACCCAGTTTTGCGTGATGTGGAAATTCCCGCACTAACAATAGATTAAGGTACACGATTCTATTATTGGCCAACGTTCTGTTCGTAATATCATGATGACAATTTCGAATCCCAAAATAAAACCTCGATTTCAGTTATTATAGGGACCATCTGTTCAACTTTTTATTATATAACTCATCCCTGTTAGTTTTTTTCAGTACACACTGATCATATTCATTATAGTCATTCTGAATCATCGTAATGCATACAATTCATAGATACTGTTGATGGACACCATTGGTTACGAACATAACATGAAACTTTTGGAACAAAAATATAAATATTCCTTCTTACGAAAAAATAATTAATTCATTAAATACAAAAGCTTTATCAATATTTCTATCCAAATAAGCCGACACTTTCAAAAGTGCCACTATTTTTACTTGTAATAGTTAAATTATAGCAACCCATGTTGCAAATGTCACAAATTTTGTGACAAATTTTGTGGGGAAAAAAGATTGTTAAACATCAGTTTTTTCACCTTTTCATCAGATTTTTAAAATTTTATTTCAATGATGTACATGTAATGTAATGTGCATTGATTCACAATAAGAACTAAAGCATGAAGTCAGAAAAAAACATTTTATTGACAACTTCTCCATTTGTCCCAATACTGAATTCCTCCACATTTCTGATCATTTTTGTGAGTCCCACCATTGACTGTGAAAATCTTAAATCTAGAATTTGAAAAAGGTGGATCCAGGATTTTTCTAGGCAAGTTGCAAGGATCTCTGTAACATAATTGATCCAGGATACTTGTAGCAATTATATTGATGAGTCCAGAAGACATTTCTGAAAATTTTGATGAGTCCCAACTGAAAATAATGAGCCTCTTGAACATAATTGATAATGAAATAAATTCATGTTTTACACAACAAAGATGTTACAGATACTTGTATGGTATTTATTTTGATTTATTAATTATTGATTTTATGTGATATTGTAACAACTTAAATTTAACTTACTCTATGTATGCACAGTTGTGGATTATATTTAATGTCACAAATATAATAACAGAAAATTAGATAAAGTTTTAATTCACAAAATTATTATTTTAATGATTTTCATTATTTTCATTTACAGAACATGGTTAAACAGAAAGCAATGAGAGTTTTGAAGCAAAAGAAAATGTAAGTGATTGAAAAAAATGTGATTGATTTGTTGTGTTTGATGCCACTTTCAGCAATATTTCAGCTATATCATGGCAACCAGAATTAGTGGTGGAAGAAGTCAGAGTATCCGGAGAGAACCACTGACCATGGGCAAGCAACTGGTAAACTTTAAAAATCACTTGCGGCTGTGAGTCGAGTGTACCGTTTTTTGTAATTTACAAAGCCGGACGCAAACCCACGCCGTATTGGTGATAGGCTTGTACAAGTTGTTAGGTAATCCAACTACCTAGCTCATTGAGCCAGCCAGGCCCAGGAAAACAATGTGTATAGGGGAGTTACCATTTAAACATAAACCATATGTCCCTTTTACTTCAAAGCAAAAAGGCTTAACTGTTGGTGTTTGACTCCACTTTCAACAATATTTCAGATATATTGTGGACGTTAGTTTAATTGGTGGAGGAAACCAGAGTACCTGGAGAAAACCACTGACCTGCCGCAAGTCACTGACAAAATTTATCACATAATGTTGTATAGAGTATGCCTTGCTATTAGCAAGATTCAAACTCACAACTTTAATAGTGTTAGACACCGGTTGCATAGGTAGTTATAAATCCAATTACACTTTTGTTGAAATTTAATTTTTTCACTTGTCAGTCTTTTGAGGTTGAATTCGAGTAAGGTTGAACGATTCCATTTCATTGGTCAATATAAGATTCTTAGGTTGGGGGATAATTGATCCATTTTACTTCATTGGTCAATATAAGATTCTTTGGTTGGGGGATATATAGAATCTAACACCGGGGAGAGTACAAGATAGGGAAATCTCCGACACCCGAGGGTAAGATTTCAATCGTTCTCTTTACGAGGCTTGCCGAGTTAGAGAACGATTGTAATCTTACCCAAGGGTGTCGTAGATTTCCCTATCTTGTACTTTTTCCGGTGTTTGATTTTATTTCTCACTAAACACCTAATTGTTTTTGTTTACATTCCATCAAGCGTTTTCCCGCAATTTATTTTTCCATTGCTGAAGTAAATATTCGATTTATCCATATGCAACCGTATCTCGGCAGTATTCCAAATGTATTTCATCATAAAGTACATTGTATTTAATAAATATATTATAAATGTTACTACAACAGAGATAAATACCTGTAAAAAAATATTTGAATTTGGTCAAAGAGAGGTAATTTCTTTCTTTACGTTAGTTACTAACAAGGGAGAGCACTCTATTATTTACTTAAAGTAAACAAACATTGACTGGAAGAGAGCCTAAAAAAAGAATCAAACACCGTGAAAGGTGCACGTCAGCTAGCAGAATATAATACATAAATGAATTTAAAAATAGTTATGTACCCGGTAGTAGAATCGTGGTTAATTGTTTATCTTAAAAAGGAAAAGCATGGAGAATTGGGGGGCAGTTGACATAAACTGTTCAGCATGTATTTGCCGGTAAAACGCACGTGATTTTTTTGTCTTGCACTAGTGCAAGATAAGAAAATCTCACATCGCTAAAAATAGGAACTGGTCTTGTCTCAAAAGTGAGAAAATATATCTATTTTACTTCATTGGTCAATATAAGATTCTTAGGTTGGGGGATAATTGATCCATTTTACTTCATTGGTCAGTGTATACGTAGATACTTTTTTACTCACATTAGGAAGTGAAACTAAGTTATGCAGATAATTGCTTTATTTTTTTTCACATGTTTTCTCATTTCTGTTCATTCTTTGATTATTTTCAGCTTTGTTTGTTATTTGCTAAAATTGTATTTTTCTTGTATTCTTGCACATTCTCAACATAATATAATAAAAATGGTATAAATATAGGAGAAGACTTCATAAGTTGGTAAGACTTGTTTCTGATCCTCTTTGTATCATTGCTTAAATAACATAATCATAAACTAAATTAGGAAAATTTTTAAGATACCAAAGGAGTAATATGAACTGTAAATCAAAGAAGGATATACAACTTAAAAAGGCCAAGCAATGGTCGACATTATACTAAACAGACAATGACAGAATATTAAAGTTTGAACTACAAGAACACCACTTAAAAGCAGGTTTGTGCTCAGGTGCTCCAAAAGGGTAAGCAGTTCCTGCTCCAGTTGTAATACCTGTTGTGTTACTTAAGTTGAAAATTTTGTGAGGTTAAAGGATAATTAATGTATATTTCTATTTTTAGGTACGAGAGCCAGAGAGAAAATTTAAGTAATCAATCGTTTAATCTTGAGCAGCAAAACTACAACATACAGAACATAAAAGATACTAAGACAACAGTAAGATACACTTATTTAGTATAGGGTAATTTTGTCGCTTTCTGACTTAATGTTAAATTGTCACGTACAGTGCGTTTCTTATTTAATATTATCCTGCACTGGTTCTATTTGAGCAGTCTAATTGCATTGACTAAAGTTTTGTTATATACGATCACTCACCAAGATTTACAGGTAGCTTTACAAAAAACTATATTTACAAATGCAAATCAATGAAACAAAGCCAAACACAATTGAGTTAAAAAATAAGATTAAGAAGTATCAATCTTTTGATGGTTCAAGCCTATGAAAAATTTTGGGCACCTATATATATTATCCTGAATTAAAAAGGTATTGTAAAGCAATTGTATATGATAGGAACAAGAATACACTTTTTACAGTATTAGCAAATATTTGAAAATGTGCAAGTTGTAACAGACAGAATGTTGATAGTAAATGTGTGTATGAGAGATGGAGAGAGAGTCTACCTTTAATTTTTTTTTGTAACTCTTTTGAAATTTAATTTGTAAAAAATGAAATAGTCCTTATTTTTTCACTGATTTCTTTTGAATACCCCTGTATACCCTAGTCAGGTGGTAATGTACAGGGGATTGTAAAATCGTGACTTGAAAAATAAATAAAAGAAAAAAAAAAGATATAGCTTTTCTGGTACCTGATTCATGTTGAGCAATGATAAGAAATGGTAACAATATAAGCACAGACATCGAAGAGGACACGATAAAAAAAATGATGAGAAGCGCTTGATTCTGCTCTTTTTAGACAATGTGGCAGTTGTTTTGGGATTTTTACTTTGCAGAATAAACACAATATATGTACATTGTCGGAAAATATCAAATTTATTTGCACTCACTACGAAATAGGACAGAAAATCTCACACTCGTTTCTAAAGCTGGTTCAAATAAATTATATATTTTCCGACAATGTACATTTATTGTCTATTTACTTTAGCCTATTTAGTATGTCCTATTCTGAGTTAGTGTTAGTTTAAGCTTACTAGTACTTCAACTATGTATAACACATTCTGATTAGGTGTTATTTCTGCCTATTTTGACTTAAAGTTAGAGTTATTTTAGCTTATTAAGTATTCTACATTATGAGATCTTCCCTCGTTTACCTCAAGATTACATGATTGTGATTCCCAAATCGGGAGTGGCCATCATGGTCGTAATCATATGATAGTTGGATTTACACCTATCACCAATAATGTTGTGAATTTGAATCCCACCCATGGCGAGGTGTACAACATTATGTGATAAAGTTTGTCAGTGACTTGCGGCAGGTCTGTGGTTTTCTCCGGACACCCCCAGTTTTCTCCACCAATAAAACTGACCGCCATGCTATAACTGAAATATTGTTGAAAGTGGCGTTAAACACCATAAAACCAACCAACCTAAATCAGGATAAAAACACCTCTTAGCACCCCTGAATAATTCACTCAAATTATATTCATTTACAAAATATATTTTTATTGTTTTTTAGGTAGATGCTATGAGGGTTGGAGTAAAAGAATTTAAAAAGGCATACAAAAAAGTGGACATAGACCAAGTAGAGGTAATAACAGCTTAGATACTTATATCGGAGGACATGCTTACATTAGGATCAAGGAGAAGTGAGGATAAGGACCCCTAGTCCTCACGATTAGCACCGGTTCTCCGGCCCAAGACCAAATAAACTTTGTTCAGACCAGTAAATTTTTCAGTTTTTATTTAGATATATATGTATATATAATAAATTCAAGAATTTGATTCGGACCAGTAAATTTAAATTTTCATTTCGAGGACTGGACCCACACCCTCAATTTTCTTTAGACGAAAATATTCACTCAAATTTCATAAAACAACTATGCATATTTAAAGATGATGCACCAAGCTATGTACACATGAAGATGTATGTCAAATTCTGTTTACTTTTCATCTTTGGGTGCTTGAAGATGGTGTGAATCCGCAAAATGAGCAGAATCGTGAGAAAAATGCTGCTAAAATCAATGTATAGTGTGAGATCAGAGAAAATATAGCTATTATTTGCACTAATGCAAAATCATGGATTTATTTACGTTCATAGTCTGGTCTACATATGCGCACAACCTTTTTTTTTATATATAAAAAATGGTTTTGATATCGCCTTTTGTTGTGAATGCATAGCAGATTGGAATAAGAATTCTTAATTATTTCTTCACGTACCAAATGTTAAATTAAATAATCATCTCATTAAAGTACAACATGTTCTCACCATGATATAGAAAAAGATTGCTCACTTGGTGTTAAACAACAATCACTCGCTCAACACAAGCTGAAGTAGTCCTTACGATGAGCACCGGTCCTCCGACCCAAGACCAGTAAAATTTGTTCGACCAGTAAATTTTTCAGTTTTTATTTAGAACTATATAAAAATAATTCAAGACTTTGATTCAGACCAGTAAATTTAAATTTTCATTTCGAGGATCGCACATTGAGTAGTATAGTACAGTTTCGGGAGAACTTCAAATTCATTCATTCTACAAGGGTATATGAATATCTGTATCTTTGTTTTCTTTATAGAATTTACAAGACGAGTTAGAAGATTTATCAGAACAAGCTAACGATATACAGGAAGTGATGGGGAGAAGTTACGGTATGCCAGAATTAGACGATGATGATTTAGATGCAGAATTAGATGCATTAGGAGATGAATTAGACCTTGAAGATTCGTCATATTTGGATGATGCCGTGGCAACACCTTCAGTACCATCGTCAGATCCTGGAGCAGACAGTATGAGGGTAAGAGATTATTTTAAATCTCAAAAAATGGCTGCATTTGAGTTGGAGTTAATTCTTTTTGAAAGGTCACGGTGGAAGGATGAAATTTGTGGTTGGATGTTGAGCTGCACTGGACTGACCCAACTGTTTGGTCAATATTATGAATAAAACCTGGATATTTTCTACCAGAACTTGCCTATATTCTTGATCAAGCAATTAGTGCAGTCCAAATATGTCAAGAACGACTATTCAACTTCCTGTCTCATGACTTGACCATCCATTGGAAATCTGTGCAAAAAGGGTTCTATGGGGTGTACAATGAATATTTAAATGTAAAACTATGACAATTCATAAATTTAAAACCTGGAATTCCCCCAAAACTTTGCATGTTTCCTTATATTACCATATGAATATTCGC
Source organism: Bathymodiolus brooksi (assembly GCA_963680875.1). NCBI lineage: Eukaryota > Metazoa > Mollusca > Bivalvia > Mytilida > Modiolidae > Bathymodiolus > Bathymodiolus brooksi. Next base: position 47,045,267 of record OY804584.1, read on the forward strand.
ATATGATTTGTTCAGATTATTTTTGAAGGAGTTATTGGCCCTTTTTACATGGAATATTTCATCAAAGAGTTTGTACATGCAACCACTTGCTTATTACCATATGAAGATTTACATACTGTTATGTCAATTTGATAGGGCCATTTTTAGCTCGACTTTTTGAAGAAAAAAAGTCCAGCTATTGTCGTCACTCCGGCGTCAGCGTCTGGGTCGGTTAAGTTTTTTGTCCGAGTCCATTTCTCAAAAACTATCAAAGGTATCCATTTGAAATTTGGAATACTTGTTCACTATCAAAAGAGGAACCAATTACAACAAGGCAGATGACCCTGTGATTTGTATATCCAGAGTTATCTGCCCTTGTTTTGACATAGTACATAGAAATTAAGGATATTTTTTTAGTATGATTAAAATTTCTCAATAACTATCAAAGCTATTAACTTGAAACTCAATACACTTGTAGAAAGTGTTGACCCCAATCTGTTGACAAGAGAAGACAACTCCATCCAGCATTTTATTTGAGTTATTCTCCCTTTTTGACTTAGAATTTCTTCAAAAAATACAATTTCTCAATAATTATGATATGCATTGAAATGAAACTCAACATACCTGTTCACTATCAAATGGGGAACCCATTATAACAAGGCAGGTGACCCTGTTATTTGTATATCCGGAGTTATCTGCCCTTGTTTTGACATAGTACATAGAAATTAAGGATATTTTTTTAGTATGATTAAAATTTCTCAATAACTATCAAAGCTATTAACTTGAAACTCAATACACTTGTAGAAAGTGTTGACCCCAATCTGTTGACAAGAGAAGACAACTCCATCCAGCATTTTATTTGAGTTATTCTCCCTTTTTGACTTAGAATTTCTTCAAAAAATACAATTTCTCAATAATTATGATATGCATTGAAATGAAACTCAACATACCTGTTCACTATCAAATGGGGAACCCATTACAACAAGGCAGGTGACCCTGTTATTTGTATATCCAGAGTTATCTGCAGTTTAATATCAGATACGAAAAAGTCGAGCGTCCAGCACCCGTGGGCGGTGCTCTTGTTGTAATAGTTATTGTCCTTTTGTCTGGGAATATTTCATTCAAATGGAGGGGGTGTGGTGGGGGATATATGTTTTTCCATCAAAAACAACCTTTAGCTTATTAAACTATATATTAGTACATGTAATCAAGGATATGGATGTAAATGAACATGAGAGACTATCCAAAATTATACGTCAAAGACACTAATCAAAGTAAAGGAATAGCACTGTCATTGCTTTTCAATATTTTAGGTCACAGTAGGGTCTTCAACAATGAGCAGTGGTCTGCCATGGTAGTGATCGTTTGGTAGTTGGATTTACAACTACCTGTGCAATCAGTGCTTACCACCACTAACATTGTGAGTTCGAATCCCCCTCAGGCGAGGTGTACTCGATGATACAACATTATGTGATAAAAGTGTGTCAATGACTTGCGACAGGTCAATGGTTTTCTCCTCCACCAATAAAACTGACCGCCACGATATAACTGAAATATTGTTGAAAATGGCATTAAACACCATAAACCAAACCAACAATGAGCGAAACTCATACTCTAAAATAAGTATGAAATAACCCCTAGCCTACAGTTGAACATTACTGTTTACTTCTGCATTGCACATACTATGTAATTTAGAGAAATGCTAAATGTATTTTTCTATCTTGTTTCAGGACAACGTCCCTGTAGACGAGTTTGGACTGCCACAGATACCACAAACAGCAAAATAATACAGAGCATATGTGATCAATGACATTTTATTGTACAGTTATTTATGTTTAATATTTTATATATAAAAATTATCTACATTTACAGCATGTCAATATATTAGTTATTGATAATACTGTTATTAAGTATGGGGCTTCAGAAGGTTAATTTTAAAAAATTAATAAGATTTGCCTCTGTTATTCTCTCTCTTGTTAATGTTGTGGTTTTTTTTTTTGGTAAAGGCTATATATTGAATGCTGTCAAAGTCGACAGACATCCTTCAAAACATTTAGGTTAAAGGTCAGACTAAAGTAGTGTGAAGGTCAAAATAGAATAGGTTGAAGGTCAAAATAGAAAAGGTTGAAGGTCAAAATAGATTAGGTTGAAGGTCAGAATAGAATGGGTTGCAGGTCAAAATAGACTACTTTGAAGGTCAAAATAGACTAGGTTGAACGTCAAAATATACTTTTCTGGAACCTTTTAAGTGACCGGCATCATGAAATCCTTGTTCTTCAGGTCACATTTTTCTCTCGTCAACAAAGCATTGTGTGATTCTTTCAAAATTTGGTTGGTGCACAAAAATGATTTGTAATAATATAACTGACCTTTAACTTAAGAAAAATTCAACATCAACAAAGCAGCTTGTGATTCTGGTTGATGCATTAAAATGATTTGTAAGAATTGTAGAATTGGTATTTAAGTAGAAAAGAAAACTTAATTTATATGTACTATGTAGATTTAATGTCACCCTAAATTTACGATTACACAATTGTTTATATTTTTCATTTTGTTTTTTTCATTTACCTTTATTACATTTTTGCTATTAATTTCTTCTGGGGCCTAGGTGGCAGAGTGGGGAAAGGTTGTTGACTTCTAATCACAAACACCACTGACGTGATTCATACAAGTGTTAAAAGTTTCCAGTCTTCTACTCATGTACAAGGGTTTCACCTGTCAATTTGTGATCATTGGCAGGGTTTTGCTCCCCTATTAGGTCTGGTACCCTCAATGTAGCTGAAAATGGCAATAAACCCCAATAATACACACATTCTACAAACCCATATATTTCTTCACTTGTACCTGGTTCCATCTTTTCTCATAAATACCTGGAGGAAATGGCACCACAAACTTATTAAAAATGTTACTTTGATGGTCCTCTCCTGTTAAGTCTGTTAACCAAAAATAGCTGAAAATTTGCTAAGAATGACAATAAACACCAATAGCACATGTACACACACACATATATACATACACATTCTATTGATTCATATTTCTCCACACTTGTCCATTACACTGATTCAGTTTTTTTTTCTCAGAAATCACAGCAGGACATGCTACCAAAAACTTTGTAGAAATGTTTCTTTGATGGTCCTCAATATTATATTATTTTTTTATTTCATGTGATAATTTCAACATCGTTTCTGGTCAGTTATGCTTTCTGATTGGCTGAAAAATAATTTAAATTCCATCTTCAGTTGAAGCATTACAAAATTTCCCTCGTCTAGCAGGATGTCAATAAAATACATGTACCATCATACAAGATGATGTAAAATAACTATCCCCTCCTCCCACATTTACCCTCATCCAGCAGGAGTTTAATTGAATATCCCTCCCAACATTTACCTTTTTCCAGCAAGATTTTAATTGAATACTACCCCTCTGAACCTTTACCCTCATCCAGCCGAATTTAAGATGTATTAGAGTGTCTATAAATTTTAAACCACCATCTTTTCTTTAGAAGAATGTTAGTTTTTTGATTTATTGGTAATGACTTCCATATTTATAATAAAAGATCAATAATTTACTTGATAGTCTTTTGGGTTTTTTTTTCACTACTGACAATATTGTATCTACATCACAGAAATTGGTTTTATCGGCAAATTGGACATTTTCCCTTTGATGTGTGTTGCTGATAAAGTTTGAATCACTGAACTGACCTTGATTACGTCTGTTCGTAACTCACATGTGCAAGTTTAGCGGTCAATCTGACGTAAAACACATTATGATGTCACCGATAAAAACAATAACGTCAGTTCTTTAGGCCTTGACAGACATTACCACAAATATCCCAGCTCGTCGTACAGTACAGAAAGGGACATACCGTGATCAATCACCGTGATACTGATAGTGGTCATGTAAAATCCGTAGCCCTATGGTCCGCCAAAAAAAAGAGAGGAAAAAAGGACTATAAAGGGCTACGGTTCCGCAGCTAATATGTGTACACATATAATTTTGCAACTATTTATCATGTATATGAACGATTCATTTTGTAATTTTTTGAATATCTTTTATAAATTGGTACTGAGAGATTTTCCAGTGGCTTTTGACATTTAATTATAGTTGTATAAGTGAGCGGTGAGGTATATGTACTTGTATGTGTAATGGCTGCTAAATGTCGGCATCTTTTTTCTGTTTTGACCTCTGGTCCTGTGACAGTGGGTGCGCAGAGAGGCACTTGTGGGGGTCCAGAGGTCAAAACACAGAGATGTATGCATAGGTTTGTCTGGATGTGTATTGGTTTTGTATTGAATGACATGTTTTTGTTGTGCTGTATTTAATTTATGTAATTTTGTTATGCATGTCGGTTTGAAAAGCTCTTGAGAGCTTATGTTGTATTGTTATAAAATGTACCGATTGATGTGATGGGGATTAAAAATTTTAATTCATGTCGGTGATCAGGGGGTAATAAAACACCAGGTGTTTATCTTGTAATCAAGTGTGTCGTTTTACAGATAAACTAGTCAGATAAGATGTACAGGTGAAATTACGTTTTTATATCGCCTATTTTTTTTTCAGGTACTGTCTCAGATTCCCCTCAGAATTAAGAAAAAAAACATTTTTATTTCTTTCCTCAAAACGAAATCCCGAGATCGAGAAAATAGCACGAGAACGGAGAGTTCATTTGAATTGATGAATAAAATGTAAATAATAAATGATTATTCAACTTCAATTCAGTGAAATCATGGGTTGTGCAAATTTGTTTCAAAGATTTTTAACCTTGGCTGTGTATTGCGTATCTACACGCGTACACGTGACCTGGCTTGTGCACAAATGAAGTTTCATAAACACATGCGCGATATGCGTGATTTGTTACGTTTTAAAACGTATTTCCAGTTCAATATTACATTTTAATTCACTAAAAAAATTTATACGTTCAGCATTTTTTTTTTATTTTAATCTTCGTAGAAAACCCAGTTAAAATCCTTTTCGTTGTAGAAATACGTACAAAATAATTTGTATACGGTCATTGAAGATTTAATTATATTTATTGGGTGCGCTCGTTTGGTTTTGGTGATGTACATTTCATCGTGAGGTTATATCCCGTGACTATAGCTTTGGTATTTAAGGTGGTGACATGGATTTTGAGACATCGAGGACTCGCTATAACTGTTTGTAAAGCAGGTTTACGTATAATGTCGGATGATAATTTACAGCAAGATGAAAATGCCTCTCAAACAGGAGAAGAAATGTCTACGGCAGACGCAGTGTCTTTATTTACAACTTCTCTAAACTCAGCTCTCGCTAAGCAGAAACAAGACATGTTGTCTGAGTTGCAACCAAATCGCCAGAGTTCTACTTCCACGTGTAAAGAAAGTTCCATCAATTCCTCGTGCCAACATAACAAGTTCGAGTTTAAGCAAGAAGGTACCAAAATACAATTCAATTTTAATTCTGAGAGGATTGACAGCCTGGAGAATATTTCTTCGTTGATTTCTCAATGTAAGTTTGACGATACCAGAGCATTGATTAATTCTGAACTTGACACTCTTCGCCAGCGCAACAAAATACTCAAAATTGCCGACCGCCATGGTTGGGACACTGTTAACGAGTACCTTGATGATCCTTTGGCTGACAACAACGAGGATGCCTCCAAGCTCAGGGGAGCTATTGTTCGGGCAGGTCGCAAACGAAAGAGACCAGGCTTCCAAAATTCGAGCGGATTTAACCCAAAGAACTGTTTTCGTGGCTTCGGCCAAGCTTCTACAGTCAAGAACCAATTCAACACACCAAACTCATCAAATCTCGCCTGTTTCTACTTTAAAAGACTTGGACATTTTGCAAGAGAGTGTCCATTCAAGCTACGTGCAGAGACCAAATCCTCCACAACAACTGCAGCAACCTTGCCATCAACACAATCTTAATCTTGAGGGCTCTGAACAAGTTGAGTATAATTTAGTTTATAATAGTTATGAGTATGAACAAAGCGTCGAGTCCGTCAAGGGCAGATTAAAAAATCATATTAATATTTTGGAAAACTCAATTAAAACCAACCGAACTCGTTTTGAATACAATAGAATTCGGATATGTTGTACCATTTTTTCAAGAGCCCGTATCTGCTTTATTAAAAAACAATAGGTCAGCTTTTGATAATTGTAACTTTGTAGTTAAAGCTATTTCTGAACTTTTGATCAATGGGTGCATAGTCGAAACTAAAGACGTTCCTTACGTGGTAAACCCTCTTACAGTAGCAATTTCCGATTCCGGAAAAGAAAGGCTTGTTTTGGACCTTAGGCATGTGAATCGCTACATTGAAAAACAAAAGGTAAAATTTGAGGGCGTAAACGAAGCCAAGCAGTACGCAAAACAAGGCAATTATGCTGTAAAATTCGACCTAAAGTCCGGATATCATCATATAGATATTCACCCAGATCATCAAAAATTTCTGGGATTTTCATGGAATTTTGACGGGGTACAAAAGTATTATGTTTTCAACGTCTTGCCTTTTGGCATTTCGTCGGCAGGATATATATTCACAAAAGTTCTTCGAACGTTTGTTAACTACTGGAGGGCGTTTTCCTTCCCCGTCATAGTTTACCTAGACGACGGCTGGGCTTGTGACAACCTTGAAAGATGTCAGATTATGTCAGATAAAATTTTATAAATACTCTTTTAGCAGCTGGCTTCTTGCCCAATTATGACAAGTCTATATTTACACCTGTACAATCTATAGATTGGTTGGGTTTTACATGGAATTTAAAATACGGTGTATTAGAAGTCCCTTTAAAGAAAATGATCAAAATGCGTGACAAATTAGTTTTGTTTTACAGGAAAAGTCGACCACTGCCCGAATTTTGGCGGGTGTAGTAGGTAAAATCATTTATTTTATTCCTGCTCTAGGTTCAGTATGTCAGTTAATGACTCGCAACAGTTGTATCACAATTTGCGATAGAAATACCTGGGACTCGAAGTTTGAATATTCGGATTTAGTAGAATCCGAATTAAAATTCTGGTTTCAAAACTGCCTTTCCATGCCTTCAAAACTCATTTCCCCTATTCAAAGTAAACCCGAGCGCATAGTTTTTGCCGACGCTAGTTCATTTGCTGGCGCCGGTTTTGTTGAACTGAACGGCAAGCACACTGTTGTACATTCTATGTGGAAAAATGAAGAAGTGAATAAAAGTTCCACATGGCGTGAAATGAAAGCAATTTTCATCATTTTACAATTTATCTTTATCTGTTTGTTTATCCAACAAATTAGTAAATATTTATACTGATAACCAAAACGTTGCAAGAATTTGCAATGTCGGGAGCATGAAGCCCGACTTACAATATTTAGCTCTACAAATATACGAGTTGTGCATTCGATATTCCATTATTATTGAATTTTAAAATCCACCTGTGATGTAAATCTATTGTCTAAACTCTCCATTATTTTTAAGGAATGGAGAGTTGTGAACAATATGTACAAGGGCGGAGCTAGAGTTTAAATGTAAAAAACCTCAACCTGTTTAAAATTGCAAAAGGGAATAACAAACAATTTATTTAAATTTTTTTGTTACAAGATTAATAATTAATCTAATTATTAAAGTACAATGGGTGGATTTTAAGTTGGAGAATGTCCTCGTATCTCTCCATTCCTTAAAACCAATGGGCCTCGGCTCCATTATTTTTAAGGAATGGAGAGTTACTCGGACATTCTCCTATACAGAATGGATACCTAGAGATTTAAATGTTCAAGCTGATTTTTACAGTAAAATATTTGATTTCGACGACTGGAGTGTAGCCCTTCACATGTTCTGTTTTTTCAATCAAAAATGGGGCCCGTTTTCCATTGATAGATTTGCGGATTCAAATAATCACCAGCTTGACAATTTTAACTCTCGGTTTTGGACTCCTGGTAGTAAGGGAGTTGATGCATTTGCATTCGATTGGTCTAAAGACAACAACTGGTTGGTTCCCCCAATACCTTTGGTTTGTCGGGTGTTAAATCACTTGCGAATTTGCAAGGGGACAGGAGTTCTAATTGTACCTTTATGGAGGTCTGCTCTTTTTTTACCGCTATTGTGGGATTTTGATGGCAACAAATTTAATTCCTTTGTTGTTGATAAAATGGAATTTCAAAAACCTAACAACTTTTTTGTTGTTGGTTCTGACAAAAATAGCATTTTCGCTCAATCGCCTTTCATCAGTAATGTACTGGCGTTAAAATTAGATTTCACTGATTAATTGCCAGTTATCTTTGCATGGACGCACAACAATTTACCTTTGTTTAGTATCACGGCAGTCAGCCGAGACGGCTTGCCTATACGTGGGCTAATGATTTGACAATTTAGTTTTTCAGTATTTGATTACGTTTCAGTATGATACATTTTATCATGATTTTATGAGCAGGGTTTTGTTTGAAGAATGAGCATGTGCAATAATAGAAAGGAAAAGAAAATGAAGCGCGTGTTTCGCGCATATAGACTCCTTGAGTCGGCTATTAACATGTAGACTCCTTGAGTCAACTATTAAATTAAGAGCAGTATATAGGATTGCGTCCTGCGCATATAGACTCCTTGAGTCGGTGTGTTTGATTGGATCAAACGTAAAACTTTTTATATTAAGTTTGTAGTAAATGCTTTGCGCCTTGTGTATTTAGATTCGTTGAGCCGGTGTGTTTGATTAGTTTGTACAGATGACTCGTCAGTGTTGAGTTTTTGTTACAGAATCATAATTATGCATGATTATCTGTTGAAGTGTGTGTACTTTGCACGAATAGTTTATTACCATACGGATGTTATATATTTCACTATATAAAACTGTAGCATTGATATTTTTTGTTTTTGTTTTGCTCATAATTGTTATTTACCTCAATTTTGCTTAACAACATTCCAGCGTTTTCAATTTTTTTTATATGTGTTTTGTTTATTTTATTTCTGCAGTTTCCACGACATTCACATTGGAGGAAAATAGTTAATTTGAGGAACCGTCCGGAATTTGAACATTCCTTCCATGAGATTAGGGAAGTTATGAAAAACAGCAAAGCTTCGTCTACCATTAAAAACTACGATTATTATTACCGAAAATTCCAGAACTGGTGCAACTTGCATAACTTTATTTCCTTACCTGCATCTACAGCGACCGTCGCGATTTATCTGAACAGTTTGGTACAACGATCCGTTTCCGTTTCTGTTTTGTATTCAAACTATTACAGCATCAAATGGTATCATTATCTTAATTTACATTCGAACCCGTGTGATGATAAACTTATTTCTGTGTTTTTGGAAGGCAGAAAACGTACTTTGAGCAAACCAATTATAAAGAAAGATCCGATTACTCCAGATATACTTAATACAATTATTGACATGTACGGGAAAGATCATAGTAATTTGAAAAACGTGAGGCTCTGTGCAATGCTTTTACTTGGATATGCAGGTTTTCTTAGATATAGTGAAATTGCTAATTTAAAAATGGAGAACATTAAATTTGTTCCTTCTTATATTGTCGTGAACATTGTCTCAGGAAAGACAGATGTATATAGACGTGGGAATGTTGTTATAGCCAAGACTAACGGCAAGGCATGCCCAGTTTCTTGGCTTTTGAGATACATTTCTTTAGCAGAGTTACGGTACGATAGTGAGGATTTCATTTTCAGAGCTATTCGTTATTTTAAGTCGAAAAATGTTTACAAACTGATAAACGTTAATCGTTCACTTTCGTATATTCGAGCTAGGGAGTTGCTTATTAATTGTTTAACTGTATTGGGACTTGACAGTTCAAAATTTTGTCTCCATAGTCTCCGGAGTGGAGGTACAACTGCAGCCACTGCTAATAATATATCTGACAGGTTGATAAAAGAACACTGGAGGTGGAAAACGGATTTTTCAAAAGACGATTACATTCAAGATACAATTTCCAATCAGCTTTCAGTCTCTGCTAATTTGGGCAATTAAAAATGTTGTGACTAATAAATGTTTCCTTTATTTTAGTTTATATTCTTAACCAACCTGTGTTTTATTTTCCCTTTGAACATCGAGGTTATAGCGAGTGCCATTCCTAATTATGACTAACTTGTCTTTGTGCCCATATAATTTAATTGTTTTATATTCGGACGAACGTAGTGAGGGAGAATATAAAATTTGATTAAAAATTAACGAAACAAATATTTATAAACAGATCGTTCAAAGAAGTACTACATGTCCAAAAGTCACTAAATTTACGGATATATTTTGGAAATTAGCGGCTAATCTGCAGAAAGTTTAGAAACGTGAAAGGAAATAAGGAATTAACCTTTATCATGATTTTACCCCTACAAATGTTTGACATTACACAGTATCTGACCAAAATCAAATGTCACCAGTTTATTTATTTATTCAAATTCAAATCTTAATTGGCTTTCAACCCAATAGATTTGTGACAAAATACAGCCAACAAAAAAACCAAAGTTTATGGAACAAATTAAAAGCATGCTCTTCGTTTTCCGCTTTTTGTTCATTTTGTAGCCATTAGGCTACGTAAATTTGGATTGTTATAGGTTTTTGTTTGCAATTTTAAAGAAAATTATATTCTATAACGGAATCACGTAACAAGCCAAGTATGTAAAACAATTTACTTGAATTGTTATTTTTTTTCAATACGAGAGGTAAAAGTCCAAAACACAAAATAAACCAATAATCAATTTTAAGTCTGCTCTTTACCAACTAAACACTACAAAACCCGCGCTTGCAAAGTCCGTGCTTCAAAACCTCGCGCTTGCGGTATAACTTATAAACAAAAAATAAATTTATGAAGTAGCCCGTATTTACGAATAATTCAATACATACTGAATTCGACCCAACAGAAGAAAAAAACTGAGAAATTAAAATTAAACAAGATAAAGTTCAGTTGCGGTTTCAACAAAATTCTTAATATAGAACTCGAGGTCATAAAGTAGAACTTTCTAAAACAAACGAAAACGATAACAAGACAGACATTCTTTGGCAATGAAAAGCAACAAACAGTCAAATATTAAGAGCAAGAGAATACAAAATTAATTGTCAAAAATACATCCTTCAGTAGCAATAATTACGGCTTACGATATTAAAAGTCAACAGGTAGAACAGGTAACGCTAATCTCTTAATTGGCGGTAAAATATCAATCGGCGCACAGGTGACCGAGAGCAATAAAATTTAATCCCCACCACCTTGTTTTATGGTCCTTTTTAGGTCTATCGCGGTGGGTTTATGTCCGTGATGATATGTCTAAAGTATTAAAAATTATGTCTCTCGGAGTGATCAATCACGGTATGTCCCTTTCTGTACTGTATCAGACTCAGAACATTCAATAATGATGAGCGCAGGTGCTCGTGAAGGGAAAGCAGTTCCTGTGTCTTGTAGTGAATGAGTTAGTGATTGTTGTTATACTGCCAACTCAGCATTGTTTCAGCTATATCATGGCTAGAACAAGTTAATTGTCAATGAGATGATGATGAGGTCCGCTTTGCATTAGACCAACACGCTTAGTTGGATTTTTTATAGTGCTAGCTTAACAACCGTTCGAGGATAGACATGTCGTCCCACTCGGACACAATCCTGATTCCGAGCCAAGCCGCCTTTGATCTTTCTCTTTAATGCTGTGTGCTTACCGGAACAAATACTAATTTTATAGTCCCGAACCAATTTTATTTGACCCGATCTGGGCTCAATCCCACAATCTATCGTACTTGAGGCAAGCACGCCAACCATTACAACATCGATGCGGTTCCTGAGTCTTGTAAGACACCCACAAAGTTACATATATGGTTAAGTCCTGTAAACATCTTTTGGGTGATGGAGGAAAGATAAATCTATCTTAAAGTCTGCGAAATGGAAATCTGGCTAGAAACTAATATACAAATAATAATTATACTAATAACACCAGGGGCTGTTGTGGTCGTGATCGTATGGTAGTTGGATTTATAACTACCTATGCAATCTATGCCTATCACCACTAATGTTGTGAGTTCGAATCCCGCTGAGGCGAGGTGTGCTCGAAACAACATTATGTGATAAAGTTTGTCAGTAACTTGGGGCAGGTCAGGCATTTTCTCCGGGTACTCTGATCCCCTCCACCAATAAAATTGACCACCACGATATAACTGAAATATTGTTGAAAGTGGCGTGAAACACCATAACCCTAACCCTTACTCTAGAAAATACACTGAAAATAAAATCAATAAATGATATATTTCTTTATTTTGCATTGTTATTGACTTATCACATCACCAGGAATTCTTAAAACAAAACAAATACATGTACTTTATTTGGAAATGTGAACATATTTTTGTTTGGCATATTTGTTCCTTTCAATAATTTTTCAGAAACAACTTCCATAATATATAGAACCAGAGGTTCTCAAGAGCCTGTATCGTTCACCTGGTTATAAAAAAAAACAATTGGTCCTATGTAAAAACTATATCCTGCAGTGGTAGTCATCTTGGAATTACGATCAACATAAAAAACACAACGTTTGTAAAGGACCTTCCAATGACTGATGCACAGTTTAGGTTCAATCAGTGCAATAGCTTCAGAGAAGAATATATTTCTGTATTTTCCCCATATGGTCCTGTGTTAATACTATGACCTGTGGTGGCAGCCATCTTGGATTTCCGATCGGCATAAAAAACAGAGGACCTTCCAATGATCATTCCTGGGCAGTTTGGCTTTAATAATATTTGTAGTTTCTGAGAAGAAGGCATTTGAACATTTTCCCATAGGATCCAATGTTAATCTATGTATTGCGGTGGCGGCCATCTTGGATTTCCGATCGACATAAAAAACATGAAATTTGTAGAGGACCATCCAATGATCATTCCTGGGCAGTTTGGTTTCAACTGTCCTAGTGGTTTCAGAGAAGAAGCGTTTTGAAACATTTTCCCCATAGGGTCCAATGTTAAACTAAGTCCTGCCGTAGCCGCCATTCTGAATTTCATATCGGAACAAAAAACGTAAAGTTTGTAGAGGACCATCCAATGAACATTCATGTACAGTTTGGCTTTAATCATATTTGTAGTTTCTGAGAAGAAGGCATTTGAACATTTTCCCATAGGGTCCAATGTTAATCTATGTCCTGCGGTGGTGGCCATCTTGGATTTCCGATTGGCATAAAAAACAGAAACTTTGTAGAGGACCTTCCAATGATCATTCCTGGGCAGTTTGGTTTCAACTGTCCTAGTGGTTTCAGAGAAGAAGCATTTTGAAACATTTTTCCCATAGGGTCCAATGTTAAACTAAGTCCTGCCGTAGCCGCCATTTTGAATTTCATATCGGAACAAAAAACCTTAAGATTGTAGAGGACCATCCAATGAACATTCTTGTACAGTTTGGCTTTAATCATATTTGTAGTTTCTGAGAAGAAGGCATTTGAACATTTTCCCATAGGGTCCAATGTTAATCTATGTCCTGCGATGGCGGCCATCTTGGATTTCCGATCGGCATAAAAAACAGAAACTTGGTAAAGGACATTTCCAATGATCATTCATTTACAGTTTGGGTTCAGTCAGTTCATTAGTTTCAGAGAAGAAGATCTTTGAAATTTCAGCCAATCAGAGCATATTATTGGCCCTGGCAGCCATATTGAATATCCGACTGGAACGAAAAACAGTAACTTTGTAGAGGACCATCCAAGGAACATTCCTGCTAAGTTTGGTTCCAATCGGCCCAGTGGTTTCGGAGAAGAAGCTTGAAATGTGAAAAGTTTACAGACAACAGACGACGGACGCCAAGTGATGGCAATAGTTCACCTGGACCTTTGGTCCAGGTGAACTAATAAAAATGGATTGAATCTACTTAAAATGTTAATGTTATCCTTAAATTCAGATTATAAAACTTTGTAATACTCACAGCTAAGCATACCAAATATACTGGTATATATATATATATATATATATACAACGTCTGAAAAACCAGTCAACGATCAATCTTACGGGGTGTTGGATCGCTACGGTATAACGATACTATACAAGTAAAACAATTATAAACGTCTAAAATGGTTTGTAAAACAACACCAAGTACACAAAACAAAGTGATAAAGAATTCTAAAATGGTTTGTAAAACAACACCAAGTACACAAAACAAAGTGATAAAGAATGGTAAAACAACACCAAGTACACAAAACAAAGTGATAAAGAATTGTTTAATTCTTTATCACTTTGTTTTGTGTACTTGGTGTTGTTTTACAAACCATTTTAGACGTTTATATATATATATATATATATATATATATATATTTATTTGAATTAAACGTCTTGCAAAAAAATATAAATTTACAAATATTCTATACTGTTTATTTCATCGGGAATAAATATTCTAATATTTTTTTCCTGTTGGAATAGATATATTGTAACATTTGTTCCAATCGGGAATAAATATTATGGCGGAAATTATATTTCATCACAGCAGGGCAGTCAGCAAAAAATAAATTCACAATAAAAATTACACATTTGATTGGTCAAAAAGTTGACATGCAACATCAGAATTGAAATTTCATCAGTCAATGAAGTTCACAACCATTCAACCACACCCACTTCCGGGATTTATTTTCGAACGTCATGAAAACTAATAACTACAAACAATTACAAAAGTTGAATATTAAAAAAATTATATAATATAAATAGTATTTAATAATGTTTAATACAATTATAAGAATGTCATGAAAACTAATACCCGGTAACTACAAACAAATATAACAGTTGAGGATATTGAATATTTAAAAAAAATATATAATTTCAATTGTATTTAATAATGTTCAATACAAATATAAATATTCAATGCAATATTTGCAGTTTTATAGGTTGCTAAAAGCATTAACAGAAGTACATTTACATATATGGAGAATTAGTGCGCTTCTTTCAAAATGCACTTCTTCAATCCTTTTACACACCAATAAAACTACAAAATATTGCATTAAATTAAAAAAATGGAAAATTTACAAAACAATTTTAAAGCTTCAACGATTCATTTTATATTGTTCCATTCTTATATCCACTTTTAATACAGGGTTAAATTTTCTACAAAAATATTTATTTCATGATAGTGGATTGACTCTATGGAAATAATGTCTCTCCAGTCCAATTTATTTCCTGCCTGTAAAAATAGATTTACTAGTCAAATAATGTCCATGAATTTACCTGATTTCCAGAGTGAGTTTTATCCATGAGTGAAAATATTTGCTGAATTCCAATTTCTTCCCTGATTGAGTATTGTTCTTGAGCTAAAAATTTCATTGAATGCTAATTTATTTCCTGATTGAGTTTTATCCTTGTGTGAAAAATTTCATTGAATCCCGATTTATTTCCAGATTCTGTGTTATACCTGTGTGAAAAAAAAATTGCTGAATTTCTATTTATTTCCTGATTGAGTGTTATATCCTTGAATTAAAAATTTCGTTGAATGCTCATTTATTTCCTGACTGAGTGTTATATCCCTGAGAGAATGATTTCTCTAAATTCCAATTTATTTCTTCTTTTTCGGTGGCATTGGAAGAATATCCATGTATTTACAGATAATTGCCAGCATTACTTCATCTGCACCTCCTCCAATAGACAAAAGACGGAAATCTCTGCAATAAATATAAAATATTTCATTCTTTTTTTTTTAAATCCTGATTTTTTTCTCTATTTTATAATAATTTTTTAAAGTTTGATTTTGGTCACTTTCAGACATTCTGGATAAAAGGTTTGTTGATGGATAAAGTCAAAGTTCTCAGAGGAATAAACAAGAATAGGACAGTAACTTATAAACAATCTAAAAGACACACTGATAAAGCTTGTCAGCGACTTGCAGCAGGTCAGTGATTTCTCCAGATACTCTGGTTTCCTGCATTTTCTTAATTAAATATATTCTATTACTCTAATATCAGCATCAGCAATGAGATTGGGCACAAGTTATAGTAACATTATAAATGCCCTCTACCTACAATTTACAACATAGCATAATACATGGCAAAAATCAATAAAAAAAATATATTAGAACAATGTATATGTGAAATTAACCTAAACTACACTCACAAAAGATAGATTTTAAAAAAGAAAATAAAGAACTAAAGAAGGTTACACAATCAATCAAACCTATGACTATTACGTATGAGCACTTAAACTCTGGATTCATCCAGTAAACAAAGCTAACCGCCATGATATATCTGATATATTGTAGAAAGTACATGGTGGTGTGAAACACCAATAACCCCAAAAATAACATTTAAGAAGAGTTTGAAGATACCAAAGGGGTAATCAGAATCCATAAATAGAAGAACAGAGAAAACAATGGCCAAAAGAAAAAGTAGAAAAGGAAAAACAATGTTCTACAAAAGATACACATAAAACTAAAGATCAAGAAACACGAACCCCACTAAAAACTGGGGGTGAACTAAGGTGCTCCGGAAGGTAAGCAGTTCCTGCTCCACTAGTGGTACCCGTTGTGTTAATCCAGTTACAAACCCGGAAATAAGTCATGAATGAGGAAAGGACCGGGAAGTGATTTCGACAAGTGGAACATATCAGTGGTCATTTGTGACACAGATATTCCAGAACGGTCAACCAAGGGTGGCGACTGTAAAACTTTCGAAGTGATGACTTCAACTTAACCAAGAGAAATCTTTGTTTTGATTGTCATGATTTACAAATGAACTCACCTGTAAAACCTGCTAACCAAGACTTCGTTAGTAAAACCCATTCCTCCCCAGAATTGTAAGCATGAGTCTGTCACCTGTCTACTTAGTCTTCCTGCCTTCAGCTTACACATGGACGCTAACATGGTCACGTCATGACCCTGAATGTACATACCTACAAATAAAAGTGTTGACCAATCACTGTTTATAATTTCTTTTCATAATTATTCATAGTCTTTGTTGCTTGTGCAGTGTAGTAAAATACTGTAAATGGGTGTCTGACTTGGTAGTTATTTGACTACAAACTCACGTCAGTGTTGCTAGTATTTTGGTTCGAAGTCTATGACCATAACCACTTGGCCACAAAGGCCCTCAGATGATATACAGTGTACACTATACCCTCCTTATACCATCCCTCTTTGATACGCCATCGTCACATACCTCCATCAAATTTCAAATTTCGAAAAATCATGTAGTCTGCATTTTAATTTCGACACACAGGTCAATTGCCACCCTTGCTTATTGCCAAAATATACCTTAGTCCAAAATGTGTCTATAACAAGGTTATATCGTAGTTGGGTTTCAGAATTATGCTCACACCAAAAACCACAGTATATAAATGATTATTCATATAATCTAGGTCAGTGTAACAGTGCATGAAAATGCCCATTTCCTGTTTCCCAGGGAAAGTATAAAAAACACGAGAAAGTGACATGCTCGTTGTTGTACTTTGTGGTTATCAGATATATCAGGTTTCCAACTGGTTTACGATTTATTTTTAAGTCTGAATTCTGTATGTAAAAATATAAAATTGTATCTACATGCCCCCAAAGCCCCGTAGAAAATTTAACCCGCATTGCAGGCCTCAACAGGAAAAGTAGAAATTTGAATGGGAGAGTAATTTTTTTATTTCACTTTCCCTTGGGTAAGTGACTTAAAAAATAATTCTTTATGCCCTGTGTAATATATCTTACTTACCAACAGCTCTATATAACATTGACCGTAAACTTTCAACTTCTGTTGACAGCTCTGCCAGGGTGAAGTGTACAACCTGATTGTCCAATATTGACTGTCCAAATGCTTTTCTATTTTTAGTATATTCTGCCGTCATTCTTATCAAATTAGCTAACGGTTCGATTGCTGTGAAAAGAAATATAATTCCCTGTTCAATCCGTACAGTCACAACTCATCGAGTTATAGTCAAAGGGAGACTACTGTGTGAAAAGAAAAATAATTCTGTGTTAAATACGTAGTCACAACTGATCTAGTCATAGTCAAGGGGAGACTACTGGTTTAGCTCATATAATGTTATGATTGATTTGATTGATTTTTGGTGTTTTAATGCCACTTTCAACAATATTTCAGCTATATCATGGCAACCAGTTTTAGTGGTGGAGGAAGCCGGAGTACCCGGAGAGAACCACCGACCATGGGCAAGCAACTGGTAAACTTTATCACTTGCGGCTGCGAGTCGAGTGCACCCTTTTGTGTAATTTACAAAGCCGGGCGCAAACCCAAACTGTATTGGTGATAGGCTTGTATGAGTTGTTAGATCCAGCGACCTAGCTCAATGAGCCACCCGGGCCCCTATAATGTTATGTATTTGAGTTAACAGTGTAAAAATTACTATGAACAGACCTTATTTTCACATTGAATTATTTCTAAAAAAAAAAATCACTTTGTTGGAATGTAGTCCTCCTCTTATTATTTTCAGTTAATTTAGACATTTATCTAATATATATATTATATAGGTGTCTAAGTTACAAATAAATTGGGTCATGCCACGATATAGCCGAAATATTGCTAAAGTTGGCGTTAAATACCAATCAATCAATCAATAATATATATATTGTAAAAAAAATGGCCATTCCTGTATCAAACAGCTGTATAAAAAACCTTCGACATGCATCTTTTAGTGAACTCATGTCATTCTAATATGATGTCCTTCAAACGCTTTGAGTCCAAACCCGTGGTAAAAATAATATATATCTACACCCATTGTAATTTATGACGTCATCGACAATTTATAACAAAATTTTACCAATTTTTACATATTAGAATCGAAATAATTCATGGAAGCCATATGTATATATTGTTTTTACCACGGGTAGGCCTTTATGTCAGCTTTTTACCCCTCGCTAATGCTCGTGGTAAAACTTCGTGACATAAAGGCCTACCTGTGGTAAAAACAATATATACATATGGCTTCCATGAATTATAACTTAAGTATATATATATTAGATTGGATTAATGACTAAGATAACTGAAAATAATAACTGAAAGATACATAAAACTTTTCATTGTTTGAAAAAAAAGTGGGTACCTGTGCCTTTTAAATATTTTTAAGCAAAGTATTTGAGGTATCAGGAGAAATCAAGCTTAACAATTACTAGGAACAAATCATATTCATACTTAAAGAGTTATCTAATAAAATCACTTTATGTTCGAATGTAGTCACCCTCAAAAAAGGGCACCCCCACCAATCTCTCCATTATAAATCAAACCTACCAGCAGCTGTTGCCCAAATCCTTTCTTCTTGGAACTGTAACATTTGATATGTAAAACCCATCCCCTCATCTCCAATGATATGAGTCTGGGGTACCCTCACATCCTCAAAAAATATCTGTGCTGTGTCAGAACTTCTCATTCCCATCTTATCTATCTTCCTGGCTATTGTTATTCCTGAAATATCAACATACAAATGTATGTAATTATCCAGTTAAAGATTACAATTGATTGATTGGTGTTTAATGCCAACTTTAGCAGTATTTCAGCTATATTGTGGCATGAATAACATTTTACGATTCATATATGTTTTTTGTGATATAAGTCATAATGACATTATCAAAATTTGTTGGCAGTAAAATATTGTTGAAACAATTTTGGAGGCCGTCGTGGTCGTGATCATGGTAGTTGGATATGTAACTCCCTATGCAATCAGTGCAAATCCTGTTCAGGCAAGGCATACTTTATACAACATTATGTGATGAAGTTTGTCAGTGACTTGCGGGCAGTTCTGTGGTTTTCTCCGGGTACTCTGGTTTCCTGCACCAATAAAACTGACTTCCACAATATAACTAAAATATTGTTGAAAGTGGCGTTAACACACCATAATCCTAACTCTAATCCTATTCTCAAACAAATTTAATGTCTTTTATCCATGATATAGAAGTGACTAAAAACATATATTCTACATGTGTAAGTACCAATAATTATAATAAAAGAACCGCCTAGCGCATAAATGCACGACGTATCCCCCTGCACTTGCATAATATTTAGTTTTATATATTTGTAGAAAGCAGCCTTGCAGTCTTAATGTATAACATACTTTATTGAAGGATGGAGTATATTGCAGCATGATCTGAATAATATACAGGAAGTACTCCACTTTGAACACTGTGTAAACCTCTGATATAAATATGGTCTATAATGCCTCCATCTCTGTCAGTGTGTGTTGCAGAATTTATAAGTTGGATGAAATTGTGCTCTGTCATCCATAGATGCCAACCCCTTTTTGGTGCAATCAGTAAGAAAAATTTGAGATGTCAGTAATTTGTGATTTTTTTCAGTAATCATAATTTTTCATAAAATGTTACCATAATCGTCCTACATTGTGGCGCCGACAATCATCCCAACCACCGTGCTGAATGGAAAAGTCTTGTTTGCAATATTTGCAATAGGCCATAATGTTCCCATGTCGATTTCATAAGGCAAGGGAACTCGATACAAATTCGTTGTCCCAGTTTCCTTTTCTTCGCTGCAGAAGCTTCACTTGTTCCCTCAGACATCGTGAAATTGACAAAAACGTGCTGTGTTCATTAACTACACAGGATCGAACAAGAAATGGATAGATCGTTTTCTACTATAGATAGTCCAGAGAAACCCAAAAGTATTTAATAATCGGAATCCCTCGAGCGCTTATCTTTACGCGATTTTAACAGACAATGAAGCATCTAAATGATCACAATGATATTTAAATGGAGAACAGTTCTGAGCCGGCAATAATCGGAAATCCGTAACAAGTAGACTGTTGACCGTAACACCGTAATTTTGGCCTGAAATTCGTAATGGTTGGCATCTACAGTACACTCCAAGTGTATCAACGATCAAACTCTCAGGTCCGACATATTCCTCCCAAAATGTCCGACAAATTTGAGAGTCAACACTCTCTAAGTCCGACTATTTGGTCGGACAATTTGGTCTTGGTCGGACATTTTGGTCGGACGTGAGAGTGGATATTAAAAGATTTTTTTTTACATTTCTCGAGGTGAATATGTCAAACATTTTGTGATCGATGCGTATTTGTAAGCGTACTTTCTTTCCGGTGTGTAAAATGTGCGGGTACGTAAATACCCTAGTGTATTTTTACCTTGCACCATATTCGCGCCAGGAAAGGTAGCTCCAAGGTCAATATTTGTCACGCTCTGGCACAACAGTCGTTCGATGCATAGGAGCACCTCATAATCAAAGAATTGTACAATAATTTCGAGTTACACCGTTTGTGTTTCTTTAATCTGTTTAATTTTAATAGATCTTTCTAGTACATTTAAATTTTACGATTACAATCGGAATGCTAGAAATATCGTAACTTTTCCGAAATCTAAACTTTAAAATTATATATACCGAGTCCAGCCCTGGCTTGGATTTCTCGAAAAAAGTTTTCTAACAAACCAAATTAAATTTGAATAAAAACTCGACTTAAGTTTGCGTTTTGACTTTGTTTGGAAAAATCACTGACGATTTAAAAAAAAATAATCTGTTGTCACTTCAAACAGAGTCAGTGAGGCCGGTACGGCTGTGTACATGAATGAATAAGAGATAATTCTTTCGGAGTGTGATATCCATATAAAGGTGAAATAACGGATGCAAAAATCACCGGCTAAAGTTACACAATATTCCGTTTACAAATATTTCAAGTCCCTATACTTGTTCATCTGTGACGGCAATATGTGTATTGGACTAGGTATTACAGCCAGCTTGATATGAATTAATTAGCTCAGGTTACAGGTGTCAATAATGGAAGGAACATCTTGTCGACACAAATTTCCAGGTGACAGTGGGAGAACAATTATAATTAATTCTATTTAATGTTGTTGTTTTTTATTACTATTTGTTTGTAGGTACATTTGCAATCATTGAAGTAAATTTAATTTGAGAGTCAACACTCTCTAAGTCCGACGTGAGAGTGGATATTTAAAGATTTTTTTTACATTTCTCGAGGTGAACATGTCAAACATTTTGTGATCGATGCATATTTGTAAGCGTACTTTCTTTCCGTATGTAGAATGTCCGTTTACGTAAATACCCTAGTGTATTTCTACCTTGCAACATATTCGCGCCAGGAAAGGTAACTCAAAGGTCAATATATAACTGAAATATTGTTGAAAAGTGACGTTTAAACACCCATAGCCTCATATAAATTATTGCAATAAAATATCGATTAAGTAACGAAATTGATATAAATTATTTTCCAGTATATTTAGTATAAAAAGCTTGTTCTACACGTTCACTGTAAGATGTATTGCAACCGCCATTTTTAACTACAATCACGTGCGCATGTTCGTGTTTGATGGAAAGCTATAGCTATATTTAGATATTTTGTGATAATAATTTTATATTGTAAATCGATCCACCCTGTGATTTTTTTCAACACGATACATTTTTTATAGTATATATTTTATTATAAAATACAATATTGAACTGATTTTCGATAACATTTTATCCCCAGAATTGCACCCCCCTGTTAGTATACTTTTATTGCTTTATTTAAAAAAAAAATAACACCAAGAACATCGATGATACGAGTGTTCTTATTCAGAAATAAACCTACAGCAAAATAAAGGTATACATTTTTTGTACTGTGAACAAAATCGTCATTTTTATCTAGATTTATCGTCCGAAAAATACGGTACTCCTCTACTATACTAATTTGGATTAGGTGATTGGAATTAGGTGCCATCATCAAAATAAAGATTAAAAAATGTATTTCATGATAATGATGGCTGATTAAAATTGTTTGTCATGCATTAGCAGTCAGTTGTCACCAATATACAGGAAGAGACCCTACTGGGAAGCCATTCAATGAAAATAACAACCTGACCATATTGTTAAATAAGAATAAGAATTAGATAAGAAATTAAAATTTATAGAAGGCAAGGATTTATATAATTAACACATTAAGTCACATTTCATTTATTTAGCTTGGGTCAGTTATCAATTAAAAAGACAAAAATGGTTTTAAAAAAAATCTGTCTAATAAGTATTTACCTAAATAACGATATCATGACGTATAATAATTTCTCACCGTAAATGTATTTATTTTATAAAGATATTTATACACATATATAAGAAAAAAGATATAAATTTATTTTTTAAGTACAAATAAATTGGAAGACGGCTTGAAAATCGAAAACGTAGAATAGTTATCTATGTTTATAAGTCTTAGTAAAAAGAGTCTTGAGCAACGTTTTTTTTTCACACCTGTGATAGGTGTATTTGTATATCATGAATGCACGATGCGACACATGCTGAGATGGGTGATGTTTTGACAGGTAAACTGTAAAAAAAAAAAAACCTGTAGAATACACTAATAAAATATTATTTCACCTATATCAGGACTCCGCAGACTGCCAATTTTCAAGAAGAAAAAAACGGGATTTACGGATTTATGACCCATTCGCCATGAACAAAATAAAGCTTAAATTTTACTAAATAATTTTAATCCAAATTTGCCTTTAAAGAAATAAATGTATAAATTAGAATTATTTACCCGGGTTCGTTCGCCCTACATTTGGCAAACACGTAAAAGAGCAAACGCACCCGATATCGTAAACCGGCAACTGTCTGCAGCAAGTGAAAGGGCCTTGGCATCGATTGTCACGACTACATAGGGACATATTAATATTCACTTCTAGTGCACTTAAAACATGGGACCTGCATGTTAATACATTTTATTCATGGATATTATTGTATATATCGCCCGTGACAACCGTTAACATATCTATACTTTCCGTACCACTGTATATCACTCATTTACTTCAGCTTTACTAAGATACGCATGTTTCTTTATGCACAAATTTATTGGTTAGCAGAATTTGGAGACGTTTCCTGTTTACAGTTTAACTATCTGAGAGTGGAGACTCTCACTCTGACCTGGGAGGATTTGGTCGGACATTTGTCGGACAATTTGGTCGGACAATTTTAAGAGTGAAGTCCGACAAAACTCTGTGTCCGACCTGAGCGTTTGATCGTTGATACACTTGGAGGGATCTGTATGTGTCATCACATCTTGTAATTGTGTTTCAGTATTCTGAATATTGAAATCACTCATTACTAAGCATGATTTTGACATAAATGGAATAATAGTGTCCTTCATGTTCTGAATAAAGTCAATATTGTACAAAAATGTAGTTGTTCATTGTGCGCGACATCACGACGGATCCGCGTTCAACGTGATTCCGCGATGGTGATGAAAATGATAGAATTTTTCCACGATCAGGATCCGTGTTAAATCACCGTGAACTGTCGATTTTGTCCTTGATGGTATCACGGATTTTGCGTTTTCCCTCTGGACTGCACTGTATGTTGAATGGCTAAGTGTTCATGCATTCCATTAGATTCTTATACGATTTTTAATTTCTCTTACCATACTCAAGATACGATTCCCATCTGACAGTCGGATGGAAATAATACGACAATCGAATTTTGAAACAACGTTTTGATTCAATATTTGTATTCAAATGATACTATTTTTTATCAAAAGCATGTCAAAAGGAAAAATCGGACAGTAAATCGTATCGTGTGACAACACCTTTAGTCAGTACACCTGACTATTCGATCTGAGATTCTAACTACAGTGAAACTTGTCTAAACCGAACTCTGGGTAAACTGAAAACCTGCTTAAACCAGACAGACTTTACAGTCCCATCTACTAAATGTCTATGTAATTTGAAGCTGCGTAAAGTGAATAAATGTTTCAGTCCCAAAGAGGTTCGGTTCAGACAGGTTTTACTGTACAACAAACATACCTGGTAAATTCATTGGTAAACAAATAAGAGATTTATTTAGGTGCGGTTTTCCATCTGACGTGTTAGCTAGTAGACACATCCAGTCAGCCTGTGTACCGTTTGTTATCCACATCTTACCTCCATTGATTATCAAATCACCACCGTCTTTCACTGCTTTCGTTTGTATGCCTAGAAAAATAAACAGTTTTAGAAAAAGGCAGTCATGGTAGTGATTGTATAGTAGTTGGATTTACAACTACCTATGCAATCTGTGCCTACATGTATCACCACTAACGTTGTGAGTTCGAATCCTGCTCAGGCAAGGTGTACTCGATACAACATTATTTGATGAAGTTTGTCAGTGACTTGTGACAGGTAGGTGGTTTTCTCCGTGTACTCCAGTTTCCTCCAGCAATAAAACTGAAATATTTTGAAAGTGGTTTTAAACACCATAAATACTAACCCGTAATCCTTGATAATATATGAAATTAATTTAAAAAGGTGCCTTCCGATCTTCATTTATATTGCTCTCTAGCTAGATCTGAATTCATAAAATGATGCACAAATTATATAAATTTCTGCCAAAAACACTGAGAAATATTGACTTAGTAAATGTGAATTAATTCATTTTTATTCGTTGTGCACTAATGGTTTTCGTTGGTATCATCAAACCATGAAATTTAGTACACAACGAAAGGTTTACATAACAAGAAATCACCATTGAAGTTGTGAGTTCGAATCTCGATCAGGCGTGGTGTATTTGATTGATACAGCATTATGTGATAAAGTTTGTCAGTGACTAGCGGCAGGTCTGTGGTTTTCTCCAGGTACTCTGTTTTCCTCCATCAATAAAACTGACTGCCACTATATAACTGAAATATTATTGAATGTGGCGTTAAACACCATAACCCCCACCCCATAGCAAGTGACAAAACCATGAATTCAAATGTTAACGAACATCGCATCCACGAAAATTTACTCCAACAAATTTTTTTTTTTATTTTACTGAAAAGAGTTAAATAAATATCTGAAGGACTAGTCTATGTGCCAAAATTTGTATATAGCAGAAAATGTTGTTATAAGGCCAAAATTATAAAATTGTTTGCTTCCCGCACCCGACCAACCGTTAGAAAACGTTGCGACTCAAAACATTTTTTGCATGATTTGCGACGACTTTTTTTTTGTTTTTTTTGGTTACCGGAAATTGTGACTGGAAGTTCCGATATTGTTCCAGAATTTACGTTCGGAACTGGTTTACTTTTAAATGAACAAAATCTGTTGCCTGACTTTTAAGGAACCAGATTTGTGAATGAACGCAGTCTATTTTGAAAAAAAAAACAAAAAAAACTACCTAACGACCCATAGCTGAAATAGAGGGTCGGGTGCAGGAAACGAACATATTTTTAAGGGTGGCCTAATTAAAATATTTTGTTGGAAATTCACATTATAGAAATAGCAGTTTCTGCACAGCTGGGAATAACACCTTCTGCATGAGAGATCAAATTGACAACTCA
The DNA here is from genome assembly GCA_963680875.1 of Bathymodiolus brooksi. Classification (NCBI taxonomy): domain Eukaryota; kingdom Metazoa; phylum Mollusca; class Bivalvia; order Mytilida; family Modiolidae; genus Bathymodiolus; species Bathymodiolus brooksi. The sequence goes on from OY804584.1 coordinate 47,071,357, forward strand.
TCCCAACGACAGAAAATAAGTGCTTCAAGTGGAGTTTTATTGTATTTGCTCAAATGTTCTAAGAGGAGTAGAGACAACTTTCTTACTAGACACGTCAGAGCCTGAGCCAACTTCACTAACACCTAGACATGCCACAAGATCTCCACTAATAGACGGGGCCAGGAATTCCTTCTTTAACTTGTCACTACCAAATCTGTAAAAATTAAAAAGGTATAAAAAAAAGTGTGTACCTAAAATACAGTGAATATAACCTGTCTATTACAAACCCCCAATAATTTTATAACTTGTGTAAAACAAACATAGTGTACCAATGAAATTGCATGCATATTTCGATAATAACGAATAGTTTGTTTAAAATAATTTGGAAATTACATTGAAACCTGTCTAAACCAAACCTCCTTGTGACCAATTTTAGTGTTCGGAATAGACAGGTGTCTGGTACATACAGCTCAAGGGGGTACCATACACTACAAGGAGATAACTCTTTAAAATCAGTTGAACGTTTTGATCATATGATGTTTGTATGCAGATTTCAAGCATCTCGGTGATCAAAACCACAGAGAGAAAAGCTGCTATGTGGCTAGTGAATTTATAGCTCCGAGTCTGTTGGTTGGAATTTGTTAAAATTTTGATATTTATTACAGTGGATATATTCAAACACACTGCCAAAAAAATAAGAAAATTAAACGAGCAGATTAAATTTTACCTGAAGTGTATGGTACCACTTTAAATGAACAAAGATTTACTATATTGGGACTGTATTTAAAGTTTGGTTTATACAGGATTCCAGTTTATTTAGGATCTGGCTTAGACAGGTTTCACTGTACATTTTGTACATTAATTTTAAATAATTTATCAAATATGATCCCAATGAGAGTCATCCTTAACCAAGATCACGATACAACATTATGTGATAAAGTTTGTCAGTGACAAATGCTGCAACTTAGTGGTTTTCCCCCGGTACTCCGGTATCCTCCACCAATAACACTGATCGCTACAATATAACTGAAATATTGTTAAACACCATAACCCCCATCCCTTAACCATGACCATCTTAGTTGTTTTTACATCTGCTTATGCAATCAGTGCCGATCACTTATTAGGTTTGTGAGTTTGATTTTCATCTGGGGCAAAGTGTTTACAGTGGTTGTGGTTTATGGTGTTTAATGCCACTTTCAACAATATTTCAGCTATATCGTGGCGGTCAGTTTTATTGGTGGAGGAAACCGGAGTAAGTGGAGAAAACCACCTACCCGTCGCAAGTCACTGACAAACTTTATCCAATATTGTTGCATCGATTACACCTCTCCATCAACAGGGTTCGAACTCACAACTGTAGTGGTGGTAGGCACTGATTGCAGGTAGTTGTAAATCCAACTACCATACGATCACGGTCATGACAGCCCCTAAAGTGTTTACGATAAAACCTTATATGATCTAGTTTGTCTAGTATTTATACCTTAGTCTGATTGAGATCCTCATCTTTGGTGTAATGATTTGCATGCTCACCTTGAGTGCGGTAGATCATTTTTTTTTTTTTTTTTTTTTTTTATTTGTTTCTTCAATAGTCAGGAATTTACATTCATATAAAAGCCCATACATTACCACCTGACATGGATGTACAAGGATTTACAACATAATTATTATGTGACTATTGCATTTTTTTAAAGTTAATTAATAAGCAAAATATGACATGAATAAATAAATCAATTGAGACACATTCATTCTTTCACATTCTCTCTCTCCCTTTCATAAACAAAACACCCATTCCTTTACAATATCTGTCTTCTATTATTTTGTGCCTTTAGTAACTTACTCCTAATTGATACAAATAAATACATAAACCTTGAGTGCGGTAGATCATGGGTTCAAACCAAAAACTATAAATCTGGTATTTGTTGCTTCTTTGCTAAGGATGCAGCTTTAAGAAATTAAAGAGCAAAGACTAGTTGGCTCGGAATAAAAATTATGTGCCCGAGAGAACGACATGTCTACATGCAGATTATTGTTTCAGTGAACTAGCTGTATAAAACCCCAACGAGGCATGTTGATCAAGTAGAAAGCGTTCATTATCATCCAGTATCTTGTTCATGCCATGATATAGCTGAAAAAATTGCTGAATTGGCATTAAACAACAATACCACACTCAAGATTAAACATTACAAGAAATGACCCTCGTCAGATAAAAAAAATTCTGGTTGTACATAAAATTGAACATATTTATTTGAAAATGGGTATAAAATGTGACTAGAAGTAATCCACAATAAAATATACCAAGGTTTCATTGCTGAAGCACTGATTTTATTTCATATCATGGGTTTCAAGCTTCTGACAATTTTATAAATGTTTATTGTATATTAAAAGCATGTAGTGCTAGAAGATTGTATATATAGAATAACGGTAGTTATGAAGGTTGATACAAACATCATCGCTAGTATCTCAGCTGTGATACCAGTGATAATGTAAACCGATACCTTGAAAACTGAATGACATTAATGTTTTATTGGTAACATACATCATAATGTATTTGACGTCACATCAACATAATTTTCAGTATCGCAGTGTCACTATGATACCCCCACATATATGTTCAATGTGTATAAAAACCAACTAAGTCGGCAAACAAGAAGTAGGAATCTGACGGGTCCAAAAACGCTTCCCACAATATGGCATACCTATATGAAGCTTGTGACCTAATATCAGATTTCTGCCTTCAATAGTTGCTGAGAAAAATGTGACGAAAAATATCTGGGACGGACAGACGGACAAAGGTAAAACAGTATACTCCCCCTCCGGTGGAGCGGGGGGTATAATTAATTGATACTCTGTGAGATCAACCGAAAAATGTCAAAATAAAATTACGGATAAACTTCTTTTATTGATTTAGACAGATAAATGATACAAGAAGAGTTTGAAGATACCAAAGGGGTAATCAGAATCCATAAATCAAAGAAGGACAGGAAACACAATGGCCAAAAGAAAAAGGACAAATGGACAAACAATGATCTACAAAACATTACATATAAAACTAAAGACCGAGTAACACAAACCCTATTAAAAACTGAGGGTGAACTCAGGTGTTCAGGAAGGGTAAGCAGTTCCAGCTCCACTAGTGGCACCTGTCGTGTCACTCTAGTTACAAACCTAGCTAATGCTGGAGTAGCCATATCACTCTGTACACCTATAGCCATTGGTACAGCTCCACAGTTTATATTTCCTAGTTCCTCTGCTAAAGCACAACTGTATGAATAATCCAATCCTAGTCCTCCATATTCTAAAAATAGCATTACAAACATTTGTTTTTAAAAACTTTGGTTATTTTTACTACATTATCTCAACAATATACAACCCTTTTCACAAAAATTCTGACTATAAATATTTACTGCAAGTGTAATATTATGTAAAGTTCATGAAGCTTTTCACAATTTTTTTTACGATAATCGTAAGTAAACATCCTATGAAAAAACATACAGCAAAACCTGTATTATGAGGTCACCTTTGGAGCAAATAAAAAGTGGTCTCTTAAAAAAGGTTCAATTCATATACAATTTTCTATGATAAGACAAGAATAGGTGACCTTTAATTACAGGTGACTGCTTAATAGAGGTGACCACATGGGCAGGTTTGACTGTACCATAATATGTCTTATAAATACCTGTGGGTTTTGTTACACCTAAGATGCCTGCATCTCCTAAAATTTTGAAGATTTTATGTGCTGGGAATATGCCTTCAGCCTCCCATTGTTCAACGTTTGGGTTGATGTCTTTATCTATAATCTAAAGGTAAAGGTCAAGGTAAACTAAATTAAGGTTAAAAATATATCAACAAACCAAACAAAAATTTCTAATTCATCTAAACATTAAACTTAACATTTTAATTATTAATTAAATGCTGGCAATTGTCAACCAAGGATAACCCATGAAAGCCTTTCAGCTTATTTCCATGCCATGATATAACTGAAATATTGTTGAAAATAGAGTTAAACACCATAAACCCACCCTCTTATTTCCAATGGGGTCCTTTACAATAATAGCTTAAGTGGGTATTCAAGATCAATCATCAACGAGCGAAAATGTGGCCGGGATTACTTAAATATCAAGTACGGATATTGAAAATAATTTCTATTGTTTCTCAATTTGAAGTTATTTCAATATTTTCAATGGAAAGATGTGTCATTTCATATCAATAGAAATTATTTTCAATATCCGTACTTGATATTTAAGTAATCCCGGCCACATTTTCGCTCAGGAGAAATACAGGAGACTATTTTTGCACAGGAGAAATTGTCTTATCTTTAAGAAAACCAAACTGAGCTTTTCATGATCACTAATAGGTTTGGGCATGCTATTTTATTGAAAGAACAATGAAAGTGACTATGAATGTTCAAGGAATATGTATTTATTTCTCTGAGAATTGTGCATGGTGCCGTCATGGCCGTGATCGTATGGTAGTTGGATTTACAACTACCTATGCAATCAGTGCCTATCACCAATAATGTTGTGATTTCGAACCCCATTCATAGCGAGGTGTACTGGATATAACATTTTGTGATAAAGTTTGTCAGTGGCTTGCCACAGGTCGGTGGTTTTCTCTGGGTACACCGCTTACCTCAACCAATAAAACTGACTGCCACGATATAGCTGAAATATTGTTGAAAGTGGCATTAAACACCATAAACCAAACCAACCATTAATTTTTTTCCCAAGTTCTTTGAAGCTGCTATCTTCTCTTGTTTTTTTTCATGAACTATAGATGTTGAACAGTTCATTTGTAACATGAAATATTTCAGAAACAGTGTTTGAAAATTACAGCGACATATCCCAAATAGTGGGTTCCTTCTTTGTGTAATTGCTTAGAAAACACATAAATAAAGATCAATTTTGGTGTCATTGTCTGCCTAACCCAAATAATCCAGTCGTTATATTCCGACTCCCTACATTTAGGCTATTGCTGATAGAGGATGCAGTAATCATTCAAGTTATCATGATCATCTACCATGTTTTTAATATAAATAATAACGTCATACACTGAGAAACTGAGATCATATTCTATTTACCTCGACCATCGAAAACTGGAAGGGCCCGGATGGTTCAATGAGTTGGATCACCTAACAACTCATACAAGCCTATCACCAATACGGCGTGGGTTCGCGCCAGCTTTGTAAATTACAAAAAAGGGTGCACTCGACTTGCAGCCCATGGTCGGTGGTTCTCTCCGGGTACTCTGGCTTCTTCCACCACTAAAACTGGTTGCCATGATATAGCTGAAATATTGCTGAGTGGCATTAAACACCAAAAATCAATCAATCAATTGAAAACTGGTGATGTACTATAAATGGCTTATGAAAAAAAATGTGTTGTATTTCTTGCCACCAATGTGAGTCAGCATTCAAATTCAATAGATGGTGTACAACAACGTCCAAAACATCCTGGATTCTATCCATATTATACAATTACCGAGATGGACCTGCTATTCGAGAACCAAACTTGGAAATTGATGATTAGACACTCATGCCATGATGGCATCGTTTGATACCAATGACTTTATGTCTAAGTGATATATGTTATTTTTTTTTATTAAAGATGTCATAATCATAATGTTTATTAATAAAGACGGAATGAGATAATGTTTGTGAGCCAATAACGAAAACATTTTACACAAATTGCTGATAATTGTTCGCTGGTTTTTATAATTTTTATTAATCTTTTTTTTCTGACAACTAAAAAATTGAGTCGGACAAGGACTTTTTTTAGTTAGTTGTCCAAAGGGACAAGTTAAAGAAAATGTTAATGTAGTGGCCTGTAGTGCTATATCAAGGTGGACAACGTACGTCATACATCCGAGTATTTTTTATCAAAACTTTATAATGGCAGAAACTTTTCAACCATCTGACAAAATAAAACTCATTTTTATACTATTTTAACAACAAACCTGTATGATAAAAGCCAGACCAAAGTACCCTATGGACTTGTATGGTACTATTTACATCGATAATATTCAAAAAGCTGTTGTCATTTGTCTAATCATTCCGACAACATTTCCTTTTGATGCTGTATCCAGGGTGGACAACGTACGTCATACATTCGGGTATTTTTTTATGCTTTTTGAATATTATCGATGTAAATACAAAATGATATAGTACCATACAAGTCCGTACCTAGTACTTTGGTCTGGCTTTTATCATACAGGTTCGTTGTTAAAATAATATAAAGTTTTCGATAAAAAAAATACCCGGATGTATGACGTATGTTGTACGCCCTGTATATATATATATATATATACGTCTGAAAATTAAACCAAACAGTGTTAGAATTAGATTTTAGAGCTGTCAAATTTTTGTTCTTCCCTCGACGGGATTTGAACCCACACCATTGATACACTGCAGCACCATTCGCTTAGCTTTACGTCCAGCGCCCTAGACCACTCGACCACATCCACTCCCTGGATATATATCACTCCGACACATCATTCTGATTCTGAGCCAACCAGTCTTTGCTCTTACTTCTTACTGCTGCATGCTTAGCGGAGAAGCAACAAATACAAATTTTATAGTTTTTTGTTTAATAACCCAAACAAGGATTGAACCCATGTTCTTCCACACTCGATGCGAGTGCCTAATCATTACACCACAGATGCGGTTACTCATCAATTTGACATGGAGAGAGAAAAGACGTGCTTTATTTAATTGAGTAAATCGAATTCGTGACAACTCGGACCAAAGACAACTCGGACCAAGACAACTCGGACCACTTCTTTAAGACAACTCGGACCACTTCTTGAAGACAACTCGGACCACTTTTTGAGGACAACTCAGACCAATATTAAGAGTAAAATCAGACCACTTTTAGGTCATCTCTAACCACTTTTTAAAGACAACTCGGACCACTGTTTAAAGACAACTCGGACCACTTTTTTAGGACAACTCGGACCAATAATTAATTTATTTCATTCATTTACAGACTGCCTACAACGAACGTGACAGTGTTACAAGTTCCTGGGGAAAGTCTTCGCCCTTCCATTCCTACCCGCTGACCACATTCCACCTGCATTTGAGAAGCTGAAAGAAAAATCAACAGATGAGAAGACACAAGAAAATATGAAGTATTGAAGACACGTGGATGACCCGCAGCACCGTATGGACAGTACCAACATGGAGTGTCTTCAACCAATCCATAAGGACCAACAACGACGTAGAAGGGTGGCACCATAAACTAAACAGAAAAGCCCGCAAAAAGACTGCTGACACAGATGAAGATGATCTCCGAGGGGAAACTCAAAAGATACAGATGCAAAAGGAGCCATACCGTTCAGAGCCAAGTACAACAGCAACCAAGTCAGTGCGCATCATCTCCTGAAGAAGTGTGGTGCAATCTACGGTCCCGGGTGCTAGACGTGGAATATGTATATTATATATTGTACATTCTAATGTGAAATACGTAGTGCTTTTTGTGAAATATAGTGCACTTAGTTAACAGTGCTTTCGATCTTCTTGTTACATTGTTTTTATGTAATTTAATTTAAACATATTTTATTCAGAAAAGTACTGAAAAGGATTGGATAGTAGGACAAGCCTATATATATCCTCTCCCGTTTTTATGTATAATAATTATGTCTTTAACGCTAATACAAATAATTTTAACACAATTTGTTCTTCTTTTTTTTTTGTCTGAGTTGTCTTCAAAACGTGCTCAGAGCTGACCTAAAAAGTGGTCCGATTCTGCACTAAATATTGGTCCGAGTTGTCCTGGAAAAGTGGTCAGAGCTGACCTAAAAAGCGGTCTGATTTTACACTAATTATTGGTCCGAGTTGTCCATAAGGTGGTCTGAGTTGTCTTGGTCCGAGATGTCTTTGGTCCGAGTTGTCCTGTTACCAGTAAATCAAACTCAAAGGATGAGTTTTTTATGTTATCTATAGCAAACTTCTATATATTCTGATAGCCTTAATTGATATATGTGTATGCTAGCTATAGACTGTCAACAACTGGTGATACAAGGGGGGATATCAGGGGCGGATTTAGAGGGGGCGTGCGCCCCCCTTAAAATTCACAAAACATATGTTATACAACGTTAATTAAGCAGTTCAACAAACAACTTTTTCATGAATGGTTAACTCGTGACCTGTAGTAAAACATTCCTACACATTGTAAATACACGCTGGGTGTGTTCGTTGATTCATATATGGATTCGCCGACAATTTCCGCTTTTGTTTGTCTATAAACAAGAACGGTCGAATCATATGTTTTCAATGAATGAATCAAACGACGAAAAGAAAAGCTCCATCCGGACGGGCAGTATTAACTAGAACAACCCGAAAGGACAAGCACCGAAAGTACAGACCAATTAGTGAAATGAGGAATGCGTTAAAACTAAACCAATAGTTCATTGAAGGGTTAAAATATCGTGATCGATCAGTCATGAGTTGAACAATTCGTATCACGGTTGTTCAAAAAAAGTTTTACTTTAGTTTCTTATAATCTGACAAAAATATACTGTTAACAAATATCCGACAAAATTAAGACTCAAAATCAAGTTTTTTTGGTCTTATAAAAATGGTGTGGTTGGTTCAAAATTGTCGTTCAAATAAATGTCTGTAATTCCTAAAATCCCCAGAGCTTCAGGGGGGCTGCTTTGCCCCCCTGGACCCCCTACCAGGGTACTACCCTGGACCAGCTGGGGACCTTTAGCGACCCCTCGCCTACTCACGCCCCCCCCTAACCACAAATCCTGGATCCGCCCCTGGATATATCGTAACTATACTTATGTATCGTTAACATACATGTATCAAAGTTCAATTTATGGTACAACATGACCCTTAGGTTTTTGACTATTTCCACACCTTTTTAAGTGTTGCACGAAGTTCATCATGTTCTTTGGTATAAATGTGTTCCTTACTGCTGTCAAACCGACGTTTACTTGATGCAAAAGTTCGTGACAGGTGCTTAAAATGAGAAGTTTGACCCAGGGAGGGACATATCCGTCTGCACAGTGTGGCCATTTGTTTTGTTTACATATTCAGCAGTAAATGGACCAAAATTGTAACCGTATCTGTGATTAGATAATTCTTAGGATCAATAAGTTTACTCATTAAATGTCCTGTATATATGGTGTCATGGTAACCTGGTAACAATAATATGTTTAACGATAATTTCATTTATGTAGGTAGCTTAGTGTGTTTTGAAAGGCAGGAACAAAATAGATTGACCTAATTTTTAAAACTGATGTCAAAATTTAGAATGACTGCAAACACGTGGCCAAAGCTTATTCTTTTTGGGGATTCTTTAACTCAGGTAAATTATTCAGGTTGTGTGAAATTTTGTTTTTAAAGTGGTTATTACCTTGGTTTGGCGTTATTGGCATATGTGACGTCACATCAACAGGTGTCCGTTTTCACAGGAGTCGGAAGTTCTATCAATAATAAGGCATAGACGGGCACCTCGAAGATCGGTGCTAGTTAGTTGCCCACCGATCTTCGAGGTGCCCCTCTATGCCTTATTATTGATAGAACTTCCGACTAGTTGCCCAGCGATCTTCGAGGTGCCCCCCTATGCCTTATTATTGATAGAACTTCCGACTCTTGTGCCGTTTTGTAGCTTTCGAGACGTTTCGGCCACAAACCATTTCGGCCATAGTTTATATTTAATAAGTATGGATGAAGAAACTGAGTGTCGTAAGCTGTACTTTAGTATGGATTATTAGGGGATTTTTTTTTAAATTAATCATGGTAATACACATCACATATTCATTGATTGGCGTCGAGATGACTGACCATTTATTTACTTTGTTATTTTCGTAAACTCATATTAGGGTGGTCAAGCCAAAAATTGAAATGCTAATAAATCATCCAATTATAGTTTAATATGACAGTACATACAAAATGGGAAATTTTGGTACAAAAATTATTAAAATCGGTTGAGCTGTTCAAAAGTTATGGCCTTTTCGGTGAGCCAAAAGTGGTCGATTTTCTGTTTTTTGGAAAATGTTAAAAAAAATGACATTTTTGGACCAAAATATATTATTTTCACTACCTAATAGGTTATCATGCTTTCTTCTATAGTAATGTATCCTCCTTATGCTTCAAAAAGAGGTATTATACACACCTGTAGGTGTTATATGAAAAAAATGTCACAGAATTTAAAACATTGAAAATAGACTTTGGACTTAGTTTTTTTAATTTATGTGTCAGCTGTCTGCTTGTTCAAACTACCAGGTTTGTGGTCAAATATCTTCAAAAACCTTTAACTTGCAAGGCTGAAACATGCAGCACTGTCCACAAAGTGCCCAGTCTCTAGGTAAAAATATCAAGAATATCATTTATTCAATTAATATATATATTTTTTTAATATTATTTCCTTTGCGCAGGCCTCCATAATTTTAACGTCAAATTTTATTCGAAAAATCAAGTTTTTGGTCATAAAAAATCTGAAAAAAGTACTAGAATTATTCTGAATACTGATTTTGGTAGGGAAAAGAACCCTCTAACGGGGAACACCTATATTTATCAGCAAAAAAAATTCTCAAAGTCTGTAGTGCCAGAATTATATACGCCGCAGCTTAATATTTTGAGCTCCGTAAAGTGTAAAAATAAGCTATTTTAGGGAATTAATTATATTTTGTATGCTCAAATTGATATTTTTATGGTAAACAACCTCAATATCCATACATCAATGAAGTTATTATTACAGTTTGTGTAAAAACTGCCATTTTTTCCATTGAAAAGGTCAATTTTCTTTGTTCAATCAAAATTTCAGATAATTCCCGAAATTGATACAATTTCAATAATTGTTGAATATTATAATATTAAATGTTCAAGTGTTTGGTATTATTTTGATCCTATAACTGTATACTACAAGGTGAAAACTATCAGCAACCCCAATTCTGACACTGGTATGAACTATGTCCTGGTTCATTAGCCCTCTACCTGGAAATTTAGTATAAATAATATTTCAATTATGGCCCCGTATTCCATGAAAAGTCTTATTTGGATTATCAGATATGTTCTCTGTACAATTTATAAGCCAGCCTTGAAGTTATTTTTATCTTTTAAACATTTAATTAGCACATTTTATACATTATTTTCATTTTTTTGTCTGAGAAAAACCTCAAATTTGACAATTTTAGCTGATTTAAGCTAACAGTTTATGCGATTAGAAAGTCCCAAATTTTCAAAGTTATCATTTTTATTGTCACAAATCAATAAACTGTTATCTTCTACTATTATCTTAATTCATAACAGTCTTCAATGTCACTCTCTTTTCCTTTATATACTATAATTTTACATTTGACGACTACATATAGTGCTGTGTCCCAGTTCATGACCAACTTATTCCAAATGAAATCTTTGTGATTTCTTTAAATTGTGTGTTTTGTGATCCTATGCATATCCAATGCATATTTGATTAACTGAATCATAATCAACAGCATCAACTTTCAGAAGTGTCATTTTAATGATTTAAAACTCTTAATGATCTACTGAGATGCCACGATCACACCTGTAAAATAAAAATAAACATTTAAAATATGTTATACAGAATAAAAATAAAGAATTAAAAATAATTTATCTTTTCCAGAAATAGTTTATCATACATGTACAAATGAAAAAAAGCTTTAATACAATGCACTCTTCCGACTATAAATTATCTTTATGCATATATGCTTGGTGGCAAATAGATTCTATATGAAAAATAGCATTATTCCAGAAATGTTTGCTGCATGCATCATAAATGTTCTGTCATACCAAACAAGTTTGCATACAGTAATGGTGTAATGAAAAAAATGTAATTAATTAAACTTAGCATATCACATGCACTGCCACTGATTACATTGTATATAGCCAGAATGTTAATACATTCACATACTGTAATGTATGCATTAAGCATATATTTCATAAAGCTTCCCTAATAGCACTGAAACATAATAATTATGTTTTATAACAATTTAAATAAATTGTTCAAAAATGTTGCATGGAAATTCATGTTACTATTTTAGTATTTAAAAACAATTGTCCTATGTATTGCTACAATATACACTAGGAACTTAATGAGAAATGCATAAACAGTTTTCATGTAGACAAATTTCATTTAAAACCAAAAAATCTAAAAAAATCTTGAACATTTCACAAAAGATCCCCCCTTTTCTAAAAATATCAAAGAATACCGGAACAACTCCTTTATATAGATGTATTCATAAATCCCGATAATTTCCGAACAGCCATGATTACGTCACCAAAGCTCTGCTTGGATAAAGTTATTTATAGATTGGGAGAATTTGACAACTTTATATTGATGCTTGCCGTTTTCGCCATTTTTCGAGTAAAATAATAAAATCGTGAATTAAATCCCATCTCTTTTTCACTTATCGAAGCAAAGATATATATTTATTCAGTTCGTGTAAAGTTTCTGTGCGATTTTTGTGCATCTTTTGTTTTCAAAATTAACCCCCATTTGATCCGGTTGAAAACGATATTTCTTTTGAGAATAAAACTATATTTTAGAAGAAGTTTTGTTACTTACCGTGCATGATTGACCTCCGTGGTCTGAATACATCAATGCTAGATAATTATTGTATCAATTGGTAGAACAATACGTCGGTAAATTCCATTTTTCTTTGGTACAACTCTGAAATTGTCCTGGCCAAGATGGCGGAAGACATACATTTCGGTCATGCGCCACACAACGTCCGATAACTCTTCCCGCTCAACTCTGATTGCAAAGTCGGAAAATATGGACCGAACATCCAATGATTTCCGGGAGCTATTACTGCTTATCCATTGAAACCTTGGCGGCATATCTTTAGAGGAAGGTTCAGATTATTGATATCTGACTGTTAACTTTTTGCGGAAAAGCGGTAAACGAGTTTAAAACAATGTTTGTAAACTTTTATATTTTACGTTACGATTTTGACTTTTAAAAATTTCTTAACAATCGGATTGGTAAAATTGAAGACTTTTAAAAATTTTAAGCCATGCATGAAGAATATTGGTCCAGGGATAGCTCCCGGAATTATTTTTGAAAATGGGCTGTTCGTTGACACATAAATCAAGATGGCGTCCGATTTTCTCGAAACGACTTCACTTTGGACGTTCAGTAGTAGTACCCAATCATATTTTTAATGCTTATAACTACCAAATTAATAAAGTTCTAGTTTTCAAGTTTTATCTGATATATTTTTTATCACGAAATAATAAATTTTAGGTGTTTTTCTAATGAAATGAAAAAGGTGAAAATTCGGGTTTTTCTACTCCGACAGAAAATAATAACGCTATCGACGACTACGTTTGTCCTCCCTACTCATATGGATGAATTTCGTAAGTATGGATGAAAAAATCGAGTGTCGTAGTCTGTACTTTTTAGTATCGATTCTTAGGGGAATTATTTTTATAGTAATCGTGGTAATTACACATACGCATATCATATTGGCGTCTAGATGACTGACCATTTATTTACTTTGTTATTTTCGTACTTTTGTATGAAGAAACTGAGTGTCGTAGTCTGTAGTTGTAGTCAGTATGGATTCTTGGAGGAATAAAATGGTTTAAAAAATTAAAATTCCGAAATTTCATGATTAATAGAAATAAGTTTATTAACCAAATCAGGGCCCCTCTCAATCGCCGCGATTTTCAAATCTGCAAATCGCCGCGATTGGGAAAAGAAAAGAAGAACAATGATAATATTTGCTAAAATATATCGTTTTAAATAAAAAATTTTGTAATAAAGTACAGAAAATGATGATTAATTCCAGATTTTCCTATAGGTAACACTCAAAACCAAGGACGTATATAAAGTCAAAACTAAGTAAATAGACCTATTTCACATTAACCTATTTTTGTTGTAAGCGGCCTTAGTCCAAAGTCCAATCGGAGTAAAATCCGGGTGGTAAGCGGCCTTTCTGTTTGGATTATACGATGATTTTCTATATCCACATCATTTTTCAACCTTTTCGAAGTTTTATTCACGTTATTTATTTGCAAAATTTTATTATACATCTACAAATGGATCCTGGTGATCAACTCTGCACTCTTGATGAGCTTCGATGTTGGAAAGTCGAGAATGTCGGTAAAAAGCTCTACAGAGCTTATGTTATAATAATATGTTTGTAAAAACTCCGACTTTAAATAAAACTTTTATACTTTAATTTATTTATACTTTATGAGAGATCTAACGAAATCGGGAACGAAGGAGGAGCTAGCGGCCTTGTGTTTTTCGGCATGCAAGTTGAACTTGCCTTTGGTGCCATCACAAGATGATGTTTTGAAGGACAACAAGAGATGCTACGACAACATTTTGAGTGAGTGTGGAATTACAGACCCCCTTCAGATTTATTCTGGTTGGCTTGATGAACATGATCATGCCATTCATGGTATGCAGTTTGGTCACCAAATTTTTTGACAGACATAACGCAGTTCTTGTTAGCCCATGGTGATGTAGCATTGACAAATGACATGCTGAAAGACTATAAGGTTGGCAAGGCCTATGAATATTTTTCAAGTGGGTGGCTACAGGAGGGATATTTCTTAAAGGCTAAGTCGAACAACAACTTGTGTATTTTAAGAACAAAGTGTTCACCATCACAGAAACTGGATGATGACCCCCCACAATGTATAGATATTGTGCCAAAGAAGATGATGGTTTGACAGAAGGAGCTTATTGTTCTTGCACTGCAAGGGTATGAAATTTATGCATGTTTTTTTAAATTCTCTATGTGTCTATGCAGTGCCAATTCAGGACCATTAGATAATAACAGAAGGGATTGCAACCAATGATGGGCAATCTTGGCTGAAATGTTCCTAACAAATTCATGACAAAATGTTGTAGTTACTATGGTGTCGATGAATCAGTACATTTCAATAATGTTTGAGAGATGTCAGTTCAAATCTCTCTGGAAGCTAATGATCGGAGTACTGTATTAGGTTTGTCAACTACTAACAATTACAATACATGTACATGTATATAGCTTCTATAGTACAAGGTAGTACATTTCAATAATGTTGAAAAGATATCAGTTCAAAGCTAATCTATGGGTTTATTTTAATATATGCTTGATCATGTTGACTGCATTAACTAACTTGGACACAAGTCCCTAGCTTAATGAAAGTTTTGAAGAACTACTCCTTTTTCAGTGTGATTTTTACACGACTGCAAAAATGTTGTGTAATGGTTAGCATGCTCACCTTTAATGTGGTAGATCCATGGGTTCTAGCCCCTGTCTAGTCAAACCAAAGATTATAAAATTGGTAAGAATGCAGCATTAAGGACTAAGAACAAAGAATTGTCGGGTCAGAATCAGAATAATGTTTCAGAGTGGAACGACATATCTACCCACAGACTGTTGTTTCAATGAACTAGCACTCTAAAAATCCAACTAAGGGTGTTGGTCTTTTCATTTTTTGTATCTAAATGTGTTTCCTGTTGCCCATGCTTAAATAGTTTACACATCACATGTTATAGTTTATGTTTCTTGTTGTTTATTGTTTAAAAATTCTATGAATAGAATGTTTGTATCCCTCTTATGAGATACAAATAAAAACCACTCATATAAACATAATGAGCAAATAGACAATCAAAATATAGACAATTCTGAATGTTTTGGTGTAAAATTTGTTAAAATCTATCCAAAAATGACTTCACAATAATTTTTTGAAAAAATATGGTTTTGGTTGATTATATAGGGATTTTTTTTTACATGTGACAATACTTTTGGCCACATACTGTATAGCTGAATATTCACACGATTTCTCATTATTTTCAAGATCTACGGGATACATGTAGTCATAAATTATTTTCCTAACCAACAAATTCACGAAAACTTCCTTACGACCGTGACGATATGTGCATAACTGCCACGATGAATAAACTGCGTCACCGTGTTTACAAATGCAATTACGTCTTGTTTACGTTTTTTACTCCGATTGACCTTTGAACCATAATGGTGGCGGTAACGTGAAATTGGTCTATCGTAGATTATGTCTTCGTGTCGAGTCGATCTGCAAATGGCAGCGATTGGGAAAAGAAGAACAATGATCATATTTGTTAAATAATTTTTTTTTAAATAAAGTACTGAAAATGGTTATTAAATATAGATTTATAAGACGTAAAACGTAGATTTTGTTTTCTTCTCTTCATAAGTTCATGTGGACCTGCACATCGCAATATTTGCTAAAATATATCGTTTTTATTAGTTCACCTGGACCAAAGGTCCAGGTGAACTATTGCCATCACTTGGCGTCTGTCGTCTGTAAACTTTTCACATTTCAAGCTTCTTCTCCGAAACCACTTGGCCGATTGGAACCGAACTTAGCAGGAATGTTCCTTGGATGGTCCTCTACAAAGTTACTGTTTTTCGTTCCAGTCGGATATTCAATATGGCTGCCAGGGCCAATAATATGCTCTGATTGGCTGAAATTTCAAAGATCTTCTTCTCCGAAACTAATGAACTGACTGAACCCAAACTGTAAAGGAATGATCATTGGAATGTCCTTTACCAAGTTACTGTTTTTTATGCCGATCGGAAATCCAAGATAGCCGCCATCGCAGGACATAGATTAACATTGGACCCTATGGGAAAATGTTCAAATGCCTTCTTCTCAGAAACTACAAATATGATTAAAGCCAAACTGTACATGAATGTTCATTGGATGGTCCTCTACAATCTTAAGGTTTTTTGTTCCGATATGAAATTCAAAATGGCGGCTACGGCAGGACTTAGTTTAACATTGGACCCTATGGGAAAAATGTTTCAAAATGCCTCTTCTCTGAAACCACTTGGACAGTTGAAACCAAACTGCCCAGGAATGATCATTGGAAGGTCCTCTACAAATTTTATGTTTTTTATGCCGGTTGGAAATCCAAGATGGCCGCCACCGCAGGACATAGATTAACATTGGACCCTATGGGAAAATGTTCAAATGCCTTCTTCTCAGAAACTACAAATATTATTAAGGCCAAACTGTACATGAATGTTCATTGGATGGTCCTCTACAATCTTAAGGTTTTTTGTTCCGATATGAAATTCAAAATGGCGGCTACGGCAGGACTTAGTTTAACATTGGACCCTATGGGAAAAATGTTTCAAAATGCTTCTTCTCTGAAACCACTTGGACAGTTGAAACCAAACTGCCCAGGAATGATCATTGGAAGGTCCTCTACAAATATTTTGTTTTTTATGCCGATCGGAAATCCAAGATGGCCACCACCGCAATACATAGATTAACATTGGACCCTATGGGAAAATGTTCAAATGCCTTCTACTCAGAAACTACAAATATGATTAAAGCCAAACTGTACATGAATGTTCATTAGATGGTCCTCTACAAACTTTACGTTTTTTGTTCTGGTATGAAATTCAAAATGGCGGCTACGGCAGGACTTAGTTTAACATTGGACCCTATGGGAAAAATGTTTCAAAATGCTTCTTCTCTGAAACCACTTGGACAGTTGAAACTAAACTGCCCAGGAATGATCATTGGAAGGTCCTCTACAAAGTTTCTGTTTTTTATGCCGGTCGGAAATCCAAGATGGCCGCCACCGCAGGACATAGATTAACATTGGACCCTATGGGAAAATATTCAAATGCCTTCTACTCAGAAACTACAAATATGATTAAAGCCAAACTGTACATGAATGTTCATTAGATGGTCCTCTACAAACTTTACGTTTTTTGTTCTGGTATGAAATTCAAAATGGCGGCTACGGCAGGACTTAGTTTAACATTGGACCCTATGGGAAAAATGTTTCAAAACGCTTCTTCTCTGAAACCACTTGGATAATTGAAACCAAACTGCCCAGGAATGATCATTGGAGGTCCTCTACAAAGTTTCTGTTTTTTTATGCCGATCGGAAATTCAAGATGGCCGCCACTGCAGGACATAGATTAACATTGGACCCTATGGGAAAATGTTCAAATGCCTTCTTCTCAGAAACTACAAATATGATTAAAGCCAAACTGTACATGAATGTTCATTGGATGATTCTCTACAAACAATACGTTTTTTGTTCCGATATGAAATTCAAAATGGCGGCTACGGCAGGACTTAGTTTAACATTGGACCCTATGGGAAAAATGTTTCAAAATGCTTCTTCTCTGAAACCACTTGGACAGTTGAAACCAAACTGCCCAGGAATGATCATTGGAAGGTCCTCTACAAAGTTTCTGTTTTTTATGCCGATCGGAAATCCAAGATGGCCACCACCGCAGGACATAGATTAACATTGGACCCTATGGGAAAATGTTCAAATGCCTTCTTCTCAGAAACTACAAATATGATTAAAGCCAAACTGTACATGAATGTTCATTGGATGGTCCTCTACAAACTTTGCGTTTTTTGTTCCGATATAAAATTCAAAATGGCGGCTACGGCAGGACTTAGTTTAACATTGGACCCTATGGGGGAAATGTTTCAAAACGCTTCTTCTCTGAAACCACTTGGATAATTGAAACCAAACTGCCCAGGAATGATCATTGGAAGGTCCTCTACAAGGTGTGTGTTTTTTATGCCGATCGGAAATCCAAGATGGCCACCACCGCAGGACATAGATTAACATTGGACCCTATGGGAAAATGTTCAAATGCCTTCTTCTCAGAAACTACAAATATGATTAAAGCCAAACTGTACAAGAATGTTCATTGGATGGTCCTCTACAAACTTTACGTTTTTTGTTCCGATATGAAATTCAAAATGGCGGCTACGGCAGGACTTAGTTTAACATTGGACCCTATGGGAAAAATGTTTCAAAATGCTTCTTCTCTGAAACCACTTGGACAGTTGAAACCAAACTGCCCAGGAATGATCATTGGAAGGTCCTCTACAAATTTTCTGTTTTTTATGCCGGTCGGAAATCCAAGATGGCCACCACCGCAGGACATAGATTAACATTGGACCCTATGGGAAAATGTTCAAATGCTTTCTTCTCAGAAACTACAAATATGATTAAAGCCAAACTGTACATGAATGTTCATTGGATGGTCCTCTACAAACTTTGCGTTTTTTGTTCCGATATAAAATTCAAAATGGCGGCTACGGCAGGACTTAGTTTAACATTGGACCCTATGGGAAAAATGTTTCAAAACGCTTCTTCTCTGAAACCACTTGGATAATTGAAACCAAACTGCCCAGGAATGATCATTGGAAGGTCCTCTACAAGGTGTGTGTTTTTTATGCCGATCGGAAATCCAAGATGGCCACCACCGCAGGACATAGATTAACATTGGACCCTATGGGAAAATGTTCAAATGCCTTCTTCTCAGAAACTACAAATATGATTAAAGCCAAACTGTACAAGAATGTTCATTGGATGGTCCTCTACAAACGTTA
This sequence comes from Bathymodiolus brooksi, assembly GCA_963680875.1. NCBI lineage: Eukaryota > Metazoa > Mollusca > Bivalvia > Mytilida > Modiolidae > Bathymodiolus > Bathymodiolus brooksi. The sequence goes on from OY804584.1 coordinate 47,090,663, forward strand.
GGTTTTTTGTTCCGATATGAAATTCAAAATGGCGGCTACGGCAGGACTTAGTTTAACATTGGACCCTATGGGAAAAATGTTTCAAAATGCTTCTTCTCTGAAACCACTTGGACAGTTGAAACCAAACTGCCCAGGAATGATCATTGGAAGGTCCTGTTTTTTATGCCGATCGGAAATCCAAGATGGCTGCCACCACAGGTCATAGTATTAACACAGAACCATATGGGGAAAATACAGAAATATATTCTTCTCTGAAGCTATTGCACTGATTGAACCTAAACTGTGCATCAATCATTGGAAGGTCCTTTACAAACTTTGTGTTTTTTATGTTGATCGTAATTCCAAGATGACGCAGGACATAGTTTTTACATAGGACCAATTGGTTTTTTTTATTACCAGGTGAACGATACAGGCTCTTGAGAGCCTCTGGTTTCTTTTTGTATTCAATATGATTATTAATGCATAATATTGTTATAAATAACACATAAAACAACATAAATAAAACCATGGCCGAAACGTCTTTATAAAGTGTGGCCGAAACTAGGGAGGACAAACGTAGTCGTCGATAGCGTAATTATTTTCTGTCGGAGTAGAAAAACCCGAATTTTCACATTTTTCATTTCATTAGAAAAACACCTAAAATTTATTATTTCGTGATAAAAAATATATCAGATAAAACTTGAAAACTAGAACTTTATTAATTTGGTAGTTATAAGCATTAAAAATATGATTGGGTACTACTACTGAACGTCCAAAGTGAAGTCGTTTCGAGAAAATCGGACGCCATCTTGATTTATGTGTCAACGAACAGCCCATTTTCAAAAATAATTCCGGGAGCTATCCCTGGACCAATATTCTTCATGCATGGCTTAAAATTTTTAAAAGTCTTCAATTTTACCAATCCGATTGTTAAGAATTTTTTAAAAGTCAAAATCGTAACGTAAAATATAAAAGTTTACAAACATTGTTTTAAACTCGTTTACCGCTTTTCCGCAAAAAGTTAACAGTCAGATATCAATAATCTGAACCTTCCTCTAAAGATATGCCGCCAAGGTTTCAATGGATAAGCAGTAATAGCTCCCGGAAATCATTGGATGTTCGGTCCATATTTTCCGACTTTGCAATCAGAGTTGAGCGGGAAGAGTTATCGGACGTTGTGTGGCGCATGACCGAAATGTATGTCTTCCGCCATCTTGGCCAGGACAATTTCAGAGTTGTACCAAAGAAAAATGGAATTTACCGACGTATTGTTCTACCAATTGATACAATAATTATCTAGCATTGATGTATTCAGACCACGGAGGTCAATCATGCACGGTAAGTAACAAAACTTCTTCTAAAATATAGTTTTATTCTCAAAAGAAATATCGTTTTCAACCGGATCAAATGGGGGTTAATTTTGAAAACAAAAGATGCACAAAAATCGCACAGAAACTTTACACGAACTGAATAAATATATATCTTTGCTTCGATAAGTGAAAAAGAGATGGGATTTAATTCACGATTTTATTATTTTACTCGAAAAATGGCGAAAACGGCAAGCATCAATATAAAGTTGTCAAATTCTCCCAATCTATAAATAACTTTATCCAAGCAGAGCTTTGGTGACGTAATCATGGCTGTTCGGAAATTATCGGGATTTATTAATACATCTATATAAAGGAGTTGTTCCGGTATTCTTTGATAATTTTAGAAAAGGGGGGATCTTTTGTGAAATGTTCAAGATTTTTTACATTTTTTGGTTTTAAATGAAATTTGTCTACATGAAAACTTTTTATGCATTTCTCATTAAGTTCCTAGTGTATATTGTAGCAATACATAGGACAATTGTTTTTAAATACTAAAATAGTAACATGAATTTCCATGCAACATTTTTGAACAATTTATTTAAATTGTTATAAAACATAATTATTATGTTTCAGTGCTATTAGGGAAGCTTTATGAAATATATGCTTAATGCATACATTACAGTATGTGAATGTATTAACATTCTGGCTATATACAATGTAATCAGTGGCAGTGCATGTGATATGCTAAGTTTAATTAATTACATTTTTTTCATTACACCATTACTGTATGCAAACTTGTTTGGTATGACAGAACATTTATGATGCATGCAGCAAACATTTCTGGAATAATGCTATTTTTCATATAGAATCTATTTGCCACCAAGCATATATGCATAAAGATAATTTATAGTCGGAAGAGTGCATTGTATTAAAACTTTTTTTCATTTGTACATGTATGATAAACTATTTCTGGAAAAGATAAATTATTTTTAATTCTTTATTGTTATTCTGTATAACATATTTTAAATGTTTATTTTTATTTTACAGGTGTGATCGTGGCATCTCAGTAGATCATTAAGAGTTTTAAATCATTAAAATGACACTTCTGAAAGTTGATGCTGTTGATTATGATTCAGTTAATCAAATATGCATTGGATATGCATAGGATCACAAAACACACAATTTAAAGAAATCACAAAGATTTCATTTGGAATAAGTTGGTCATGAACTGGGACACAGCACTATTTGTAGTCGTCAAATGTAAAATTATAGTATATAAAGGAAAAGAGAGTGACATTGAAGACTGTTATGAATTAAGATAATAGTAGAAGATAACAGTTTATTGATTTGTGACAATAAAAATGATAACTTTGAAAATTTGGGACCTTCTAATCGCATGAACTGTTAGCTTAAATCAGCTAAAATTGTCAAATTTGAGGTTTTTCTCAGACAAAAAAATGAAAATAATGTATAAAATGTGCTAATTAAATGTTTAAAAGATAAAATAACTTCAAGGCTGGCTTATAAATTGTACAGAGAACATATCTGATAATCCAAATAAGACTTTTCATGGAATACGGGGCCATAATTGAAATATTATTTATACTAAATTTCCAGGTAGAGGGCTAATGAACCAGGACATAGTTCATACCAGTGTCAGAATTGGGGTTGCTGATAGTTTTCACCTTGTAGTATACAGTTATAGGATCAAAATAATACCAAACACTTGAACATTTAATATTATAATATTCAACAATTATTGAAATTGTATCAATTTCGGGAATTATCTGAAATTTTGATTGAACAAAGAAAATTGACCTTTTCAATGGAAAAAATGGCAGTTTTTACACAAACTGTAATAATAACTTCATTGATGTATGGATATTGAGGTTGTTTACCATAAAAATATCAATTTGAGCATACAAAATATAATTAATTCCCTAAAATAGCTTATTTTTACACTTTACGGAGCTCAAAATATTAAGCTGCGGCATATATAATTCTGGCACTACAGACTTTGAGAATTTTTTGTGATGATAAATATAGGTGTTCCCTGTTAGAGGGTTCTTTTCCCTACCAAAATCAGTATTCAGAAAAATTCTAGTACTTTTTTCAGATTTTTTATGACCAAAAACTTGATTTTTCGAATAAAATTTGACGTTAAAATTATGGAGGCCTGCGCAAAGGAAATAATATTAAAAAAATATATATATTAATTGAATAAATGATATTCTTGATATTTTTACCTAGAGACTGGGCACTTTGTGGACAGTGCTGCATGTTTCAGCCTTGCAAGTTAAAGGTTTTTGAAGATATTTGACCACAAACCTGGTAGTTTGAACAAGCAGACAGCTGACACATAAATTAAAAAAACTAAGTCCAAAGTCTATTTTCAATGTTTTAAATTCTGTGACATTTTTTTCATATAACACCTACAGGTGTGTATAATACCTCTTTTTGAAGCATAAGGAGGATACATTACTATAGAAGAAAGCATGATAACCTATTAGGTAGTGAAAATAATATATTTTGGTCCAAAAATGTCATTTTTTTTAACATTTTTCCAAAAAACAGAAAATCGACCACTTTTGGCTCACCGAAAAGGCCATAACTTTTGAACAGCTCAACCGATTTTAATAATTTTTGTACCAAAATTTCCCATTTTGTATGTACTGTCATATTAAACTATAATTGGATGATTTATTAGCATTTCAATTTTTGGCTTGACCACCCTACCGAAACGTCCTGTACCCGTTTTGTACAGGAGTCGGAAATTTTACAGGAATGAGGAAGTGATTTGGACAGCAGTCAACAACAGGGACTATTATTATTTACCACAAAAAACTGCTAAGTATTCAATAGATTTACAACTTCACCATCCCATAGGGGCTATATGCTACATGTAATTTGCAGATGGGGATATACCATACATTTTCAATATCAAATGCAATTAGAATAACATTTACAATTTGCATGTCTTGCCACTCTTGGTGATACTGACTACTGTATTCAATTTATTATTGATGCATGTGCCTGTCATCTGTAGCTTATAATTTGAATTGACCAATTCTCTCAATATAGGTAATATACATGGAACATTGTATCATATCCAATCTAAAAAAAAAAACATTTGAGTTTTAACTGTAAATACATTTTTTATATAAATTATTATTTGATGAATGAAGAAAATGCACATTTTACTCTGGAAAATATTTTGCCTTGTTATTTATTTTTTACTTTTTTATGTCTTATATTATGTCTATTTGCTATAAAAATCCTTTGATTTTTTACAAGGTTCAAAATATCTAAAAATTATTTGAAAATCATACTGAAATATGATGTCTTTCCCATCACTCTTGCTAGATCTGGTACCATTTTGCCTGTAGTAAGGAAATAACTTATAAAAATAGATTTAAAAACTCACAAAAGTTCTTTAGAATCAAATTGGGAATGTGAAAATGCTCTATTCCTTCTTGAATTTCCTGATTTTAATTAGTCATCCTGATTTTCCAAATTATTTCATTTGGTTTTTTTAGCAACTGAATTATGTCACTAGAAAAGCGTGTATGGCCCAAGTTGATTTTGATCGGAAGTTCTAGTACTCAGGTAAATCATGTTCATCTGTTAAAAGTTTTTCAGTTGTATTATGGTATGGTGCTGTCGTTGGCATCTGATGTCATCTGTAGACAGAGGAGTCGTCGTGGTCGTGATCGTATGGTAGTTGGATTTACAATACCTGTGCAATCAGTGTCTATCACCACTAAAGTTATGAGTTTGAACCCCGTTCATGGCGAGGTGCACTTGATACAACACTATGTGATAAAGTATGTCAATGACTTGCAGCAAGTCTGTGGTTTTCTCTGGGTACTTTGGTTTCCGCCACCAATAAAACTGACCGCCACGATGTAACTGAAATATTGTTGAAAGTGGCGGTAAGTATCATATACCCCCCTCCCCCCATTTGTAGACAGTTCATTTTCGGATGATAATTTTCAGAGTTATTATTTTGTTAATGTTCCAGTTTTTCACATAAAAGGGGCCAAAAAAGGGGGTTGTAAATTTGAACTTTTTTTATGTTTCACCACATCCACCATATTTTATTGGGTTGTTGAGGGGTGCCTAAATAATTTTGTATTTTCTTTGGATTTGTCGTTTTCTAAGCTTCCACTGGTATTGCAATGGATTTCCTTCATGTTTTTCAGTTCTGAGATAAACTTTGAATGTTTTTTACATGCAATTTTAATGTTAAGTATATATGAGTTTATGCAAAATGCACATTTATAAGTCAATGAAGAAAATTACCAATACCTCTATCAGTTATGATTTTCTATTGCATTGAAACTGATAGATGTTATAACATGCTGCGTCAGGCATAGCCCTTTATTTTATTTAAATTCCTGTAATATATGAAAGACTCAGATCGACGCCCAGCCTCTAATCGACGTTCAATCCTTAAATCTATGTCACAGACATCTGTACCTCAGATCTATATCCTTTTTCAAATTCTGAAATCGGCATTCAATTCTCAAATCTATGTCCTTTTTCAAATTCTCAAATCGGCATCCAATTTTCAAATCTATGGACGTTTCTCAATTTCTGAAATCGACGTCCAATGACGTCACTGACGTATGCCCTAACCCTAACCAATAAATCGTCCAGAGATATGAGAATTTGGAACGGATGCCGATTTGAGATAATGTCATCAGGGATACCGATTTGAGTCTGGATGCTGATCTGAGTCTATCATATATATTAACTAATACTAACCCACTAATCCTGATCTACTATCAGTGTGCTTTGAAGTAATCATTAAAGTAATCACAGGCGCTCATGGCACGGACCACCCCCCCTTTTTCTAACTTTCTGTGTCGACCCTATTAGATACTAATATTATTAATATCTAATAGGGTCGACACATGCAATTTGATGTTAACATAAGATTGTATGAATATTGATACGAACAAGTTAAAATAAGGAAAAAGAGATGAAATAATAAAGAAATAAAGAAATTTTATTGAAAATAAATTTGTAAACAGAAAGTTAGAAAAAGGGGAGGTGCGTGCCACGAGCGCCTGTGAAAGTAATATGAAAGGCAAATATCGTGGAATTTTTGGATTAAATATTTTCACTTAATATGTCACTTAATTTTAACTGAAATCAACTGCATAACATTAAAAATCCGCTCAAAAGCAGATTTTAAGAGCAAATTGCAAAATATTTGACAGCAGATAATTCTGTTTTCCCCTACAGTAATGCAAATGATATGCACGTGACCCAAGATTTGAACTCTTTAATTACTGATGTTCAAGTGTGACTGTGTCTACATGTGGACTGTTGCTCCATTGAGCTAAGACACTATAAAAATCGAAGTTAGTCTGGTACAAAGTGGACATATTCATCATCTCGTCGAAATATTATTAATTTGTTCTTGCCATGATATTCCTGAAAATTGTCGTTAAACAACAATCACTCATTCACTCAAATCCTCAAAGGAAACATTATTTTATGATGTTATGAAATTTGAATAAAGATCATGTTTCTAATTTGATGTCCATTATGCAAATATCCTATTTTATTTCTGTCATAATTGGGGTAAGAATTATCTAATTAACTAACAGAACAACTGGGCAATTTGAAGAGATCAAACAGACAACATAATAATCAAAATGACGGAGATTTGAGAATTTAAGTTTTAATATGTCATTTTCTTTGTCAAGGTTTTGGATGTAGTTTAAAGACATCAATTCAACATTCCAGCCAGGTTTAAATTGGTCCAGCGGCTCTAGAGGAGAGGATTGATATGTCTGAAGATGACCCAACACTTTAGGGTTAAGTTAAGGGTCATGGTGTTTAATGCCACTTTCAACAATATTTCAGTTGTATCGTGGCAGTCAGTTTTATTGGTGGAGGAAACCTGTGTACCTGGAGAAAACCACCGACCTGCCGCAAATCACTGACAGTTTATCACATCATGTTGTATCGAGTACACCTTGTCTGAGCGGGATTCGAACTCACAACATTTGTGGTGATAGGCATAGGTAGTCATAAATCCAACAGTGATACGATCACAACCTTGACATTTGAGATGTTTCAGGGGCATAAGTCTAATCCTTATTATACTAGTACTAGCCTCTAAACCTGTTAATTAAGATATGTCAGTATGTAAGATAAATTTTCTTTTTTATATTTACAGTATAGCTTTTCACAAGATGGCTGCTGGGGAAGTCTACTGGCTAATTTCCTTCAAAGGTTTGTACAAAATATTTATTTTAAAAAAGTTTCGAATTATCAATGCAAAGCATCATGGGATTTACACAAAAACAGGAACCACTGGCAAACTTCAATCTCCTAAAAAATGTATTGATGGTGTCATGGTTAGCATGTCCCATCACATCAAGTGTGATAGAACGGGTATGAGCTCCAGACGGGTCAAACCAAAAACTTTTTTATAAAATTTGAATTTGCTGCTTCTCCGCTAAGCATGCATCATTTTGGAGAAAGAGCACAGACTGTTTTGCTCAGAATCAGAATAATTGTGTATGGGTGGAGCAACATGCCTACCCATGAATACATTGTTGCAATAAGAACAATTTACTGAGTCCACACTTATACACTTGTTCAACTTTCTCTTGTCGACATGCTGCAGTCATATCATGTTTCACCCTGCATAGCCCTTATTTTTTTTTATTTAGGTTATACAGGGCAAGAATCTGATTTAAGCAGTGCTCGAATGGCAATAAAAACTTTAAGGAGTCTGGGTAAAAAAATAAGTTACAATTAATTACAAGTTAGAGGAAATATAAATAATTTTTTTGGCCTGTTTAATTTTTTTTAGATTGGTTTAGTTTTATGGTGTTTAATGCCATTTTCAACAATATTTCAGTTATATTGGTTTTTTTGGTGGAGGAAACCGGAATACACGGAGAAAACCACCGACTTGTCGCAAGTCACTGACAAGCCATATCACATAATGTTGTTTCGAGCACACCTCGCCACGAGCAGGGTTCAAACTCGCAGAGTTAGTGGTGATAGGCACTAATTGCAAAGGTAGTTGTTAATCCAACTACCTTACGATCACGACCATGACGACCCCTAATTTTTTTTAGACTACTCTATAATTTATTACAATTTGATGTAGATAGTATCTGTTTCAGTTTATTTATTTACGAATTCTGGTATTTTGTGTTTAAATTTATGTTAACTTTATATATATCTTTTTTATCTAGAAAATGTGACGTAATAAATCGAGGATTTTCTGGATATAATACAAGATGGTGTAACAAGATGATTCCATCTGTTCTTAGTGAATTTGATGCCAAAAACATTGCCATGGTAACAATATTTCTAGGTGCAAATGATTCTAACCTTCCTGCAAACAAACAACAACATGTTCCGGTGAATGAATTTAAACAAAACCTTGTCGAAATAGTAGAAAAAATACAGGTACATGTAGTTTTATCTCTTTTAAACACAGGGAATGATAATGATCGTCACACAAAATGACCCAAATCCATATATATATTTCAATAGTATACCGGTATATTGAAATTTGGGTTATTTCGTGTGATGACTGTTGCCGGCCCTTGCAGCTTTGAATAAAGATTGTAAATAGTTACATAATGATGGTTGGCAATCTTATAGATACTTAGAAATCATGTATAAGTAAAACATCAAATCGCATAGAGAAGTTATTTAAGACAGACGCTGATGAAAGTGGCAGAGTTAAACTGGTAAATTATATTACCAATGTACCTGTCTGACCCTTCTTTTTTTTATGCCAATATATACTAATAAATATTTGTTTATCTGAATGGGTATTATGTTCCTTACCTATTACGAGAATAGAAAAAATGGTGTATCATATAAAATGATTCACGGTAAAAAAGATTTGGAGAAAAAAGTGCCCGACATTGTCTTTTAATTTAACGTTATCGGTTGCACGAACAACCATGTTTGGCAAGTTGTGGTTTGGTGTAGGTTTATGGTGTTTAACGTCACTTTCAACAATATTTCAACCACCGACCTGCCGCAAGTCACTGACAATCTTTATCACATAATGTTGTACACCTCCCCCTGAGCGGGAGTCGAACCCACAACGTCAGTGGTGATAGGCACCGATTGCATAGGTAGTTGTAAATCCAACTACCATACAATAACGATGACAAAATTATCAGATCCATTTGACGCTATTGGTGGTTTGAAACTTGACGGTAAAGAACATTTGCTGAACCCATGTAATGGCAGAAGTAATGGTCTGTATAACAGGTACAGGAGTCCATCCATTTGAAGTGTTTGGAAGAGTGTCTACAGTGATTCAGCTAGGCACTGGTCTTAGGACATTTGCCCACCTATTTCTCAAATTGTCCTGTTATATATTGTCACCATGATATAACTGAGATATTGTTGAAAGTGGAGTTAGACACCATAAATCTAACCTAACCTTGAGTTTGTTTGGGGTTTTTTTTAGCCGAGTTGCGACGAAGTCGAACTCGGCTTATAATATGATGAATGTTGTCCGGGCCTCAACCTTTTCGTTTCTGCACAATATCTTAAGAATGAAATGTCTGATCTAAATGAAACTTGGTACACACATGCCTGGTGGTAAGAGGAGGAAGCCTATTGATATTGAGGATCGTAGGACAAAGGTCAAGGTCACAACTTCTACAAACAGAACAAAAATTTTATACTTTTTTCGTTTCCGTACGATATCTTAAGAACAAAATGTAGGATCTAAATGAAACTTGGTACACATATGCCTGATGGTGAGAGGAGGAAGCCTATTGATATTGAGGTTTGTAGGTGAAAGGTCAAGGTCACAACTTCTAAAAATAGAACAAAAATTAGATACTTTTTTTGTTTCCACACGATATCTTAAGAATGAAATGTCGGATCTAAATGAATCTTGGTACACACATGCCTGATGGTGAGAGGAGGAAGCCTACTGATATTGAGGTTTGTAGGTCAAAGGTCAAGGTCACATCTTCTAAAAATAGAACAAAAATTTGATACTTTTTTGTTTCCGCACAATATCTCAAGTACAAGAAACTAAGTACACTCATGCTGAGAGGAACAAGTCTCATGAACTTGAGGTTTGTGGGTCAAAGGTCAACATCACAATTTCTAAAAATAGAACAGTAATTTGATACTTTTTAACCGGAACATTGTCTGAGGGTTCTTAACCAAATTTGGCACAAAAATAGATTCCCACAAGAGGGATGTTTACGGAACTTCCGAAATTTCCAATTTGGCTGTGATTTTCAAAATGGCCACCATTTAAATGCCGAAAAATTGAATTTTGCATTGTCTTGAAGTTTCAGGCTTCTATCACAGAAGGTATTAGAGATAGATAAACAATTTAATTTTAAAAATATTCGTTAGGAGAAGATGTACCTACCCTGCAAAATCAATGAAAAATAAATCAGGTGCCTAGGAGTTACTATCCCTGAAAAAATAAATCAGGTGCCTAGGAGTTACTATCCCTGAAAAAATAAATCAGGTGCCTAGGAGTTACTATCCCTGAAAAAATAAATCAGGTGCCTAGGAGTTACTATCCTTGAAAAAAGCAAGTACAAACAGATAAACATGAGCTTTAAAGACTCTTTAGCTGACTAAAACATGCAATACATAATACATAATACAAAGACATACATAAGCAAACAATCAAAGCAGAAGCATGCAATAAAATAAGCATTAAGACATAGCCATAAGTGAGCTGGCAACAAAACTCAAACACATATAAATAAAAGAAACAGACTTGCAAATAAAAAGCTCTAGAAAGCAAGCAAGCAGATTCTAGCACTAAACAAAATAAATAAATATCACAGCAAAAACTAAGGTTCAGAATTATATACAATGTAACTAGGCATTGTCCATCCATATGTTCGCAACTCGGCTTTCGCACCTTTGGTGCGTTACTGATTTTCTAAAATTTATATGCCTCCTTTAATTTTGCTGCTTACAGACACATGGTGTTCCTAGAGAAAAGGTTTTAATCATTGGACCACCAAGCAGCCATGTTGCTGCATGGGAAAAAGACTGTCAGATTAACGGTAAAGAAATAATACATATGTAATCTTTTTGTCACTTTGCATTCGTCATTGTCATTGGTGGTCGTCTTTGTCAATGTCATCTGTAAAGTTTAATATTTTAATCTTCTTCCGCAAAACGACTTTGAAGAATTAGGAGATAACTGTATTGTATTTGAAAATTTCACGGCATCAATTGGAGATTTGATGGTTGCAAATTGAGTTTACTGGTGATGCGTAAGGGGATTTTAACACCACAAAATGTTTGTGTCTGTCCCAAGCTAGAGCCTGGATTTCCGTTGCCACATGTCCTGGTATTTTTTGTGTTCAATGACTTTAAGGTGAGATGTGGTTGTTTGTTTGTTTTATATTGGTGGAACAGTTTATGCATCGATGAACACCTATAAAATCATATTTAATACTGTAATAAAAATGCTAAGTAATAGGGTTAGTGTTAAGGTTATGGTGTTTAATGTTGCTTTCAACAATATTTCAGTTATATCGTGGCTGTGAGTTTTATTGGTGGAGGAAACTGGAGTACCTGCTGCAATTTACTGACAAACTTTATCACATAATGTTGTATCAAGTACACCTTACCTGAACAGGATTTGAACTCACAATGTTATTGGTGATAGGCACTGATTGCATAGGTAGTTATAAATCCAACTACCATACGAGCACAACCACGACTGCCCCCTAAGTAATAGGGAATACAGCGTTGAAATAAGATTGAAAAAATTAAACTGTCAAAAATTTAGGTACAACAATACAGAGATACCTATCTAAAAGGGACATAACTCTTACGGAACTTAAAATATGCTAAGAAGACAAATTTAAGCAGCTGTTTATTATAAAGAAGTGGCACTATCTGAAACTAGAGGCTCAGTGGGCTGAGCCTGTGTCGCTCACCTTTCATTCTGCTTTGAGGAAACTTAATACAGAGCCTTCCATAGGTGCTTCCCACCAAGTTTCGGTTCATTTGGCCAAGCAGTTTCAGAGAAGAAGATTTTTAGAAATCAACCAACCAGAAACAAGAATTGCCTATGGCAACCATGTTTGTTAGCAGATCGGGATGAAATTAGCAATCGTTATAGAGGATCTTCCATAGATGCTTCCTACCAAGTTTCGGTTCAATTGGCTAAGCAGTTTCAGGGAAGCAGATTTTTAGAAATCGACCAATCTGAAACAAGAATTGCCTGTTGCAGCCATGTTTGCTAACGAATCGGGACGAAATGAGCAAACTTTATAGAGGACCTTCCATAGATGCTTCCTACCAAGTTTTGATTCATTTGGCCAAGCGGTGTCAGAGGAGAAGATTTTTTAGAAATCAACCAATCAGAAACAAGAATGGCCTGTGGTGGCCATGTTTGTTAACGAATCGGGACGAAATGAGCAAAGTTTATAGAGGACCTTCCATAGATGCTTCCTATTAAGTTTTGGTTCATTTGGCCAAGCAGTTTCAGAGGAGAAGATTTTAAAAAAATCGGCCAATCAGAAACAAGAATGGCCTGTGGCGGTCATGTTTGTTAACGGATCGGAACTAAATGAGCAATCTTTATAGAGGACTTTCCAAGGATGCTTCCTACCAAGTTTTGATTCATTTGGCCAGGCGGTTTCAGAGGAGAAGATTTTTTAGAAATCAACCAATCAGAAACAAGAATGGCCTGTGGTGGCCATGTTTGTTAAGGGATCGGGACGAAATGAGCAATCTTTATAGAAGACCTTCCATAGATGTTTCCTACAAAGTTTCGGTTCATTTGGCTAAGCGGTTTCAGAGGAGAAGATTTTTAAAAATCGGCCAATCAGAAACAAGAATTGCCTGTGGCGGGCATGTTTGTTAATGGATCGGGACAAAATGAGCAATCTTTATAAAGGACCTTCCATAGATGCTTCCTACCAAGTTTCAGTTCATTTGGCTGAGGGGTTTCAGAGGAGAAGATTAAAATGTGAAAAGTTAACAGACAACGGACGCCAAGTGATGGCAAAAGCTAACCTTGCCTTTGGCAAGGTGAGCTAAAAATAAAAATGCTTATTATATATCACACAGCGGAAAACAAAATGGCTGCTTATAATATAAATCATTGAAAAGATTAACAAGTAAACATAAAGGTCTAAATGTGTCACAGTGGTGTTTATGACTTGAATTTTTCAGATTGTATTTTTTGTGTTTTATTGAATTTTTGTTCACATTATTAATAGGAATATTTAGAAAAAATATTTGTTTAAAAGAAAGACATTTATTAATTAGATCATCATTTTTTGTACAGCAAAGAAACACATGTTTTTCATCTTCAATTGTATTACAGATGTGAAGAGCCTAATGACCCTGATTACTATAAACAGCAGCAATGTTATGTGGTCATTTCTAGAGAAGCATTACAATATAATATCTCCACATGCCATTTAATAAGGCCTAAACATGTTTATAAAGATATTATCTATTTGATATTATGTAGGTCGAGTTTGCACAAAAGATAATACAGTGACAGCACAGTATGCTAAAGCCTGTGTGGAAGCTGCTAAAGAATCAGGATGTCGTTCAGTTGATATGTACACTGAAATGATGAAGGAAAAGGTATTAAGCCAATATTAATTAGATTTAATTAGGATATTTTTTATGTTGCTTCCATAGCAGAAATGCTGATATGCCTTTTAAGGGTTTTGGACAAAATTTTGAATGAAAACAATTTTTTTTAAATAAAAATCCTTCAACCATTTTACAAAAATTCAAGTCATACTCTTATTACAAAAGTGTTTGTGTTTGTTTGTGTTTGTTTGTTTTTTTTGTTCAGGGTGACCCCAAAAACATGCCACTCATGAAAATGTCACCTGAATATGACACACAAAATTATCAATAACACATTCCTCCAGTGGTTAAGGTTAGGGTTATGGTGTTTAACGAAACTTTCAACAATATTTCAGCTATATCGTGACGGTAAGTTTTATTCATGGAGAAAACTGGAGAAAACCACCGCTTGCTGCAAGTCACTGGCAATCTTTATCACATAAAGTTGTATCGAGTACACCCCGGCATGAGCGGGATTCAAACTCACAACTTTAGTGGTGATAGGCACTGATTGGACAGATTGTAAATCCAAATACTATATGATTATGACCACATCGGCCTCTGAACCCTGATGAAAAAAATTATTTTATAATTTCATATATTTTTTTATCTTCTTCATAGACAATTTTTATTTTCAGAATTGGGAGTGTATGCTTAGCGATGGTCTTCATCTATCAACTCAAGGCTCAGAATTTTTGTTTGAATTATTAAAACCAGTAGTAACCAAGGCAACAGAACAACTCCCAATGCTTTATCCAGAATGGCATGGCATAGACAATGATAACCCAGAGGTGCCTTTCAGTGGGAATAAGAAGTGAATCAACATAGAATTGATATTATTATTTTTTTATATTTACCCATATATTTAGAAGTCAGTGGGATTTATATATTTTTCTATTTTTTTTTAAACTAACGCATATTGAAAATGAATTATATTTACTTTGCAAGAATTTAAATAAAATGCCATATAATGAAATTGGATCTCTTTTATGACAGGAATAATAAATTGAGCAAACAAGTACCATAATAAATAGTGTATAATACATATAAAGCAAGTTTTCTACAGCCATACCACTAATACTAAAAGTCAAACCAAGAACACACTAGTACCATAATAAGTAGTGTATAATACACATAAAACAAGATTTCAACAGCCATAACACCAATACTAAAAGTCAAACCAAGAATACACTAGTACCATAATAAGTAGTGTATAATACACATAAAACAAGATTTCTACAGCCATAGCACTAAAACTAAAAGTCAAACCAAGAACACACTAGTACCATAATAAGTAGTAGTGTATAATACACATAAAACAAGATTTCAACAGCCATAACACCAATACTAAAAGTCAAACCAAGAACACACTAGTACCATAATAAGTAGTGTATAATACACATAAAACAAGATTTCAACAGCCATAACACCAATACTAAAAGTCAAACCAAGAATACACTAGTACCATAATAAGTAGTGTATAATACACATAAAACAAGATTTCTACAGCCATAGCACTAAAACTAAAAGTCAAACCAAGAACACACTAGTACCATAATAAGTAGTAGTGTATAATACACATAAAACAAGATTTCAACAGCCATAACACCAATACTAAAAGTCAAACCAAGAACACACTAGTACCATAATAAGTAGTGTATAATACACATAAAACAAGATTTCAACAGCCATAACACCAATACTAAAAGTCAAACCAAGAATACACTAGTACCATAATAAGTAGTGTATAATACACATAAAACAAGATTTCTACAGCCATAGCACTAAAACTAAAAGTCAAACCAAGAACACACTAGTACCATAATAAGTAGTAGTGTATAATACACATAAAACAAGATTTCAACAGCCATAACACCAATACTAAAAGTCAAACCAAGAACACACTAGTACCATAATAAGTAGTGTATAATATACATAAAACAAGATTTCAACAGCCATAAAATTAATACTAAAAGTCAAACTAAGAACACACTAGTACCATAATAAATAGTGTATAATACACATAAAATTAGATATCAACAACCATAGCACTAATGCTAAAAGTCAAACCAAGAACACACTAGTACCATAATAAATAGTATATAATACACATAAAACAAGATTTCTACAGCCATAGTGCTAATACTAAAAGTCAAACTAAGAACACATTAGTACCATAATAAAAAGTGTATAATACACATAAAATTAGATATCAACAACCATAGCACTAATGCTAAAGGTCAAACCAAGAACACACTAGTACCATAATAAGTAGTATATAATACACATAAAACAAGATTTCTACAGCCATAGCGCTAATACCAAAAGTCAAACCAAGTACACATTAGTACCATAATAAGTATTGTATAATACACATAAAACAAGATTTCTACAGCCATAGCGCTAATACTAAAAGTTAAACCAAGAACACACTAGTACCATAATAAGTAGTGTATAATACACATAAAACAAGATTTCTACAGCCATTGCGCTAATACTAAAAGTCAAACCAAGAACACATTAGTACCATAATAAGTAGTATATAATACACATAAAACAAGATTTCTACAGCCATAACACCAATACTAAAAGTCAAACCAAGAACACACTAGTACCATAATAAATAGTGTATAATACACATAAAACAAGATTACAGCAGCCATATGTTTGTTTGATAGTGTTTAATGCCACTTTCAATATTTCAGTTATATCGTGGTACTCGGCAGCAATAACACTAATTATGGTATTAGTGTGTTCTTGGTTTGACTTTTAGTATTAGCAGCCATAACACTAATATTAATAATAAAGTCAAACCAAGAACACACTATATAGTATCATAATAAGTAGTTTATACTACACATAAAAACAAGATTACAGCAGCCGTAGCACTAAACGGATAGGGTTATAATACCCCAAATCAATACCAACCTTTATTCACTGACAATGATCATTGTATTTAAATTTCAAAAGGATCCATTTACTAGAATTTATCACACAGAACCATTCTACCATTCTATCTACAGACAGACAACAAAGACGCCGGCACCATAACATAATAAAACTGCAATCCCTGCAAGACACCAGTCATGTTTCATCCGTATCATATTCATACAGCCGGGTCATACATATTTTCCCCTTTTTATGCACATTCCACAACTACCGATGAACAGCTCATATGTTTACCGAGGACCCGGGTAGCTCAGTGAGTTAGGTAGTTGGATTACCTAACAACTCATACAAGCCTATCACCAATACGGCATGGGTTCGCGCCCGGCTTTGTAAATTACAAAAAGGGTGCACTCGATTCGCAGCCGCAAATGATAAAGTTTGCCAGTTGCTTGCCTATGGTCGGTGGTTCTCTCCTGATACTCCGACTTTTTCCACCACTAAAATTGGCCGCCATGATATAGCTGAAATATTGTTGAAAGTGGTGTTAAACACAATAAATCAATCAATCAATCATATATTTACCACGATCTTCAAATACAAATGATGTATTGACTCTTGTGCATTCTGGTCAATCAAGTGGAACAGATAGTAAATGAAAATGCAAAAGGGAAAAATATTGACTAATCCACTTGTGTTTAAATATTTTCCTGCCGTTGTGATCTTTTTTTTTTTTTATTATTGTGATAAAAATAAAAATAAGCTTTGTTGAGGGCCATCTTGGATTACAAATTGGCACATTCTTTTAAAAAGTATTTATAGTAATTTCCCATATGGTTCTATACTACATTTAATCTAACATTGTGGTGATGGCCATTTTGGATTATAGTGTGTTATACATTTGTAACAGATAAGCAATTTATTAAATAAATTTTCTGATGGTCTTAAGAGTCCTTACTGCGAGAAGAAGCAATAATTTAGATTCATTCAATAAGAGAACATGCGAATGGGCTTAGAATGAAATAAAAAGGAATGTCTTGAACGACAGGGACGACTAAATGAATACAAGAGCTACAGCTATCCGTGGGTTATCGATGATAAATGCTATATATATATATATATATATATATCAATAGTCGGATCGCTACCTTCATAACATGCTCAATCCGTCAAAAAGGAAAATTTGAATGATGTAATCTTCTTCTTGAATTAGAAATATGAAGTTATTTGTCCGACTTTCTCTGATCTACACTTGTTTAAATGTTAATACAAAGTAATGAGTGAAGAATTCGAAGGTTGTCGACATCCTACGTTATGGCCTACGTTAACCCTCTCTGTATTTACTATACAATTATTCTCTTATTATTTGTAAACATGGCTCAAATAATGTGAAAATTATACTAAAACTCGTTCTTTCCATTGCTCTTGCTAAACCGGGGACCATATAGCCATTTAACGGACGTCGGACACCAAGTGATATCAATATTTCACTTAACCCTTTGGATCAGGGGAGTTACAAAGAACAAACAATGGGTGTGGGTTAGTATCGAGCAACACAAATCCTACTAAAACAGGAAGTGAACACATGTGCTCCAGAAAGATAAGGAGTTCATATTTATTTATCTGGATCCAAGCACTTTTAAAATAAAAAGTTGAAAGGTTGAATGGGCGTTGTACACTCACATTGGGATGCGATACAAGTTTATTAAGTTTATTAGTTGCATGTATTGTCTTCAAATTTGTGCTTTGAAATCAAAGGTCTATGATTCATAATTTTACTTTATTTTGTACTAGTACAAATAATTTTAATATGCAAATGCCTTGAATTTCATTGGACGAAACAGCAACATCGTAGAAATGTACACATTAATAATCTGTATTAACACGCCTTTAGACTAAAGCTTAGTGTATGACATTTTGTAATAGACCATTTGCACATTTCTGGGTTTGATTCTATAAAATTATATGTTTTACAAGAGTTATTTCCCTTTAAGGTGGACAAAAAAGAAGAAAAATGGCATACCAGGGGGGGGGGGGGGGGCGCTCACGGCGCGCGACCCCCTGAAATTGGAAAAAATATGATTTTTTGGCGTAAAATCGTGATTTTTCACACGAAATACCCCAAATTATTTCGCGCCTCCCTCCGCTCGGCACAATTTTTTTAAGTGCGGCCCCCCCCCCCCCTACCTTGAAATCCTGGATCCGCCCTTGCATACTGTATATTCTACTATTATTTTTGTAAATCGACAAGTACGTAGCGGATCTTGTTATGTAACATAGAATGATTCAATGTATGTGCCGTCTATATAGCACTGCTTGGCAGCTCACAGGAAGAACTACAATGTATGCTCTCAGTAGCTTTAAATCATGCCAATCGAGATCGGGTCACCATCCATCCTTCTAACTTCTAAGACCAAAGCTGTCATCCTCAATAAACCGAATACTATCACTCGGTCAAATCTCCACTGGGAACTTGGTGACAAAACAGTATACCCGTCTGAAGAATCAACTCACCTCGGTATCATCAGGGCAGAACTGAAAGAAAGTCAACTAAATGTAGAAGCTAGAATCAGCCTTGCCAGGAGAACATTATACTCTCTTATTAACACTGGAGTGCACGGCTTAAACGTACTTATTCCAAAAGTTTCTTTTAAAATATACCAGTGCTACGTTTTACCTCGCCCGCTCTACGGACTAGAAATTTTACCACTCAGCAAAACTCATTTAGACATGCTCAACAAATTTCATATGAAAAACCTGAGGAATTTTCAATCGCTTTCAAGCAGAACAGCCAAAGGAGCCACTCTTCTACTAATTGGTGCCCTACCTCTGGAAGCGGAAATCCATAGGCGTCAACTCTCTTTCTTGCATAATATCTTGGCATGCAACAACACCACAATTCAGGATCTAGCTGAACGACAACTAGTAATGAATATTGATAATCCGCTTAGTTTCTTCTGCATAACTTCCCAACTCTTACATCAGTACGAGTTACCGGACATTAACACTTTAGCCAAAAATCAGCCGACAAAACTATCTTGGAAACACGCCGCGAGGGAAGCAGTGCGCAAATATTGGCTCAAAATACTACTGGAAGATATTGAAAATAAGTCTATACTCTAGTCAATCTGCAAAAGGATCATTTGAAATTTGGAAGTACTCATCAAGTTTGGGACAGTCTCCAATCTAGTCTCTGATGTTAAGAAAGGAATTATCAAAGGCCGTCTCCTCACTGGCACATACATGTTACAAGCCATGAAATCTAAATACAGCGCTGGAAAGGAATCTGCCATATGTAAATGTTGTGGGATCGAAAATGAGGATATAGCACATTTCCTATTAAACTGTCCAGCTTTATTCCAAAAGAGGAAGCTTTATCATAGTCAGCTGAAAGAGTCTGTTATCAACATGATTGGTATAGATAAATTGAATATACAATTTAGCTCAAAATTGGATATTGTCAAACTCATCATAGATTGTACATTTCTAGCACCGTTGTTAAAAAATGATGGAGACTTAGAACATTTGCATAAATTATCGTCTGAGCTGTGCTATTGTCTACATGCGCAAAGGATCTGGATGCTAAGCAAGCAGGAAACAGGTTGAGATTACTGAATAGTCATCCACTAGATGTACCTTACTGCATAAACAGGTTGAGAATACTCATAGACATTTTAATTTGTACATATTTCACGTTGGTTGAGGTGGAGACAGGGAATCCCCTTTATCTGTAGATATATCTAGCTGTTTTAGATTTTATTGACATTTGAGTACATATTTTTACTGGATTTTACGAGGATTCTACGTTCGTGTGTAAATATGCGTATTGTGATTGGATTTTAATTACTCCGATATATAAACGGAGGTGTTCCATAATTGGAAGTTTATACGAAAGAAAGAAGAAGAAGTATGCCTATTGTATTCCCGAATGCGAACAGCAAACAATACACCTGTTACAAATATATCAATCACATTTTCTATAAAAAAAAAAATAACGCTTTTAACGGATTAAAATATTGAAACCGTGAAAATATGTACATCCTGTTGATAGATTAAAGAAATTAAAAATGCCTACCTTGAAAAACAGACGCCTCAGAGGTGATATGATTGAAACTTTCAAAATTATCACAGGTATCTATGACAATGAAGTTACAGAAGGTATATTTGACCTCGACCCTAACACTCGAACTAGGGGCCATAGTAAGAAAATCAAGAAGAAATTCTGCAGAATAAATTTAAGGAAGTTTTCTTTCACCAACAGAATCGTTGATTTATGGAATACTCTGCCACAATCAGTAATTGATGCAAAGGATGTAAGACAATTTGAAATAAGGCTCGATAAATACTGGGAACACCAAGATGTAAAATTTGAGTACAAAGCCAGCATCCAAAACAAGGAAACACCGGAAACCACACCGAAATAAGTTGCATCAAGGAAGAAGTAGAGGTGGATATAGTGGAGGAGAGCCAGCGTCCACAGATGACCTAACCTAAATAAGGGTAATAACAAAATTACCGAACTCCGAACAATCTTACAAAGGGAAAGTCAAAACTCATAAGTATATAAACTGACAAAATCAGTCAACAAACGGAAAACTGTGAAAACCGTAATGACCCTGACTTGGTACAGGCATTTCTAAAGAAATGGTGGGTTGAATCAGATTTTAAAGCACCAAACCTCCCGCTTTCATTACGGATCAAAGGTTCCGGCTTTCACTATAACAGTATTTATAACAATACTGGAACAAAATAGGTAAAATAGTTGTCAAAGCAGTACCAAATTCAGTGAAGTAAATGTCAAAAACAATTTTACGTCACACATTGATAAAAAATATCTTTGACATTTTTGTTGACTTCCTTATCTTTATACATTTTCACTATATGAAAATGCATCGTTTATTATCGTCTCTGCAGAGACGGAATATATTTCGACAAGATCTTGGTATCGGAATATAAACTTTATAAGAGATCGAATAAGGCGAATCTTTTTATAGCCCTGGTCCAGTAGCCTGTTTCTCAGATGAAGATGACGTTTCAGGAAATCAGAATAATTGCTACTGGCCCTTGCATAACGAATCAATTGCGAGATGTAAACACCATATGCAGGAGAAGCTGGTATATTGCTGCACATATTTGGAAAATTTATGATTTTAAAATTGAAGTCGTCCCGTTTATCATAAATTTTAGTACTGAGTTGACCACTGTCGTCAAATTCGAGGTATAAGTCCAAAAATGATGCGGACGAAGCTATATCTGTGGTCTCTTTAACTTCCAGCTCTGGAGGATATATCAATGGAAGAAATTCTGCAAATCTAGAATAATTGATAGATAAAACGTCATCAATATACCTGTATGTGAAATTAAAGGCTCTAACCTCATGAATCCTCTTATCTTTTACAAGCTTTTGAAGAAACTCCGACTCATATGAGTATAAAAATAAATCAGATAGAAGAGGGGCACAATTCGTACCCATTGGTATACCGACGACCTGCTGAAAAAGTGTCCCTCCAAAGGAGACAAATATGTTATCGATGAGGAACTCCAGCATATATACTGATCACTTGTTCCTCGGAGTAACATGTTTTACCTTTTTGAATTTTGTTTGAAAAATATGTAGCCTAACACAACAAATTTTGAGCCATAGTTTCTATGACTGAAAGCTTTGTGAATTGTTTCTTTTAAGCGGGTTTTTAACCTAACCTAACCTGTCTGAATCAATAACATTCAGTACTGACAGTGCTTTGAGATAACCTGTTAGCGGTTTTCTGTTTTGGAGGTTTAAACGGTTTAATCGTTGCTAGGACAAATAAACGAAAATGGCGGCAGTGTCGAACGGTGAAGAAACTGAGAAATATTACCTACAAAGTATCCTTTCTATAGAAAAACAAACACAAACAACTGTAAACAAGAATTTATGCATATTTATTTTTTACGTCAGAAGTTATATAATAATACATTAGCATGAACCTGTAGCTACAGTAAATGTAGTCCGAGATTTCTCTGCCGTCCGACGGCTTTTTTTCCGACTTGCTGGAGCCGTGGGACGTCAGAGCGCTCTCCATAATCCGCTGTTTTCCTTATGGAGAGTGCTCTGACGTCCCACGGCTCCACCAAGTCGAACAAAAAGCCATTGGACGGCAGAGGAATCTCGGACTACAGTAAATGGATATAAATTAATTGTTTGTACCCCGACTGGCCGAGCACGATTTTTCTGCTATTGACACTGGACGATTGGCAGTATTGCTATAAGAGCAGGTGCGACCTGAGAAACAAGCGATATATAGGATAGTCATAACGTCATAAGAATTTCTTTTAGACAAAAATGCAAGGTCTCTGACTGTAATGTATGGTCACTGAAAAGGAACATGTAACTATGATTTTGACAAAACTTTGTTGATCGTGTAAAAACACACATTGTCTTCTAATAACAACATATAATCTGTGCCACATGATCCAATTTTCCAAAATATGCCACTTAATTATTGACACAGAATCAGGATAATTTGTCAGAGTGGAGCGACATGTCTACTCACTGACTGTTATTTTGGTGAACTAACACTATTGACGGTATTGTGTCGTGACATCTGCTCGGCCATGCAATAAAGTCGGTCATTTGTTTTGATTTACAATGCTTGCGCAGCACAAGACCGATGACGTCATTCTGTATATTCATAGCATACATAAACACAGAGGGAATTCTTTTAAACTTCAAAATTACAAGATGAGATTAAAACAGTTACAAAATGTTAGATTGAATTGAATAAATTCCATGCAAGTAAAAAAGATCCTTTTCACTAATGTCTTTTTTTCCTGATCATTATGCTTGTTAAATATGTTTTAAGCAATGGTATTTCCCAAGCATTTTTACCTTTCTGGTTTGTTGATGTAATCATCCGGTTTGTTGATGTAATCGTCATCACAGATCATGACCTTTTCTGGAATGTAGGCCAAGCAAATTGTATTTTAAAATACTTTGAAAATATGATGATTGATCATTCAGATTCCACCATTTTCTAGAAAATGGTTGATTTTACCGGGAAAATACATACAAGTGCTCTCCATTAGTCACAAAATGGCAGATTATTCCACCCTTAAAATATTGTTTGTTTGGCATTGCCGACCCACACTATCAGCAGGTGGGTAGGTACATGTAGGTAGGGATTTTTTTTTTTTTAACATTTGAAAGCTTTATATTATCATACTGGTTTTTCATAGGAACACAGAGGATCTTTCAGAACGTCCTCCCGTGTTTCGTCCATAGAATAAATGAAGATCTTATTTTTGATAAAATGTTCATCCCCCTTAACTGATGCATTGCAGCATAGGGGGATGCTTTCCACTACCGGCCTCTTCGACATTATTTTCGTTTCAACAGACCATTTTCTATTCTATGTCGTTTAAACGTTTGCTCTCAATACAGTGTACATCAAGCGTTTTTACGATCGAGATTTGAAATAAATAAAGCCAGGAACAAACTCCGCAGACACGATCGAAATTCCGGTGCGATTCCGATTTTTTTAATAATAAAAAAAATTGTCTGAAATGCAAATAAAATAATTTGGGCAGCAAGTTTTTCAGTGGGTCGGGCGGCAATGCCAAACAAATAAAATTTTATTTTAGGCCTTATTTTGCATTTCCACTGCTGCTTTAATAACAAATATACCCCTTACTTCTTGGGGTGATGAAATTATATTCACAGAGAAGATAGAAAAAGAATTAATTTAACAGCAATAATCAAAATTCAATGTTTGCATCAAATAATTAATTTTTAATAATTTTTCAGGCAAAACAATTACACAGAAAAAGCTAAAATACTATACTTTCTTAATCTGGTTTACTTTTTAAGTTTGGTTGGCCAATGACAAAATCACGTGATTTATTTACAACTGACCGGCCTTGTGTGACGTAATACGATGCCATTTGGAAAAAGGGTAGTAAACAAATATGGATCAGTGTGTCATTATTATCGATCTTTTTTCCATGGAACGTTACACATGTGAGCAAGAATAGATGAGGAACATAATTAAAAAGAAAAAGATGTTTACTTTTCAAACATGAAAAAAATAATCAAACATTATCCAATGACTGGCCGACTTATTGTCACATGGGGATATATTATCCAACTTAGCATGTTTTGGTTCAGAATAAAGCGGAAATCATCATGATCTCATTAAATATAACTTAAAAGTTGCTCACTTTGCATTAAACAACATTCACTCATTCACACTCAAATTGGAATTACCAATACCAGAATATGTAAAACTTTCCAAGATACTTGGTTTATTATTTTCTTAAAGTTTTGTTCAAAACATTATTTAATCATTCATTAATGTTTGCTTACTTGTTATTGTTCTTAAGTAACACAATGTTTGCTAGACTTGCTCTCAAGAAAAACATTCCGCTAAACAGCAATGTTAATGCATGTATATTATGTAAATTGTAATGCTTAAAACCAAATGGGTTACTTGTGTGCATTAATAAAATAAAATAAAATGATAATTATATGTAATGTATAACATCAAACAACTTTCTTTAACTGCCTTTCTCAGAGGAACAGCTGACTGTCGACTCAGACGATGAGTATGAATATGAAGAGGTGCCTGTGGATGAGGATTTTGTAACTGCTGGTAATTATATATGATCAGAACTTGGTGATGCCTCATATTTTCTCTGGGGCCGTCATGGTCGTAATTATATGGTTGTTGGATTTACAACTACCTGTGCAATCAGTGCCTATCACCACTAAAGTTGTGAGTTCGAATCCTGTTCATGGCGAGGTGTACTAGATACAACATTATGTGATAAAGTGTGTCAGAGACTTGTGGCAGGTCCATGGTTTTCTCTGGATACGCTGATTTTCTCCACCAATAAAACTGACCTCCATGATATAGCTGAAATATTGTTGAAAGTGGTATTATATACCGTAAACCTAAACCAAACCTTATTTTCTCACATGATTACAATGAGTACATTAATTCAGAAATACTTGTAACTCATCTAGGTGAGCCATGGATTCCTTATTTGTGTTTGGGACTCAGCATTTCTTACAAAAAAATAACAAGGAATGCACTAGTGTGGCATGGACTTGTAACTTTTTAGTTGAGATTCGTCGAAATTTTATCCTACAAGGACTTCTGTATTATGTGACAGGCATGTTTGTTGTGAGATTTCAATGTGGTATTCATGCATCTCACATCCAATGATATTTTTAGCTTCTAGGTTAAAATGCAAAAAAAAACCAAAACATTGCATCACAAATACAATTCAAGATATTGCAAAAATAAACTACTTCCAGTAAGTCTTGCATCAAACACAACTTTGAACTTGTGATTGTTCAAACTCTCCAAATCGCTTTTTTACAGTTTTATATATCTGTTACCGGTAGCTACAATGCATGCAATTATTTCGAATGTTTATGTTACCATATTTAATTTCATTAGTTTGCATAGTTTAAAAGTAAAATATTTTTCTAATGAAGGACGTTTTCAAATTGGACATGTGTTCATTGTGTTGATATTGGTGGAGTTGTTAACCATCACTGTTAAAACTTTTTTTCATGTCTTTTTCAGATTTAGAAGAAGATTTAGATCTAGCTGTTAGGACAATCAGGGAGGCAGAAGATGATGGATCAGCTACAGTAATTATTGTCTCCACACTGCTCCACATCCTACAGAAATCACTGCCCCAATCTCCTCCTGTTACAAATTTTCTTTTGCCCCCAACCTCCTTAATAATTATTGCCCTCAACCTCATCCACAGTAATTTTTACCTTCAACCTTGTGCACACTACAGTAATTACCTTTTATTTTGCCCTCACCCTCCTTAGCATTATACAATGATTATTGCCCTCAACTACATTCACATTATACAATAATTATTGCCCTCAACTATATTCACATTATACAATAATTATTGCCCTCAACTACATTCACATTATACAATAATTATTGTCCTCAACTACATTCACATTATTATAATAATTATTGCCCTCAACTACATCCAAATTTTATGATAATTATTGCCCTCAACTACATCCACATTTTATAATAATTATTGCCTGCAACTACATCCACATTATATAATAATTATTGCCCTCAAATACATCCACATTATATAATAATTATTGCCCTCAACTACATCCACATTATGCAATAATTATTGCCCTCAATCTGATGGGGGCATTTCCAGTGTAAATTTTGACAACAAATATGGTGTGAAAACATTTTACCATGTATCTCATTAACATTGTCATTTTTTCCAACTAATTACAGCTTTATTACAATACTGCTTTTTGTCAAAAGGAAGCTTCCTTCAAGTTTTTCCCAGACTCTCATTGCTTTTCCCTTGGTGTTATTTAGTATGAGTAAATGAATATGAAAACCTTTTTTTTTTGTAACATCCAATCAGAATGTTTTTTTTTGTTTCATTTCCCTTTTTTTTCATATTACAATAACAGGGCTTTCAATATTTTAAGTGTACCAGTACTTCACTATTTACAGTTGGTACTTTTTATCAAAATTTGAACATTTTATCATGAATATCTTATAATACAACACTCTTTAAGATCAAGGGGTATCAAATACTAGTACCAGTTTACCGTTGTACCACCTCTTATTGAAAGGCCTGCAATAATTCTGTAAATTTTTATAGGTCAGGAAAGAAATGCCAAAACCATCAGTTACACGACGGGCAGAAGTTGTGGACGATTATGTCAGGAATTTCTTAGTGAGGATGGGAATGAACCAGACATTGGATACATTTCAAACAGAGTGGTAAGTTATTTATATATTGTAAATCTTGCTGCCAAATTTGAAACTCTTCTACATCTCTTGTACATTTCTTTAAAGTAGGGTAAATAAGTTATAATAATTTTCTATTACACAATCCTGTATAATTGACATGATTTAAAGAATGAATTTTTTTCAAGTGTTTACGGGGCCGTTGTGGTTGTGATCGTAGGCTAGTTGGATTTACAACTAACTGTGCAATCAGTGCCTATCACCACTAAACTTGTGAGTTTGATCCCCGTTCATGGCTAGGTGTACTCGGTACTCCAGTTTCCTCCATCAATAAAACTGACCACCACGGAATTTGAGTATAGGTAGTATACATTAGATATACTTTGTATCAGTTAAATTGTCATATCCCTTGTTATAAGCTTGTAAGCTGTATGCTTTGATTTAAGTCAGTTGGGATGATGTGTACTCAGATGTGTGACTTGTCATGATATATGCAGTTGAACAAAGGAGAATACCCGTTACAGCAAAATGTCTCCTTTGCATTATTTAGTGTGCATAGCAAACATTGACCTCGCCAGGTTTTATACGCAGGTAAGAAAAGTTTGAAGATACCAAAGCGGTAATCATAATCTGTATATCGCAGAAGAACAGACAACACAATGGCCAAAAGAAAAAATACAAAGGGACAAACAACGATCTACACAACATACACATAAAACTACTGATCGAGTAACACGAACCCCACTAAAAACCGGGGATGAACTGGTAAAAAATGTACGCAAAAAATTTGATCTCTAAGTTTTCTTTATATAGTTAAAAAATATCTATGGCAACCTGTGATTGATTTTTATTTTTAGGTATGAACTACAACAGAAGGGACTTTTACATGCTGAGGATATTGGTGTAGTTCCCGATATGTATGCCAGAAATCAAGAATTAGACAATGAGGTTAAATTCTTGAAAAGAGAAGTTGAGAAATACAGAGATGCTGCTATGTACGTTTTTGTTACTCTTATCTGAAATATAAGTTTATCATTCCATGAATTCTTTAATAAAAAAAATACAGTCACGTTGCAAAAACTAAAGTTAAATTCACCATAAATAATCCCCCCCCCCCCAAAGAGCATAATCTTGTATTATTGAATTTTAACTACTGGTATCAAAATAAGGTGAATCTATTAAAAACATGATTTGAATTTTTTATTTTGAGAATTTGTTCTTCCTACAAGTCTATTTTGTATTTATATAAAGTTTTTGATCTTTTTTTAGTCAAAAAATAAAAACGTAGATATCAAATTTAGTGCACATGACACATTTCTGGAATAACCTTCATAAGGTACGCTCAAAATCAAAAGATTGGAAAGCCAAATGAATAAAATTTTTGGGAGCAATAAAACCCAAGGGCCTAAACAGAATAGCCAAAATCAGCTAAGGTTACTTATACCTGATGGAAGAGAACCTTAGCTTTATTAATAATTACATTATTTAGGAGCTGTTAATTTCAGTAATGAATATATCTAATAAACCATGTCAGTATTGTCAGTACCGAAGCAAGGCTTTCTTGCCTACTATTTAATAAAATCATGGTACTGGTGAAGGTATCCATGGGTCAAACCTGCAGAGATGCTCAACGCATCCCCAGGTGATGGATAGGAGCCCCCTCGATAGGTGGTTGTCAGGTTATAATACATGGACCATAGTGGGTAACATGTTTAGAGAGTACCATGCTCCATGTATGCTAAAGACCTCTTTTGTATATACACCCCCATATTTAAAAAAAAAGTCGGTGTATTATAGCCATTAAAAAAAAATCATCCCTACCCAACCCTCCATCCTTTTTCAGTGGCAGTCAAAAGCCGTTGATCCAGTTGACCCATTTCTTCCCTCATTTCTATATAGTTTTTATATATTATTGAACTTGTTCTCATCCTGAGTATAGCTGAAATACTGCTTGCTGGACGTTAAGCAACAATCAATCAATCAATCAATCAATCAATTAATCAATCTATGTAAAGCCATATGACATATGGCATGTTGTTGGTGATCCTTTTCACTTACACAATTTTAATACATACATTGCATACTGGTAATTATAATTTTATATTTCAGGAAAGCAAAAGAAACCTATGTGAAAATAAGAAAGGAACGAGACTACCATCGTATGCATCACAAAAGAGTTGTTCAGGAGAAAAATAAACTAATCAATGATATAAAGAGGTAATAAAGGGAGATCATTTTACATGGGAGATAACCCATAGCAATTATTCATAATGTATTTATGGGAGATAACCCAAAACAATTATTCAAAATATATATTCAAAAACAAAAATGTTTTCACTAGAATTATAAGAATTAAAAAAAAAACATCAGAATGATTAAGATGCCCACATGTGGCATTTATCAGAAGAAGTAAAGAGTGCCGCTTGGCTGAGGGCCACTTCACAATCATGTTAGGGTATGGATTAGGCTAATTGTTGAAGACCCTTCTGTGACTAAAATATAGAGTAGCAATGAAAAAAGCACTATTCCTATGCTCTTTGTGTCTAAGTATAAAATTGGATGCTCTCTCATGTTCATTTACATCCATATCATTTCTTACTAACTATTTAAATATTGATCTACTTCTCATTAAAACTAGACTTAAGAGACATTATCAACAGTATGAACCAACTCTACAACAACTGAAGAAGAAATATGAAGTGGCGATGAAAGAAAAAATGTTATCGAAATTAGAAAAAGATAGGGCTGTTGGTCAGGTGTCTGGTCTACAGAACACACTCAAGAGTATGGAATCATTTAAAGGAGGATCTGCAATGCTATCACAGGGTACGTAAAAATTATTAGAGAGTAAGATATGTTGATCATGTATAAATATAGAATTACGGCAGTTTTGAAGGTCGAGACAGACATTATCACTAATATCGTAGCGAGTTCGATAGGATAAACTGGGATATTTGTGATAATGTCTGTCGAAGCCTTCAGAATAGACATTATTGTTTTTATCGGTGACATGATAATGTGTTTTACGTCAGATTGACCGATAAACTAGCGCATGCAAGTCATAAACTGACCTAATATTTTTGTGGATTAAGGTCAGTTCAGTGATCCAGACTTTATCAGCAGCACAAATCAAAAGGAAAATGTCCAATTTGCCGATAAAACACTGTAATAGACCATTTGCATACTTCCGACATTGATTCTAACATTATGTGTTTTACATGAGTTATTTCCCTTTAAGGTGGACAAGTGTCCTCTTTCGTGTAAATTTCAATGAAATTAACATGACATTTTTTCCATAATCTGTTCAAAATTATAAGGTTGTAACAACTTGTATATTTTCTGTTTGCTATATAATTATCCTCTAATTTTTTAAAAGGTTTATATAATAATACAATTATTAAAAAAAATTATTCTCAAGTTCGTTGTCTTTTCCATTGCTCTTGCTAGACTGGATACCACTTTGCAAGTCGCAAGGGAAATAACTTGTGAAAAAAAGGTATAAAAATGTATAATTTTAGAATCAAATTGAGAATGTGCAAATGGTCTATTGTAAAAATTTAGATATTTGTACATGTACTTCAATGGTACAATTAAAGGAGAAATAATTCTCTTCGGTTTACTCGATACAATATTACAATATGTGATAAAGTTTTTCGGTGACATAAGGTAGATCGGTGGTTTTCTCCGGGTACTTTGTTTTCCTCCACTAATAAAATTGACCGGCACAATATAACTGAAATATTATTGAAAGTGGCATTAAACACCATACTCTTCATTTTAATATGCATAATTTATTTGTACTTCTGTCATTCCACCAACTACAGTTTCTAACATAAAGCATCTTTCTCATTGTCAGCTTTTGACAAAATGTTGAAATTATCATATATTCCATATATTTTTAAGGATTTTCTACTATGCTTTGTCCATCAATATGGCAATTTTAGGGAGCTTTCCAAAGTCATTTTTCTGTGTTAGTATCATGCCTTAAAGGAGATGGACTAATAGTTCATTTCTTGAATTGACAATAAGAATACTATTATATGTAGTGGTAACAAATTGTACCAGTCCGGTGGTAGAAATTTTGTGATTACGTTTTTTTTTTTTCAAATCTCAGTTTTCATGAAAAATTATTGTTGCATGTATATGAAGACACAACATATCTGATGAACCATAAAATTAGTTTAACTCTGCCACAGGTTATTGAAGTGCCTGTCACAAGCAAGGAAAGTAAGCGTTTATGTATTTCTGTGTTAGGCATATCGATTTTTCCTCTTTATATGATTTTTCTATAGGATGTTGTAACTGTGGCATTTTTGTTCTTATTTGAAATATCACTCAAAGCTGACATTTAACCGAATTAACTGGTTACCTTAATATTGTTTGTCATCTTTTAGGTCCAGTTTCTGGTACAAGGAGGGGTGTGTACCAAATAGACAGTGAGGGAAGGGGCCCAACCCAGAGGACATTAGCTATGGAAAGGGAAGCTCATTATGATGTTGCAGATCAACCAGCAGACTTCAAAAGACATCCAAATGTAAGTTATTCAACAGCATTCTGTTGATTTTTCTTAAAAGTAATAGAGTGTTCATCATGGTTGTGATCGTATGTAGTTGGATTTATAACTACCTGTGCAATCAGTGCCTATCACCACTAAAGTTGTGAGTTCAACCCCATTCATGGCGATGTGTACTCGATACAACATTATGTGATAAAGTTTGTTGGTGACTTGCCACAGGTCGGTGGTTTTCTGCGGGTACTCCGGTTGCCTCCACCAATAAAACTGACCACCACGATATAACTGAAATATTGTTGAAAGTGGCATTAAACACCAAAAACCAAAACCAAACCAAACCTAAAAGTAATGGATTTAGAACAGCAATGAGATTGGACAAAAAGTTATCACAACTTATGGACTGTCATCTCCCTACAAACAATACACATATAATAATGACAACGAATTTAGCACATATACAAATATAGATAATATTTAACACAATATAGTGAAACATGGAGAATAAGTTTATGTTAATGTAGACCAGATGACAGACTACTGCTTAAAATCTTTTTGTTTGTCTAATATATGCTCGAACTTTGTTAAAGATCTTTGAATTTTCGTTTATACTAATTTCAACGTTACCAAAGAGTAATTTTTCTACATTTTTTGTGAATTTCTCATAAGTTTCTAAAAAGTAATGATATATTATGTTAAAAAAAAAATGTTTTAATTAAAAATATTGATAGTGGTCCATATTGTAGTTCTATATCCTTTAAGATAATATTTTCTCACCCCATGGATAAAGTAATCCATTAATTTAGGTGGAAAAGATCAATGGGAAGTAATTTGTTTTATATACATTAGTTACTAATAAGGGAGAGCACTCTGTTATTTACTCAAAGGAAACAAACATTGACACAATCAAGATATCTTATTAGACTTGTAAGATATCTTATAAACTATTTAAGATTTCCTATTACAATAAATTTAATATTGTTATTATTTTGCAAGTGGTGTTTTCATTGGCTTATCATCAGATCATCTAATTGGTTTCTGTTTGATTGATTGGTTGGTTTTTAACGCCAACTTTAGCAGTACTTCAGCTATATTGTGGTGGGTTCTTTTTGTTGTTAGGAGGAACATAGCAAAATTAGCATATTATAATAACTGATTTTAATCAAAAATTTTAAAAAATGTTGATAATTTTCAGGATACAGATTTTCCAATAGATACTGGAGTTAACCCACAATTGGCCATCAATAAAGGAACCAGTAGTCATCTATCAAGGACAGGTGGTTTTAGATTGTCCAATACATTCCAGGCTCATTCACACCCTATTAGTTGGTAAGTGGAAAATTACAGTATATTTATGAGATTTGTTATAAAGTTGCTATAAATCAGAAGTTTCACTCATGCCATGACATATCAGAAAAGGGTTTAGGGGGTTAGGGTTATGGTGTTTAACACCACTTTCAACATTTCAGTTATATCATGGCGGTCACTTTTATTGGTGGAGGAAACCGGAGTGCCCAGAGAAAACCACTGACCTGCCGTAAGTCACTGACAAACTTTATCACATAATGTTGTATAGAGTACACCCCACCATGATTGGGATTCTTCATTGACTTGTCTGTGGTTTTCTCTGAGTACTCCTGTTTCCTCCACAAATAAAACTGCCCACCATGATATAATTGAAATATTGTTGAATGGGCATTAAACACCATAACCCTAGCCCTGAGTTTAAATCTGATGACATTTATAAGAAAATTCTTTATAGCACACTTTATGTTATGACTATATTATGACTTTTTTTTATTGATAACAATTGTTCCAACTGACATACCAGTATTTAAACTTCAGCTCATTTGTACTTCAATCATTTTTTTTTTCAGTGTAAGGCTACATCCTCGTAAACCTATATTGGCCACAACAAGTGACGATCACCATTGGAAGATGTGGTCTGTCCCCAGCGGTGAAATTATCATGACGGGGGAAGGCCATACCGACTGGGTCTCTGGTTGTGACTTCCATCCATCGTAAGTATTAATATAACGAGTGATCACGTCATTGGTGTTTAACACCAAGTGAGCTAATTTTCAGCCGAGTCTGAAAATGTTATACATGTATTTTAATGAGATGATGATGATTTCTGCTTTGTACTAGATCAACATGCTCAAGTTTGATTTTTGTAGTGCTAACCCTCTGAATTAACAGTCTGCGTGTAGACAAGCTGCTCCACTCTGACATTTTTATCCGGACTCCGAGCCTACCTGTCTTTGCTCTGACTCCTTGATAATGCTGTGTGATTAGCGGAGAAGGAACAAATACACATTTTATAGTCTTTGGTTTGACCTGACCAGGCTGAAACACTTGAACTACCACACGTAAAGCGAACACAGATAAGGTTCTTAAGTACTACAACATGTGTAGAGAGTTATAAGAAATATATAAAAAAAAATATTAATATTTTCTTCCCAGTTCTACCAAAATTAACACACACAGTCAGTCTGTTGTCTTGTTTGTTTACAATGATATTTACTGAAGTGTAAACTTACTAGTTTATACACTTTGTCACCTGTGTTATCGCTGTCAACTCATTACAGATCATGTGTGAGTGAGTGACCCTATGTACTATCTAATAAAAATGATGATTGCAAGACTATGAAAATGTTATTAAATTGCTTTGCATGCTACAAGCAATCAGATTGGCTGAAAAAGGTCTTAACTGTATTTACCATATTATTATATATTTATGACATAAGGTCACTCGCATGGGGTTTTCCTCAGATTTCCCACATCACGGCATATCAGTAAAGGGATCAAATGAGAGATAAATTTTTGATGCAATTTATTTTTTCCATTTGGACAAAAAAAAATGTGATTGTATTTACCCCTAACTTTTTTTAATCTTAAATCTTCATTGATATTTCATGAAGTTTGAACAGTTTTTATTGTTTGTTGCAAATACTATACATTAGTTTACTGGGGGTGGATTATGGTGTTTAGTGCCTCTTTCAACTACATTTCAGTTATATCGAGCATTAATTTACTAGAAAATTACACCTTATATAAGAATGCTGGATTCTGATTGGTTAATAGCCATGATATTTTTTTACAAATTCAGGCCTTGCATTGTGAATTTGCAGAATTTTTACTTCATGTAGGTGTATTTGCATAAGATTTAACTTTTTTTCATGGTATTTGCAAAATCGTATTTGCCGTTTTACCCTTCACCGAGACGCTTGTAACAAAATTTGTAAAACGTTATCAGTTGTGCGTTTTATGTAACAATCATATTTGCCATTTTTACCTTTCACCGAGATGCTTGTAACAAAATTTGTAAAACGTTATCAGTTGTGCGTTTTATGTTACATCATTCGGTAGAATTAAACAGATACATCATGTTAGGTCCTGAAAACGACAAACATTATTTAGCCAGTGTTCTAAATAATATTCGGTGTTATTAAACAGATATATCATGTTTGGGAGGGGTATTTGCGAAAAATATCAGTCTTGAGACTAAATTTCCCTCGCCATTCAGCTCGGGACTTTTTTCGTCTCTCAACTGGTATTTTTCGCAAATACCCCTTTCGTCTCAAGACTGGTATTTTTCGCAAATACCCCTCCCAAACATGATATATCTGTATAAAAATATATGCCTTCACATACTTATGTTAATCACAGAATATTATCATCTAAATCAATTGAATGTTTTATTTCAGGGGATCTTATACACAGAATATTGTCATCTAATTCAATTGAATGTTTATTTCAGGGGATCTAAGCTTGCTACAGCATATTAAGCACAGAATATTGTCATCTAAATCAATTAAATGTTTTATTTCAGGGGATCTAAGCTTGCTACATCAAGTGGTGATACGACAGTTAAAGTATGGGACTTTTCCAAAGCTGAATGTGTACATACATTTACAGATCACACACATGCTGGTAGGCTTACAACATTAACTGTATACTGTGAAATAATTTTTATTCGTTAAATATCAATTTTCATGGTTTTCCCAATCTCCATCTATGGTTAAATTTAAATTCTAAAATTCCATATAAAACCTTAAAAAAATATTAAGATTTTACTATTTGTAGCAGAGACATTTTTCATTTACTTGAAATAGAAGGATAATAAAATGAAAAACAAACATATTTATTATATTTTAATTTATATGATAGATTTTGATTGGATTAAATTAGTCATGTGATAATAAAATAATTGACATGTTTTGCCAAAATTTGCACTGCCGGGAAACAACTCTATTGTTCTCCGCCGAACAACACCTATTGTTCCCCACCAAACAACCCAATTTTCCCCACAAGGGAGATAACTTATAAAACATTGGCAAAAATATAATAAAACAATTACGGTTCTCTGTGTAGGGAAACATCCAGATTTGTCAACCCTCAGGGGGTTGTTTTCCCCTCAGGTTGACAAATCTGGATGTTTCCTTACACAGAGGGCCGTAATTGTATAATGATACGACGGTGTCGGAGCAGTTCCATAGTCCAATGGAAAAATTGTAAAAGCAGAAGCAAAATTGATACCCCATAATTATTACATACAGTTAAATCTTCTTATCTCGAACATGGATCAGTCATTTTCTTGTATAACTCAAAGTTGAATTTGATATGTTTGTTCCATATAAATATTATTTCAATCGTTTGAAGGAACTGAATTAGATTGAAATTAATTTCTTCTAGTTATCTGCCCATAGACCGTATGTATTTTCCCACCATCCGTGGCACTGTTGTGTGGCTATTCAATTTGAATATTGTTTTTCAATTATTGGCCTATATATAGATATTTATGGGTATGGTATGTTGTCTATGAGTTTTTGATTGTTGTCTAGAAGAACTTGAATACTCGGTTACTTCGAAGTAAAATAATCGTTTCTTCAACTTCACTACGAGTTTCAACTGTATATCAATATTTATTTGTTTTCAGTGTGGGGCTGTACTTGGCACTCTTGTGGTGACTTCCTGGCTTCTTCTTCAATGGACATGACTGCCAAAGTATGGGATCTGAACAGTTTACGTTGTCGTTACACATTGAGAGGACACACAGACTCCGTCAACAGTATAGAATTCCTTCCTTATTCTAATACACTACTGACCTGTTCTGCTGATAAAACTATCTCTTTGTGGGACGCCAGGACTGTAAGTTTTATTTAACGGAGCCGAGAATGAATTACATTCAAACCTTCCCATGCGGTCACCTCTATTAAGCAGTCACCTGTATTAAAAAGTCACCCTTTTCTTGTCCTGTCATAGAAAATTTCATATGAATTAGACCTCTTTTAAGAGATCACCTGTCTTATAAGGCCACTTTCACATTGTCCCAAAGGTGACCTCTTAATACAGGTATGACTGTATATATGAATGTTATCCTGAAATGTGTTATATGCACTGAATTTATATATATATGTATTTTTTTCATCCATTTCAATTGAAAATTATAGGATCAGGGAGTCAGGAAATAATAGTTTTTTTCTGCATGTATATATATGTATAATATTAGGATTGTATATTTTAATAAAATGTTACGTATTGTTTAAAATTTAAAGTTCAACATTTTTTTCTACAATAGAACCAACCACAACAACACACACTACTCCTCCAAATGACCCTTTTGGGGACTTTTAATTTTACTTTTGTTGTTTGGGGACTTTTAATTTTACTTTTGTTGTTTGGGGACTTTTAATTTTACTTTTGTTGTTTGGGGACTTTTAATTTTACTTTTGTTGTTTGGGGACTTTTAATTTTACTTTTGTTGTTTGGGGACTTTTAATTTTACTTTTGTTTGGGGACTTTTAATTTTACTTTTGTTGTTTGGGGACTTTTAATTTTACTTTTGTTGTTTGGGGACTTTTAATTTTACTTTTGTTGTTTGGGGACTTTTAATTTTACTTTTGTTGTTTGGGGACTTTTAATTTTACTTTTGTTGTTTGGGGACTTTTAATTTTACTTTTGTTGTTTGGGGACTTTTAATTTTACTTTTGTTGTTTTGCTGTACACTTTTTAGACATTGTCATTGCATATATATCAAAAGAAATTGCAATTGGTAATTTGTTTTTTTTTATTTATTTAACAGGGATTGTGTGCACAGACATTCTATGGACATATGCATTCTGTCAACTTTGCTACTTTTAACCTGAGGGTAAGTGAGGACTATAGTAATCTCATGTTAAACAACTGATTAAGATTGTAAATTATAAATATTGAAAAAAAGTTGTGCTTGAAAATATGAATATAAAATAATATCAGATGATCGTAATAAACCAATAATCCAGAGGGGTCTTCGTACTCGTGATTGTATGGTAGTTGGATTTACAACTACCTGTGAAATCTGTCACCACTGAATATGTGAGTTTGAATCCCACTCATGGAGAAGCATACCCAATACATCATTATGTGATAAAGTTTGTCAGTGACTTGTGACAGGTCGGTGATTTTCTCTGGCTACTCAGGTTTCCTCCACCAATAAAACTGACTTGCAGCAGGTTGATAATTTTCTCTGGGTACTCCGGTTTCTCCCAACAATATAACTGATGACCACGATGTAACTGAAATATTGTTGAAAGTGGCATTAAACACCATAATCCATTAATTTTAATTTAAACATATTTCATTGATAAATATGCATGGATATAACAATAAACAATAGAACATGATTCAGAAACAAGCGTAATGCTTATATTAATCTGTTTCTTAATTAAATCTCCCAAGCAGAGTTTGGAGACTTATTGATTTTGTTCCATTTCTTATTATTATTTTATCTATTTTAGGGTGATACAGTAGGTTCCTGTGATTCTTACGGAGTTGTTAAGATGTGGGATGTCAGAGCCAATGCACCAATGATCAGTTTGGATGTAGGACCACACCCAAGTAACAGACTAGCTTTTGACCTTCCAGGTAAGTTTTTGCTTTAAGAAGAAAATACTGTAAAAGTACAGTCAATCCTGCCCATGTGGCCACCTCCATTAAGCAATAACCTTGAATAAGAGGTCAATATTTCAAAGTCTCAGTGATTACAAATACGATGTAATTACAAAATAACCATATTAAGCAGCCACCTGTCTTATGAGGTCACTATAAATATGATAATCCCCTGACTGACTGCTTAATTCAGGTTTTATTGTATCTATTTGCACATTGGTCTGATCTTCACTACAGTCAAACCTGTCTTAGGTAACCTTCCAAGAGAACATTGACATGAGGTCACATCACACAGGTGGTTGCTAAATACATGTTTAATTAATATGGAATACAATGTGAAGGGAAATTAAATCTGATGGTCACATAAGACAGGTGGTTGCTAAATACATGTTTAATTAGTATGGAATACA
Source organism: Bathymodiolus brooksi (assembly GCA_963680875.1). Taxonomy (NCBI): domain Eukaryota; kingdom Metazoa; phylum Mollusca; class Bivalvia; order Mytilida; family Modiolidae; genus Bathymodiolus; species Bathymodiolus brooksi. Next base: position 47,130,018 of record OY804584.1, read on the forward strand.
CTGTGAAGGGAAATTAAAACTGAAGGTCACATCACACAGGTGGTTGCTAAATACATGTTTAATTAGTATGGAATACACTTTAAAGGGAAATTAAAACTGAAGGTGACATCACACAGGTGGTTGCTAAATACATGTTTAATTAGTATGGAATACACTGTGAAGGGAAATTAAAACTGAAGGTCACATCACACAGGTGGTTGCTAAATACATGTTTAATTAGTATGGAATACAATGTGAAGGGAAATTAAAACTGATGGTCACATAAGACAGGTGGTTGCTAAATACATGTTTAATTAGTATGGAATACACTGTGAAGGGAAATTAAAACTGAAGGTCACATCACACAGGTGGTTGCTAAATACATGTTTAATTAGTATGGAATACACTGTGAAGGGAAATTAAATCTGAAGGTCACATAAGACAGGTGGTTGCTAAATACATGTTTAATTAGTATGGAATACACTGTGAAGGGAAATTAAAACTGAAGGTCACACCACACAGGTGGTTGCTAAATACATGTTTAATTAGTATGGAATACACTGTGAAGGGAAATTAAAACTGAAGGTCACATCACACAGGTGGTTGCTAAATACATGTTTAATTAGTATGGAATACACTGTGAAGGGAAATTAAAACTGAAGGTCACATCACACAGGTGGTTGCTAAATATACAAGTTATTGCTTCATAGAGGTGGTTACTTAAGCAGATTTAATTGTATTATCATTGTGCCTACAAATGTGTGAAAAATAGTACGCTCAAATACAACACTCCTAAGTACTCAAATTGCTGAACCACTGAATTAAAAGCAGACGCATGTGGTTAAACAATATAGAATAGATAAACTTTATTTGATTGGTAGGGATTATGGATTTGGATTAAGTCATAAAACAAATATATTTATTAAAGGCAAGTATCGTGAAAGTACACAAAAAGAGAACCACATCGGTGGCGTAATAGTTAGCATACTCGGTTCAAACCAAAGACTATTAAATTGATATTTGTTGCTTCTCCGCTAAGCATGCAGCATTAAGGAGAAAGAGCAAAGACTGGTTGGTTCGGAATCAGAATAATGTGTCCGAGTGGAGCGACATGTCTACCCGCAGACTGTTGTTTCTGTGAGCTAGCACTATAAAAATCCAAATCAGCTTGTTGGTCTAGTACAAAGCTGATCTCATCATCATCTCATTGAAGATTAACTTGTTCTCGCCATGATATATCTGAAAAATTGCTGAATTGGCATTAAACAACAATCACTCACTCACTCACAGAAAGAGTACCGATATATACTTTACAAGTCTTGTCTATACTACTTTATTTCGGTATGATCAAGATAATGCGTTTTCATGCATACATGTATATTGTTTTCTGCTATTTTACGACCTTGAGTTAATGTTCTAATGAATCGTATAGTCATATCCTTTGAAACATAAAAAAAATATTGTTTTCGGTTCAGAAATGATTTTTTCTCACATACGATGAAAGTCGCTGAAGGAAAGACACCGTTTGCAATGATGTCAGAGGTGACAGTGTTAACAAAACTGATCCAAATATTAAGGTTTTTTAAGCATGAATAATTTCATAAAACTTCCATATAATTTTATGAAACAAAGTTGATTGATTGATTGGTAGCAGTATTTCAGCTGTATCGTGGTGTGGATGAAGCAAAAAATATATAATTTATAATTTGGTAAAAGTATATCATTAGATTTGAATGTATTATTTAAAAACGTAAGAAATAAAATACCAAAGAAAAGTAACATGTCAGACAAAGAATTTTTTTTTCTCTAAATCATCGTCTTTCTGTCTATTTTAGGAACAGTAGTAGCAGTAGCCAGCAATGACAGTACTATAAAGATGTACGAAGTGGCAACTGGAAAAGTAAGTACCAGTAGAAATTTTGTGCTATTTATATGTACCTCATATATTTACTTTTATCCTGCACTTGTTCTATTTTAGCAAGCAAATTGCATGGACTGGATAAATTTTTGTTATATACTGTCACTGACCGAAACATAGCTTTTTCTGGTACCCCTTCCACATGTTACCTGTTGAGCTTTAGGAACCTAATTGTAAATCCAGTTCACTTCCTGTTAACAGAAAATATCAAAAGAGGCAATCAAGGGATGATTATATAATTTTATTATTTGATAAAAAATATAAATGTCCATGGATTAATGTGGTGAACACAATATTAATGCAGTGTCTTAGAACATAAAGTTTATGTGTATTTGGCATAAAACTGGGGAAAGGCTCGATGAACCTCAGCTTTATCCCAGTTTTTAAGCTTCATACACCAAAGCTTTATATTTTAAGAAACTGCACTAATATTGTGTATATCAAGGAACTCCTAAAAAACCATTCAACACTTTAGGGACTCACATTATGGGGGATTGGTCTATGGGTAAATAATAATAGTTTCTGATGGAGTAAAATATGATATAACCTGCTCAGAAACCATTCATTCATTTGAACCACTGCTATGGGTAAATAATAATAGTTTCTGATGGAGTAAAATATGATATAAACTGCTCAGAAACCATTCATTCATTTGAACCACTGCTATGGGTAAATAATAATAGTTTCTGATGGAGTAAAATATGATATAAACTGCTCAGAAACCATTCATTCATTTGAACCACTGCTATGGGTAAATAATAATAGTTTCTGATGGAGTAAAATATGATATAAACTGCTCAGAAACCATTCATTCATTTGAACCACTGCTATGGGTAAATAATAATAGTTTCTGATGGAGTAAAATATGATATAAACTGCTCAGAAACCATTCATTCATTTGAACCACTGCTATAGGTAAATAATAATAGTTTCTGATGGAGTAAAATATGATATAAACTGCTCAGAAACCATTCATTCATTTGAACCACTGCTATGGGTAAATAATAATAGTTTCTGATGGAGTAAAATATGATATAAACTGCTCAGAAACCATTCATTCATTTGAACCACTGCTATGGGTAAATAATAATAGTTTCTGATGGAGTAAAATATGATATAAACTGCTCAGAAACCATTCATTCATTTGAACCACTGCTATGGGTAAATAATAATAGTTTCTGATGGAGTAAAATATGATATAAACTGCTCAGAAACCATTCATTCATTTGAACCACTGCTATGGGTAAATAATAATAGTTTCTGATGGAGTAAAATATGATATAAACTGCTCAGAAACCATTCATTCATTTGAACCACTGCTATGGGTAAATAATAATAGTTTCTGATGGGGTAAAATATGATATAAACTGCTCAGAAACCATTCATTCATTTGAACCACTGCTATGGGTAAATAATAATAGTTTCTGATGGAGTAAAATATGATATAAACTGCTCAGAAACCATTCATTCATTTGAACCACTGCTATGGGTAAATAATAATAGTTTCTGATGGAGTAAAATATGATATAAACTGCTCAGAAACCATTCATTCATTTGAACCACTGCTATGGGTAAATAATAATAGTTTCTGATGGAGTAAAATATGATATAAACTGCTCAGAAACCATTCATTCATTTGAACCACTGCTATAGGTAAATAATAATAGTTTCTGATGGAGTAAAATATGATATAAACTGCTCAGAAACCATTCATTCATTTGAACCACTGCTATGGGTAAATAATAATAGTTTCTGATGGAGTAAAATATGATATAAACTGCTCAGAAACCATTCATTCATTTGAACCACTGCTATGGGTAAATAATAATAGTTTCTGATGGAGTAAAATATGATATAAACTGCTCAGAAACCATTCATTCATTTGAACCACTGCTATGGGTAAATAATAATAGTTTCTGATGGAGTAAAATATGATATAAACTGCTCAGAAACCATTCATTCATTTGAACCACTGCTATGGGTAAATAATAATAGTTTCTGATGGAGTAAAATATGATATAAACTGCTCAGAAACCATTCATTCATTTGAACCACTGCTATGGGTAAATAATAATAGTTTCTGATGGAGTAAAATATGATATAAACTGCTCAGAAACCATTCATTCATTTGAACCACTGCTATGGGTAAATAATAATAGTTTCTGATGGAGTAAAATATGATATAAACTGCTCAGAAACCATTCATTCATTTGAACCACTGCTATGGGTAAATAATAATAGTTTCTGATGGAGTAAAATATGATATAAACTGCTCAGAAACCATTCATTCATTTGAACCACTGCTTGACAATAGTGGTACATGGAAGGTCTATGACACATTTCCTTATTTTGATGTCAAGTACCATTCAATTTCGATAATTTCCAATACACTTGAATTCCTAATATTCTGTTTGTTTGTTTGCATTCCTTGTTATTTCTTATATATGACAAAAATGTAAAATAATTAGATTTACATGTGTATAATAAAGTCACACTTTATACTAAAGTATCTAAATTTATCTGTATTTAAAGAAGAAATAAACTTGAGTTTAGAAGAAAAAAAATACATTACCCGCTAACATTGATAATCCATATATCACTGTTTTACATATTAATATTATCTTCACCTCCCTCGGGCATAGCTGACCTTTGCCAATTTTGACTATCATGTTTAAACCCTTTAGGCCTTTTGGTTTTCTTGCTCTCAAAGAATTTTTATCTCCTCGCCAACAAAGTTGCGAAGGGATATATAGTAACGCTACCGTCCGTCCTTCCGTCCATAACATCCTTGTGAACACTCTAGAATCAACATCCTTCAATGGATTTTGACCAAACATGGTACATACTTAGTCCTTAAGAGAATCTGGAACCCTATTGATTTTCAAGGTCAAAGGTCAAGGTCATCGGGTCAAATTTTTAGGCGAGGGGATATGCCATGCTTTGCGTTGCCCTTGTATATTTTGGATTCCCAATCTTTTGACTGAGTGTACATGATGAAGGTTTCATCGCAGGAAAGTGTCATGCACACTAAATTAGATAACTACGTTTTTTTCTGAAACTCTTTGCTTTATCAATGAAACTGCCATAGAATCTATCTAATTAGCTGTTAAATACACTTCACGCCTTTAATGGAGTGTAAAGAATGAATGATTTGTATCCATTGTAGCAGAAATTATAGCACATTAACAACACAGTTATTTGGTTTTAGTTTGGTTTGGTTTTATGGTGTTTAACGTCACTTTCAACAATATGTCAGTTATATCGTGGCGATTCAGTTTTATTGGTGAAGGAGACTGGAGGACCCGCAGAAAACCACCGACCTGCCACAAGTCACTGAAAAGCTTTATCACATAATGTTGTACTCCTTGCCACTGATTGCATAGGTACTTATAATTCCAAATACCATACGATCACGGCCATGACAGCCCCCAGTTATTAAAATTAGATGTTGTATCTTTTTTTTGTTACATTTGTTCTTTGGCTATACATTAACATCTAACAACTTCCTGTTTGGGGTCATGTCAGGTAACCTTTCATTCATCTTTGACCATTCAATCATATGCTGGATAGTTTAATATATTCAATATTGACCAATTGGACTACAGCTTGTACTCATTTTCAAAAAGTAAGCTCATCACTGATTGGTCTATTGATTAATGTGAACCCTGAGATAACCTCAATCAAGATGTTGTTAGATGTTAGTGTATGGCAAAAAAAAGATACAACAAACATTCCAGAAACATGTCATGCGCACTAAAAATTTGATATCTACGTTTTTTTTAAATAAGATTTTATTTACATAGAACTAACAAATATATCTAACAGGAACAATGCAAGTTTAGATCTTGTTCTTGTAACTTCACTTTCTAGATACTCTCTTCATAGTTGCACAGTATTAATTGTCAAAAGGGGACCGTCGTGGTCGTGATCATATTGTAGTTGGATTTAAAACTACATATGCAATCAATATCTATCATATGGTTTTTGGATTTACAACCTCCTATACAATAAGTGCCTATCACCACTGACATTGTGAGTTCGAATCCCACTCACGCGAGGTATACTCGATCCAACATTATGTGATAAAGTTTGTCAGTGACTTGCGGCAGATCAGTGGTTTTTTCAGGGTACTCCAGTTTCTTCCACCAATAAAACTGACCGCCACGATATAATTGAAATATTGTTGAAAGTGCCATTAAACACCATAACCGGATGATAACCCTGATGCTTCATTGCTAAAGATTTAAATCCTTTTAATTTTTTTTGTAACTCTTTTGAAATAGTCATTATTTTTTCACTGATTTCTTTTTAATACCCCTGTATACCCTAGTCAGGTGGTAATGTACAGGGGATTGTAAAATCCTGACTATTGAAAAATAAATAAAAGAAAAAAAAAAAAAGATTTAAATCCTATACATTTCTTTTTATCTTCTTCAGGTGACATCTTTAGTTGGTCATGAAGATGCAGTACAATGTTTGTCCTTTGACCCCAATGGTGAATACTTGATATCTGGTGGCAGTGACTGCACAGTTAGGATCTGGTCCTAAATGTAAACAGTGACCCAGTATTTATGTCTAAAGCTGTACCTTGCTCCTTATTCATATGTGGAAAATACCAAGATTGGGACTATGGAGTTTACATGAGAAAAAAATGTGTAATAAATGCTAAATAAAGGAAATTAACTTATATAAAAGAAATATTTGGTTTTTAGAATGGAAATTTGCATTTTAATTGTTGGTTAATGACAATTTATGTTCCAAATATGTGATATTACAATATATTTATACTGAACATTTTGTTTTTATATATATATGCAAAAAATGTATTTATTAAAAAGTAAGTGAAATTAAATTTAGAAATTATCAATGTTGCTTATTATTCTATACCAAGAAGAGTTTGAAGATACAAAAGGGGTAATCAGAATCTGTAAATCGAAGAAGGACAGACAATACAATGGCCGAAAGAATAAGTGCAAAAGGACAAACGACGATTTACAAAACATTACTCATAAAACTAAAGATTGAGTAACATGAACCCCACTAAAAACGGGGGGTGAACTGAAGATGATGATCAGCATGGTAGTTTAATTGTATCTCACTGCAAGGGATGCAGATATACAGGGAACCTGTACATCCTTCCAGATTATACTCACTCTTTTATCATATTAATTTAAAATGTATAATGCAAAAGAAAAGAAGTCTGAAGATACCACATTATGTGATAAAGTTTGTCAGTGACTTGCGACAGGTCGGTGGTTTTCTCTGGGTGCTACTGTTTCCTCCATCAATGAAACTGACCGCAGCGACATAACTATTGTTGAAAGTGGCGTTAAACACCATAACCCTAACCCCATAAATACCAAAGTTGTAATCAGAAGCCGTAATTCGAAGAAGAACAGAAAAACAATGGCGAAAAAAAGGACAAAAGGACAAACAATGATCCCCAAAACACTAGACAGAAAACTAAAGATTGAGCAACACGAACCCCACTAAAAATCCAAGGTGATCTCATGTGCTCTGGAAGTGCAAGCAGTTCCTGCTCCACTAATAGCACCTGACGTGTTACTCTTGTTACAAGCATGGTGATTAGTCATGAAATCAAGAAGTTTTGTATTCAAGTTGGGAAATGTTTTAAGCAGTCAGTTGCTGCCATTCCAAAAATAAATTAAAAGTAATTTTTGACAGGACGTTTACCGTAACGATATCTCAATCAAGTTCAGATTTTTTTAAGAGTTGGGATGCTTTAAAAAAAACTTTTAGAATACCTGCATATTCTCAATAGAGTCTCTCACTCTGTATATGATGAATAAATGTTTAGACAGTTTTAGTAAAGCATTCCACCAATATCAACAAAACAACAATCACCTCTCACATTTACTCACTTAACACACACACACAAAACAAAAAGAAAAAAAGCAACCATGTCATACGACATTGGAAATCCAGATCCTGACTTGGGAAAAGCACAAAAATGTTAAGCGAGCTCTTTATGGTATAAAATGTGTACTTAGGATTTTTTAGCAAACATGACTGAACATACTGTCGAAGAAAAAAAAAATTGACGCTTTGTAAACACCGGTTTCCGTGTAACACACTAACACACTCAACTAATGAAGATCTATCTTCTTAACATAAAGCGCAAAGGTGATCATGAAGTCTTGTACCCTCTCTCGTACGTTCGATGCCACTGAAACCCGTAACCCGTGTGTAATGAAAGTCATTTTGTTAGCTTCTTTTACTTATATTGATATTTTTTAATTTATTAAATCTCTTCTGACATACTGACAAGAATTTGTGTTTCTACGCAGAAGTTAGCTTTTGAGATTTCGTAGGGAACGATAACTCGAATAAACGAACGACAGCTCGATTGAATGAGACTAGAATCGGCCCTAAAAAAAAGTCGTCCCCAATATATCTCGGCCCAAAAAAATCTCGACACTTTTTTATGAAATTGCCAGATAATTTTCAGATGCGCGAGCATTCATGGGCGTGCCAGTGTTACATACTCATTTTTTCCCCATACTCATAGTATATATTCAGTTTTCCCCCCGGAAAAATGAGTATATACCAAGATTTCCCCCCGGAAAAATGAGTATATACTGAATTTTCCCACCGGAAATCCAAGTATGTGTTAACACATACTCATTTTTCCCCTCATACTAGTTTTTCCCCTCTCCTATTTTAATAGGGTTTTTCTTGTGTACACTTATATACATGTATATGGTGGAAGACATAATAGTTAAATGTGGACGAAAGAGGGTATCAACAATGATGATAGTAATAACTAAGGCAAGCATGAACATGGAGTGAGAACGGATAAGGAGGTATGAGGAAAGGATGGGAAAAACACTTGAGTGATAAAGCGATCTTCCTTAGTGCAAGTGAGAAAAACTCAAGTTTGCTAAGTGCTGGAAGGCACAGCTGACAGGTATGAGGAAGAGGGCAGGAAGGAAGGAATATAATGAGAAGGATAGAGAGGACGGAGGGAGAATGGTAAAAAGAGGATGGGGAGGAAGGAGAGATACTAGAGGTATAAAATAAGGAGGATGATGGGGAGGAATTAGGGAGGGAGTCAATATGGAAAAGGATGGAGATAGTGAGGAGGATAATGATGAGGAAGTAGAGAAACAGGTATTGAAGAGGAGATTTGAAGGAAGAGGATAGAAAGGACGAAGTGACAAAGGTAAACGAGGAGAAGAGAAGTAGTGAGGAGGAGGTAATAAGGAGGATGATGATGACGATGGAGGAGAAAAGTATACGGAGAAGGTAATTAGGAAGAGTTAATAAGGAGGATGGAGACGGAAGAAAGACAGAGGTAATGAGGTGGATGATAATATTACAGGAAAGAGAAGAGAGGTAATGAGGTGGCAGATTGAAAGGAATGAAGGATGGAGAGGTGGTGAGGACTGAGAGGAAGGAGGAAGAGAGGTAGTGATGATGACTGAGAGGAAGGAGGAAGAGAGGTAGTGAGGATGACTGAGAGGTAGGAGGGAGAGAGGTAGTGAGGAGGATGGATGGAGAGGAATGAGGGAGGAGAAGTAGTGAGGAGGAGGGAGAGAGGCAGAGTAGGAAGGAGAGGAAGAAGGGAGAGAGGTAGTGAGGAAGTCGATGGAGAGGAATGAGGGAGGAGAAGTAGTGAGGAGGAGGATTGAGAGAAAGGAGGGAGAGAGGCAGTGAGTAGGAAGGAGAGGAAGAAGGGAGAGAGGTAGTAAGAAGAGGAGAGCAAGGAGGGAGATAAGTAGAGAAGAGGAAGGAGGGAGAGAGGTAGTGAGGATGACTGAGGAGGAGGGAGATAGGTAGTGAGGAAGTGAATGGAGAGGAATGAGGGAGGAGAAGTAGTGAGGAGGATTGAGAGGAAGGAGGAAGAGAGGCAGTGAGTAGGAGGGAGAGGAAGAAGGGAGAGAGGTAGTAAGAAGAGGAGAGCAAGGAGGGAGAGAAGTAGAGAAGAGGAAGAAGGAGGGAGAGAGGTAGTGAGGAGGAGGATGGGAAGGAAGGAGGGAGAGGTAGTGAGGAGGGGGATGGAGAGGAATGAGGGTGAGGAAGGAGAGAGAGAGGCAGTGAGGAAGAGGATGGAGAGGAAGGGTGAGAAAGGTAGTGAGGAGGACGACTACTTTAATAAATTTCCCCCGACAATGCCTTCAGTGGTTCTTGAAAATCGATTAATCAGAATGTTCAAAGTCTCCTATCGATCTGCACCAAAGAAACAACACTTGTGTAGTACCTCATAGTGAACACCCTCAAAGTTAAATTGGTTAAATTATGTTCAGTGGTTCTCAATGAGATTACGAAAATGTAATTCACAGGTTTTCAAAGCAATTTTGACCTTCGCTGTCGACCATTTTGAATTTCCGATCGGCATAAAAGCCATTATCACCTGTAAAGGACTCTGAAATTTCAAGACAATGTTTACAACCATAATATGCAGGTCAAGTTCAATTTCAGCCAGATCCCATATACGGCTTGGAAGTTAGACCCACTTAGCTGAAAGCGGAGAACTCCGTGTCCTCGGACACATTCTTCTTTTATTCATTTTTTAACGAATCGGCATGAAAAGTAACAACACTTTCGTAGGACATAATAGTGAACACCTCTGCCAAGTGTGGTTAAATTCTGTTCAGTGTTTTTCAAGTAGACCATGAAAATGTTGCTTTACATATGGTTTCATAGCAAACTTTGACCTCCGCTGGCAACGATTTTGAATTTCCGATGGGCTCAAAAAGTAACAAGACCTGTCAAGGACCTTAAAATGAACATACAAATCACGTTTCCATACCATCGCTTCAGTGGTTCTTGAAAAAAGATTATTGAAAAACTAACAATGTTTCCAATGTCTCCTGATGACCATTTGTTGACGAATCGGAAACAATCCCTCATCCGATCTAGACAAACACCAGATCCCTCAGTACAATTTCTAGTCAATATGCAAACCACAGATAAATTCAATGCAGACGAACAATTACGCATTGGTTGACCATATGCGAACGCTAACTGATTTCAAATCCCATACGACAATTATAACGGATTTAAATTCGATTTAATGATTCGATTTCAATCCGGAATACGTGTGAATATGGTATTATAGTGTTATCACTTCCGGTAGATCAATCAAAAAAGATGGAGGCAAACGCATTTATCAAGATGGCTCAATTTTATAATAATTTGATCATGAAACGAAGCAAAAAATAGTTGTGCTGATATAGTAGAGGGGGTTAGGAGGGGGCCTGACCCCGAATCCCCGAAACTTGAAATCCCCTTAGTCCCGAACTAAAAAACTTGAAATCCAGAAGTCCCGAATATAATAAAATTTCAATCCCGAATCCCGAATTCTCGAGCTTAAAAAAACACCATCCCGGAGTCCTGAAAAGGGTCCTTCCCCCCTCATAGTAGTAGTTTAATTTAGAGAATACTGTTACCGTTTAGTTCATCATTTGAAATGAACATAATATGATAAATTGGTATAATTATGTTCAGTAAAACAAATCCACACTCTGACAGTAGAACTAATAATTGTATCATTCATAGTTATGCGTCATTGATGGACACTGCCATTCTATAGTTACTGATCTTTATTTAAAATGATCGATTACAAACAAACAAGCTACCACAAAATAGTTTGTTTAGTTTAAAGCTAATTATGTTGTGTCTCGGTGTACTGTAAGCAGTTGAAATTCTTAAGAATAAATTAACAGATAACCATTGGCGGATCCAGTAGTCGGAACCCCCCCCCCCCCCGTCCTTTTGCTCGGCAAATTTTGAAAAATCCGTGAAATTCGGCAAAAATTAGACTGGAACCCCCCTTTTTAGCTCACCTGACTAAAAGTCAGGGTGAGCTTTTGCCATCACATTGCATTCGTCGTCCTTCCGTCCGTTCGTTAACTTTTTACATTTTGATATTCTTCTTGAGAACCACTGAACATAATTTAACCAAACTTGGTATGAATGATCCTTAGGGTGTGTAGACTATAGTTTGCGAATTATATATCCGTCGATGAAAAAACATGGCCGCCATGGCTAAAAATAGAACATAGGGGTCAAACTGCAGTCATTGGCTAATATTTCAAAAAGTATTACATATAGAGAAAAATAGAGGTGATCTTCCTTCTTCAGCATCAAAAGCTCTACAAAAGTCTCCATAGGGTCGACCCCTTATAGGAGTTATTGCCCTTGTATAGTCTATCAGTGCAAAGGGGGAGAATTGAGTATGAGGGGGAAACTTCAGTATATACTCAGATTCCCCCCTAAAAATCAGGGGGAAAGATGAGTATATACTGATCTTTCCGGGGGGGGGGGGGGGGGGAAATGAGTATATACTGATCTTTCCGGGGGGAAAAACTAGTATATACTTATTTTTCCGGGGGGGGGGGGGAATGAGTAGGGGGGAAAATGAGTATGTAACACCGGTTTCATATTAGTCTTGATAATTGGATTTCCCTACTCAGAATTGACTCCACTCAAAAAGACTACATTATGACTATCACAAAAATGAATAACAACATAAATATGTACAATACAGTAGCTGGGTAAATAAATGCTCGTAGTGAACCCTTTGAGTGCGCTAGGGACATATATATGTCCCTTTGTGAAAGAAATTTACATTTATTTTCTTTAAGAACAAATGTGGACACAGAAATGTGCTGTCCAAAATTCAAGTGTGGATGTCAATATTTCATATTATTAACTTTAAAAAAAAAAAAATCCTGGACACAGGGTCCTGGAAAAAAAATTAATCCTGGATTATTATTTTTGCTTAAAATCCGGTCGTGTGTTTTTATTTCAAATTTTCATCATAGCCCCCCTCCCCCTCCCAAGGGATATAAAATTGTATCATTAATAATAAATTAATAAATAATAAATTCAGATTTTCTATTTAAAATACATTTCATTTACAAAACCACTGATATTTGTTCAATTTTTAACGCTGATTTAAGCTTTAGTCGCAACACATTTTTATTTTTCTCTTTAAACTGTCGAAACATAACATTTATTTAACTGTAAAATTCACAAATAAAATTCACCCCTCCCCCCTTTTTCCCTTTTTTCTTGTTTAAATCAATGATCAACAATATTCCAGAATCAAACAAATGAATAAATGAACGGTCGGTATGGAAACCCTCAACACACATTTTTTTTTACTAAGGGTATATTTGTACAAAAGAACTAAGTTCCCTTCGAATATTGTCTTCACTTCACAAAGCCACAAAGTCGCATATTTTTGATGATGTAGGGAGCACTTATGCAATTGACAAAAAAATCAATCATTTGCACAATGATAGAGTAGCAAATATGTGGAGGAATAATGTTCCTTCCGTATGCGGTAGAGGATAACATAGAAAAAAAGGTTGTCTTAAATGAAAGTTTAAATACTATAAACAAAAGAAACGGGAACAAAGTGAGCAGTCAGGAATTATTGTTTTTCGTGTAGAAGCCGCATGAAATAATTAACAAAGAGGTATCACATTTCTGAAGATAAATCTTGATTCTGTAAGAAGTAAAAATGAACGACATGATGTCCTGCAACAAAATTCGGCGATTTTTTTTCTTTTATTTTTTGTCATTATAATTCAGTTATATATATTTTTATCATTTTTAACCCTTTGTGGGAAGGAGGTAGAGTTTAACTGTCATATTGCAGATCAAATACATTTAAGAATCAACCCAATACATAAATTACATTTTTGTGTTTTAGTGATGTCTTTGCTATAACTTGTTATGCAATACACAGTTAACTATCAGTTATAATGATAGTTATCTTTCTACAATATGAATTGAACACCTTTGTTGCAAAATGATACGACTGTCTATTCCCCCAAGTGCCAAACCCGGGAAGCATCGTATCGCTGTTGACACGGTCGACCTTCAGCAGACTACAAGTCTAGAAAGCGCTGCCACTTCCTTAACACGTCAATATTAAATTTTAATTAATCTTCAAAAACATAAAAAATTAAAAAAAATTAAAGAATAAATAAATATAAAACTATGAAATCCTAGCAAAGAAATTTAAAAAAGAAGACAAATGGGGTGAAAAATGCCCGTCCGGTTCACGTATCTGAAACCTGGGAGCAAATAGTTATATTAGGTTCCTCATGAAACTTTGTTTTCAGATAAAGAAATTAAGATATTCAGATGTTTTAATTTGATAAATCTTAAATTCCTTTTCATCTTCACTTACAGATCCCTATAAAGAAATTGACCGACAAAAAGTTTTAATTTGTTTTACAATTTAACAAACAAAAAATAAATAAAAATAAAACAGAATTGAAAAATGCACCTTAAGATGTCACATTCAAAGTTCATTCTTATAAGTTAGGCACACTTTTTATCATTATTACTTCACTTTAAATCGTATAGTAATAATTTCAAAAAGCGTATATTATAATTTATATATTTACTTTTTAATTTCATACAAAATATTAATTTGATTACCCCTTTTTTCTTATGCTTGAAAAGCAACAAAAAAAAAGAGAAAAGAAAAAAAAGTGCATGCAGTTTTTTATCAAGTAGGATTTATACTGATTTTGTATGGGGAAAATAACGGTAATTAAAAAAACATAATAATACATACCAGGTAATTTATTTGTTGTCATTATATCATTGTTATTATATCTCCGTTTACAAATCACTTTACAGCAGGTGTTATCATTGAATTTCAAGCCGAAATAACAGTATATTGTGACACCTGTACTAGAGAAACCATACATTAGCGTATCGATAAACCCCGAGAACATAAGATTTTTACACTTTACTAATGGCGGACACACTCGAAAGTCGATAATGGCCGCGCCCATGTTTCTAAGAATAAAAAGGTCTATAGCAAAGCGTAATATAACGACTGGATTATTCGGGTTACCATAGGGTCAGAAAAGTTCAAAAAAATTATTCAGGACGATTATTATTTAAATTTTTGGAACTTTTCTGATCCTATCGTTGAAGTTAATGCAGTGGTACGTCACTTCCCAATCGTAACTACTCGGCCATTCTCGCTACCATGCAAATAACCTCGTATGCATTAGGCGTATAAATCGCACTACTTTTCACATGTCAGTTACATGACAGTTTGATAAAGTTATATCTTAAACAGTTTTCTATATTTCAATTAAAGTTTTAATTAGTATTGCATGATTAGATTTTACTTAGTATGTCTTCCATATTGGATTTTCGTGGACTTTATTTGTGTGTGGCTTAACTTAACTTAACTTCCGGCAAACAATTTAAGAAGAATTTCTACTCTGTACGTACGAGGTTATTTGCAGGGTAGGGAGAATGGCCGAGTAGTTACGATTGCGTCACTTCCGTCATCCGTGGGTCCTTATACGAAAAATTTGGCAATAAATGTGTGAAAATCTTAAAATTCTGGAGAACTGAGCTATCGTATGCACAAAACAAAAACAGGGGCAAAATGATGCGTCTTTTAGGAATGGATACATGTCCTAGTTTGAATGACATAATGGAAATAAGGTGCAATAAATATACTCGAAGTGAGCAGGGGTACGATTTTTAAACCTGCCGAGTTGCATGCCTTGTGGATTATTAGTCGTCGTTAAAGAGCTCCGATCGAAAATGTTTGGTCAACATCCGGGATATTCTAAAGCGGTATTTTTAAAGAAGACACAGATAATTATCGTAAGTATTTATGAATATACTGTGTATATAATGTTTTGAATTATGATGCTTTATGATTGTTATTATTATTAATTTCATTTTTGCTCCAAATATCATTTATTTTTGCAGTGTAAAATTAGATTTTTCTATAAGTTATAAGGAATCCGGCATCAAAATCATTACAATCAACTGAAATATCGCTATATCTTGCATTTACGAATGAATTAAATGTTGGCAAAAAAGAAAAAAATATTGTTGAATGATTGATTTTACTTAGAAATATTATTTTGTTGAGGAAAAGTCAATTAGTAACTAGTTATACCCTAAAACATGATGTCAACAGATTTTTTTAAAATCCGGCTTGGTCAAAATGTAAACATGTATACAAACCGGTTGTGTCATTTATAAGAAACCGGGTTTGTCAGTATGTAAATACCACTGATCTTATTGTTATTGAACATTATATTGCAATTTAACAATAATTATGATTAGGAAATATCTCAAAAGCGATAATACTGATCCATAGTATGAATATTCGCCATGGCTGCTAATTTCAGCTACTTTGTACAATAACAAATCGTTATTTCTATGTTAAATTGCTACTGTCGCGAACACTTGATTTTTTTATGCTTTTTGTGGCACAGGCATCACTTTAAGTCGCATCAATTGATTAGTGGGAGATTCTTTTTATAACACAATATCATTTAATTTTATACTCGTTGATAACGAAGTAGTCACTCTGTGGAAATAATTTCGTGGATACGATATTTAAATTTCTTCACAGTATAATGTTTACATTAACATTACAAATAAATCCCAAAGAAACTGTCAAATTGTCTAAAAAGAGCAGAAACAAGCGTTGTTCTTATCGTTTTTGATTGTGTCCTCTTTGAAGTCCGCGCTTATAGGTTTATAAGCTAATAAGCATAAATGCTGTTACTGTTTCTTACCGTCGCTCAACAGGAATCAGGTACCAGAAAAGATATCTTGGTAAGAAACCAAATACAAAATGTATAACAAAAAATATTCGGGCAATACAATGTAACTACTCCAATAGAACAAGTGCAGGATAACAAAACATTAACTGGGTAGCGAAGAAATACTATTAAAACATTTTATGTTTCAATCTTGCGATTACCTTCATTTTGTTTGTATCAGCTTCAGATAATTTGATTGCTACATTTATATTATATTGTGAGCTCCATACAGATGTTTGTGTATCTTTACCTTCAACATTCACTTACTAGTATCTGCTATATATACTTTTACTTTACAGATGAACGCCATTGAGGAGTTGTTTTGCATTTCTTTCTTTTAATGTTATACAAAACATCCACATGTAAAATATTTTGACTATGTGCTAGGTATTTTTCCACAACTTTTATTCATTTAAGACAATTTTTTCTTTCTTTTTCTTTTTATCAATTTGCAAGTCGAACATACCGTTGACAAGTGTTATAATGAACCTTAAATAAATTCCAAAAAGGAAACATAATTGTGATATTGAGCTGTTTTCGCTATTCTTTATTTTTTTACATAGACAAACCGGTTCTACTGAAACACAATTTTTGGGACTTAACCGGAAAGTAGTGGCTGACAGAGCCGGAACGAATGTACGTAAATAAGTATTGTGTTTTTCACTGTAGTAAGTCTAAAACTATTCATGGTGGCACGCCAGTGCAAACTATCATATATATAAGCATTACAAAGGGTTTGTGTACTTTAATTACACATATAGACTACTTTTTATAGCTTTATTTGATGATTCCAATTTCATTATTAGCATTTTTCATTGTTTATGTCCATCATTTTATCTATATCTGACACAGGCGCATGGGGCATGGATTTCGTTTCCTCCTCCCCCCTTTTCTCTACTACCCCCCCTTTTTTCAAAATTTTCATAAATAAATCATTCCTTTTTCAAAATTTTCATAATCATTCGTTTTTTCTTCATTTGACAATATCAGTAGACGTCATACATCATGAATAATACGTGTATTCTGTGTCCACAGTTTTTCGACTGATACAGTATAAGAGAGAAGGTAAGCAACTCCATTTTCATATTTCGCGCCATATCGCTCACCTCGGTTGGGAAACCCCCGTGTTTTTTACACTTTTTACCTTGTCTACATATGGCACTGTCGTATCAAACTGTTTCTAAGACACTTACCTAATTGCCCATGTTCGAATTTCAGTCTGTACGTCGATCTTTTCCAAGAAATCTCGCCGAGAATAGCGAGGCAGCTTCGTTTCTAGGTCAAACTACATCATATGAGACGGAAGTGCAAGAACGGGAACCCTGGGATTTTTACGAATGGATTACCTGCAATGAAAAACCCAGATGCGCTCCGAATATTTTTCCCATAATGTTTTGGCGGGAAATATAAACCGCTGAAAAAACATAACAGCAGACGGATTATTTCGTAAAAATGGCACAACGACCATCTGAATATGGAAACATTGAAATAATTTGATGGTAAAATGTTGAATGAGAGTCCACCTCAGTTGGAATAATCATAGAAGAAAATAACATTTCTGGTTAATATATGTAAAATATTTCCTTCTAGGTTGAATAAATATTTTATTTCAGATAAAAAATCGCCGTGCAAAACCTCCGGTAAAACGTAAACATACCGAACAAGTGTTTTGCTGTTAAGAGTCATCTCTCAAAAGTCATGTGACCTCAAAGCGAGAATACCACAAAGACAAGATGGCGGGACTAAGTAGGCATAGCCAGAAATTATGGGTACTTTGCTCACTTGCATATCTAAGATGGCGACGACGGGACGGTCTGCAATTTTCATATGATCTATGTAGACGATATCATTCATAATTGCATGTGTGTCATTTTCTGAACTTGAAAATGATACATTGAATCAAGCTGAATTAAATGAAATAAAAATTAATGAAAACAATTAAATATTCGAGGTTCCTGGACTAAATGAAAATCCGAGGCGACGAACACCTTTTTTGGCCTTAAGAGTCTATGTAAAAATGTCTGAAATACATGAAACTGGTGGCGTGTGACACAAAATTTAACAATGAATGACATTTGGCGACATATTTTCTGAAATTAATTTAGATTCCTCAATAATATATGTAATTATATTGACTAACCTTATATTTCTAGCTTCTAAACTCGGGGTTCCCACATTAAATATAATATGATCATTTTTGCATGATCGCGATATCAAAGACATGTCTAAAATCGTTACAAAACAAAAATATTTGAATTTTGACAGAAGAAAAACTTTGCGGAAATAAACAATAACTTTTAATTTTCGAATCATTGACGGACACATTGAATTTCCGTACTGTAGGTTATTTTTTGACAAATCTAATAAACGATCCATCAAGCTTGAAACTGCAGTCACGTGATCAAAATTTAATTTAAATATGATGAATATTTATGAGGAAAGTACCATCAATTTCTGGATATGGTGAAATCAGTTAATATCGAAACATTTTTCATTATAATGAGCTAGAAATGAATAATAATAAGTAAGTAAATATGAAAAGCGATAGATAAATATGTAATGAAACGAGTTATTCACATGACTCCGCTCTCACAAAGCCTTTTGTTGTGAAAATTACTGTTGAAAGGTGCGACGAATTCTTGGCGTGTTCCGCAAATTTTTGATAGGGTGAAATCCGTAGCCCTATGGTCTGCCAAGAAAAATAAATAAATAAAAAGACCATAAAGGGCAACGGTTCCGCAGCTAGTCGCCTGTATGTCAAACATGCCTAATTGACTTTTACCGGAAGATGACAGAACATTTTCGACCGGAGCTCTTTGACGACAGTGATATATAGGGTCGACACATGCAATTTGATGTTAACATAAGATTGTATGAATATTGACACGAACAAGTTAAAATAAGGAAAAAGAGATGAAATAATAAAGAAATAAAGAAATTTTATTGAAAATAAATTTGTAAACAGAAAGTTAGAAAAAATGGGTGGGGGGTGGGGGGTGGTAAGTCCGTGCCACGAGCGCCTGTGGTTTGGCCATTGTTTTACCTGTCCTTCGATTTCAGTTTCTGATTACACCTTTGTTATGTTCAAACATTTCTTTAACCATTTAATGGGATTCCACCCATGGGCGTAGCTTGGGTTGGAATTTTACCGAGGCAGGAGGTCTGGGGTGCAAATTAGCCACAAGTAGGTTTTTTAAATTATTGACATTAGAATGCGTGAAGTTATGCGTTCACCCCCATAAAATGTTCATTACGCTCCTTACACTCCTACATAATTTAAGGGTTGATTGACACACCAGGGGATCTTCAATCATATTTATAAGATATATGTTTCAAACATAACCCTTATTCAGACAGATTGATAGTTGATAGAGAGAGCCGGTTACATTGACGACCGACGGACCAATGTTAGTGCTAATGCATAGCAGAATGAATAGAAACTACGACGGATGTACATACGAGTATTCATTATCTCAAAACCTGTAAATGGAAAGAAGACTTTATAACAAAACTTTTACCTGCTTTGTCTTCACATACACAAAAATATTAAACTTCAAATGTGACACTAACGAGCAAAGATCTAACAAATACATTAATCAAACTTTAAAACCATGTTTGAAATGTTTATATCTGTACATAATCCTATAAATGTCAGCAAAGTAATTTACAAGTGCCGAGTGCCAATCCTTCTATTACCCGTATCGAATTTATCTAGTATTTTGACCGTCATGATTTACGTCTCTGCGAATGTGCAATAATGCTAGTCGGTTTAGTCTGTCCTCGACCATTGTTGTTCTGTTCAATTGCTTTAGACGTCTCAAGGCAGAAAAAGATCGTTTACATGATACGGATCCTATTGGCATGGTTAGTAGAGTGTGGAAGATATCGCGAATGTTTGGGTAATAATCCGGGTCGGCTAAAATGAAAGCATCAGATAGGGAGGATGGCTTGTCTGTAAGATTTTGACAGGACGTACTCCATCGGTGGATTTCCTGTTGAAAAGTTGCATTTTGGAGTAGGTCGGCAGTGTACCAGTCAATGATTCTCGCAATTTCTATTGGTGTCATTGTTGTAATAGTCAGAGGCATATGATACGTTTAGATGCCAAGAACATGCCTGTTTTTTTGCTGGAAAGCGTTGGCCTAGTTGCATAAGACAATGGTCGACGAATGGGAAGAAAACATTCACTTTAAAGTACTGCATAGCCATGTCATCGATTTCTCCAGCAGTGGACCGATGAGCCATTCTTCGTGCCGTTCTTCGTTTCTCGATCACTACATCAACAGAATCCTCTCTCTGTTCTCTGATGACTTTCTTGCAAGTGTTTGCATCAACACACGCCTTTACAATATCACAGTCTGCCTTCTGTAAGGCTTGAGATAGGGGTCTTGTATTGCTCAGAATGTGCTGTGTAACAACTAAGGCTACGATGAATTGGAAACTTTGTATCATCCTCAAGTGAGATCCAGCCTTCAATCTTGCATCACTGTCAGACCTTTCTCTCAGTATATCATTTAAGGTTGATAAGGTGTCAACCCTCGCACATAGCTTGGGAACCGATTCTTTTTGCTAACATTCTCAATCTATCTTTTTAATCTTTGATGAGGGTTCAATTAAGAAATGGTGAATAGGGATTTCTTACAAAAACGTTTGTATACAAAAAAATCTAAAAGGGTGCGTCTAGAATATTCTGGATTTTTTCTACTAATCTTGAACTTAAAATCATTATGATCATGAAACAATTAAAGTGAACAATTACCTTTAGAAGAACATTCTGTTACCTCGGAACTTTCATCTATGATATCATTTTATTTTCTGAATGTCTGGGGTTTTTACTTGGCCCATGACCAAACAACGAGGTTTTGATCTTTTCGACATCTTTGTTTGTAAATGTTTACCATTGTAATGACATTTGCCGGGGAAAATGTGTACACACAGTACGATACAACAGATGCTAACTCAGAACTTAACAGTTGATGGTTACGATTTAGTTATATCTTAAGGTGTTGTGCTTATCCAATATTTTTTTTTACTGAGGCAATTGCCTCGGTTGCCTCAACGGATGCTACGCCTTTGATTCCACCCACTCATCTTGACAACTGGATATCCAACCATATCCAGCTTATTTAGTCATCACGTGACTTTGATGACGTAGTCGCAAACATTATAGGTGTCATTTAAATTAACAAAGAATGCACGGTGATTGAACTTTAAATCGCAATTAAAAAAAAAATCTGCTCAATATAAAAAAATGTTGCTGATATCCACATAATCTTGAAATGTTTATCGATAAGAAAATGTTATTTGTATCAGTTTGATTTAGCGAGAAAATACGAGCAATACAGGTATAAACAGATATTAAAAAATCTGCACAAACTTGCTTCCATTAAAAATACCACACACTGACAATAAATAATGCAGTGCAAGATAGACCTCCATATGGACAGTAAAATAGCAGGGTCAGAGAATGCCAACTACTAAAAATATACCTCCATATGGACAGTAAAATAGCAGGGTCAGAGAATGCCAACTACTAAAAATAGACCTCCATATGGACAGTAAAAATAGCAGGGTCAGAGAATGCCAACTACTAGCCTATAAAAAATTAGAATCTGATCTTTAAAGACTACATCTCTTACGTCAAACTTGATATCAATTAGCATTGATGTTTTCGTGTGAGACCAGAATAAAACGTTCACCAATACTCGTGACCGAATACGCATTAATGATTAAACTCGTGGACGGAACAAGTTCCGCGTCCACTCGTTTAATCCTTATGCGTACTTCGGTCACTCGTGGTCTTATTTTGATATTCAAAATCTACGATTAGTTATACTATATATATTAAATAGTAATAATTTAATTTGATTTGAATACTGCAATCTGATTGGCTGATCCACCTGGAGAAAATATTGGTTATAAAGGACGAAGTCCTTTTAACTGTAGGCTGTACGATTTTTCCTCCTTTCTATTCATAGCCAAATATCTTTTCACCGGAAGTTTTAAAAGTAGATCAATTGATATTTAGAAACGCAAAAAATATATATTTCAATGAAAAATTCCCATTTCTTTAATTATTTACTCTATGCAAAATCGAAATAAACTTGAAATAAAATTCTAATTAAAAAATCTCTTTCTACGAGATTCTCGGCGGAAGAGCGGCGTAGGTAAAATGAACGGAACAGCCATAAGTCATAGAGAGATAACTCCAGCCAAACAATTAAAAAAAAATTAAAAGTACTTGAAAAAAAATAATACATTCCCTTCTCACGCCTCCCTCTTAAAATTATAGGACTTCGTCCTTCAAACAGGTTGTGTCTGTCTCATATTATTTGATAACGTGGATTAGTATTGTGACGTCACCAATGTATTCATTCGCTAACGACAAATTCAAATAGTCACATGAAATAATCGTAATTAAAATCCAGGAATCATTAAATTTTGTTGTAAAAATTAAATTATAAGGAATAATATGAAACCGGCACGGCCATGAATGCTCGCGCATCTGAAAATTATCTGGCAATTTCACACTCATCCAGTGCATCAAAAAGTGTCGAGATTTTTTGGGCCGAGATATATTGGGGACGACTTATTTTTAGGGCCGAATCTAGTCTCATTCAATCGAGCTGTCGTTCCTTTATTGGAGTTATCGTTCCTTACGAAATCTCAAAAGTTAACTTCCGCGTAGAAACAAAAATTCTTGTCAGTATGTCAGAAGAGATTAAATAAATTAAAAAATAAATGACTTTTATTACACACGGGTTCCGGGTTTCAGTGGTATCGGACGTACGAGAGAGGGTACGAGACTTCAGGATCACATTTGCGCTTTATGTTAAGAAGATCTTCATTAATTGAGTGTGTTAGTGTGTTACACGGAAACCGGTGTTTACAAAGCATCGAATTTTTTTTTCTTCGATAGTATGTTCAGCCATGTTTGTTAAAAAATCCTAAGTACACATTTTATACCAGAAAGAGCTCGCTTAACCTCGCATATAATAAATTTTTGAACAGGTTATACTTGTTATATAAGTGTAAACTGCCCCAAACCAGGTTATATCGTATAACCTGTTCAAAAATTTAAAATATTCCTTTAATAATATATGGAATCAGCAGATTGTCTATGTCTTCAGCAAAAAAATATTAACAATGACATACGACGTTTGAAATCCAGGTCCTGACTTTGGACAAGCACAAACATGTAAAGGTGTTAAGCCAGTTAATAGAATCCCAACCCCCTCTTGATAATTGGATATCCCTACTCAGATTCGCTTCCACACAAAAATACTTCCACAAAGAGTCAACTATAGTTTCTAACTTTTAGATTAAAAGAAAAAAAAATTGCAATGATTTTTATGAGTTTAGATTTGTCAGATTTTGTTTGTTCATAACGTTACCATAGAAACATAAATTGGAAATACCTTTTAATGTTTTTTATATTGATTTATTCTTCTTATCCACCATATGGTCTCAAATAACGGCCATGAAAACTATTCTTCCTACTGTGTTGTGTTCTTTTGTTTTGTGTCGTGTGCCCAATGTTGCACGTTTCTGGATTGTCAGCTATTGATTCGTAGTTACCTATTCGGGTTTCTCTATCGTTTACACAGAGATAGTAGATTCATAAAATCTTAACAATTTTGACTGAAGTCGACAAATTACATGTTTTAAAAACAAATACAGTAAAAGCAATTAGACCCATCTCCCAAAGACCCCAATGAAACTTCAAAAGAATGCATTCAATTCTTAATTAATCCATCGAAATCTCGTGATCTGGCGGACGAAAATAACAAAATTTTGACGGAATGGAAATGATTCGAAACAACCGTATTGGGTATTTTCTATCGTTTATATAAAGATTGTACATGTAGGCCTAGATTAAAAAAAATGTTAACAACAATTTTTTACTGATATCGATAAACTACATGCTAAAAAAATAATAGAAGCAATTCTATCTATCTCCCACAGACAGTAAGCGAGCAATGACCTGCCTTATGAAGGAAGGAAAATAAAACAATTATCTGATATAAATTATATAAAAATTAGTGCCTACTTATTTACACAAAAAACAATAATTGTCTGCGAAATTGGTACACGTGTCAAGGTGTGACAAAAAGGCTTCATATTGTCAATGGTTAGACACACATCGATGTCCTTATATAGTAATATAGTGCATGTTTTTTGTTGTTTTATTTTGTCTACGCATGTTACAGAATTGAGCGCTAATTGATTTCATGAACATATATTATGAGCCACATACGTTGTTGTTATGATTCTACCAGTGACTGATCAGTATGAACCAGGTAAGACTTCACCATATATGTTTTCACTTCAAATAAAGATACGGATAGGGACAGTGCCGTCTTAACACATAGGCATGTTGGAGAGTTGCCCAGGGTTCCTACGAGCATAGGGGCCCATGCTAATCCATGCATGTTGTGCATAGCATGCTATTAATGGTTAAACACTGATTTGTTGGAAGTAAAAATACAATAAATATTAGTTTATTTTTATCGTGAGTGGTTGTGTAGATAGAGGCCTAGGGCACTGGTTTTCCCGGATGCCCATGATGCTGTTAAGACGGCCCTGCATGTATGTTTAAACTACATAAGATTTTATTGAAAGAAAATATAAATACTGATGGTCAACAAGGGGACCGGGTGGCTCAATGAGTTAGGTCGTTGGATCTAACAGCTATCACCAATACGGCGTGGGTTCGCGCCCAGCTTTGTAAATTACAAAAAGGGTGCATTCGACTCGCAGCTGCAAGTGATAAAGTTTACCAGTTGCTTGCCCAGGGTCGGTGGTTCTCTCCGGGTACTCCGGCTTCCTCCACCACTAAAACTGGTCGCCACATATCCAGAAATTGATAGTACTTTCCTCATAAATATTCATCATATTTAAATTAGATTTTGATCACGTGACTGCAGCTTCAAGCTTGATGGATCGTTTATTAGATTTGTCAAAAATAGCCTACAGTACGGAAATTCAATGTGTCCGTCAATGATTCGAAAATTAAAAGTTATTGTTTATTTCCGCAAAGTTTTTCTTCTGTCAAAATTCAAATATATTTGTTTTGGAACGATTTTAGACATGTCTTTGATATCGCGATCATGCAAAAATGATCATATTATATTTAATGTGGGAACCCCAAGTTTAGAAGCTAGAAATATAAGGTTAGTCAACATAATTACATATATTATTGAGGAATCTAAATTAATTTCAGAAAATATGTCGCCAAATGTCATTCATGGTTAAATTTTGTGTCACACGCCACCAGTTTTATGTATTTCAGACATTTTTACATAGACTCTTAAGGCCAAAAAAGGGTTCGTCGCCTCGGATTTTCATTTAGTCCAGGAACCTCGAATATTTAATTGTTTTCATTAATTTTTATTTCATTTAATTCAGCTTGATTCAATGTATCATTTTCTAGTTCAGAAAATGACGGTCACACACATGCAATTATGAATGAGATCGTCTATATAGATCATATGAAAATTGCAGACGTCCCGGCGTCGCCATCTTAATAGATGTGCAAATGAGCAAAGTACCCATCATTTCTGGCTATGATGATATAGCTGAAATGCTGCTGAAAGTGGCGTTAAAACACCAAAAATCAATCAATCTGATGGTCAACAATTCCCCCAATATCAATGAGGAGAACAAGTACCTCTCACCTTGTTACTGTTAGGGAATATATTACTTAAAGAAATATATACATGTAATAACGAAAAGATGACATCCTAACAACCGTTTAACAAGGCTTGGCAATGGTTTATGTATCACAACCGCCACGGTGCAGATGTAATGTTTGGTGTGTTC
Organism: Bathymodiolus brooksi; assembly: GCA_963680875.1. Lineage (NCBI taxonomy): Eukaryota > Metazoa > Mollusca > Bivalvia > Mytilida > Modiolidae > Bathymodiolus > Bathymodiolus brooksi. The sequence continues at coordinate 47,156,313 of OY804584.1, forward strand.
GCTTCGAGAGTGATATATCTTTGGATCTGTCAACAAAGACTGGTATTTGCTGCTTCTCCGATAAACATTACGGGGCAACACTAAAGACTAGTTGTCTCGTAGCAAGAGCAATATATCAGATTGAAAGCTTAATACCAAATGAACAATGCTTCAGCTATGGCATGGCAAGAGTAAATTATATTTCGATGTGTGATATTGTTGATAAGGTCCGCTTTGTTCAATACCAACATGGTTATTTGGATTTTCATAGAGCTATTTCACTGAAACAGCAATCCACCGGCTAGGTAAACATGTCACTCCTGTGTCTGAGCGAACCAATTTTAATTTGCTCTTACTCCTTGCTTACTTGCTTGGATAGAACGATACCATAGTTTCTCCTGTGTGGGTAAACCCCTCCCAAATGGGCAACTGCTGGTTGTACGGGACGTGCCACTTGTATAGCTCGCACATAGCTTGCTCGTTGGTGGGAAGTTGCAAGAACAACATTTTCCGCGATTTTTATCATCTGCCGTTTTTCCTTTTGTTGGTTGTTTAATTGATTGGTTGTAGTTTAACGTCTAGTGTAGAATCCCAGCTGTATATATACCCAGAACAAATTCACAAACAAAACATCATAGTAAGAAGTGGGAACTGTGATAAGGTTGTTGGCGGAAATTTAGATAATTACCAAAGGTAAAAAAAAACAGTTGTATGGTTGGTACCTGACAATTTTGCTATGTGCATTGGCCACCAAACGGTTAGTAATTATAAGCTGCTGTAATATTTACGTTTGCATTGTTGGTACTGGCAGATTTGTTTACCATCAATGTTTAAACTTTCTTTTGATAAGTACCGCAACAGTGGTGTAATGGTTCACCTCGATTGAAGTCGATCGTGGGTTCGAACCCAGATCGGGTCGAACCAAAAACTATGAAATTGATATTTGTTGCTTCTCTGTACGCAACAATAAGGAGTAAGAGCAAAGACTTGTTGTCGCAGAATCAGAATAATATGTCTAAGTGGGGGAGGAGGAGGGGCATGTGTACCAGCGGACTGTTGTTTCAGTGAGGTAGCAGTATTCAAATCTAACTAAGCGTGTTGGTCTATTGCAAAGCGGACATCATCATTTCATTTACCTAACCGCTTGAGATCGACAAACAGTTCCTGCATCCCACAAGACACTCGCCATGTTACTCATGTAGTCAATATGTGTAGAATTCCACTATAAGCAATCAAACACAAATAAAGTAAATAAAGCATGAACACTCCTACAGACAACTAGAGGTAAAGACGAACCGAATATCGTTTTCATGCAGTAATCGTACCTTAATCTTCAATAAGGTAATACGTAAGATGTGTTTCATCGCCATCTAATCAAAGCTGACGTAATATCTTATTTATTACAAAATACTTTGTCTCGTTAAATATAGAATACCCCCCCCCCCCCCTAAATCCAGGTAAATATTCAGCTTCTTCCTAAATGAATTTTACCTTTGTCGTTCACAGATAATTGACAGTAACATACTACTCACGGCAGTAGCACAACGGAGGCTGAAATTGGCAAGACTTCTACTGGATGGCGGCACAGATGTTAATTACCGTGGATATAACGGTAAAACAGCGCTGATAATTGGTTGCTGTTCCTTACAACAGAAAGACAACGAGGAAACTATTGTTAGAATTGTTGAGCTACTTCTCAATAAAGGTGCTGATCCAAATTTGACCGATATGAATGGGAGGACAGCTATAGTACACGCGTTTCGCTACAATGCATCATCAAATGTTGTCCGACTCCTGCTGAAATGTGGCGCAAACCCAAGTATATCGGACAATAAAGGGCTGTCTGCCTTTTGTTATATTAAGGAAAAAGCATGGCCTGGTTACGCATCTTGCTTTAGTGAACTAAATACAACGTTCTCAGCATCCGATTCCATTAAAAACTATGCGCAAGATATTCAATGTGTTAATTCAAAAGTTTCTACATCAAGGAGAACACAGAATGAGAACAATGAACAGTCCTTCGTTGTCCCAATCCCTGTCATTGATAGTAAATCAATATTCAAAAATGGGAGACGAGGATCACTGTATGATGGTGAAATGCTAAACAGGCGTCACTCGAGTGGCATAGATTTGGAAAGTACCTTATCAAGATTCAAGCAGGAACATTTAATTGATGGGGGTAAGGGAAATTGTCGGAGGAACTCATCTTTTGCACTTGGAAACAACAAATTGATATCCACATCAGATGCCTCTTTACATAGTCGTGAGGTCAGATTTGAACTTAAATCAAAACCAGTGACGAAAGACACACGGAGATGTTCTGTTACTGATGTCGACAAGAGTATTTTGAAACGTTCGTTTGTGTCTATTCCAAGTAAGCTACCACCTATAGAGTGAACTATGTACTTCTGTTCCTTATTATATACTAGTAATAATAGAGTGACGTGTTTTCTACTTATCCTTATTAATATTATATAGCAATAGGGTGAAGTGTACACTTATTTTCCTTATTGTATGGCAATAGAATGGAGTGCATGTTTCCTTTCCGTATTATAAAATAATAGAGTCAGATGTATGCTTCATTTCCATATCGTATAATTAAAGGGTGAGGTGTACACCTCATTTCCGTATTGTATTTAACAATATAGTGAGGTGCATGTTTCTCCTTATTATATAGCAATAGAGTGGGGTGTATGCTTCTGTTCATTTTCTATAGCAATAGAGTGAAGTGTATGCCTTTGTTCATTTTCTATAGCAATAGAGTGGGGTGTATGCTTCTGTTCATTTTCTATAGCAATAGAGTGGAGTGTATGCTTTTGTTCGTTATTGTATAACAATAGACCGAGGTGCATGCTTCTCCTTATTATATAGCAATAGAGTGAGGTGTATGCTTCTGTTCATTTTCTATAGCAATAGAGTGGAGTGTATGCTTCTGTTCATTTTCTATAGCAATAGAGTGGAGTGTATGCTTCTGTTCATTTTCTATAGCAATGGAGTGGAGTGTATGCTTCCGTTCATTTTCTATAACAATAGAGTGGAGTATATGCTTTTGTTCGTTATTGTATAACAATAGAGCGAGGTGCATGTTTCTCCTTATTATATAGCAATAGAGTGGGGTGAATGCTTCTGTTCATTGTCTATAGCAATAGAGTGGAGTGTATGCTTCTGTTCATTGTCTATAGCAATAGAGTGAGGTGTATGCTTCTGTTCATTGTCTATAGCAATAGAGTGGAGTGTATGCCTTTGTTCATTTTCTATAGCAATGGAGTGGAGTGTATGCTTCTGTTCATTTTCTATAGCAATAGAGTGGAGTGTATGCTTCTGTTCGTTATTGTATAACAATAGAGCGAGGTGCATGTTTCTCCTTATTATATAGCAATAGAGTGGGGTGAATGCTTCTGTTCGTTTTTGTTATGGCAATAGAGTGGGGTGTATGCTTCTGGTTTTTTTTTTATAGCAATAGAGTGGGGTGTATGCTTCTGTTCGCTTTTTTTTAATAGCTATTGAGTGAAGTCTATGCTTCTTTCCGTTATTATATAACAATAGAGTGAGCTCTCGGGTAAAACACAATAAAGGGCAATGCATTGTTGCAGCAGAGCTGAAAATTCAAGTACTGTTATTCTTAAAAGCAACATGTTTTCTATGATCTATAATGTCTGAAGTTGGTATGATGTTAAGATTACTCAGAATTACTTGCTAGTTCTCTTTTTAATTAACATTTATTCACAAGATTATAATTACACCCTTAAATATAGTTACGGACACTACATGGTTTTTGTAGTGTCCGTAACCATATTTTCTGTTCTGCAGTTTTTATTCTGTCTGCAATTGTTCATATTTTGACTGATTATAACTACTCTGTGTATTTTACATCTTCAAACATGAAAATATCAATCTTTTTGACAGTGTTTTCTAGAAGATTTTTTTACTGGTTACGGACCCTACATATTTCTGATAGAGACATTTTTTGGACTTTGAAATACAAATAAGCAAAATTTTAATCCAATATCCTACTGAAATGGATTTTTTATTAACTTGTTATATTTGATGAGTGGGAAACATAATTTTTTTGTATGAAATTAGGTGTTTTATTATGTTTAAGCTTCACATAACGAATTGGAGAAATTCCTGTCTAAAACTATATAACGAAGCATACCTTTTGGATAAAGCCTGATCATTTCTCCAATTGATGTCCGATTTTCATGAATTTGGTATCAAATTAATCCTGATTAATTTATCGAAAGATTTATATTAAAATAGTTTTGTTGTTTTCCTGTTTTGAAAAGTAAATTTTGGTGTAAAAATAAACAAATTTCAAGTGCAACAGCATAACGCCTTATTTGTGCAAATTGTTCGGTACCCTTTTGCCTGTTACTCAAAAACTATGAGAGATATCTTCTTGTATGCAACTTCTGTGTTTCACCATCCAAAACATGATATTAGAGTGATACCTTTAAATTCAATGGAAGTATATTAATATTGCACATAACACGCTGCTTTTGAGTATGAGCCCTATATTGTGTTTCAGCAGTCTACACTTCTTTCTTTTATTGTATCACAATATAGTGAGATATATGCTTCTTTTCCTAATTGTAAAACAATAGGGGCAGGTGTACACTTCATGTCCGTATTGTATAATAATAGGATGAGCTGTATGCTGTTTCCCTTACGAGTATTATAAAACAATAGGGTGAGATGTACACTTCATGTTCATATTATGAAACAATAGGGTGAGGTGTACACTTCATGTTCATATAAAACAATAGGGTGAGGTGTACACTTCATGTTCATATTATAAAACAATAGGGTGAGGTGTACACCTCATGTTCATATTATAAAACAATAGGGTGAGGTGTACATTTCATGTTCATATTATAAAACAATAGGGTGAGGTGTACACCTCATGTTCATATTATAAAACAATAGGGTGAGGTGTACACTTCATGTTCATATTATAAAACAATAGGGTGAGGTGTACACCTCATGTTCATATTATAAAACAATAGGGTGAGGTGTACACTTCATGTTCATATTATAAAACAATAGGGTGAGGTGTACACTTCATGTTCATATTATAAAACAATAGGGTGAGGTGTACACCTCATGTTCATATTATAAAACAATAGGGTGAGGTGTACACTTCATGTTCATATTATAAAACAATAGGGTGAGGTGTACACTTCATGTTCATATTATAAAACAATAGGGTGAGGTGTACACTTCATGTTCATATTATAAAACAATAGGGTGAGGTGTACACTTCATGTTCATATTATAAAACAATAGGGTGAGGTGTACACCTCATGTTCATATTATAAAACAATAGGGTGAGGTGTACACTTCATGTTCATATTATAAAACAATAGGGTGAGGTGTACACTTCATGTTCATATTATAAAACAATAGGGTGAGGTGTACACTTCATGTTCATATTATAAAACAATAGGGTGAGGTGTTTGCTAATTTTCCTTAGTAAAACAATAGAGTAATATACTCCTTTTCTTTATTGAATAACAATAGAGTAATATACTCCTTTTCTTTATTGAATAACAATAGAGTAATATACTCCTTTTCTTTATTGAATAACAATAGAGTAAGATGTATTAAAAGGTTCAAGATAGCAACAGGGTCATTAGAAGCCCCAAGATGAAGGACAGACAACACAATGGCCAAAGAAAAGGACAAAAGGATCTACAAAACATCACACAGAAAACTAAAGATCGAGCAACATGAACGCCACTAAAACCGGGGTTAACTCAGGTGCGCCGAAAGGGTTAGCGGTTCCTGCTCCACATGTGCCACCCGTCGTGTTACTCTTAAGCGACACGAACATCATCTGAAATGAAAATCGTGTTGGACACCAGTATGCTTAAATAAATACAAATAACATTAATAAAGCATGACAAATGGGAGTTGAGAGACACCGAAAAAGCTTTACGCAGAAATCGCAGCGAACATAGCAACACGGAACTAAAAACGTAAGGACTTGTAATCTGACAGCATTGAACAACACGAACCCCATTAAGACAAGTAAAAGCGGATGAGAACTCACGTGACACGGTAGGTTAAGCGGTTCTTGCTCCACATCTTTCACCCGTCGCGTCACTCTTGTTACAAACCAAACCCAGTGATAAGTCATAAAAATATTTCGAAAACCAAATAATTTTAAAATGCATAAGAGCAGAAAATGAAAGCGTAGATATCAAGAAGAACTTGAATATACCAAAGGGGTAATCAGAATCCGTATATCGAAGAAGAACAGACAACACAATGGCCAAAAGAAAAAGGACAAAAGGACAAACAACGATCTACAAAACATACACATAAAACTAAAGATCGAGTAACACGAACCCCACTAAAAACCGGGGGTGAACTCAGGTGATCCGGAAGGGTAAGCAGTTCCTGCTCCACAATTTTTTTTCACACGACGCGTTACATTAGTATTAATAACATTTACATTATTTGGATACTAATCAAGTGAAATAATTTGAGTTATGAATGTCAGCAAAATGGTACACATTCAAAGTGAAACAACAAATTATTTTTCTTAAAATTTGTAGATATGTGAACCTTGTAGAAAATCCTAGAATAATTGTATAGCGAATAGAAAATTAACAAGTTGCTAGAGGTAATTCTGTGCTACGAGCGCCTGTGTGGTAATCGAGATAATTCTACACTTATATTCTGTGCTACGAGCGCGTGTGTGGTAATCACGATAATTCTAAACTTATATGCTGAATAACACCAATTACCCAACCCTAGACTCTTTATAAATCTATTAAACACCACTATCCGCGGCTTGATAAAAATGTCGTCTGTTGATTGGTTAATGACTCGTGCATATAAAACCCATGCACCCGGCTTGGAGTCACGTAACGTCAGGGGGTGGTCTTTACGTTACTATGCATGTCAAGCTCAAATAATCTCAAATCGCTTTGAATCCCACATGGAGAAGGTAGGACTAAAGTCTTTCAAAATAAAAATAAAACATCCAGAAGTGCTTCAGGGTGGTACAATCTCAATTACCACTGGTAGACGGGATAACTGTTGAACCGATATGACCCACCAATAAACATTTCAAGGATAACATGTACATCGTGTTACTCAATCCTTAGTTTTATGTGTATATTTTGTAGATCGCTGTTCGTTCCTTTGTACGTTTTCTTTTGGCAATTGTGTTGTCTGTCCTTCTTTGATTTACGGATTCTGATTACCCCTTTGGTATCTTCAAACTCTTCTTATTTTTATATGAACATTACATGTTGTCAAAATATGTTGAATTGAAAATACACAGAATATTAATCAGCATCCTGTTTTAAGCATAACACGATATTTAAACAAATAAATATTTTACATAAACCAGATGGGCATCGGTGACTGAGTGGGATCTAATTTTTGACTTCTGACTATAAGACTGACACCACCTACGTAAGATTGCGTGCGGATACCCGTCTTATGTGTTAAGTTTTCAGACGCTTTCATATGGCATACATGTGGGTTCACCGATCATTTCATCACAACCTTCTGGACTTCTATCTCCAAAAACAGTCTGGTAGTCACGATAATTCTAAGCAAAAATACTGAAAGGGACGACACAGTAACACCAATTACTCAAACACAAATCCAATAAACAACATTATCCCCGGCTTGATGAAAATGTCGGCCTTTGATTGGTCAATGATCCGTGCGTACAAAATCCATCCACCCGGCTTGTTGTTACGTAACGTCACGGGGGGTCTTCCGTTGCTATGCATGTCAGGCTCAAATAATTTCAAATCGCTTTGAATTCCACACGGTGAAGGGAGGGCAAAATTCTTTAAAAAATAAAAGAAAAGCTTCCAGAAGTGCTTCATGGTGATACAATCGCAATGCCCACTGGTAGACTGTATGACTGATATGATCCCACCAATAAACATTACAAGCGTAATCTTGTAACATGTACAACATGATATTATATAAGTATGCTAAATGAAATTGCATTTGTTATGCAAACTGGTTTTCAATGTGCCAATTCTGTTTGCTCATATTTTTAGTTTTCTTTGTTGTGAGCTAGTTTTTATGTGTTTTGTCTGTCTTCTTCCTGTGTCTTGTGTGCCTGGTATTCCCAGTTTCTCTGGATTGTCCATTCTTGATGACCCATTCGGTTTACTCTAGCGTTTATTTTATTATAGCTATGTAAATTGGTTTGCTTGCTCCAAAAGATTTAAAGACGTTTTGTCTTTCCAATCTATTGCATATTTATAACGTGGTGTAGGTTACTCCAGAAACATACGAGACATTTCCACTAATTTAGATATCTACGTTTTCATTATGACCAATGGGTGAGCAGCTGAATACATAATGTATCTTACGTCGTGACACAAAAATTGTCAGTTTTACAAAGGTGAGTAGGTGAGCATCAACGGTCAATCAAACTTTGCATGGTACCATCGAAAGACATGAAAATAAGAAAGAAATTATCGGCTTTGAATCAAACCTTATTTCCATTAACCCCTCACGTCATCTGTACGCAGGTGACAAAATACGTTTGTTTCATCAAGGTGTTAGATAATGTTAGACAGTACAAAAGACCACCGGGAGACATAATAAGAAAACATTTGCTAAGTTTGACCAAATCTTATTTTCAATACCATCACCCGTCATCTGTACGTACGCAGGTGACTGAATTCTTTTCATCGAGGTGTTGATTTCTACATACACACCCTTTGGAAAGACGAGATATGACGTACTCGGGTTTCCTCCACCAATAAAACTGACCCCCACGATATAACTAAAATATTGTGGCGTTAAACACCATAAACCAAATCAACCTATTTAGATTGGCAATCATCTAATTAAAAAGTTTGATCGTTGTGTTTTTACACTCGTAAATTCGTGGCTATCAGCATGGTCATTTGATCCGAATCTTACAAAATTCTGACCTGTTGACCTCAACATCATATGACAAACGGTGAAACAGAGTTATTATTCAGATATTTGTCACATTATTTTTAACATTAGGATTATTAATATTACTGAAATAGACTAATAAACTTTATTTATCACCGGATATATCAAATTGGATACCGCTGTCTCTTTATAAATTCGGTGTTGCCCGCGGCAGCATGGTGATTTGATTCGGATCTTACACAATTCTGACCTGTTGACCTCAACATCATATGACAAACAGTGAAACAGAGTTATTTTAACATTATGATGATTAATTTGACTGAAATAGACTGATAAACTTTATTTATCATCGGATATATCAAATTTGATATTGACGGAATAGAAAGTTCATTTTAGAGATATATTTCTCAATCTTAACGTTTCGTCTTGTTTGACCTGTGTTGCCAGTTTCTCTGGATTGTCCATTTTTTATTGCACCTTCGGTATTCTCTAACGTTTAATTCTTGTGTAGTGTCATTATGTTTTGTTTTTTTTCTTTCTTTTGGCAATTGTAATGTCTCTTCTTATTTTTTCGGGTTCTGCTTACCTCTTTGGTTATTTAAAACTTTTATGTTTCGTATGGCGAATGTGGCCTCTCAAGCCCAAGTGTTTTCTTTAGTTAAACAACATTATTAAGAAAAAAACTGCTGGAATATGCTAATCTGGGTCACGGATCACTGTAATCGGGCGGCTGTATCGAGAAACAGATACGGTGTTGAAAAAACTGTTGATACTCATAAAATATTGATAAATGCTATAAAATTTTATGTTTGTCTTCAAGAAATATGATAGACGAAACCATGTGTGAAGTTTTATGACGAAATATCTCCGATTTCTATGTAAATTTACGAGTTGAAGTTGCGGCTGTATCGAGAAACAGATACGGTGTTGAAAAAACTGTGATGAAAATTTGAAATAATAACACAGGACCGGACATTAAGCATAAATAATAATCCAGGATTAGTTTTTTATTAAAAAAATCCAGGACCCCTATGTCCATGACATTTTTTTTTTAAGTTAATAAAATGAAATATTGACATCCACACTTGCCTTTTGGACAGCACATTTCTGTGTCCACACTTGTATACATATATAAATAAAGGTTAGATATTCCCGAGAGGGATATCAAAAATGGGCAATCCCAAGAAACTGGCAACACTGGGTATACAAGACGAAGACAAGAAAACAAAAACAAAAAACACAACACAATATGTGTTAGACACGACTATGCGCAAGCAAACACAAATAACACACACAAGACACCAGCCCTCCAACAAACAGCTGGAGGTAAAGACGAACGCAATATCGTTTTCATGTGGAAAGAAAGTTCATTTTAGAGAAATATTTCTCAACCTTATGTTTTCTGTGTAGTGTTGTTTCGTGTTTTATTCTTTGGCTATTGAAATGTCTCTCTTTCGTTTTTTTTTTTTTGGCTCTTTTTACCATCTTTGGTCAGTTAAAACCTTTCTTACACGTTCTTATAACTTAATATATAGTTTCGTAAGACGAACTGTCACGTTCAAAGATTTCATTTAGTATACAGATATAAAGACAACGCAGCACATAGAGACAATAGAGAAACTAATTATGAAGAAAGCTCCGACCATACGATCTTCTCAAATAAGTCATACTATAAAGTGATCCAGACGAGTTAGCATCTTGTGTCCGCTTTATGGCACCTGTTCTGAGTGAGTGATGTCTATAATGTTTAGACCGTTTGGCTAACTTGCCACCAAAGACTTTAAAAATAAATTACATTCCAATTGTTTTACTATGAGAAAAGTTTTAAGATAACAAAAGGGGTAATCAGAAGGCGTAAGTCGAAGAAGGACAGAAGGTACAATGACCAAAAGAAAAAAGACAAAAGGACATGATCATCGGGCAAACCTAACCATACTAACGTACCCGAAGAAGGTTATTCCAAAAACCCATTGTGAAGACTAAATTAGATATCTACGTTTTTAACGCCTCTAACAAATGAGAGAATGGAGTATTACATATTAGAATAAGTTTAAATTTTATGTACAAATGTATTGAATTTCTAAGGGGAAAAAACTGTAATCTATTGCACAATTTTGTGATAGTGTGTAGTCTTGCATAGTGGAACCAGATTAAAACAAATTTTAAAAATAATAATTTATTTTTGAACACTCCTGTTAACAAAACACATTAGATACCCAGATAAGTAAACAAAATAAATTTGGTCACTTGTATTTTCTGTTCTTCGATTTACGACTTTTGATTACCCCATTTCCGCAATATCTTATTGAAACAGTATGAAACTAGAGTAACACGCGTACGATGGGTGCCACTAGTGGAGCAGGAACTACTTACCCTTCCGAAGCACCTGCGTTCCCCCTTTATTTAGCAGGGTTCATGTTACGCAATCTTTAGTTTTATGCGTAATGTTTTGTAGATGTTGTATATTTTGTCCTTCTTTTGGCCATTCTGCAGTCTGTCCTTCGATTTACGGATTCTGATTACCCCCTTTGGTATCTTAAAACTCTTCTTGAGAAAAGCATGTAATGGTTGTACAGCTGAGATGTTTTCTATGTTCAGTTCAGACTCACTCCCAAGTAGACAACAGCATATTATTATAAGTATATTAGTATATTAACAATCAACTATTAATAGAAGACAGAATATTGTTTTATTTACTTTGTTTACTCAAACTATAAATTACTGATCATCCTACGACTAGACTGGATCCATCCTCCCTAAAAGTAGAAACGAATGTTAATGCTTGTATTGACAAAAAAGTGGAAAAGAAACGGTTGACAAATAAAGTAATATGGTACTAAGACGTGACCAAAAGCTATAAATCAACGGTAAACGACAAAATCATACGGGAAAATAAAAAAAAAACGACATGGACAAAAACACAATTCACAAAAACTAGATAACGAAATATAACAAGATGAATACAAACCAATAAATATGGAATGAAAAACTAGATAACGAAATATAACAAGATGAATACAAACCAATAAATATGGAATGAAAAACTAGATAACGAAATATAACAAGATGAATGCAAACCAATAAATATGGAATGAAAAACTAGATAACGAAATATAACAAGATGAATACAAACCAATAAATATGGAATGAAAAACTAGATAACGAAATATAACAAGATGAATACAAACCAATAAATATGGAATGAAAAACTAGATAACGAAATATAACAAGATGAATACAAACCAATAAATATGGAATGAAAAACTAGATAACGAAATATAACAAGATGAATACAAACCAATAAATATGGAATGAAAAACTAGATAACGAAATATAACAAGATGAATACAAACCAATAAATATGGAATGAAAAACTAGATAACGAAATATAACAAGATGAATACAAACCAATAAATATGGAATGAATTCACGGGCTGCAGAAAGGTAAGCAGTGTCTGTTCCATTGGAGGCCAATCATAACTAAGCAAACGCAACCAATACGAACCAATCCTCTATCGAATATCAATCTTAAAAACACTGAATTGATATCGACAGAAACCGATGAAAATCTAGATCCTGGAAAGTATGAAGAAACCAAAGTGCTAATCAGACGCTGTAAACAGAGGGGAGACAGACGATGGTTAAAAGTGACACAAAGGCAAACAATGATCTGCAAAACACTATACTAATTATTGAGCCACACGAACCCTACTAAAAACCGGGGGCGAACTCAGGTTCTCCGGAATGGTAATCAGTTACTGCTCCCCTAGTGGCATTTGACATGTTACTCTTGTTATTAACCCGGAGATAAGTAAAGGATGAGGAAAGGACATGATTGTGATTACAACAAATAGAACAGAATCTATGGAATATCAAATGACCACGGATATGTTCCACTTGTCGTAAACACTTCCCGGTCCTTTCCTCATTCATGACGTATCACCGGGTTTGTACCTATATTAACACGATGGATGCACTAGTGGAGCAGGAACTGCTTACCCTTCCGGTGCACCTGAGTTCACCCCCGGTTCTTAGTGGTGTTCGTGTTACTCGATCTTTAGTTTCATATGTATGTTTTGTAGATCGTTGTTTGTCCCTGTGTACTTTTTCGTTTGACCATTGTGTTGTCTGTTCTTCTTCGATATACAGGTTCTTATTACCCCCTTTGGTATCTTCAAACTGTTCTTCCTACTTACATCATTTCGCAAATATAATACTTAGGAACAACACATCTATCATCGTCCCAGTGGTACTGGTCCTTTTTAAACATTTGTAGACAGTCTTGGTTGTGGTCATTATTTGGTTCGTGAGGGTACCAGTCAGTATAATCAAACAGTTCACCGGAAGCCCATTGCCAATGACCTTCTACAACATCATCTTTTCCACCTATCCACCAGTCTTAAGAGAAAAAAATGATGGATATCAAAATTTACTTGCTTTTTAAATAAGGTAAATTCACACATTAATAAATGCAATAAGCAGGTTATTTCATTGTTTGCTTGTTTGTTTGATTGATGGTGTTTTACGCCACTTTCAACAATATTTCAGTTATATCGCAGCGGTGAGCTTTATTGGTGGAGGAAACCGGACGACCCAGAGAAAACCACAAACCTATCGCAAGTCACTGACAAACTTTATCACATAATGTTGTAAACTCACAACATCAGTGGTGATAGGCATTGATTGCAAAGGTAGTTGTAAATCCAACTATCATATGATCACGGCCACGTCGGCCCAACGTTATTCCAAGAACGCGTCGCTAAATTAGATATCAACGTTTTTATTAGGTTGGCATCACATTCTAGATAGCACATTCCACATCCATGCTACATGTAGCAGGTCCGTATTCAGACGGGTGCACCCGGTGGTTGCCACACCCCTGTAATATTGACAAGGAATCTGCTGTCGGTCGTCTGTTGTTGAATCAATGACAATATTATTTAAGAAATAAATCATGGAAGCCAGAATGTGCTTTGAGTTTTAACATGGGTTGGCGAATATTAGTATTTTATCCCGAGCCAGAGGCTCCCATGATTTATTTCGATTCTGATATGTCTAAGAGTACAAATACGATAGCATAGAAGACAGTTATTTATTGTTACGCTTGCGGAATATGTCGCACACAATTTATGCTGCCAAATTCGAGCAGACGATAATTCATCAACATGTACATTTACGACGGGAAAGTCAGTCACATGCACCGGTGCATGTGCTAATGAGATTATACCCAATCGATAAATCACTCGTTTTTTACAAATCGAAAGAAGATCGTCATGTTAGAATAACTAGTAACCTTTTTATCATCTGATGCCTAATTCTCATGAGCATTAGATGGCTTCAGAACCACCATTCGCTACCGTGGATCTGCTGGTGACCAAAAGCGTTCCCAAAATACCCCGACAATAAAATGCTCCCCTACGATAAAATTCTGCATCCCCTCCTGCGTAAATTTACATTTGATAAGAGAGTGATTGTTGCTTAACGCCAAGTTAGCAATATTTTGCAGCTATATTATGTCGAGAACAAGTTGGATTTCAATGAGATGATGATGATGTCCGCATTGTACTTGACCAACCCGCTTAGCTGTTTTTCTATAGTGATATTTTACTGAAACAACAGTTTGTAAGTAGAGACGTCGCTCAACCCAGACATATTATCCTGATTCCAAGCCAACCGGTCTTTGCTTTTACTCCATTATATCGCGTGCTTAGGGGAGAGACCACCTATATCAATTTCATAGTCTTTGGTTTGACCCGACCGGGGACCTAGCCCACGGTCTACCGCACCTGAGGCGTACACGCAAACCGTTACATAACAGATGCGGTTGATGATGTTTGTAAAACGATCTCTATTTATTGTTTACTTTTGTCATTTTGTCTTACGTATGATTACCTCCAGTCAATTTCGATAGAAGATTTCGTAGATAATCCACTTTTTCCTTTGTCTGTACCTCGGCGAGTCTTGCTTTCATCGAATGGCATTGTTTCTGCAATGGACAGAAAAAAAACCACTTATAGATATATGGTCTTTTGTTATTTTTACTATATCTATTAAGAAAAGTTTGAAGATACCAAAGGGGTAATGAGAATCCGTAAATCAAAAGACAAACAATACAATGGCCACAAGATACCAAAGGAGTAATCAGAAGCCATAAATCAAAGGACAAACAATACAATGGCCACAATATACCAAAGGGGTAATCAGAAGCCGTAAATCTAAGATACCAAAGGGGTAATCAGAAGCCGTAAATCTAAGATACCAAAGGGGTAATCAGAAGCCGTAAATCAAAGGACAGACAACACAATGGCCAAAAGAAAAAGTACAAAAGGACAAAACGATCTACAAAACATACACATAAAACTAAAGATCCAGTAGCACAATTGTTTATGAGATAACTCTCTAGCATCACTAATTTTATATCAAATAAGGGTAATAACAAAATTACCGAACTCCGAACAATCTTCCAAAGGGAAAGTCAAAACTCATAAGTATATAAACAGACAAAATCAGTCAACAACCGGAAAACTGGGAAAATCGTAATGACCCTGACTTGGTACAGGCATTTCCAAAGAAATGGTGGGTTGAATCAGATTTTACGGCGTCAAATCTAAAATAAGAGAACTGTTTTCAGATACCAAAGACGTAATCAGAAGCTATGAATCGAAGAAATACAGACAACACAACGGCCGAAGAAAAGGGGGAAATAGACAAACGATGGTCTACAAAACAATTTACGGAAGTGAGTGAACTCCGGAAGTAAAATCAGTTCCTGCTCTTCTAGTGACAACTGTTGGCTACTGTTATACGACATGAACATTATGTGATATATAAATCATGCTATACCCAAGTATTCGTAAACACATACAAACAACATAATTCAAACATGAACCCAGTATAAAACAAATGGGAGTGAAGACGGACCGAACATCGTTTTAGCGTGGACATCGTATCGCACGTCACTACAAGGAAATACAAAATAAATAAAACGTGAAGACACACAATTTGACAAAATGCAGTGAACCGGAGTCGAACTCAGGAGGACGGAAGGAATTGTGATGACAAACGAACATTACCGAGGTGATCTATGACACAGATATTCCGTCACGGTTAACCAAGTCATGATGGCGACCGTAAAATTTGCGAATATTTTGCTTTAGTAAATAAAAACATGCATACCTGTGCAGCATCCCAAGTTAGTTTATTGTGTTTGAGTAAAAAACAGGAATTTTGAAACTGGTGCCAACCATTTGGACATGCTCCATATACAGTACCTGAATCGTATACGCATATTAACTAGGTAAAAATTAATATACAGTCTGTAATGCAAAATAATTTCATTATTTTTTTTAACAACATAATAATTTTATTTATTCATTATTATATATCTTCATTATTAACGATTTATTTTTGTGAAAAAGTATCATAATTGCACAATTGACCGATTTTCTTTTGAAATTCAGCAAGATTTACATATACACACAATTCTCATGTATGTATCAGCATATTCCCATGATTTTGACCCTTCACCCTTGAAAGGGTATAATAATTCTTATTCTTACTGATCAGAGTGAAAGCACTAGAAATAAATTACTCCTGTTAGTTTGTGTTTGTGAATTAACTCCATAAAATTATATAAAAATCGTATTGGAATTTAAACTTACAGAATCAATAGTGGCAAGAAAAAGAAAGGAAATAACGTATATGCGTAACTATGGTAACGCAATTATTAGAATTTGTCTTTGCTTTGCTGTGTTTGTTTGTTTGTTTTTAATTATAAAAGTTTCACTTGACTTCTTACACTGTTTTCATGCAGTTCAGCATTTTATTATTTAGTGTAAGCATATTTTATTAATCAATACATATGAATATAGTACAACAATTTAAATACAACAATAGTAATGACTATGAATTAATTATGGGAATCCGAAAACAAGTTATTAAACTTATATAAATCCGTATCCATTTTATTATTTAAAAGTTCATTATGGTACAAATTTCCGCGAGTGCGTTAGATCGGGGATTCGAACCCCGATCGGGTCAAACTAAAGACAATGTAATTAGTATTGGTTGCTTCTCCGCTAAGCAGGCAGCATTAAGGAGTAAGAGCAAAGAGTGGTTGGCTCGGAATCAGGATAATGTGTCCGATGGGGGCCACATGTCTATCCGTGGACTGTTGTTTCAGTGAGCTAGTACTATCAAAATTTAACTAAGTCTAGTACAAAGCGGATCTCATCATCATCACACTTACAATTAACTTGTTCTCGCAATAATATGGCTGACAAAAATGCTGATTTAGCGTTCAGCAACAATCACTAACCCACTTACAAATTTCTTAATAAATTTCAAGTATCAATTTCTGAAATTCGAACAAATAAAATAAACACGTGACCGGAAATACTATCCACAACGTATATCTGTGCACTGAATATTGAGTGGTGTACAATTATCGATGCCATTGTCAGATATTCATACAATGGTGGTGAGCAACTTTCGATTATTGTGTGAGACAGTACGAGGATATCAAAGGGAAAATTCAAAAACCATATTTCGAAAGAAAGTCCGACAATACAGCAGTCAATAGAAAGAGGACAATAAAGCGGTCAATAGAAAGAGGACAATACAGCGGTCAATAGAAAGAGGACAAGAAGACAAACAATGTTCGACAAAACACCACATTGAAAACTAAAAATAGAGTAACACGAATTCCACTAAAAACTGTTATCATATTATAGCGTCTCGGAATGAACATTTTAGTATGTATCATTTTAAATCTTCATCGGTAGGTTAAAATTAGTTCAACGATTCAACGAATGTTCCTAAATACAACAAAATACGAACTCTAATAAGTATATTGAATGATGGATTGTATATTTGGGTTAGGAAAATTTATGAAAAGGAATTTGAACAGTGATGGTAAACGATTCCACTAATATCAACACGAGCATGAATCTTTCTCCTTAACTCACTAAGCACCAAAATGGGGTACAACGACGTTGGAAAGCCAGGTCATGATCAAGTTAAGCCGGTTAATGGGATCACCACCACCCTTTTTGATAATTGGATCTCAAACACAGTTTACTTACCAAGAAAAACACCAACTAAAACAAGAAATAATCCCAGACGATTTGACATTTTTCAATTTCTATGACAGTTATATAGATTGTTTCGTGATCACTCTTATCATATTTATTATGCCATACCTCGTTCTATTTAACGACATCAAATATCAAGGACTAACATAATATTATATCTTTGAAAGTTGCAATTCATTTTACAAGCAGAAAACACGTGTGCCTGTCCAGTATAATGTATTTATCGAATATGCAGTATGATTTTTGTTTTTTGCTGAAAATGGACGTAATTAGGGTCTTACACTAACAAAACGAGGTCAATTTATATAAAGAAAACCCTTAGTGGTGTATATTTCTTATGAACAATGACTTTACGCGTGTCATCAACACGACCGAAGTTGCGTATACTTCCGGTCCAATAGTAACAGTCAAAGAGATTACGGTGCATTCATCGCTTACTTCAGTTGTTTGTTTATTCGAACGAGACAGACTTCATACAAGGTCTTCTCAAGAAAGTAAAAAGAAGCTAGCATAATCCTTTAATTTTACGTTCCGCTATATAAATGATGTTCTCTCACTAAATATGTTTGGTGATTTCGTTAATGATCGTATCTATCTCATTGAGCTTGAAATAAAGGATACCACAGATACAGATAGGTCTGTTTCATACCCTGACACAAACATCGAAATTGACAGTGAAGTGCGGTTAAGAACAAACATTTACTACAAAAGAGATGATTTCATTTTCCCATTGTGAACTTTCCCTTTATATGTAGCAACATTCCAGCAGCACCTGCATATGGAGTATATATCTCTGTTGATACGATATATCAGTATTTACATGATAGAGGGTTGCTGCTAACATAGAAGCTACTGAACCAAGGGTTCCTATTGGTTAAGTTGAAGTCATCACTTCGAAAGTTTTACGGTCGCCACCATGACTTGTTAACCGTTACGGAATATCTGTGTCACAAATGACCACGAATATGTTTCACTTGTCGTAAACACTTCCCAGTCCTTTCCTCATTCATGACTTATCACCTGGTTTGTAGCTAGAGTAACAGGACGCATGCCACTAGTGGAGCAGGAACTGTCTACCTTTCTGGAACGCCTGAGTTAGCACCGGTTTTTAGTGGGGTTCGTGTTACTCGATCTTTAATTTTTTGTGTAATGTTTTGTAGATCGTTTTTTGTCATTTTGTCCTTTTTCTTTTTGGCCATTGTGTTGTCCGTCCTTCGATTTAAGGATTCTGATTACTCCTTTGATATCTTCAAATTATTCGACCATTTTACTTCTTATGTTCCTCTCCCCGAATCAGATCCCGCTCGAAACAAAAATCAAATAACGTTTTTTTTTATTTTTCCTTAACATTACCAATAGTAATTGTAGAAAACTGCAGGATGAGATTATATATTTTTGTTTATCTCTCGTATCATGATATTTATTTCTTTAAATATTGGCGACAGTAATTATGCTCGATTAAGTTACTATCGTTGATGTGTTTTGCTCAAAATGGACATCTCATCTCATCAAATCTCAGGCTTCGCCTCCGATGTGATATTGCTTTGAAAAATTCATTATCGCAAACCAAATCAACGATAGCATATATTTCTAAAATTAAAAAAATAGTGATCAAAGGGTTGCTAAAATTAAAAGATATACACCGAAAAAGACAGCCACGTTAAATTCAAACAAACATGAGACACTCTAATGTTATGTGTTTGTTAGTCAGCAGAACTAAGACTTCCGTCATGTTCAAGTGCAGGTCTAAGTGTTACTACTTGTATACATGTATATCATACTAAGTACTTAGTTGCACACGTCTGGAAATATATATAGAAGTGATAAAATTGCTTTAAAATGGAGAAAATATTTTTCTTTTTTGGTGAGTTTTTATTTACTTATTCTTAACCGATATCATTTGCTCTGATAAATTAGAAAATATTATGAAGAATAGCTTACATAATATATTTATTGTCTTCAAATTGTTTTGTGTTTCTTTTCAACTTTAAAAGAATGTGATGATTTTAGTTGGGTTTGTGTTAAGTTTTCTGTGTAATGTTTTGCAGATCATTGTTTGTCCTTTTGTCCTTTAATCTTTTGCCCATTACATTGTCTGTCCATTCTGATTTACAGCTTCTGACTACCCCTTTGGTATCTTGAAGCTTTTCTTCACGATGTTTGTTTTATATCCAATTTCAATATTAGCAAGAAAGGACATGGATGTAAATGGACTTATGAGACTATCCAATATTACACTTAAATACAAATTAAAGTTAAGGAACAAATCTTTTAATGGTGCTCCACATTTTACAGTCACAGTAGGGTCTAGAACAACTCATACTCCAAAATGAGTCTGAATTGGTCCCTAGTCTGCAATTGAGTGATGTTCTTATATTCCTTGCATTATCCGTTTCATAATCGTTAGATAATACCAAAGGGGCAATCAAAATTGGTAAATCCAGAGCAACTGGCAATATGGGGTACATAATACGAAGAAAAACACAACACAATATGTGTTGGACACAACTAAATGGAAACAAACACAAATAACGTAAAGAAGACATGAGCCCTTCTACAAACAACTGGAGGTAAAGACGAACCGAACATCGTTTTTTTGCGGAAATCGTAACAGACTCAGAACGGAACTCAGAACGTAGACACATAATAACACAACGCAAAAAGTTAATCAGCAATATGAAAGCATGTAAACCTAATTACGGAAATAAAAATAAGTAGTTAGGTATTTCCAATCTGTAGAAAAAGATTCCAATAATGAAATATGCCATATCATTATTTGATTCATTGATTTTTGCTTCACGCTACATGAGCAATATTTTTAGCCATATCATGCTAGAACTAGATACACCTTGATGCGATGATGATGATGATGATGATGATGATTGTGTTGTATTTGTAGAATAACATTATTAATGACTCATGCCATGATATTCTGTTTTTTCTATGTTATTCGTTTGGTATTTACAGACAGATATATTAGTGACTTCCTCAATTATTTTATTTATATTTTCATCGATTATTCTTCTGATATCTGTAGATGGCTACTAATTATCCCTCTTCGGAATTGCCTTCTTTGTAAACAATATCCATTTGTGAATAGAATGCACACCTTAATATTTTATTTCTATCCATTATTCCTTTGTTATCTGTTGACAAATACATTAGTACTTTTTATTGTGGATCCGCCCTGCTCGTCTTTTCAGTCTTCTATTTTATGTTTTGTGTTTTTGCTTTTTTTGTCTTTGTTCTGTGTCTTGTTTCCGGTGTAGCAAGTGTCTCTGGATTGTCCATTTTCTATTGAATTTACGGTTTTATTTAGCGTTAATATATTCGAAGACTAATTCCAACCAATCTTTTGTTCTATGTTTTTTTATATCAATTTTCCCCCTTGATATTTGTAGATATCATCTTTATTCCATGACAATTGCTAACATTCTGAAAAGATCACTGAAATAATTACAAAGTATTTATCTAAAATTAAGTTATTTTGTTGAGCGTTATTGTTCCAGTAGTTACAACCTGTTTGTTCTGTCCTGCAACAATGCCAATCACAACTAAATTTGTGTGTTCGAATCCCGGTCCGGCGAGGTGTACTTGATACAACATTATGTCAGGGATTTAGCCAGGATTTTGAGACCATTAGTCACTTTGCGGAACAGATTTTTTTCTTAAATTATGAATCAACAAGAATATAATGAGCTTAATCTTATTATCAGTTAAGTTGCCTTATTGGTTAGTAATGGAGATTGAAAACCTCCTAGGATGGGAACATATTCTGCAAATTCACAACCAACTGATAAAACATAACATTGCTCTTACTATTTTGATCTCAATACCACACAAATTGTAATACCCCCCTCCCCCCCTTTTTGAAATATTACTGTGCTTTGGTCTAATACCACACAAATTGTAAATACCCCCTCCCCCACCTTTTTTGAAATGTTACTGTGCTTTGGTCTAATATCACAACAATTGTAATAACTCATATTTGTGTAGTCTTCAGCAGAAAAAAAAATTCTGCCAGTTTGCCCAATAGTCCAACTTCTATCTAGATTCTTTGTGGGAAATCAGTATAGAACACACTTCAAAAACTGAAGCAAGTTGTAAAATATAGTTATTTCTCAGACCTCATAATCAAATTGCAACAATTGGAATAAAAATACTGCAGTTATTTTTTTTAATTGCCGACACGTGTCTGTTTGTAATTAGTTCTATAATAGAACGCAATTGTTACCCGGATGCTGATCAATATATAAAAAAAAACTTATATGCTTCCTCGTGCAGTGCATTTCAACGAATTGAATGGCCATCCTTTGCATATAAATGAAATATAAAATATGAGATTCAGAGAACTAAGATTTCATTTTACAGAAATAAGAATAAATACATCAAAAGTTCGTTTGGTTAAATGTAACTTCGATAGATTGCGAGCTCCTGTTGATCGCGCCATTTTTTTTTAGTTTCTTCAAAGGACGTGTATACAGTATACACGTCCTTGGTTTCTTTAATCAAAGTTATGACTTTTCGAGAAAATCACTTTCAAAATACTTAATGGATACGATAGATTTCAATAAACATGATATCGACATTTTCATAAATTTTGCAAAAATAGTTCGTTATGGCAGACATTGAGACGAATCGTGCAATGAATGACGACGACTATTAATTATATATTTTGACGGCAACTTTCCCTATGCGAAATTGCGCCCATATGACGATTACAAAAATATGTCCACTTTAAATACATACTGTGGCATTTTGAGTACATGTCATAATTATATAAAAATTATTATCGTTGATTGAATTTTTTGTCCAGATGAGATCAAAGATTACGCAATCAAAACAAAAATTCTATAATCCGTTGATTGGCTTGTAAAATGTAATAAAATTGTCATTGCAGTGACTAATTAGCTTTAATAAAATAATAATGATAATAATAAATTTATTTATTTGAGTGTCACATATTGATTGTCATAAAAATCTACATAATATATAATATTTACATATAAAACAATCAATATCCAGCCAAACAATCTGACTTATGAGACACTAACAATATAAAACTTTGTACATTAATTAGCATAGTCAAAAATCTATTTAAATCAGTTTGAAAATTCTATAAAACTGTTATCGTAAATAAAAATTCATAACTAAAAATTTGCTTCAATATATATATTCATCATATTAGAACTCAAATAATGTGAAAATAAAATGTAATAATTTTGGTAAAGTGGACCGTCACGTCAATTCAATAAAATAATTAGAGAAAAAAGGACCAACATTAGCACATTAGGGGATTATGGTTTTTTGTTTCGTTCAGAATTTTTTTTTCGGACAACACGAGAGTTAGAATATCAACTTTTTTTCCCCAGAATTAAACATTAGGTTATATGACAAAAACTCTGAATCAGATTATTTTTTTTTCCTCCACCAAAATCAGAATATTTTTTTCAGCAACATTGGAATCAGAATATTTTCTTTCAGAAAAAACCCCATTGCCCCCCCCCCCCCCCCCCCCCCCCCCCCCCCCCCCCTGCAAGTTAAATGATCGGTCCCTAATTTGTCCTTCCAAAAACGTATTTAAATATGGGGAAATTAGACAGGTGGTTGCTAAATACAGGTTTAATTTATATGAAATGCACTGTTAATGAATATTAAAATCAAGGTGGCATAATACAAGCTACTGCTTAATAAAGGTGGCCACTAAAGCAGGTTTTACCGTATATTTTACAGTTTTCATTTGGTCGTCGTCGGAGTGTAGCAATATCACATGGATTGCACAGACATGGACCCAGGCTAACACGTCCTGTATAAACTCTCAACAAAACCTATGTATTTTAAAAGACATTGACACTTTCAACAACATCGCTATGGATATAAATATCACTGGTGACGTCATATTATGGATCGGAGGAAAAGAAAGAAGAAAATTCTTTATTTGGAATAACGGTAATAACATGCAAAAAAAAAAAAAATAACACACATTCGGAAAAGTTTCAAACAAAGTTAGAAACAAAAGCAAAATCAACATGCCTAGCACACATTTGGTCTGGCTTGGCACATACACTGTGTAGTGGAGTTAATAAACGTTTAATTAGAGAATATCGATGAGGCAATCCAGAGAAACTGGCAACGTTGGGCACACCCGACACAGGATGAAGACAAACAAAACATAAATATACAACTCAGAAAACTGAAAAAGATGAGCAACACAAACCCAACATAGGATGAATACAGGCGCTCGCGAAGGGTAAGCTGTTCCTGCCTCTTATTAGACACCCGGCAAGTTACTACTCATATATTGAAGATGTGTTGAACACCATTATATTCAAACACTAATATAACTTAAATTAACTTTATGAGCACACAAATCATTTAGATACGACGGTAGCTAATAAAGTCTATGAATGAGATTGTGATCATAAACACTCATCTATTGTTATTAGTTGAATTTAGAGGGACAAACTATGCTTAGAAGATTTGAAAATCAAAACGTTATTCTTCACAAAAATAAGAAATGAAACCGATTCTCTCAAATTTTCTTATGTTGCCATTCAGAATTTAATACAACACACAATCCTAAGCTGTTCTAGAAGGCCCCATACACTAAAATGGCATGTGATGATTTCTAGACAGCAACCGTGCATTGAACAGGAGCTTACCCATTAGAAACTCCCCATTAAAGCCCCCACCAATTGGTTTCCTTTTCGTGGGTTCTGGATCGATCTGTCCTTATACATGTTATCTGCTAACGTTTGAGATGTTCAGTACTCTTTCTTAGTACAATATTCGTGTCGTCATCATAAAGTATGTACACGTAGGACACATGTGTGTTATCATTTGGGGCTGTTTTCGGGGAATTCACGTTGTCTCATATTTTGCTATATTTTGTATTTATGTTTTATGTTTCACTTGCAGGACTCTATAATTTCATTAAGAGGGGATTCTAGGGTCCATAAAAGACAGGCACTTGTTTCATTCAAAAAATATATGCCCCCTCCTCTTCCTTACTTCAAGGTAAACATCTGCCCTTTAACCCTTCCCCACTTCGCCTCAATATTTTTCGCTTATTTGTGATCCTTTCGTTGACCCAATTATATTGTTACACTCCCGAAATATTTCTCTTTTCGACTGCCACATTTAAATATCAATACCGGGGCCCCCTCAGACGAATTGGACAAGAATATTCAGCGAAAGTCGCATTTTCTATTTTTCAGTCACTGAAACGGATACAACCACTTCCGGTTTGCGCTGGATTTTTCATGTGCATTCGGAATTCTCTAGACCGGCCATGTGTAACAATGCCATCATGATCATCTCCTCTCAAATGTAAAGTAAGCCTTTAAAATACAGATAATTGTTCCAATGCAGATTATAAAAATATGTTCAACTCCAAATTACTGACATTTGATTTTTAAAACACCTTTTTTTTAGTTTCTAAATCAATCTAGAACGGACCGGAAGTGACTATCCGTTTCGGTGACTGAAAAATAGAAAATGCGACTTTCGCTGAATATTCTTGTCCAATTCGTTTGAGGGGGGGTCCGGTATTTATATTTAAATGTGGCAGTCGAAAAGAGAAATATCTCGGGAGTGTAACGATATAATTAGGTCAGCGAAAGGATCACAAATAAGCGAAAAATATTGAGGCGAAGTGGGGAAGGGGTAAAGGGCAGATGTTTACCTTGAAGTAGGGAAGAGGAGGGGGCATATATATTTTGAATGAAACAAGTGCCTGTGCCATAAAACTAGCTTAACGCCGTCGCTATTTATCCAACCAGGAAGGTGCATCGTAGTGTCATATGACAAAATTAGGCCGTTTTCCTCATTTACATCCGGTCGCCATATTAAAATAAAATGGCGTCGATACGCTTGTTAAGTTTAATGGTAATTTAAAAAAAAACCACAAATAATTTTAATGAGATGGACTCCAAATTCGCTATAAACTTAAAAAGTCATGCGTAATGATGATTACATGAAAAATCATATTTATTCTTTACATGTGTCATAAATAATATAAAAAAAAATACTTATAATTTTACAGATCATTCCAAGCTGGTTGGTGAGCCTATTGGATGTTTCCAATCAGATATTAAATTGTCAGTTAAATTTGATGAGAATCAGCCGACCCTCTGTATGAGTTATTGTCAGCATCGTCTTAGTATGCCATTTGCTGGGATGTCTGTGAGTAATTCTGTCATTGTGTAATTCACGTTCTGTAAGAGTTATCTCCCCCTTTTCGTAGTTATTTATTTATTTATAGTTTGTACAAAGTGTTTGGAATTTTAATGCTTTCAACCTTATTTTTACCCTAAATTTCCAATGCCATCTTTCGTAATCTGTACGTTTCGAAAGATAAGATAAGACTATTCTTTTTTCATTCGTGACTAAATTATAGTTTGGTACTCAGAATACGATCACATTATCAAAAGTATGAATGCAAACTGTAAGTTGGAGCGTAATGTATGAGTTGTGAAAAATGCACTCCATACGCGCAAGAGGTTGACCTAATTATAATAAGCGAGTAATTTGGTCAAACATAACTCCTATTGATGTCAATGTCAACGAGGGTCATGAATTGAAGAATTTAAGGCGTTTTAAGTCATGATCATAACCAATTCTAGATAACAATTTAGAGTAATTCCCCTTTGACTGCTAGCTTATCGTTCGAGAGAAAACAACATACAGAATTCCATGATACGTTATATTTTAAATACCTACCAATATACAGTTCATATTGAAAGCGAACACGTAAATAAGTACGCTATGTGTGGAGTTTGCATATGCAACTATTACGGTCATAATTAGGTTCGATAACTCTGTAATGACTTCTCGACTGGTACCTATGTTTTCTCTGGAAACAGTAGAATAATAAAGGGAGGTAACAATTTGACAGGTGGCGCTACGATTTTCTTTTAAATCGGTATTTTTCTTTATTGAAAAGCTAATATATATGAGATAAATTCAAATTTGTTGCATGAATACACTAAACATATACCATTATGGAGTAAGAGCTAAACATTTTGGCTCGGGAGTCCAATCTATTAAAATTAGATGTGTGGTGCATCTTTTTACTTTTTCTTTGTTTAACTTAGCGATGAACTAACATCTAACGACAGCATGTGAGGGGTCAAATTAGGAGTCATATTTTCAACTGACCAATTAGTGACGAACCTTCCAAAATCGTGAGTTTTCAAACCAAGTAGATACTGAGATTTTTGTCCGATTTGCCAATATATGGCAATGTCTTTCTTTGATTGGACGATGGGAGATCAATGAAAGGTTACCCTTCGCGAGTACTGGAGTTCGGTTCGTCTTTACCCCCAGTTGTTTTCAGGAGGGCGCATGTCTTATTTACGTTATTTGTGTTTGTTTGCGTATTGTGGTGTCCAACACATATTGTGTTATGTTTTTGTCTTGCTTTTCTTTGTCTTGTGTGACATGTGTTACCAGTTTCTCTGGATTGTTCATTTTGACTGCCCCTTTGGGCCCACACGGGATGTTGGTGTATCCCTAAATATAAAGATAAAATACAAAACAAAACCCACTTTATTCTAATAAGCATAATAGAACCCTATGGTATTCTGAGAAAAACAAATTCCTATTTGAGTGAGTGAGTGAATGAGTGAGTGATTGCTGTTAACGTTAAATGCGCAATTTCCCAGCTATGTCATACTATGGCGAGAACAAGTTACATCGATGGGATGATGATGATGTTCGCTTAATACTAGATCAGCATCGTCATGTGGATCTTTATAGAGTTTGCTCGCTGAACAAACAGTTCACGGGTAGACATGTTACTCCACTCTGACACCTCATCCGGATTACGAGACAACCAGTCTTTGCTTATTCTCTGTAATATTGTGTGCTTAACGGTTAAGCAACACATACCAATTGCAGAGTCTAGCTTGATCCGATTGGGGATCGAACCCACAACCTACCGAACTCGAGGCAATCACGCTAACCATGACACCATCGATGCGGTAAGTTCCTTTTTGAAATGCGTGATTTATTTAAGATTTATTTAAGATTTTTTTTAAATTATTGGCTTTCAAATTGTTGGCTTAGAGCGTACCTTCTGAAGGGTATTTCAGAAATGCGCCGTGCGCCCTAAATTTGATATTTGCGTTTTCATTTCGATATGTTCGGCATGCAAGACTGGTCATGCTATGATTAAGTAAATTGTTCGTAGTCATGATAATGAGTCCAAATGAAGCGACATGTTTATTTGTTGACTGTTGTTTCACTACGCAAGCGCTATGAAAATCTAAACGAGCGAGTTGATCTAGTGCAAAACAAACATCATCATCATCTCAGTAAAAATAATTTGTTTACTAAAATGACGTAGAAATATTTATGAGGCATATTTATGATATTTAAGATAAATAACATAATGACATAAATTAAGTAAATGATCTACATTTTTATGTAGTTAATATTGCCCTAATTAACAGAAGATTATTGTTACCTGGTTAACCCCCATATATGGTAAATAGTCCATTGATATTATTGTAACGCTATGTTTACATTTTGCATAATATGATGTTGTTGTTATTTGTTTAATATTGTGAAGTATTTTGTTATCTTAACACGAGTAACACATTTTTTGTGTTTATTTCCAATCTTCGCGAGTTGTATACATCATTCATGCAATCACAGGAAATCACTTTCGGTTGGGATAGGTAGAAAAGATAAAAGTGTAGTCTATTTCTAAAACCCAAAATTGTGTTGTTTAATATTATGTTTTTGTGTATGTTGTGCTGTATTTTGTGTGATGGTATATTGTTGTGTCTTAAATATATTGTATATCGTATCAAAAGTATTGTATGTCGTGTTAAAGTAATATGAAAGGCAAATATCGTGGAATTTTTGATTAAATATTTTCACTTATGTCTCTTAATTTTAACTAAAATCAACTGCATAACATTAAAAATCCGCTCAAAAGCAGATCTTAAGAACAAATCGCAAAATATTTGACAGCAGATAATTCTGTTTTCCCGTACAGTAATGCAAATGATATGCGCGTGACCCAAGATTTGAACTCTTTCGGGGAGATTATCGCTCATGCGCAATGTTCAGTTGATGAAAAAAATGTCGGATGCAAGTAAGAATAATTGCACCCACAAAAATGGTTCACACGACATGAAACAGACAGATTCCTCAATAATCATTGTCAGCAATGTGTGCGTGCTTACCTCAGCATCCATGATTGTTTATCTTTTCGTCACGAGGTCATGATCGACAATCATCGGAACAAAACAACCGAAAGTTAATCAGTCTTCACAACAATGGCGAGGACGATAAATATGCACACGGATTTGCAGATTTCTAATTGTTGGGAACATATTTTGACTTGAAACATGCATGAATAGCTTAGTAAAGGTACCGCCGTATTCCAAATTGAATTTTCAGGGAAAACATTTCTTCACCCAAAACTGGTGCAATATTACTTTAAATATATTGTATGTCGTATCAAAAGTATTGTATGTCGTGTTAAAACCATTGTATGTCGTGCTAAGGGTATTATATGCCTTGTTAAAAGTATCGTATGTCGTGTTAAAAGTATTGTATGTCGTGTTAAAAGCATTGTATGCCGTGTTAAAAGTATTGTATGTCGTGTTAAAAGTATTGTATGTCGTGTTAAGAGTATTGCATGTCGTCTTAAAAGTATTGTATGTCGTGTTAAAAGTATTGTATGTCGTCTTAAGAGTATTGCATGTCGTGTTAAAAGTACTGTATATCGTGTTTGTGGAATCTTATGTTTTCGTAGTATTATGCTGTCTTTTGTGTACGGGTATGTTAATATATTTGTACTACTTTGTTGTACTTTATGTCCGCCCAGCATTTGTTTCTCTTGACATCAATTGTGTGTTCACCTTTCTGTGTCTAGGGTGTTGATATTCTAGCGTCACGAGTAACTCTGTGTTCACATTTGCACCTTTTCACTAAGAGGGGAGATTTGGATCAATAAAAGTAGCTTAACCGCGCCACTTTTAATCTAAGTGGTTATATCAAGTCAGGAAAGTGAGCGGCCATGATTTGTGTTTTAGGGGTATCGATTGTGCATCTTTTCATGATTTTTCTATTGGATTTGGAACTTTCCCGACTATGTGGTCTTTTTCGTTTTACCCTTAACCTTCAACAACACCTTGACCCTCTTGTTTTGTATACTAATTATATTATTTTTTCCACATTTGATTCTGACTTGGATCAACGTATATATGATGTATTATATTTCATTTTAGGGACATCACTGTATATGCTACCATGATTTATATGACGTGGTGCAAATGAAAGATAGGAAATGTTATACACCATGCCCGGGAGACGGAAATTATATATGTGGCGCACCAAATATGACTACAATATACAGAGCTAACGGTATAAATCTTTATGCCTTATTTGGCTGGTTTTAACTATGTAACAAATATCCTATGTTCTTGCTCTTTATCCAAAGTTTCGAACCGCAACAGTGGTGTAATGGTTAGCGTTCTCGCCTCGAGTGCGGTGGATCGTGGGTTCGAGAAACGATCGTGTCAAACCAAGGACTATACAATTGGTATATGTTGCTTTTCCGTTAAGCACACAGCAGTAAGGAGAAAGAACAAAAACTGGTTAGCTAGTAAATAAAATAGTTTAGATAGACTGTCGATCGTTCGGATGTCATATTTACGTAACATTTAATAACACTTAAAAAGTAAATAGACTGTAACTTATTTCGACTATATTTTATGTGTAAGAATTTTCTTTTATATTGTTTTTTGTGCTAGTATTTTTGGTAAGAGCTGTTATTGAAGAAATTAGTACTGAAATAGACGCATGTCTTTGCGCTGCATGTAGTTGTACCTATTTCAATGAATTTAACTAAAAACAATGTTTGTTAATAATCTTAGAATAGAATATATATGTGCTCTAAAACCTTAATATATATATGAATTAATTTTAAGAGTCACATGTCATTTTATACGTGTTTTGATTGACTTAAAAAGTTGAGGTTATTTGTATATGTACTAAATCTGAAAATAGACGTCGTTCTCAAGGCGTCGCGTGCCGTTGTCATGAGGGCCCGTATACATAAAGCTACTTAAGTTAAGATTTTCCTTAGAAAACACTTAATTTAAGGTAACTCTGCCCCTTTTACTTAAGTGGTATGCATAATACTGCTTAAACTAAGAATTTCCTTAGCAAAATCTTAGTTTTAAATAGCTCCGCCCCTCCCACTTAAGTGGTATGCATAAAACTCCTTAAAATAAAAATACACTTAAGTTTTCACTTAAATCTAAGGTACCTATTGAGGTATCTTAAATATGTAAAATGCAGCGATTTCGAACCAATTAACAACGAAATATTTTCAATATCGTTGATATTCATATTTAAATGAATATCGGATGGGTATATTGTTCGAAATATTTTTTATGGGCTCTAATTATTAATTAATTCATATCTCAACAGAAAGTATACGTAACATTTCCGGGGCAGTTTACTTGATTTATTGCGTCAAAAATATCAATATTCGTTGTTGGAACCATATATTTATGTCATATGTTTACCCCTTCTTACTACGCATATGTAAAAAGGGGGGAGGGGTAATATAACATACAACTTTTGTTTGGCAACATGTAATGAGGCTTGTTTAGGGTATATGGGGATACTGGCTATTGGCCCTTTTAATTAATGGGATATTGGATATTTGTGTAAAAATCAATCACGGGGATATGGGGTATTTAAATTGAATTTTAGGGATATCTTAAATTATTTTATGCTTTTGATTACAGGGATGTTTGTGTCAAAACTTCAGAGGATACGAGATATTTGTACCCCCTCTAAATAAGCCTCTGTAATTGCCTCGCATTATCTATCTATTGAAAAATTAAAGCGAGATTACCAAGGATGAGTAAATATAATATTAAATGGTAAATGGAGAAGGGTTCCGATAATTTCCACTTAAGGTTTCCTAAATTAAAGTAATATTAAATGGTAAATGGAGAAGGGTTCCGATAATTTCCACTTAAGGTTTCCTAAATTAAAGTAATATGAAATGCCAAAATAATTATTTTCAGTTTTCTAAAAATTTCTGATATATGTAAAGATTAAATATATAAAGAACGTAAACCATTCACTTTTTAAGATCTATGATGTATAATTCAGGAGAAAACGTCATTTTATTCTGTCTTCGATAATTCTTGCTACCCGGACAATAATGCAAATCATATGCTATTGACCTCAGATTTGAACTCATTCGGTAGAGATTGTGCGTATGCTCCGTTATAGTCTTGACAGGTAACATCATTTTTGTTTCGATTTACATTCCATTATTTTCCATTCAATCCACGATTAAAAATGATTTTCCCTTAGCGAAACGTTAAACAAGGATCTCTTTACATGGAAAATATATATATATATCACCATCTATGATCTAAACCGCCTTAAACATCTTTTAATGGCATTATGTGTATAATTCAGCAAATTTCGCGGGGCCCAGTAAGGGGGCACTGCATACGCAACTTGTAATTATGTTAAAACATTGTTTGTTTTTTTTAATTAAAAATGAATACTACTCAGTTCAGGCCAGATTATTATTTTTATTTTCTATGGAGCAAAGGCCAATTTTTTTTCCAAATTTGGGTGGCCAGATTATTTATTTTATTTATAAAAACTGCCAGACCCCCCCCCCCCCCCCCCCCCCCAAGCGGAATCAAATGGTTGTCCCCAAAATAAACCAGGTTATGAAATGGTTGGTGTCAAAATAACTGTCGAATTATGGACAAAACAATCGTATTTTTGTCATTTTTTTCCTTGTTGATTTTTTATTTTCTTCTCTGACAACTCCAAATGTTTTCATCGTAATTGTTTTGAAATGTACATACTAATAATAATTTACACAGTTTGTACATGCGATACGTTAGTTCCGACGAGCATTTTAAATTCTGAGATTTCTTGGTTCTGTTTCGATTTCCCCAAATGGGGCCCCGTGTCATTCATTACTACCGATTTCAATGTTTTTGTCCAGTTTTTCGAATAAACTGATTAAGTCAGAATGAAATTCATTGCACTTAATAATCTTTAAGGTAAAACATACATGAACGAATTTCTTTGCAAGGCAAGAAATGCAAGAAATTTAACTTCTTTCAAAACCAGAATGACATGTGCTCACCTGGTGATGAAATTTCATGATCGGCAATCATCGGAACGGTGCATCCGAAAGTTAATGAGCCGCCATTGTCTTGAAAAAACACGTACGAGATGGAATGATTTTCTGTTCTTAATCACAGATGATCGCGATTTTCGTCAACAAACATGCACGAATGGCTTAGTTTTTAGGGAATGTAAACATATCAAGAATATTTTTGAAGATGTTTATTTCACCAAAAACTCGTTTCATATTACTTTAAGTAGTTATGTGCATACTACTTAATATTATCACTTAACTAAGGAATTCCTTAGTGGAATCTTAGTTTAAGAAATACTTAAGTTAAGATGTTTTATGCATACGGTCTCCAGTGATTTCCTTTAAATAAGGCACCTTTGGGGTTATTTAAATTCATTTCCGATTATATGCCTTATTTAAAAAAAAATATATATATTTTGATTCCTGAATGCAGATATTTGAGGATTGATCGAAATTATTTGTTCGGTTTATTCGAAATGATCACAATCAGGTTGTACACACCCTTGCGTAACCCGCTATGCTACGCGGGTTACACGGTGTGTACAACCTGATTGAGGTTATTTCTTCATGAGTCAAACAAAAATTGCAATCAATCCGTAAATATCTGCATTCAGGAATCAAAATATATATCATTCTCGACTTAATATCGGGTTTGTAACCCGAAGTTTTTAGTGGGGTTCGTGTTGTCCGAACTTTTGTTTTTTTGTAATGTTTTGTAGACCATTGTTTGTCCGTTTGTCCGTTCATTTTTACATTGTCTGTCTTTTTCAATTTACAGCCTCTGATTACCCCTTTCGTATTTTCAAATTTGTTCTAGCAAAATATATCTGTACACCCGTAACAAAATATGGCTGTTCTAAGACAACAAACTTAAAGATATCTGTTTTAAGATAAGATAATATAGCTGTACCTAGTTAATTGTTTGGTTGATTCATTTTTAGTGTTTAACGTCACTATCAGCAATATTTCAGCTATATCATGTCGACCACTGTTAGTTGTGGAAGAAGTCGGAGTATCCGGAGAGAACCACCTACCATGGGCAAGCAACTGGTAAACTTTATCACTTGCGGCTGCGAGTCGAGTGCACCCTTTTTGTTATTTACAAAGCCGGGCGCTAACCCACGCCGTATTAGTGATAGGCTTGTATGAGTTGTTAGGTAATCCAACTACCTAACTACTTGCGCCACCCTTGTGTACCTAGTTAACCATATATATATATATGTACCTAGGTTGAAAAATATGGCTGTATTCAAGTTGCAGATTATATCTGTATTTAGCTATATTTTGTAACCTGGGGTTGTTATTTTGTTACCTGAATATATTTTGATTCTTAATTAAACATATATGTCAGGGGCGGATCCAGGGGGGGCCGCACCGGGTGCGCCCCCCCCCCCTAAAATTGGAAAAATATGATTTTTTGGCGTAAAGTCGTGATTTTTCACACGAAATACCCCAAAAATTTTCGCGCCTCCCTCCGCTCGGCGCAAATTTTTTAAGTGCGCCCCTCCCCTGACTTGAAATCCTGGATCCGCCCCTGTATGTTATTATCTAATTAGTAATGTGCAAAAGCTATATTTGTATTCTTTTTATTATAATGTAGATAGCATTAAATGGAATTTGCATGAACCAGGTAATGCACGTAATAGAGAAGACTGTGTATTAGTTACAGAGGACACAGAACAACAGCCTGTATGGTATCCTGATAAATGTAGTCATCAGCATCAGTATATATGTAGAATATGTAAGTTATTTGTAATTTAAATTCTTGAATTCGCCTGGAGCAACATTGGTTATTCTTGATAACCTGGGTTGGTATTGTGATGTCGCCAACATATTCATACGCCAACGACAAATTCAAATAGTTCCATGAACTAATCGTAATTAAAACCAAGGAATCTTTAAATTTTGGTGCAATTTTCTATACTTGTACAACCTGGTTTGGAACAGTTTATGCTTTTAATAAACAGCTTCAGGTATCCTACCCCAAAACAGGTTATATTGTATAACCTGTTAAAATATTGAACATTCAAGGAATATTTGAAATTTTTGAACAGATTATACGATATAACCTGGTTTGGGGCAGTTTACGCTTAATAAACCGCGAAGGGGTTTATGAAAAGAGTAAATTGTTTCAAACCAGGTTTATCCTGTTCAAAAATTTCAAATATTCCTTATAATTAAATTTTTTAAAGAAAGTTTAATGATTCCTTGATCTTAATTATGATTATTTCATGTGACTATTTGAATTTGTCGTTGGCGAATGAATACGTTGGTGACGTCACAATATCAATCCAGGTTATGAAGTATAACCAAAATTTTCTTCAGGCGGATCAGCCAATCAGATTGCGATATTCAAATCAAATTAAATTATATTCCTTTATTCCAATATGACATTCTATAATTGCTTATGGGTATATAAATAACCATTAGAGAAAACCGATGGGGCAATATTAATCCAGAATGGACAAACCAGAGACACACGCAAAAAGATATACAAACAACGAACAAACACACAACACCGAAAAGTCAAAAAAAAAAAGAAAAAGAAGAGCAACAACGACCCACATGCTTCATATTAAGATAAAATAATATATTCAAGGATGGCATAGTTTGTTGGAGATGTACATATGGGAAACATTAGTTTCGTAAAATAAATTATCCGGAGCGATAGCCAACCTCCATCATTTACTTCGATTCAACATTTTTATTAACAACATTCTAACATACTTTGAGTTAGGGTTAGTGTTAGAGTTATGATGTTTAACGCCACTTTTAACAACATTTTAGTTATATTGTGGTGGTCAGTTTTATATGTGGAGGAACAGGAGTACCCGGAGAAACCACCGACCTGCCGTAAGTCACTGACCAACTTTATCATATAATGTTGTGTCGAGTACACCCGCCATGATCGGGATTCGAACGCACAACTTTAGCGGTGACAGGCACTGATTGCATATGTAGTTGTAAATCCAACCACCATGCGATCACGATCACGACCATGATGACCCCAACACATATTTTTTGAAACGGGAAGCAGTATGGGAAATGCATCTAAAAATGATTCAACCTTCATCTTTAGAGTCGTTGTTTTTCCTATTTAACTCGCTATCGCTCGGGATAACAAATTTCCAGTTCCTCTTATTTGCAGCGGACAAATGTACTAGAAATAGTACAAATATCTAGTCCATCTAATGTATTGTTTATGACACCTGTCAAACAGGTCTGCATCGCTAATTATATTGATAATATGCAATTATCGGTATTATTTGATATACATTAAGGCTATCATGAAAGGTATGTTAATAAAACGCAAGTTTTCAGTAACGTCCACAACAATTTTACCGCATCGGTGGTGTAATGGTTAGCGTGTTCGACTCGAGTGCGGTAGATCGTGGATTCGTGTTCCGATCGGGTAAAACCAAAGACTATGAAATTGGTATTTGTTGCTTCTCTGCTAAGAACGCAGCATTAAGGAGAAAGAGCAAAGACTGGTTGGCACAGAATCAGGATAATTTGTGCGAGTGGAGCGACATGTCTATCCGCGAACTATTGTTTCCATGATCTAGCACTTTTAAAAAATCCAACTAAGCGCGTTGGTTTAGTATAGAGCGGACCTCATCATCATCTCATTGAAAATTAACTTGTTCTCGCCATGATACTGCTGACAAATTGTTGAGTAGGCCTTAAACTACAACCACTCACTCATTCCACAAGAATTTACACCTTTATAAAAAATCAAAATCTAATTTCGCGTGGTTATATGATAATGATATTAATACAAGAAAAAAAAGCCAAAGCAAAACCGAAAACAAACCAATAAACCACAAGAATAAAACATAATTCAGATGCAAAAATTCAATACCCATTACACGAATACAACTCTCATTTGTTCATACGTGGATGCCGTACAAATCAAATGTAAAGCCGTATTTTATGTTGTTCATTTATTTTTATTGGTCAGAAATGTCAATAATCTGTGAATATTAGATGTACCTGATTATTGTTATATTGTTTTCACCAGATGCTGCTCACAGTAAGCTTCACATATATCTTTTTAGGCGAGGTTCCTGGCTAGGTGTACTCGATACAACATTATGTGATAAAGTTTGTCAGTGAATTACGGCAGGTCGGTGGTTTTCTCAGGGTACGCCGGTTTCCTCCACCAATAAAAATGACCGCCACGATATAACTGAAATATTGTTGAAAGAGGCGTTAAACACCATAAGCCTGACCATATACCTGTTTTATCCCGCAGTTGTAATAAAAGTTGTCAGATAAGCAAAATCTATATACTGCTATATTTTCTGCTAACATTTTCACATTATGTTACATGTTGAAATTTTGGGGTCATCTTGAACTATTTGTAAACCAGTTCACGCTATATAAAAGGGGACAAACAAGGGATATTTGTTTTATTTTCTAATTTATTGAAAAAAGGGTAGATGTCCATTCGGAACAAAATTGTGGAAAGGCTCGGAAATTCTCGTCTTTGTCCCAGTTTCGAAACATCATGTACATAAGCTTTATATTTGAAGTCACTTAGCAAATTGTGTTTACAAGACGATATGCAAATTTAAAGTAAATTCGGTGTTCATTTATCTCTAAATTCGATTTTTATATATTGTTTAGCTAGTTGACAAGACAATATGTAAATTTAAAGTAAATTCGATTTTTATTTATTTTTTAACTAGTTGACAAGACAATATGTAAATTTAAAGTAAATTCGGCACCGCCATGTTACTTTAACTCTGTGGAGAAAACATCATGGTTTGAAGCTGTGAGGAAATGTAGTAGCATGGGTGGATACTTAGCTGGTAAAGACCTTCTACAGCACAGGAAACTGTCATACAATGGAACATCTCTATGGACATCTCTCAACAGGGTACGACAACGGTGGACTGATGGTATGTTTATTGATCGATCGATCGATTGATTGGTTGATTGATTTATATATTGATTGATTGATTGATTCTTGCTCGACATTCAGCAGAGATCAATATTTCAGCTATATTCAGGGCGAGAACAAGTTCTTGATAATATATAAAAACTAAATAGAAATGAGGGAAGGTACGGGTCAACCTGGTTGTCTACCTTTGACTGTTACTGAAACAAAAGAAGGGTTGGGTAGGAACAAACAATAGTCTTGTGTAGTAGCTACAATGTGCCTAATCGTTTTTGAAATCTAAAAAAGATGTATTTAACGTACCGGAGCATGACACTCTCAAAACACGTTACAGTCGATTGATCACGGTCAGGCTTTCCGTACTATAACTTGACAGCATCCCATCGAGAACGCTCCCCATATGCACCATCCAGGGACGCGCTCAGCAGCTCTTTGGGTTTGAGCGATGGTACTTTAAACCTTAATTAATACCTGTGATTAGATGGAAAATGAACGTTAGAGAAAACCGAAAGGGCAAGCAAGAATGGATGGACAATCTAGAGACACTGACAATACTGGGCACGCAAGACACTTGACGATGACAAACAAATCACAAAAACAACACAACACAGAAAACAAGAAGGATGAGCAACACGAACTACACCAAAAACCACACGAACTACACCAAAAACCACACGAACTACACCAAAAACCACACAAACTACACCAAAAACAACACGAACCACACCAAAAACCACACGAACTCCACCAAAAACAACACGAACCACACCAAAAACCACACGAACTCCACCAAAACAACACGAACCACACCAAAAACCACACGAACTCCACCAAAAACCACACGAACTACACCAAAAACCACACAAACTACACCAAAAACAACACGAACTCCACCAAAAACAACACGAACCACACCAAAAACCACACGAACTCCACCAAAAACCACACGAACTACACCAAAAACCACACAAACTACACCAAAAACAACACGAACCACACCACAAACCGGGTATGAACCCAGAGGCACATATTGTCAAATGCATATCTTATCATCTGTGAGGGTGGGAATGAGGGGGAGGGATCGCGTTATATGATATTATATTTGATCATTTCTCTTCAACTGTACGATTCACTTGTGCTGTTTTGTATAATTGGATGATTTATCAGAAACACAAGACCCCGATCATATTTATTATATCCCCTATGGCATGTAGTAATCATTCGTTCAACCAATAGTTTCATCCATGTGGCACAGCTTTACTTGATTCTTAAGTTTAGTAACGAAACAATCAGTAACTACATATAGTACGAAGCTGGTATGAACGTTACTATGTAAATCTATCCTATCAGGAGTAAATTGAAAAAAAAAAAACTCTGTCGGAAAGAAAAGAAAGAAAAGAAAGAAAAAACTTATAGAAAAAATCGTAGTAGGAGGAAAAACGCGATACCCCTAACAGACATATGCATGATCATTTGGTACTGGCACTTCAATAAAATGTGGAAGAGTTTTTAAGGGGGTACCATACACTACAGGGAGATAACTCTTTAAAATCAGTTGAACGTTTTGATCATATGATGTTTGTATGCAGATTTCAAGCATCTCGGTGATCAAAACCACAGAGAGAAAAGCTGCTATATGGCTAGTGAATTTATAGCTCTGAGTCTGTTGGTTGGAATTTGTTAAAATTTTGATATTTATTACAGTGGATATATTCAAACACACTGCCAAAAAAATAAGAAAATTAAACGAGCAGATCAGATTTTACCTGAAGTGTATGGTACCACCTTAAGTTAGCTTCATGGGCCATAACCTCCCCGTTAAATGTTAATACTCCATATTGCACAAACGAACCATCACCAATATAAAAAATACTATTAAATATTAATCTAGGTACAACCATCCCTGACCTGTTGCCTAGATCTGAAAGTTCTGATCCAAGACGGACAGGATGTTTATCTTTACGAAAGGAAGACGATAAATGGACAATACAACCTAGACCATGTAAGGAGCGCCATGGTTACATTTGTAGTTCAGGTATATATATGTTTATATTTAACATGTTAAATGTAAAATTATGCTTGTCAACAGCTATTTTATCCAAGCTAAAGTATACTTCATCGAACATGCCCTTTTATCTTGATGAAACGAGCACGCCGAACATTCAATTTGGATTGAACTTTCTAATGGATTTATCTTTAAAGTGGGTACTTAATATGATAAACTCTACTGTGAATTCGGAACATGACAAACCAAACGTCGTTTGTACAGAGTTATTATATTCTACAATAAGTTACGAACATGACACATGTTGTTGGTAAAAAGTTATTCTACTCTATATTGGATATAAACATAATGCTAGTAAACACTGGTGAACATTAGCGATACGAAGCATTTTGTTCTACGTAGGATTATAAACGTGATGCATTTGAGAGATACGGAGGAATTCTAGTCTGCATTGGGCTATAAACATGATACACATCGACGGCACGGAGGTATACTTCTCTCCTTATGAGTCACATACATCATAAGCATCGTTGGTGAGGAGGCATACCACTCTACCTTGGGCTATAAACACGATAACATTCCGCGGTGCTATGGTATTATATTCTAACGTGGGTTATGAACCTGAATAGTGTCGGCAGTGCGGAGATATGATTATAAAATTTTGAGCGATCATGCATATCTATAATCTGTGTTAAGGGTATGGGCTTTGCCCGTTTCTGTGATTTTCAGATTGAAGTCTATAAGTCATCTTTCTGAGATGTAATAAAAAAATAATACTATTACTCATTTAGACCGTCTTCAATATTTCTATATTTGCTTATATTATAGCCATTAATTTGTATAATATGTGTAAATGGTCTAAATTGCCCACTGA
Source organism: Bathymodiolus brooksi (assembly GCA_963680875.1). Taxonomy (NCBI): domain Eukaryota; kingdom Metazoa; phylum Mollusca; class Bivalvia; order Mytilida; family Modiolidae; genus Bathymodiolus; species Bathymodiolus brooksi. The sequence continues at coordinate 47,197,224 of OY804584.1, forward strand.
TATGGCGCTTATAAGACCTTTATGAGCAGCATATCACAAATTTAAAAAAAAATGAAGAATTAAAGATTTAGTTTTAATAAGATTAAGTAATATATTCATTAATTCCATCCATTCAATCTTTAATTTCTGTTTAAGGAGAAAGGCATAGTTATATTATATTGTTACATTATTTACATTAAAAAACAAAATGTAATTTCAATTTTGTATTAAGAGGATGTCGTCGTCGTGCTCATATGGTAGTTGGGTTTACAACTACATGAACAATCAGTGCCTATCACAACTAAAGTTGTTAGTTCGAATCCCGCTCATGGCGAGCTGTACTCGATATAGCATAATGTGATAAAGTTTGTCTGTGAGTTGCGACAGTTCGGTGGTTTTCTTCAGATACTCCGGTGTCCTCCATCAATAAAACTGACCGCCATGATAAAACTGTAATATTGTTGAGAGTGGCACGAAATACCATGATCCTGACGTTAATATATATGTTAGTCGTTCTTTCATTATGTATTTGTTTGCAGAAGTTGAAAAAGACAGTATTTTGAATTTTCAAACGTATACGAATGTTACAACGTATACGAATGCTACAACGCAGGAACACATGTCATTCTACGGTAAGACTTTCAACCCTAAATACAAATGCTATATAAATATCTGTTTTAGAGCATACGTGTGTGTACTTGTCATACGAATATAGCATGCACGAAAGATTTGAAGGTACCAAAGGGATAATCAGAAGCCGTAAATCGAAGGACAGAAAATACAATGGCCAAAACCACAAACAATGATGTACAAAACACCACACAAAAAACTAAAGATAGAGCAACACAAACACCTTTAAAAAACCTGAGGGGACATCAGATGCTCTGGAAGTATTGAGAATATGTACGAAGCTGCTTTCATGAAGAAACATTAATGTGTCCTTCACGAGCTCATCACTTATTCTTCTACCATTGTATTCTTAATGTTCAAATAGTGCACTGTAAAAGTTTTACATGTATGACTCGTGTTGGTTTGTTGTCATTGATAGGATTGTGGCTCTTGTTAGAGGACTGTGTGTCGATTTTTGAGAATTTGTCGGTATATGGACAATTGATATTATGTCGATATTAGCATCGATATTTTGACTTTTGATTTTGGGCTTATTGTGTCGATACTAACACTTATACTATTTGGTCGAAACTAGCATGTTTTCTATTGGATGAATATTAGCGATTTTGATATTTTATCGATATTTTGACTTTTGATATTGGGCTTATTGTGTCGATATTTGTGATATTTGGTCGACGCTAGCATGTTTTCTATTGGATGAATATTAGCGATTTTGATATTTTATCGATATTAAAAATAAGATTTAAAAACAAAAAATACAACGCTTTCGGAACAGTTCGGAAATCCAGTAGAGAATCATAGAAAGATGCAAAATCGATACCAACAGCACGCAAATACATGATGATCTCTTATTTTACCGTCTTGGTGCATGCACACAATTAAAAATGGAAGAGGTAAACTAGTTATTTGAGCCCAAACCTTGATGAAATGATGAATGATTAATATTTTTATTCCATAAATTGCAATGAATTGACAATTTTAGCATGATGTACAAAAAAAAAAAACGCACCATAGCACATAAATATCTCAACTATTAAATCAGAATAAATAATGCAAATTGCGTATGGAGACTTGACTAGATAGGAACATGGTGGTGGATAATAAGAAGCAGAAACTGCTTATCCTTCGTGATCACATGGGTTCACGCCGGTTTCTGCCGATATACGTGTTGCTCATCTTTTTAGATTTCTGTGATGCATTTTTTTTTTGCTTTGTCTGTCTTCATCCTGTGGCTTGCGTGTTAAATATTGCCAGTGTCTTTGGATTGTCCTTTGATCTTCTCTAATGTTCACTTGATAGTATATCTCATTTCCAACCCATACAGTAATGCAGAACAAGATATAATACGTCAAATAAATCATCAAGTAGTTTAATAAGCAACTAGCAATAGATATATACCAATTTAATTATCTCGTATAAGAAGCGTAATTTCTAATACAAGTGTTGGTGACAGTTTAAACGGTCAAGTATATGTAAAGGAATAAATCAATAACGTGTTATTAGTAGTGTAATGCCATAGCTTATCAAGGTCTACATATATCGATCACGTGCTTACATTCTACACCGGAAGGGATTTGAATATAAAATAACACACAAGAAACGCTGATTAATACATTTTTTAAGTTCATGTACAGGAAAATTGATTTGATTATTGTTCCAAAGTATTGCATTTAAAATCGCTAAGTGTGATTATATTGAAAATAAAGTAAACTAAACGCATCCCTGGAACGGTTTCTGGTCTGTTGCATGAAGGTGATCTTTAGGGACCGACCATTTAACTTGAAGGGGGGGGGGGGGGGGGGGGGGGGGGGGGGGGGTTATGGTTTTTAGTTTCGTTCAGACAATTTTTTTCGGACAACACAAGAGTTAAAATATTTATTTTTTTTGTCGCGCAAAGCGCGAATTTTTTTTCCATAATTTAACATTAGGTTATAATATGGCAAAAACTCTGAATCAGATTATATTTTTGTTCCTCCACCAAAATCAGAATATTTTTTTCAGCAACATTGGGAATCAGAATATTTTTTTAGAAAAAAACCATAACCCCCCCCCCCCCCCCCCCCCCTTCAAGTTAAATGGTCGTTCCCTTACTTACGATAAATGTCACTATATCAAGGCATCCTTCTGCTTCTTTTTGGTGAAAGAGGTCGTCATGATCGTTATCGTGTGGTAGTTGGATTTACAACTACTTGTGCAATCAGTACCTATCACCACTAAAGTTGTGAGTTCGAACCCCATTCATGGCGAGGGGTACTAGATATAACAATATGTGATAAAGTTTGTCAGTGACTTGCGACAGGTCGATGTTTTTTTTTCCGGTTTCCCTCACAAATAAAACTGACCGCCACGATAATTGAAAAATTGTTGAAATTTGCGTTAAGCACCATCTACTAAACCAAAACCGTTTTGGTGTATTTTCGCCCAGTATGGAAAATACTTGTAGTAATAGCTATCTGAATAATCTTGATAATACCGTAATCATCATTCATTTGCAATGCTAAATATACCATACGGAAGCAAAGTGGATGTGGTCGAAAGTACAACACACTACCCAAGTTCAAAGGATGGAACACAAAGCATTCAAAGGACGAAAGGATGAACAGAAAATACACACGATATACGGGACGAACACAAGCTAGTCGAAGGTCTAATAGACGAACCAATAATACTCGAAGAGGCGATGCTATGCTCGGAAACAATAGAATAGCATTCTTGCAAAATAGAATAAGCAGATCTTGACTTCTTAATAAGCTTACCACAGTAGCAATATAGACTATTAACCTCTATAATTGGAGAAAAAAACATAATCCGTGTCGACGCCCATACCACATGTAGACATCTGTAAGACATTCACATCCTAACACAAGTCCAATAATCAGCCGAGTATTCAAAGTAATACAAAGACATTTTTCGCTATTAGTCGTTGACCTTTCACGTTATTTGGCATTGTATGCAATACTATATTTTTAGCTTCGCTCCAGGGTTGATTACAAACCTACTACTTTCTGTCATATTTATGAAAAGAACGTTTATCCAGTGATGGTCATCAATTCCACCAATATTAAACCGAACGAACAATCACCTCTCATCTTAACTGAACTCACTGAACGCAAAAAAGAACACGACATATGACGTTGGAAATCCAGTTCCTGGCTCTGGACAGGCACACAAATGTGGCGGTGTCAAATCGGTTAAAGGGATCCCAAACACTCCCCTCTTGATAACTTGATCTCAAACTGCAATACGAATATAAACAAACGATATAAAACCTGCACAGATTCGCTTCTACTCAAAAATATCACATACTATCACAAAAATGAATTACAAAAAACATAGACAGTACAATAACATGGTCTACGCATGCTCGTTAACTGATCACTAGTTATTACGGTAGAATCTGCTGGTTAAAGACTCTTTATAGGAAATAATCATAATTGATACTTCTAGCAGATTTAATATCAATTAGTCATGGACATCCAAAGAAATTATTAGTTTGCGTGCGAGACCAGAATAGATAGGTAATCAAATTGCAGGAACCAAAAACTGAACAAGCAATAGTAATATGATACTGAATGAAATATAAATGTATTAATTTAATTGCTTGTTGGATCTGTTAGTTGTACTAGCGGATTGTCTATATTTAGCAAAGCAAACCTGCCTCAAATAGTGACATATAAGTACTAAGTCAAAGTCTTTAGATGTTTCAGATTTGAACTTTTTAGCTTTGTTTATTATATCGCCATAAAACATGGATGGGAAATACCCTTTTTGATCAGATCTCTGCATTCACAATTGTATTTATATAGATCTGTATAGCCTTAATACAATTTTGAGAAAGTTTCCAATAATTAATGAAAGCTGCATCCTTGGTGTAATTTGTTTCTGTTATGACGATATTACGATCATTGAAGTCAGACACATTATTACAAATAAATGTAAAAATCTAATTGAGAAACGTAAAAGCCATATGATGGGACCAAAGAAACATTCCAAAAAGGAAAATTGACAAAAAGGAAAGAAAATTCGTCTCTTTTGTCGTAAACGCGTGGATTAAAGTTACCTTGAAAGGGGATATGTCTGTTAGCCTTACTAAATATATATTACTTGTAATCAATAAACAAACGTAAGAACATTAGTACTGTTTATTGTGTGATATGAGTCTATATTTTGTGATTAAGTCATAAATTATTGTCAACAATATGGTTCGAAACCATTGAAAAGATATAGAACCCTTCGCTCTGTAGTCTCGATGTTTTAAGTCCTACCCAGTGTTTTCCTCACAGTTCAATTCTGATAAATGCATTGTAAGTGATGTCATATTTTGTTAATACTACAGCGTGTTTGATTCGAATGCGGTAGGAAGTGAGTTCAAACCCCGGTCAGAAAAAAAGACTAAGAGTTCAAACCGCGGTCAGAAAAAAAGACTAAGAGTTCAAACCGCGGTCAGATTAAATCAAAGACTAAATCATTGGTATCTGCTGTTTCTTCGCTTAGCACGCAATAGCAAAAAAAAAACAAACAAAAAAACAAGAGCAAATACGGTTTTACTTGGATTCAGGATAATATGTCTGAGTGGAGCGACATGCCTACCCACGGAATATTGTTCCAATGGGATAACAATATAAAATGTGTGTTGGCCTGATACAATTCAAGAGAACATAATCATCTCATCAAAATGTAACCATTTCTCACCATGATATACTAGTAGCTAAAAAAAATTTCACCAACTAACTCACTCACTTACCCACTCACTCACTAACTCCCACATTTCTGGAATAACCCTCATCAGTAACCTCATAACCAAAAGGATGGAAAGTCAAATATTTTAAAGGTCTTTGGGAGTAAATAAACCAAAGAGCCTAAGCAGTATTTTGTCTTCCATTATTGCATATTAAGTTCACTATAGTTTATAACGTCCTAACATTTTTTCAGAGATAATGATAGCAATAGCAGTCTCTGGAGTTGGTAGTTTTCTCTTTATATTTGCTCTATGTTACTGTAGATGTAGAAGGTAAGTCAACATAATAAACTGCTTCCCTTCCGGAGCACCTGAGTTCATTCCCTTTTTTTCGTGGGATACGTGTTGCTTTATCCTTAGTTTTCTGTGTAGTGTTTTGTAGATCGTTGTTTATCATTTCATCATTTTGTCTTTGTCTGTCCTTCGATTTTTGAATTCTGATTACCCCTTTGATATCTTCAAACTCTTCTAATACCACATTGTCCTGCCACATTGTCATCTTGTATTGTCTTGATCACTACTGACATAACTCGTCGTGATTACGTTAGGAGCAGGAAACCCGTTTTAATTTATAGGTATTATATTACATCAAACAGTATAACTTCTATATTTCCATTTCCTTTCCCCAACGATTGGACGCCTGGGCGTTGTAATATGACATAGTTCCTACGTATACCCTGCAGGATACAACTCACCAAACTGGATGGGCGTTAGTTGTGTTTGACGAATATGCAACTCGCCATAAGGATGGGAAGTAGTTTTAAATATCATAATACAGAAGAGAATGAAGATACCAAAGGGGAAATTAGAACTCGTAAATCGAAGACGGACAGACAACAAGATGGCCAAAGAAAAAGAACAAAAGGACAATAGATCGAGTAACATGAACCCCACTAAAACAGAGGGTGAACTCAGGTGCTCCGGAAGGGAAAACAGTTCCTGATCAACTAGTGACTCCCTAGTGATTCCAAACACGTAGATATGTAGCCTTGGTTTTTTAAATCGATTTCCCAATTTTATGGACTGTCGTGGCATCTATTGTATAGTAGTTGGAAATTAATAAACCAATGAAATCAGTTACTACTACCACTAAACTTGAAAGTTCGATTACCTCCCGTGGCAAGGTATACACCATACAACTTTATGTGATACAGTTCACCAGTGACTTACTGTTGTTTTCTACGATTTCTTTAAAAATAATACTGCCCATCACGAACGGTATAAGTGAAATACATTTGTATTGCTGAATGTGACGTTTAATACCAAAAACCCCTACAGCCATAATATGATGGTATTTATTTTATGGCAATCTATTATACATATATGCAATGGACAACATTCTTTGTCATTTATATGTTTAAGATCATTTAAAAATAAAAAAGTAAACATAAAATTTAATGTACACGGCGTCTTTCTGGAATAACCTTCCTCATATACGGTCAAAGTTGAAAGATTGGGAAGCCATATAATTTAAAAATGTTTGGGAGCAATACAACCAAAAAGCCTTTAGCAAGATATTTATTGTTAGCAGAGGGAGATACAAGATAGCACCATCACCACAAAAACATTTAAAGATTACACAAGTTAAATATTATCAAAATATTTTCGTTTTTTAGAAAAAGAAGAAACAGGACAGCACCGTCGCCACCAGACAATTTATATTTTATATTAGAAAAAGAAGACTTATACAATACAATCAGTGTAAATTCACACGGACACGTGCCTACCGTTGTGAATACGTCAACAGAGACATATGACGTTCTGGCTTTCGATGGAACCGTACAATATTCGGAACGACAGAAATCCATCTCCGGAAATAGGGATGTGGATTGTAATTTCTATAGCAGGACCAGTGACATAAACAATGAATATGACATGTTGCATTTTAATAATCATACGCAGAACACATGTGTCACAACTGATGATTACTTCAGACTATCGATGGTAAACAAACGGAATAAATGCGATATTGAAAATAATAATTGTGGATTACAGACGGGTACTAGTGTGTGATAGTGATAATAGTGGATTACAAACAGAGGTGAATGTGTAATAGAGACAATGATTATTGTGGATTACAAACAGGAGTATATGTGTGATAATGATAATTATGGATTAGAGACGGATACTAGTGTGTGATAATTATAATGATTATTGTGGATTACAGATAGGAGTGACTCTGTGATAATGACAATGATTTTTGTGGATTAGAGACAGATACTAATGTGTGATAATGACAATAATAATTGCGGATTTCAAAAAGCTTAGAATTTCAATGGGAACAAAATGTGCTCCTCTCATTCTGATTTGTTATACTGCCATGAATCTATATTTAACGTTGAACTCTCAAAAAGACCATTCGCAGCACTCATTTATTAGTTTATTCAACTATAGCTGTAGATAGTTAGATTATATCTTAACAGTGAACAATCCTGTATGTTTTTACATTTGTAGAAAAAAATAGATCCGAAGGAACTTACGTTGAATGATAATTTTGTCAATTTTTAGATTTAGACATATTCTTTTCTCGAGGCACATTTAAAACACGCGCTTACGACTAAAGAGACACTTGTTTTTCCCTATCGTCGACTTTCCTTTCTTGGTTGGTGACTTTCCCTTTGTTCCATCATATGCCGTTTGCATTTCTCAGTTAGATAGTTTTGTAAGTTTTTGAAAACAGAAACAGAAAAACGCGTTTACACCAAGGGCACCTCTTTCATATATTATTGAAAACCTTTTTATTTACTTATTTATGAAAATACAGTTTTACATGCAAAGATCTGATTATTGTGGATTGCAGACAGGTATGAATGTGAAAATGATTATTGTGGATTTGCTCTGCACTGTACTGTTATCATAGTCACACAATGTTGTATTGTTAATTGATATAAATTGTTGTTGTGACAATTTTTCTTTGTATCATCAGTATTCATATATCGGATTTAAGTCAAGCTCGTCATGACATAGCTGAAAAATTGATCATTTAGCGTTAAACAAAAACAATATCTTACTCACTCTAAGTCTTATGTGAGCAGCCATTGACAGTTACAGAAAATACACATGTCTGAAGAAAAAAAACCGAGGAAAAGAAAAGGATGGTCAACAACGCATTACACAGAAAACTAAATATTGAGAATTATGTGTGCCTCTACATACCGAGGGCTACACCAGGTGCTCTTGAAATACAAACATTTCGTGCTCCACTAGCTGTACCCACCATGTTACGCATGCTAAAAGTTCAGTGATACATTTTATAAATCATATTATGTTAAGCATTTGTAAATTATTATATCATACCTAAAATTGTTTCTGTTCCCTTCGATATTCATAGAACCAACGGGAAACATTTCATATTTTCAGTGGAATATAATACTTTCTATTATGATGATGTTATTGCTAATATTAATGAAAATAGACATTTAACCAGATAACGTCATATATAATCAATTTACTAGGAATGGGAATCTAGGCCCCAAACACTAGAATTAACCTCTCCACTTTTTATTGCAATGATTGTACCAAGCCATGAGAGTTACCAGTCATTCATATGTACTAAGGGTATTGTTTGTGATTCTGCTTCTACGATTTAGTGATATGATTTTGGGACTGCTCTGACTGTCTGGTACTTGTGTGGTGTTTTTCATTTCATTATATATACATACGTCTGAAAATTAAACCAAACTGTTAAAATTAGATTTTTGAGCTGTCAAATGTTTGTTCTTCCCTCGACGGGATTTGAACTCACACCATTGATATACTGCAGCACCATTCGCTTAGCCTTACGTCCAGCGTCCTAGACCACTTGACCACATCCACTCCCTTATAAAAAGGAGATTCAATAATCGTAGTGTTACCTTGCCTCGTAAGGCAAATCTAGAGATAGACATAACACATGTGTATAAGCGTGTGTAGATGGTACATATGTATATATATATGCAGTGAGTTAGTGAATGTTGTTAAGCGCCAAATGAGCATTATTATTCAGCTATATCATAGCGAGAACAAGTTACATTCGATGACTAGACAAGCGCGATTAGTTGGAATTGTATAAAACTAGTTCCTCGGGTAGACATGTCAATTCACATGAACATATTATCCCGATTCGGAGCAAACCAGTCTTTGCTCTTAGCGGCGAAGCAACAACTAACAATTTTATAGTCCTTAGCTCGACCCAACCGGGGCTCGAACCCACGATCGACCACACTAGAGGCGCTAACCATTACACAACAAATGTAGTTAAAATATATATGCAGTAGATAAAAATATAAGACAAATGGTGTTATAAAAAGTTTTATTTAACAATGATAATATCTGGACTGTCTAGATTACAATTACCAGCCACCATTAAGACTGGAACCAGCTCCTTGTATCAGTATGGAAAACCATCATCTTCAGATATTTTTCCAAATCCTATTCTAACGATAAAAAATGTCGTAAGTTTATTGTAATAATCAAAATTAGATGTTTATTGTATATTTGGTTTGATTTTTTTAGCAGCACATTAACATCTAACAATATCCCGTTTGGGATCTTGTCGTGTAAGAAGAGCTTGAAGATACCAAAGGGGCAATCAAAATCCGTACATCGAAGAAGAGCAGACAATACAATGGCCAAAAGAAAAAGTACAAAAGGACAAACAACGATCAACAAAGCATACATACAAAACTAAAGACCGAGTACCACGAAGCCCACTAAAAACCGGGAGTGAATTCAGGTGCTCCGGAAGGGTAAGCAGTTCCTGCTCCACTAGTGACACCCGTCGTGTTAATCTAGTTACAAAACCGATGACAAGTCATGAACGAGGAAAGGACCGGGAAGTGTTTACGACAAGTGCAACAAAACGTAGTCATTTGTGACAAAGATATTCCATAACGGTCAACCAAGTCGTTGGTGGCGACCGTAACACTTTCGAAGTGATGACTTCAACTTAACTAAGAGAAACCCTTGGTAACATTTCAATCTGCTTAAAATAACACCTCTCACTTGCTTCCCGTACTAATAATTAAACGCTAGAGAAACCAGAAGGAGCAATCAACAATGGACAATCCACAGACGCTGACAACATTGGACACACAAGACAGTGGACGAAGACAAACAAAGCACAAAGGAGGAGCAACGCCGATCCCACCAAAAACCGGGTGTGAACACATGTGCTCACAGCATAGTAGATATGAAGAACCACCATTAGGGGTCACAGGCGAGTGACCCAAACATTATTCATTTGAAGCTCAATGCAAATGGTGCTTCCGCGACTATGATTCATAATTTGTTCAATGATTAACTCCTTTGTTTGCTATGGGTAATTCGATTTGCCGAAAAAGGTAATAACACGTATATATCATATTATTAAATATTCATATTCTTAGCAGAGGATCACTCTGATGTGACCCATAATGAGGTTTCTTCAGACCCCCCCCACTGCGACACGTAAGTAATGGGGAGAAAGTGTTAAATGTGATTTTAATCAGATCGGTAACTCACGTATCAATCATCTTTGATTTAACTTTTCAATAAAACAATCAAGACAGTTAAATACACAAAGTGCATTGACAAATCGGACATCAGCTGTCAGTGTGTGGTCGGTTTCAATAGCTCAAGATGTGGTAAGATCATTATTTTTAGGTTAAAAGAATGATTCCTGACATTACCCAATACGGAATGTAAGTTAGTCTATCAGAAAAAATAAAATAAAATAAAAAGAAATAAAACAAATAAATAATGAGAAAAGGAAACATTTAATTGGAATTAAATTCATGCTTAATTTAATAATTATTAAACATAATATTATAGCGTTCTGGTTTTTCACCATTCTGATGGAATTGATTTAAATAAAGTATTCTCTTTACGAAACAGTGCTTTGATTGTTGTGCTAGGTCAAAGGGTAATGGTGTGGACAGAATATGTAGTGTGCGCAATACGATTTAATATATTGCTAATGTATTTATAAGCGCATGAAATCGGAATGACCAGCTCTATCAAAATAAGACACTCAATCAACACAATTCGTCCTGAAATTTCTAGGCCATAAACCATCTTGGTAGCGATTAATTGTTTTCACTTCACTTTGAACAACATTGAACGATCACGTTCCTTTGCCTTGAAATGAGGTTTATGTTACTCATTAGAATAATGAAAGACATTATATTGCTTAGACGACAGTGCTTCAAAGCATGCTGTTTGTTTTTGACAGATTTGAACGCCAATTTCTGACGGTTACGTGCCTTCGTGAAATAGAAAAAATGTCAAAAACAAACAGATCACGTATACGAAATGTACAAAGATCTTAGTTCAAGGTCTGTTTATTCTTTGTTTTTGAATACACAGGTTATCAGTCAGACTTTGTTTGTTATATCAGGTAAATGACTTGTGTATTGAGATGATTTTGAAAATATTGATGTTAATATCATGCTGACAGTGCCGGATTTAGATAATGAGATGCCTTAGACTATCCACTTTTGACGCTCCTTCCAATCCCAACACTCTCACGCCTAGAGGAAGATGAAGTGTTTTTTTCTTCTTAAATTGAGCTTAAAGACTACAGTGTGTTATGACAGCATATGTAAGGAGACATATGACAGTGTTAACATTTTTATACACCTCAGCCGGATGACCCTTAGATATTGAGGCCCTAAGCTTCAGCCTGTCAGGTAAATCCAGCACTGAATGATGATATAATACAATGAACATCATTTTTTAAATTCATGCATACTAATTTTCGTGGGTAAGGAAAAAATGCACTTCCGTGGTTACGTCAATTCGTGTATATGGTGACAAATATTCGTTCAATTCATAAGTTCGTACTTAGATATTATCCATGGTATCCAAGAAAATTGGTATACCACGAAAAATATCAAATTCACAGTATGTTTTTTGTTCAAACTAAAATAATGAAAGGTAACGCCTTTTCAATTTTCTTGGTAAACAATTACTATTGGAACATTGACGTAATATAACGCATGTTTTCATAAATTACATTGCCAAAACCCGTCCCTTAGCTGCATTGTATTTTCCTATTTCAAACCCATTGCATTTTCTTGCAGACCCTATATCGTGGCGGTCAGTTTTATTGATGGAGGAAACCGGAGTGCACAGAGAAAACCACCGACATGTCGCAAGTCACTCACAAACTTTATCACATAATGTTACATTAGGCATGATGTGAAATAAAACAAAGGTTGAATATGTTAACATATACCAAACAAATATTGTGTGTCGGCCAATAACTTAGCGTCAGCTAAGCACTAAGCACTACAGAGTTTGTACCTATTTCTCTAGTACCTTTCGATTTGAGAAATGTCCTAGCGTAGATTTGCTTACTTATAAATAATTATGGAGTACATTTTTTAGCAACAAAAACTATTTTCTGTTCTCAGTTGATGATTTCAAAATATAGTTTCAAACATGTGTAACCCAGAAGGCACACTGTGTCATTTCACCTTTGAAGCAACGTTCAACATAACGTCGAACGTTGCATGAACGTGTCTTAACGTTAGAATGACGTTGTGGGTCAGCTGAGAAAAATGTATGAGTTTGTAAATTTCTACTACGAAATATTAATGTATAAAGTTTAATTTTCCGAGGGAGGGACAGTAGGCTGTCGGGATCGTGATCGTATATTAGTTGGATTTACAACTACCTATGCAATCCGTGTCTATCACCACTAACGTTGTGAGTTCAAATACCATGGCAAGGTGTACTCGAAACAGCATTATGTGATAAAGTTGATCAGTGACTTAAGGCAGGTCGGTGGTTTTCTCCGGGTACTCCGGTTTCCTCCGCAAATAAAACTGACCCCCATGATATGACTGAAATATTGTTGAAAGTGGAGTTAAATACCATAAACCCAATCCCAACCCATTTTTTGCTAAAAGTTGCTTCAACTGACAATTGACATTTTATGCAAACATATGCATTTTGTTTTTTTAGAATTATCAAATAGTTGGTAAAATTATTTTTTCCTTGACGTTGTTGCCAACATCAGACATTATCTTTATATGTACTCTTACCATTGTCAGCAACATCTTGTGAAAAGTAATCTGATTCATAGCCTCGCTTACCAAACCTGGAATAAACAAGTCAAACATAAGAATAAGTTAAATCAATTTCCAATTAGATTGGAAAGTATCTAAGATTGAATTTGAATAAAAACGTAAATATCTAATTTAATGCACATGACGCGCTTTTGGAATAACCTTCATCAGGTATGCTCAAAGTCGAAAGGTTGGAAAACCAAAATTTTTTAAAAGTTTTGGGAGCAAGTAAACCATGCAATATCAGAAAAAAACATAAATTGTTCCACATTTCCATGTATGTGAATCACTTTTTTTTCTAAACAATTTCCATCTGGTGTCAATATATAGAATCCAGTTTCATTAAAATCAATTGACTAAAATGATCCAGTATTTAAAAGACCCTATATAAATAAATACTGACTACAGCCTAAGAAAAGTTTGAAGATACCAAAGGGGTAAATAGAAGCCTTAAATCGAAGAAGGAATGATAATACAATGAACAAAAGAAAGAGGGACAAAACCAAACAACGATCTATGAAAACTACAGATCGAGTAACACGAACCCCACTAAAAACCGGGTGTGAATTCAGGTGGCCCGGAAGGGTAAGCAGTTCCTGCTCCACTATTGGCACCAGTCCAGTTACTCTTGTGACAAACTCGGCAAAAGTCAAGATTTTAAGCAGTCATAGCTCGGGTAAACAACGTAACAATTTAAGTACACATGTGTTAATTGGACCGGATCAAGGAATTTGCTATGTATGATTTTTTTTGTATTCCCCTGAGATTTGGAAATTTAAAAACGAAAATGCACAGTATAAGCTTAATAAAAAATAAAATTCTTATGTGCTGCACTACCACCTTACAAAATTTAAAAACAAATGAATTGTTTTGGATGTTGTCGGTATAAACACCAGTCCGATCGCAGTCATTTGGACCCATAAAACTAGCTTGACCCCACCACTTTTTTTTTAAGTGCCTGTACCAAAGCAGGAAATTAAGCGGTCATACATATATGTTAGAGGTATATAATTTACTTCTACCATTGTCTTTACTGGAATTTGGAACTGCTCCGATAGTGTAACATATATATATATTTTCTTTTCTTTTACACAATTTGTCATGCTGAACCTTAGAAAATCACCCAAACCCTGTATTCAATTTCTTAAGCGTGCATCCATCTACAGTCATGCAAGATTATTCATTTAAGATAAAAAGTGGATGCTAACGTAACGGTTATTTAGTTTTCCTGCTATATAAAGCAACAAAAAAGACACGCATCTGGTCGTTCGTAAGTAACATTAATTTATACCGGTATTTGGCTATTTGCCAATAAAATTATAAATGCTGGGCCACGTTTTGACCTATCTACCTTATTTCATTGTATCTGCTTGCCATGTTTTTTGTCAACAAAATAAGACATATTTTCATTTTCTCGTAATTATCATACAATGGAAAAACAGCCAAGGGTTAGATTAGATTTACTAAGCTATTATATTGTATCAATAAACTCTGACAAAAACAGAACCGGTTGTCTATACAAGCAATATTCCTAGAATGTAAAGTAATTTCGCCATATTTCCAATGATTGTTCAAGCGTTTGTAATATACTGTTTTGTGATACAGTTGTTTATTTGAGGAAGATCTCGAAACCTTCCATAAATTTTGTATATTTTGTTTTGCTTTGTTATTTGATCAAACACCGATGCGAACCAAAAAGATTTGTTTTCGCTGCAGAATGGCCATTATTTAACAATGCATCTTTGAATTGTATTGCCGTAGACATGTATTATCAATTAAATATTGCTGTCGGCATGAGAGTGAGTAATTGTTGCTTAGCGCCAACTCAGCAATTACTTAGCTATTTCATGACGAGAAACAGTTAATTTGCAACGAGATGATGATGAGGTCCGCTTTGTACTAGACCAACACGCTTAGTTGGATTATATAGTGCTAGTTCACTGAAACAACAGTCCGCGGATAGACATGTCGCCCCACATGGATATAATAGCTTGATTCAGAGCCAGCCAGTATTTGCTCTTTCTCCTTAATATTGTGTGCTTAGCGGAGAAGCAACAAATACCAATTATATATTCTTTGGTTTGACCCGATCGGGGCTCGAACCCACACCATTATTCTAACCATTACACCACCGATGTCAGTATGGAAGTCCACTCAACTTTAATGGGCTGTCAGGAAAATGATATTGGGATGTGATAATTTACAAAATCTCTACACTGGAACGCGGTATTGTACCCGTCTTCAAAAAATACGTGATGTAGTAGAAACCACATAAAACTTATACAATAACGATGCCCTTAGCAAGGTCCCTCATTGTCCTTTTATCCTTTTTCTTTTGGCCATTGTATTGTATGTCCTTCTTCGATTTATGGCTTCTGAGTAACCTCTTTGCTATATTAGAATTTTTTCTAATGAAAAGAGTTTCTCTTCCCTTGGGCATAGATAACCTTCGACGATCTGGCTTACTTGCCCCTAAAGAGTTTTATTTTCGTACCAACTGAAGGTTATTCCAGAAACAGGCCGTGCACAATATCTACATTGTATCTTTTCTTACATGGCCTCGAATGAACTTGACAATTACAATGAATTGTAGATATATTATAGAATAACAACATATATAGTGAGCCTGTATTATGTTTTCGAATATAATCCGTATAAACCTATATTCATGAATTACAACTTTTATTTCAAAGATCTAAGAAATATCAAACAAAATCTAATTAAAATTGACCATCATATAAAAAATCTTTGATGCTACTTTTCGGTGAACAAAGTACCACAAATGCCACAAGAATTGAAAATCCAAGTAACGTCACAACCTTCTGATATCAAAACTAACAACTTTTGGAATATAATCCGTATAAACCTATATTCATGGATTACAACTTTTATTTAAAAGAACTAAGAAATATCAAACAAAATCTAATTAAAATTGACCATCACATAAAAAATCTTTGTTGCTACATTTCGGTGAACAAAATACCAAAAGGATTGAAAATCAAAGTAACGCCACAAACTCCTGGTATCAAAACTTAACAACTTTTACCGACGTTGGGATATAATTGTATTTGAATGTTCAACGCGACTGTTGAAACTTCTTTTAGACGACGCCTCATACCAAAAGAAGGGCCTTGAAAAAATATTTTCGGATTTGCTCAAAACCAGTGAAGAACAACTCTCGACAGACGAATTTACAAACATATGCCGTCGTCTAGATGAAATTCAAAAATTAGAAGACACCAAATTTTCGAAGAAACGAGATGCAAAATTTAAAAGGGATGGAATCAAACCCAAAACTCCAATTGATTCCACCAAGGACACAGTGGTGAGGAAGACGCGTACACGACGTTTCACAAGGAAAACGAAAGCAGAAAATAGAAAATCCAACGTGGTTGTCAATCTTTCCAGTAAGCCCCTAAATTCAGCCGAATCATCGTTGCTTTCTAAGGGGTTAATTTTTTGTCCAAATCCTCCTAAAATAAATGTTCGTGAACTCGATGAAGACCTGGATCAATTTGCACGACGATTTAGAATTAAAGAATATTTTCATTCAAAGAAAGAAACCAGTGAAGACCTATCAACAAACGAATCGGACATAAAGGAAGTCATTGATATTCCTTGATTTGTCAAGAAAAGTAACTGGATCCCGAAACCTAGCAAAAATACCAGGCTAGAATCGGTCATTGACCTAATAAGGTCAGATATTAAACACAATGTTGACGTGCATATCCCCAAGACCGACAACTTAACACAGGCAGAAAGATCAGCCCTTAAGGATATACAGGAAAGGGACAATATCATTATTAAACCAGCAGATAAAGGGAGTGCAGTAGTAGTCATGGATAAAACGACATATTTACAAGAAAAAGTAGATTCTGACCCTACACTGGATTTTACGCAGAAGATCACGCGAGCCTTAGAGTGTATGCATGCTCGTGGCCACATAGACGATAAGACCATGAAGTACCTTACCCCAGAGGACCCCAAGCCAGGCCATTTCAATATTCTGCCTAAAATTCACAAGGAAAACAACCCGGGGAGACCTATTGTGTCAGCCAATGGTCACCCAACTGAAAAGATATCGGAATTTATTGATTTTCACCTTCGGCCGTTCGTTGAAAACCTTCCATCACACATCAAAGATACAACAGACTACTTGAAGAAAATGGAAAATTTAACCATTCCAGAAAATACCACGCTTGTTACCATGGATGTAACTTCCCCTTACACGAACATTCCCCATGATGACGGAATGGCCGCATGCAGAAAAATATGGGAACAACGAACAGTTCAAGAACCTCCGACAGAATGTTTAGTGGAGATGCTTACACTGGTTCTAAAAAAAACAACAATTTTACTTTTGACGGAAACCACTATCTTCAAATAAATGGGACAGCTATGGGAACCAAAATGGCACCCTCCTATGCCAACATTTTTATGGGGGACCAAGAAGAACGATTATTCCTCTCGTCACTTAAACAACCTCTCTCATGGTTCCGATTTATAGATGACGTTGACATGAAGTGGATACATAGCGATAAAGAGTTTGATGAATTTTTCGAACATGTCAACAGTATCCATCCGTCTATAAAATTCACACACGAAGTGTCGAATACCAAAATGTCATTCCTTGATACTACCACCACGGTCAAGGAGTGCAACATGACCACTGATTTATACTCTAAACCCACAGACAAACATCAATACCTTTCACCCAGTAGTTGCCATCCTAAGCACTGTTTTAAGAGTATCCCATTCAGCCAAGCCATTAGGGTAAACATGATTTGTGCAAAATTGCGTTAAGAATTTAAATATCTTTCGAAATAAGTAAGAATAGTTTGAAGATACCAAAGGGGTAATCAGAATCTGTATATCGAAGAAGAACAGACAACACAATTGCCAAAAGAAAAAGTACAAAAGGACAAACAACGATCTACAAAACAAACATAAAACTAAAGATTGAGTAACACGAACCCCACTAAAAGCCGGAGGTGAACTCAGGTGCTCCGGAAGGGTAAGCAGTTCCTGTTCCACTAGTGGCACGTGTAAACTAAAGGGTCTAATCATGATAGCCAAAATCGGCCAAGGTTACCAATGCATATGGGACACATACATTCATACATATATCTCATAAATCATGTCAATGCCGAAGCACGGACTACTTGGCGGACGATACCCGCGGGGACTAATAGTGCATCAGCAGAGGTATCGACACAGTGATAGTAATAAAAGCGTAGCGTTTCTGGAATAACCTTCATAACGTATGCTCATAGATAAAAGATGGGAAAGCCAAATGATTTAAAAGTATTTTTGTGCAAGAATATCATTCAGTGATATATTTGAATATTTAGCACAAAACATTCCATCTACAACTATAATTGGAAAATTATAGCAATTAACATGTATGCCTAAATGTTTCGTCCTCCTAACCCTTGTATTTGAAGGCCATTATGGAAACAAAGTTTAATTAATAATTGTCAGAAATTCAACCAATATCAACAAAACCAACAACCACCTCTGATATCAAAGCATTGAGCACAAGAATGACCACAATATGCGTAAATTGACATTTAGATATGCAGGTGGAGTGTTCAATTTGACAACAGATAATGAAATAGAGCATTTCATTTGAAAACTTGACATGAGTCGTTTTTATTATTGATCTTACTTGACGTGCTTTCAACAAGATAAGTCTATTTTTGCGTTTTGGAGGAAACTATGGGTTATCGTTTTGATATAAGAGACATATTATTGTGAAAGAAATCAAAATGTATCTGTAAAGCTTTTTTTTAAAGTTTTGCCACAAAAGTAAGCTGCATAAAAAGTATATAAATTATATTAGTATTCTGTATCTATGAAAATATATATTCAACCCTAACGCCACAAATTCTCAATTAATTCTGGTAGTCACGACACAGCAGAACATTGACAACAAATTCTACTAACCCTCCTAATTACTCATACATATAATATAAAACTTACCTCGGTCGTCCAACTATTGCGTAAAAATCGTTTAATTCAATTAAATATTTTCGGAGCTGATCTGCTGTTCTAAAAAATCTAGGTTTACGTGGTGGGCTCAGCATGGCATCATGTCCAGTTACTTCATTTATTACCAGTAAAGTGACGAGTAAATATACAGCTAACACGTATTTTTGCATATTTTTCTGAAAAATAAAAATGTAAATGCATATAAATTGTTCATTAAGTTCGATTTTGGGGGGGGGGGGGGGGGGGGGGGGGGGTTAGGTAGGGATAGTTAAATCGAAACCAGACGTCCGATATCCTATAGTACATGTATAATAATAAAATTATTTTGCATCACTTGTTTTCATCAAGAAATGTTTGTAGATACCAAAGGGGTATTCAGAAACTGTAAAACGAAGAAGTAGATACAACATCCACCTAGTATTACAAGGTCGTAAGTGGTACATACGACCTTTTTAGATTTTTGCATATTTTTACTCGGCTTCAAAAGCTCTACAAGATGGTACACTGGGTTCCTGTAATATCCCTTTGGAAATAAGCTAAATTTTAAAAAGATCGTATCTGCTACTTTTCTAAAGTAGAATTAAAAGGTCGTATCTGCATGAAGAAATCAACAAAAATTGTTCGACCAACTTCCATATTTGACATTGTATGGTCGTAAGTGGCAGTTACAACAAAACGTTTTTTCTCAATATCCGAAAATTAAGAAATGGCAGTTACGACCTTGTAATACTAGGGGGACGACAATGGGCAAAAAAAAGAGAACAGATGGGCAAACAACGATCTACCAAACACTACACAGAACTCTAAAAGACTGAGCAACACCCACCGTACAGAAACATGTGGACAGTGCAGGATTTACCATTGTATTTAATCACAGAGTCCCGTTGGCCAGGGTTACCCATCTTCCTGCCTCGAGTTTGTTGCAGAAGCAGTGTACATGTCTGACCTAATATAGTGTAATATTTTAAATATTCCTAAATATCTGAGCATGTATGCCTGACTTCCTGTGTAAGCATACCTGGTCTACCTCCTCCAGGGTCTAAATAAGTGGCCTCATAACTTAACTAGCACAGGGCCTCATTTGTCCTAAATCCTGCACCGCATGTGGCTCCCGTCATGTTAATGTCGTTACTAACTCGGTTATAAGTAATACACGAAAAAAGGAGCGGATTGTAATTACGTGGTTTTATCGGTTGTCATCGCCGCTGATGTGTGATAATTAGCGTGTTCATTCGTCAGTGTGGGTTCTCTTCCTTATAGGGCCATATCAAAAATCATAATATTGGTATTTGGTGATTTGGAGCGGATTGTAATTACGGGGTTTTATCGGTTGTCATCGCCGCTGAAGTGTGATAATTAGCGTGTTCATTCGTGAGTGTGGAAGAATGTGGGTTTCTCTTCCTTATAGGGCCATATCAAAAACCATAATATTGGTATTTGTTGCTTTACCCATTAGCGCTCACCATTAAGAAGTAAGAACAAAGTTTGTTATGTTCGGAATCAGAATAATGTGTCGGGAAGCAACATATCTACAAGAATATGTCATCAAAACGTAACTTATTCTCGTAATGATATAGCTCTAATAGTGCTGATTTGGTCTTTAACCAACCCACTCACTCGCTTATTAGATGGGAGTCGGACTAATGTGTCATTATTTTGGGGGTATAACTGCTGGAGTATCAGTTCCATACTCAAACAACAAAGCACCAGCTGGAATAGTTACAAGTATTAATTCACTTAACAAAACAAAATGATTACAAATGCAACAAAACAAAATGATTACAAATGCAATTTGATCTCAGTTTGAAATAGTAGAAAACATATTCTTATTTATTCAAAAGATATGGCTGTAAATGAACATGAGAGACATTCCATTATTATATGTAGACTCAAATTAAATGAAAGGAACGACGCTTTCATTCCTTTTCTACTGTATTCACTAATAGACATCTTGCATTTTGCAATATTCATCCAACTTTGGGAGATATATACCTTTTTTTTTTGCAATGTATTGTTATGAAAATAAAGTTTAAATACTGTTGGTCAACATTTCTACCAATATCAACAAAACGAACAATTACCTCTGGGTTCAAATCATTGCACATATCAATGAAGACCACGGCATACATGTCTATTTTGTTAGTGGTGGTTGGTGATTTAACGCCACTTTCAACAATATTTTAGTTATGGCGTGGCGGTTAGTTTTATTGTTGGAGGAAATCGGAGTACCAGGAGAAAACCTCCGAGATGTCGCAAATCACTGACAAACTTTATCATATAATGTTGTATCGAAACGATCTCGCCATAAACGGGGCTCGAACTCATAACTTTAGTGGCGATAGGCACCGATTGTACAGGTAGTTGTAAATCCAATTACCATACGATCATGACCACGACGGTCCTTTTTTGTTAGTACATAAATAATAGTTATATTTTACTTAGAGGTTATAAGCCATCACTTCGAAAGTTTTACGGTCGTCTGCGTTACTTGGTTAGTTAACCGTTGTGGAATATCTGTGTCACAAAATGACCACCGATATGTTTCGCTTACGTAATCACGATATGTTTTTCCTCACTCATGACATATCACCGGGTTTAAAACAAGAGCAACACGACGGGTTCAACATGTGGAACGGGAAATGTTTATCCTTTCTGATCAAATGAGTTCACCCCCTGTTTTTAATTGGATTCGCGTTGCTCGATCTCTAGGTTTTCTGTGTAGTGTTTTGTAGATCAATGTTTTCCTTTTGTCCTTTTTCTGTTAACAATTGTATTGTCTGACCTACTTTGATATACGGTTTCTGATTACCCCTTTGGTATCTTCAAACAATTCTTCTTATAATATACGTTTGTAAATAAGACGTCATTTGTTGCTTGAATTTGGGTTGGTTTGGTTTATGGTGCCTAACGCCACTGTCAACAATATTTCGGCTAGATGTTCGAACTCACAACATCAGTGGTGATAGACACTGATTGCATAGGTAGTTGTAAGTCCAATTACCATACGATCACGGCCACGACGACCCCTACCCTCTTGATATCTTCAAACTCTTCTTATAATATTCGTTTGTAAATAACATGTCATTTGTGTTTTGCTTGATTTTATCTTTGAGTCTTGAGATGATTGTACAGTGTTTATGACATCAGACAGTTCAGTGTATTTTATTGTTTATTAATCCGTCTATTTCGTTGTAAATTTACAAATAATGAATCGATTCACTCGCCCGTCACATATACACATCAAATACCTATATTACAGTAATAGAAGAAAATCCTGCTCTTCACAGATGATTTTGTATTTACTAGTAAAACGAATTTGTTGGTTTTACATAGAAATTGTAGCCCACTAATTTGTCTGAAATTCAAAATGTTTAATATGTGCCAGGGGGTTATGGTGTTTAATGCGACTTTCAGCAATATCTCATTTATATCGTGGCGGTTAATATGTACCAAATGTTTTGTAATGAAAATGAATTAGATATACATTGTACATACATAATTATTTTTAACTTATATATCTATTCTAATTCACAATTTAAGGGGTTACCATACACTACGGGGATATAACTCTTTAAAATCAGTTGAACGTTTTGATCATATGATGTTTGTATGCAGATTTCAAGCATCTCGGTGATCAAAACCACAGAGAGAAAAGCTGTTATGTGGCTAATGAATTTATAGCTCTGAGTCTGTTGGTTGGAATTTGTTAAAATTTTGATATTTATTACAGTGGATATATTCAAACACACTGCCAAAAAATAAAAAAATTAAAAGAGCAGATCAAATTTTACCTGAAGTGTATGGTACCACCTTAAAGGGAGTATATGTGTTATTTAGAATTTAGAATTTTAAAGTTATTTTAAATCGTGGATAAAATTTTAAAAATTCTTTTTTTTTATTACACTATTTTAATTTATGCGAAATATTTTTTTTAAATAGCGTTAATATCAATATTTCACTAAGAAGGGATACTTGGGCCCTCAAAAACTAGTCTGACCCCGCCACTTTTTATCAATATGCCTGTATCAAGCCAGAAAGTGAGCTGTCATCGGTTTGTCTCTTTCTACGATTTTTCTAAATTGGATTTTGAAACTGTGCCGACATTGTGGTATTTCTTGTTTTCCATTTTATTAGTTTTATAACATGTGTAACGAGCAATTTAAAAGCTACCTTACTATACATTGCTACCATGGCAAATTTTACTACTTATTAGTACATTCTACAGGATTAAGGATTCTAGTGGAGCAGAAACTGCTACCCTTCCGGAGCACCCCCTGAGTTCACCCCCGGTTTTTTGTGGGGTTCGTGTTACTCGATCTTTGGTTTTATGTGTGTGTTTTGTAGATCGTTGTGTCTGTTCTTCGATATACGAATTTTGATTACCTCCCTTTGGTATCTTCAAACTCTTCTGACATATTTAATAATAAGATTTCCAACATATTTGTGAAGCCTTTGCAGGCTACCATCATGGGTGTTTAACGCTTGTTTCAACAATATTCGCTAAATCCTTGCAAACATTTCTAATAGTAATGGAAACCAGATTACCCTGAGAAAATCACCGATATATCACACTCAAATCACCGACAAAACTTTTATCACTTTTGTTGTATGGTCATGTTAAGAAATCTCTCAACTTTAGTGGTGATAGACATATAGGGTCTAACACCCAGAGAGATGCAAGATCGTAAGAAGAGTTTGAAGATACCAAAGGGGCAATCAGAATCCGTATTTTGAAGAAGAACAGACAATACAATGGCCAAAAGTAAAAGTACAAAAGGATAAGCAACGATCTACAAAACACTACACATTAAACTAAAGATCGAGCAACACGAACCTAACTAAAAACGGGAGGGGTAAGCATTTCCTGTTCCACTAGTGGCATCTGTCGTGTTAATTTAGTTACAAACCCAATGATAAGTCATGAATGAGGAAGAAACATATGCGTACACCAACCTATGTAGACTGTATTTTTCCTCATAATCAACTTTAATACAACTGTGCATTGACTTTTTTAAATGTAAATAAACGTTATAGAAGGGGCAATCAAAAAAGGACAATCCAGAAAAACTGGTATATAATTTAACTATATAGCAAATAGTTCATGGCACTGAGGGTCATATGGCAGTATATGGACCGGTCCGTCACCAAAAAAATATTATATGGACCGAAGCTATGGCAGTATATGGACCGGTCCGTCACTAAAAAAATATATGGACCGAAGCTTCTGAGGTCCATATAATATTTGTTTGGTGACGGACCGGTCCATATACTGCCATATGACCCGAAGTGACTTGAACTATTTGCTATATTATACTTTTTATCTAAAATAATGCAGGTACCTGGCCGGTCCATATAACAAAATAGTGACCGGCTGCGCTAACAAAGACAAATAGGAAAAATAAAAACGTAAAGTGTAATATATGGTATTACTATGCTTATCTCCGTAAGGAGGAATTAATGATTGAATGAATTGAATAAACTAGATATTTAATTGTTCACTTTTTGTGATATGTTAACATGCGCATACAGATCTTATTCGCGCCATATCAGAAAAGAGAGAGGAATTTAGACCATTTATACATTTCCGACTTTGATTCTAAGAAGAGTTTGAAGATACCAAAGTGGTAATCAGAATCCGTATATCGAAGAAGAACAGACAACACAATGGCCAAAAGAAAAAGTACAAAAGGACAAACAACGATCTACAAAACATACATATAAAACTAAAGATCGAGTAACACGAACCCCACTAAAAACCGGGGGTGAACTCATGTGCTCCGGAAGGGTAAGCAGTTCCTGCTCCACTAGTTACACCCGTCGTGTTAATCTAGTCACAACCCCGGTGATAAGTCATGAACGAGGAAAGAACCGGGAAGTGTTTACGACAAGTGGATCATATCCGTGGTCATTTGACACAGATATTCCATAACGATCAATCAAGTCATGGTGGCGACCGTAAAACTTTCGAAGTGATGACTTAACTTAACTAAGAGGAATCCTTGGTTTAGTAGCTTCCTTATTAGTAGGAAATCCTGATAGGGACCACAAGCTCTGGAATATCGTATCAACTGAGAGATATATACGTTTTACATGAGTTACTTCCCTTTAAGGCAGACAAATGATTCCCCTTTCATGGACAGTTCAATGAAAATAAAATATATCCATAATATGTTCAAAATGTTAGAATCAAATCGGAAAAGTATGTGTGCACGCAGAAGATCTATTAATGATTTAATTTTAAATTAGATTAGAATTATGATTTCCTATCCTATATTTTTCTTTGTAAAAATTATATCATTGCTAAAAATTAAGCTAATGGCCAAAGTGCCATAACTCGAGTCACAAAGTAAATATTTAAGGAATATTTCACATTTTTGAACATGTTATGCGATATAGCCTGGGTTTAGGCAGTCTACACTTAATAAATCGCGAAGCAAAAGCATAAACTGAACCAAAACAGGTTATGCAAGTATAACCTGTTCAACAATTTCAATTATTCCTTATAATTTAATTGTTACAACAAAATTTAGTGATTCCTCGATTTTAATTACGATTATTTCATGGCACTATTTAAATGTGTCGTTGGCCAATCAGATTGCAGTATTCACATCAAATTAATTCGTAAAATTAACTTGAAATTCAAATCACAAAAGGCAATTTTCAAGCCATCTTATTCGGATGGTTTATTGTTTTTTATGTAAATTTGAATGATATATACTCAAATTACTATTAATATTTTTTTCTCACACTTTCAGTCTTTCATTTTTGAGAGGATGTTTCTGTCTTGTCATATCTGTGTAGGAATATTTGGGGGTTTTCAGAGCAGTTGTTTTTGCTATGATCTAGGGTAAAGGTTATGGTGTTTAACGCCACTTTCAACAATATTTTCTGCTATTTCCTGGTGGTCAGTTTTGTTGGTGGAGAAACTGAAGTACCCGCAGAAAACTATCGACCTGTCGCAAGTTACTGACGAACGTTATATATCACATAACGTTGTATCGGATACACCTCGGCATGACCGGATTCTAATTCACAACTGTAGTGGCGATAGGTACAGATTCCACAAGTAGTTGTAAATCCAACTACCATACGATCACGACCACGACGGCCCCCATTTTAGTTATGGTTAGTTATATTGGTTCACTATTATTGTTAATAACATGTTATTTTGTGAACTACGGGTCGGTGGTTTTCTCCGGGTACTCCCCGGTTTCCTCCACCAATATAGCTGACCTCCACGATATAACTGAAATATTGTTGAATTTGGCGCTAAACACCATTAAACAATCAAACAAAACTTTGTCAACTAATATTTCATCTTTTTCCCCATCTTTTTTTCTTTAAATATATTTAATTGTTGACTATAACAAAATGATCAGGTACTAGTTTCACAACTTGTTAAAAACTCATTCCGAGACACTTACACAAAGTTCTGATATAAAAATGATGGAATACACACAAAAGTAATCTTACTTAAGATACACGTAGCATGTATGCATTTTAAGGAGGGGCGTGTTCGTTTTGTTGATATCAGTGGAATTGCTGACCATCACTGTTTGAACTCTCTTTTCATAATAGCGCAGGCGATATATCCATTTGCTCTACAAATTCGCTCTTTTGTGCCAATGCTAGGTTTTTGGGCACTAGGCTCTATAACTCCTGGCATCATTTGCGTCAAACAAAAGTATACGTTTGTTTGTTGTTTTGTTTGTTTAATGGTGCTTAACGCCACTTTCAACAATATTTCAGCTATATCATGCTTGGCGGTCAGTTTTATTGATGGAGGAAACCGGAGTACCCAGAGAAAACCACCGACCTGTCGCAAGTCACTGGCAAACATTATCATATAATGTTGTACACCTCGCCACGATCGAGATTCGAACTTACAACAGCAGTGGTGATAGGAACTGATAGCATAGGAAGTTGTAAATCCAACTACCATACGATTACGGCCACTAAAACGTATACGAATCCACCCATTCATATATTTTTTTTTCTTATAGCAAGCATAATTTTTTGTCTTATATGTAAATGCATACATGTAGTTAATTTTTGCTTATTCGTGTCTTTTAAAATAAAGATATTTCAGAATCAGCGTAATTTATTTCAAAAGTATATTGTATTTGAATTTCATATATTGGTTGTACGAGTCTTGTCTGTTACCAAAACATTCAAAATGAAAAAAAATGTTATAAAGAAAAATTGCTTAATCTTAATAATGATAAAAAAAAATCTTACTCCTCTGATGTATACTTTATGGGTTTGCTTATATTTTTTATTATTAAATCTGAGCCAGACGAATTTTCGAAAGTAGATCCTTTAATTTATGAATGAATACATTGTATTGTGTTTACAATCTTTCGAGTATTATTTAAAAAAAAAATAGAAAATAATGGGTTTGCTAATTTTTGTATTTAATCTGAACAAAACGAATTTTCGAAAAAGTAAAACCTTTAAATCTATGAATAAATGTATTGTGCTAACGAACTTTCGAGTATTATCTAAAAAAAAATATGGGTTTGCTTATTTTTGTATTAAATCTGAGCTAGACGAATTGGCGAAAATATAGCTCTTTATCTATGAATGAATACATTGTATTGAGTTTATAATTACAAACTTTCGAATACTAGAAATAATAATTATTAAATATAATTAAATAAAATAAGGTCTGTGTATTATCTTAGTAACTAGTGTGTCACTCCGCCAAATGTATTGTGCTGACAAGCTTTCGAGTATTATTAAAAAAAAATATTAAATATAAGTAAATAAAATAAATACGTTCTTACCTGTCTGTGTATTGTCTTAGTAACTAAGTTTGTCACTCCGACCCTATTGCTGACCTCTGTGGTCAAACCGATAGTGATAAGGTCTTATATATCGAAGTTTTCTTTCAGCATCTGTCAAGACCAGAGTGTGGATATTTTCTCTCAGAAATACCAAGCGTTTATTTTAATTGTCGCAAGCCGTTTGGCAATTAGTTCATAGTTTTATCGTTTGCTTATCAATTTTTGCGGATTGGAAACTGTATTTTTAAGGAAGCGATTATAATGAGTGTGTGAAACTAATTTCCATCTATTGTTGTGTATGTTGTAAACAGATGATAGACTGCAGAGAAGATGGATTTTCATTCGTTCGTTTCTTAATTATTTCATAGAATCCGTAAAATTGATTGGCAAGAAAATGTCCATTGCAGATTCCATCTTTAGAAATGGACGCCGTTGCAAGCCGGGGGTTGACGTAAAAGAATATCTTTAATTTTGTTTGAATGCTAATTTGACGTTTTTGTTGTCTTGTTTTGTTTTGTTTTTTATATATTTTTTTGTTTTCTGGTTATTCAGAACATTTTCTTGTTTGTTAGTTTGTATTTAACTATTACGACATACGAAATTGGCTATTGATTCAAATGTGCAAAGGTCTGCAAATTTTTTTTCTATAAATTTCCCGCAAAATTCAAATACGTGTATTTAAGACGGGTATGAATTGAACATTATGTATCTAATGTATAATATGAAGAAGAAAAGAAAAGTACCCATGAAAGCTAGAATACGTTACATAGTAAAATAGCGACTCAGATAAAAATATCAACAATGGCAAAACCAAACAAAAGGAGGAAAATTGTGAACATCATGAGCCACAAAAAATGGATATAGATTAAATGTTTCCATTGATAATTAAACACATTAAATCAAGACTGAAAGAGTAAACTCCAAACAGAAATAAGCAGTGCATGGACAGAACCAGTCTCGCAATTGATTCGTTATGCAATTATTCTGATTTCCTGAAAAGTCATTTTCATCTGAGAAACAGGCTACTGGACCAGGGCTATGAAAAGATTCGCCTTATTCGATCTCTTAAAAAGTTTATATTCCGATACCAAGATCTTGTCGAAATATATTCCGTCTCTGTAGAGACGATAATAAAGGATGCATTTTCATATAGTTATGAAAATGCATAAAGATAAGGAAGTCAACAAAAATGTCAAAAATATTTGTTTATCAATGTGTGACGTAAAATTATTTTTGACATTTACTTCACTGAATTTGGTACTGCTTTGACAACTATTTTACCTATTTTGTTCCAGTATTGTTATAGCCGGAACCTTTGAGCCGTAATGAAAGCGCGAGGTTTGGCGCTTTAAAATCTGATTTAACCCACCATTTCTTTAGAAATGCCAGTACCAAGTCAGGGTCATTACGGTTTTCCGGTTGTTGACTGATTTTGTCTGTTTATATACTTATGAGTTTTGACTTTCCCTTGGTAAGATTGTTCGGAGTTCGGTAATTGTGTTATTACCCTTATTGTGATTTGGTTAATAACATTTGTAACATGAATGTATTATTTTCCTTTGATATGTGTATATGTCAGAATGTAAGCTACATCTAGGAACTTTGAAATAATACACACAGATACGAGATATCGCACACTGGGCAGTAGTTTTATTACTCTCAGAGAGACGTGCAATAATCAACCGTGATATTGCATGGCTTCATGTTGCAAATCATATATACCACGGTTTTCCGAGACAAACTGGTTAAGTAATCTCAGGCTTCGCGTTTGATTGTTTAACCGTTTAGCTCGGAACACCGTGCTATAATTATTATGTAATCTTCTAAGTTCGCTTAATTAATGTATTCGTAATTAATAACATATAATGTTCTAATTTCAAATAAGTATAAAATGAAGATACCAAAAGAGGACATCAGAGACCGTAATTTGAAGACAAGACAAGACAAGACAAGACAAGACAATGGCCAATAGAAAACTGACAAAAGGACAAATAACCATATCTACAAAATCCTACACAGAAAGGTGAAGATTGTTCGTGTCCACGTATTCACTGGATATACGAGTGACATAGCGGGTGTCTATTAAGAAACAGGAACTGCCTAGCCCTTCCGAGCGCCCAAGTTCATCCCCGGTTTTGTGGGGTCCGTGTTGTTTATCTTTTTAGTTTTTTGCGTTGTCCTATTATGTGTCTTTACGCTCTGAGTTCCGTGTTGTGATGTCCGTCATCATTGTCGCATAAAAACAAAGTTCAGTTCGTCTTTTCCTCGGTTGTTTGTAGGAGAGCTCATGTCTTATTTACTTATTTGTGTTTTGTTTGCGTATAGTGGTGTCCAACGCATATTGTGTTTTGTCTTTCTGGTCTTGTGTACCCTATGTTGCCAGTTTCTCTGGATTACCCCTTCAGTATTCTCTAACAATTATTTTATATCCAACACAAGTGGAATTGAGATCGGATACTTCGAACGTTTCAGCATAACCTGTTTAATGCACGATGCTTATGTTGTATTATGATAACAGGGACATTATGTTTAGGCTGTTATCACAATTCTATGATAATAAGTGATTAACGATGTTTTTTATAAAACGAGATGACGTTTCTCAGTCATCTCTCACCTGAAACGTCCTCGAGTTTGAAAAAACATCTTTAATTATTTTATCGCTATGATAGTATGTTTATCAAGGATTTGGTAATATGACATCATTATACCGTCATATTAGAAAACAGAGATATTACTACGTGCGTCCTTGACAACGCTTAGCGATAATTGGAATCATCTCAGCGCTTACGTGATATGAAACATATTGGTTTTAAACATCAAAGGGAAAGTAAACAAAATAGCGATAAACTTATGAAACATACAATTCTAACATGACGTCCTTCATTGGCTACATAAATAATACAATAATAAAACCCACGATATATTTTAATTGGCACATGCGTATTGACGAACAAATTACAAACATAATTCCTTAGTGAATTCATGTATTCATACAGGACTGTGGTGCATACAAACATAAAAATGCCCGTATTGTTTTTTACCTACATCTTTTCCTGGAATAAATACTTAAGACAACCATCTATTGACTTTGACTTTGCAATTTAACGTCTTCTGGTGACGTAGTTTACAAAGAACGCTAATGACATCAACACAAGCTGATTACTGATTTATTTTACGCTTTTGTAAACATTTTACTGGTTTAAGTTGCTAAATTCAAAATGCCATAAGATTGGAAAATACCAGTAACTTAATTCATCACAGGTTAGTTATACATAAAGGAAAAACAACTGTAAACATGAAGGTTAGTGGATTTTTGTTATGAAATACACTTCCATTACTGACTTCCACTTCAAAAAAATAAGTTAGATTTTCCCAACTATAATCGAAATAATTCATGGAAACCATAGTTTGTATCCAGTTTTAACATTATTTTCGTTGCAATTTATCCCTCGCTATCGCTCTTTTAGCCACTGTGTTGTCTGTCCTTCTTCGATTTACGGATTCTGATTACCCCTTTTGGTATCTTCAAACTCTACTGTAATTATGTAGTTTCTAGCCATAAACCTAATCTAAATATTGTCCTCTGCTTAAGACGTATTAATAAGAAATATTGAGATGACAATTAATTATCGTTAAAGACCCTGATCTTTATTATGTAATTTATTAGAGTGATATTTAGTGTGTGGTACTAACAGCACCAAGATGTAAAGGGATACAATAAATCAAGTATAGTCTAACCTGTCCATGCGGTCACCTCTATTAAGCAGTCACCTGTATTAAAAGGTCTCCCTTTTCTAGTCCTGCCAATGGAAATTTCTTATGAATTGAACCTCTTTTAAGAGGTCACCTGTCTTATAAGGCCACTTTTTCTATGTCCCAAAGGTGACCTCTTAATACAGGTTTGACTGTATTTATATAATGAGTCAGACATTCTGGAAGTATCATAAAACGTCAAACCTGCTTTAGTGACCACCTCTCATTAGCATTCACTTGTATTATGTGACCTTGATTTTAATTTCCCATCACACTGCATTTCATATCAATTAAACCTGTATTTAGTGACCACCTGTCTTATGTGAACTTATCTTAATGATCCCTTGGATGGTCACATAAGATAGGTTTTACTATAATTACTGTCGCCCTAAAATTAAAAAAAAATAGATAATTAAATAAAAACGTTGATATATAATGTAGTGCGCTCAAAATCGAAAGACTGGAAAACCAACTAATTTAATGTTTTTAGGAGCAATAAAACCAAAGAACCTAAACAGCATTGTCAAAATCAGTGAAGGTCAAATAATTACGTCATACGTTACGTTCATCAGGTGCCCTCTTAATTCAGATTGTAAAACAAAATAATTCAACTGAAGAAATAATTTTGTGCATTATCGGAATATAAGTTTAGTTGTTTTGTAACTTTACCATTACATGAGAAAAGTTTAAAGATATCAAGGGGGGGGGGGGGGGGGTTAATAAGAAGTCGCAAATCGACGAAAAACCGCCAATACAGTGGCCGTAATAAAAAGTACAAACAATAATCTACAAAACATTACACAGAAAACTAAAGATCGAGCTACACGAACTCCACTAAAAATCGGGGGTGAACTCATGTGCTCCGGAAGGGTAGGCAATTCCGGTTCCACTAGTGACATCCGTCGAATTTCTCGTTACAATCCCGGTGATTTGTCATGAATGAAGAAAGTGCCGGATTGTAATTACGACAACCGGCACGTATCTGTGGTCATTTGTGACATAGATATTCCGTAACGGTTAACCAGGTCATGGCAGCGACAGTAAAACTTTCGAAGTGATGACTTCAACTTAATCACTAAGAACACTTGTACAAATATACTGTAAAAAGCAGAAAGAAGGTCACACAGATATATCAACCGGTTTAGCTCCTTCTACATATCATAGTTACATTGTTTTACAACTTCGGTATGGTATAACCATATACATTTGTGTTCTAGACAGAAACTAAAATCACAAGAAGATATTGACAGGTTAAACCACGGCACAATTTGCAACTGCAGCAAAACAGGACATACACTTCTCAACGGGATGCATGTATTATATCTCCTGTTCACCAGGGGCCGTCGTTGCCGTGCTCGTATTGTAGTTGGATTTACAACTACCTGTGCGACCAGTACATATCACCACTAACGTTGTGAGTTCAGGACCTGATCATGGCGACGTGTACTTGATATAGCATTATGTAATAAAGTTTGTCAGTGACTTGCGGTAGGCGATATGTCGGTGGTTCTCTCTCATTTGCTCCATCAATAAAACTGACGGCAACGATATAGTTGAAGTATTGTTGAAAGTGGCGTTAAAAACCATATCCTAACATAACCAAGATACAAAGTAACACTTCCTTTTATTTAGAAATAGAGTGTTATAATAATTTGAAAATGATATTGGTGGCAAGTGACATATGTTGAGTATATTCTGAACTTTAAGTTAAAAATATTGTTTTCTGGGACTCATTTGTTAATTAACTACAAACTATTAATTTGTTTAAATATCCAAAAGTGAAAAACGTCTTAGACCCCCTTAGAATGACAGTTTTCGTTTCTATTCGTCTTATAGACATCAAAAGTAGACGGTTTTTTTTTATTTGTTTCTTTTGTTGTTGTTTTTGTTTGTTTGTTTTGTTGTTGTTTTTGTTTGTTTGTTGTTTTTTCGCTTTTGTTTAAGGATTTGTTTTTCTTTATTTGTTTTGTTTTAAGAAATATAAACAAATATTAATATTTTGTCTCGTTGTTTATTTATAAGTATCTAGATATATAGTATATATAACATTCAGAAACTCACAGAACATATAAACATATAAACAGTATAGGTAGTTTATATAATTTAAACTTAACGACCATCAAATCTAATCTGTTGTCTTTGTTTATGCGATTCAATGACTAGATCATTAGATTAGGAGAAAATAATAACTTTTGTTTTTACTAATGACTTGAAACAAAAAATTCAGGGGCTCCAATAAGGTTAACTTTACCTTATTTTTGTGTGTTTTGTTTTGTTTTGTTTTTTTCTTGGTCATTTTATTTGTATCTATGTATTTCATATACATGTGTATTTAAAGCTTAAGTTTTCCAGATGAAAGAGTTGTGAAATTTATTCTACATTAGCATTAAGGTTAAACGATTTTTATGAAAATCAGTAGTAATGAACAAAAAATATCCTTAATGTTGCTCCATTTCAGGTATGCTAGTTAGTACATACAAACAAGACAACCGTGTTACGTATTGTGTAAATGCGTCGTCTTAAAAACTAACATGATAAAACCATTTTATTATGATATTTTCAGCGCTTAATTTAAAGACGAAACGTCAGTCTCGTTTTTCATACCATAATGTCGGCTCTATCCGAACGATCTGAAAAATCGGATTCTGCAAGTTCATCACAGAGACTGACACCAAAACCATTGTATGTATGCTCAGTGTGCACGGACGAAATAAAGGCGAAATATTTATGTCAGCCTTGTAAAAAGTATTTTTGTGAAAAGTGTAAAAAAAGTCATTCGTCAAACGTTGTTAATGTTGAACATAAATTCACAGAGATTTTAGAGACTGAGTCAGAAACGCCGGATTTATCGCTGGATTTAGCTAAAGTAAGTTCACCCGAAATGTCGAAAGCGTCGCCGAAAGTGACGACTGCCACTAATTCACCATATAACACCGGACGAAGTACGGGAAGGACTACAAAACATAACGAAAGTGTAACAGGGATATCTGTGGAATCAGGAACAACACCCAGAGGAAAGTATAGCAAATGTCAGCGACATCCAACTAAGGATATTCAGCTACACTGTGTGGAATGCAACAAGATCGTCTGTAGCCAATGTATTGTTGAGGTACACCAACGTCATCAGTTTGTCAGCATAGAAGAGGCAGGAACGAGGCTTAAAGGTCACCTTCATACCATTCTGTCTCCATTGAAGACGTTTTATGATGATGAGCTTCAGACATCGTACAGTAATCTAGAAGTAGCAGAAGAACAGTATAACGTAAAAACAGGTAAAGTAAAATATAAAGCCAAATCCGGGTAAACAGCGAATTAATATTACGGAAAGAAAGGGTAATACATATAGCTGGGTTGGGTTATTGGGGCTTAACATCACTGTTATAATATTTTCCATCTAAGACGGACAAATAAAACGCACTGTGTGGTGAAACCCAAGAGCTTGGGCAAGAGTATGAAACACTTGATGTGGGTAGCGGTATGCAAGCGACAGTGGTGTTCCCCTATGGTCGAAAGTTAATGGTGTGTATAAAGTTATATACAGGAAAGTGCAGATCCAGAGAAATATTAGGATTAGTTTGTATGTCATACAACAAATGTAGATTTACAAAATTAATGCCTTTCATCTGCATCTGTGGTGTAATGGTTATTATGGTCACCTCGATTGTGGTCGATCGTTGACCAGTTCGATCCCCGGTCCGATCAAATCAAAGACTAGTAAAATTGCTATTTGCTGCTTCTCAACAAAGCACACAGCACAAAGGAGTAAAAGCAAAGATTGGTTGACTCGGAATCATGATAGTGAGAGTGGAACGGCATGTCTACCCGCGGACGGTTGTTTCAGTGAGTTAGCATTATAAAGATCCAACTAAGCGTGTTGGTATAGAACAAGGCGGACATCAACTCGTCGACTTAACTTGTTCTCGTAATAATATTCATACTGAACACTTCATCGTTTTGCACTTAGCAACAATCACTCATTCCAAATGCATTTCTGTTAGAGCAGAGAACGAGATTTTAAGAAAACTTGTTTATATTCCTTCTGCATTTATTTGTTATAGAATTGCAATGCATTCCAATAAAAAGAAATACATAAACATTTAAACATTACGGGGTTACAAGCAATAGTGATCGTTACTGACCAGTCAACGACTTTACGTACAAAATCAAATTTTGACAGACTTGTGCATCAGTGTATATGACAAGTGGTCACTGATAATAACTATATTTTAAATGAAACGCATTCTGGTCAAAATAAAAACGTGGAGACATTAGAAGGTTACAGGCAATAGTGATCATTATTGACCGGTCAACGATTTTACGTGCACTATCAAATTTTGACAGACTTGTGCATTCGTGTATATGAAAAATGCTCACTTATAATAACTATATTTTACATGAAACACATTCTGATAAAAAGAAATACATACACATTGAGACTTTACGGACAGTAGTGATTTCTATTTACTAGTCAACGACTTTACGTACATGTACACCAGTATATATAGCAAATTGTCACTGATAATAATTATATTTTATATGAAACGCATTCTGGTAAAAGAAAATACATACACGTTGAGATATTAAGAGGTTACAGGCAATAGTGATCTCTATTGACCAGTCAACGACTTCACGTAGAAAATCAAATTTTGACAGAATTGTACATCAGTGTATATGACAAATGGTCACTGATTATAACTATATTTTACGATAACAATACCGGATCAGTTAATATTCGGTCTAATTGTGTAGAAAATTGTCATCTGTGTTCCCACTTTATTAGTTTTCCTATGTTTTGTTCCGAATGATAGAGAAATAAAATCTTCATCTAAATTGCTAAATAACGTTTTGTAAATCTGTGGACAATTGACTAATTGGGCTGAAAATAAAATCAATAAATTATATCCCACAAGTCTGAGATCGTTCTACGATGCGGAAAATTGTAATGGGTGGAAATCATATCGTACTTGGTAGATTGTTGACCTTTTTCTTTTACGTCATAATGCAAATTTTGTTTTTTATCGTTAAATTGCATAGTATGAGCAAATCGAAAAATTTGTGATACTGGGTAATTTATTTACAAGAATAATTAGTTATACTGTATTTGTTTGTTTACAAAATAGGGATAAATTGAACAATAAAAAATGAGATATAATTGTCTTTATTTCTGTTGTGTATTTACAAAAACAAATATCATTTTATTAATCTGTACAACATATCAATTAACGAAATATTTAGTATAGATTTAGTTACACTGACATCATTTCGTTCATCATAGAATATTTACAAATAATAGCAGGTGTACATGTTTCTCTAACGTTCATTGTGAATATGTAATATTACATAATAAACTGATAGAATGATAAAAAAGATTTAAATAATTGCATTCAATTACGTGCACCTGTTAAATCATATTCTAATATAACGTCCTTCAAACGCTTTGAGTCCAAACCCGTGGTAAAAATTATATTAATCTATGACCGATTATATTTATGACGTCATCGACAATTTATAACGATATTTTACCAATTTTTACATATTAGAATCGAAATAATTCATGGAAGCCATATGTATATATTGTTTTTACCACGGGTAGGCCTTTATGTCAGCTTAGCCTACCCGTGGTAAAAACAATATATACATATGGCTTCCATGAATTATTTCTTAATTAATGTATAGGCTAAATATATAATTAAACATGGCGGATGTCTTATAAGAAGCAACAACTACATACCCTTCGCGAGCATCTGAGTTCACCCCGGTTTTTTGATGGGGTGCGAGTTGCTCATCTTTTTAGTTTTTTGTGTTGTCCCATTATGTGTCTTTACGTTCTGAGTTCCGTGTTGTGATGTCTGTTACGATTCTCCACATACAAACGATGCTCGTTTCGCCTTTACCTCCATTTGTTTGTATGCGGGCTCATGTCTTATCTACGTTATTTGTATTTGTTTGCGCATAGTCGTGTCCAACCCATATTGCGTTGTGTTTTTGTTTTATTTTTCTACGTCATGAATTGTCTATTTTTGATTTCCCCTTCGGTACTCTCTAATGTTTATTTACATTACACCCTGATTACATATAATTTGGTACTACTTGTATTTACATTCTGACATAGACATATAGAAAGCAATTGTTTTTACTAATTGTGTTTACATCCTAACATGTATATAAAGCAATGTTGTGATTTTCTTGCTATAAAAACATAAATTCTGAAAAAATGAATAACTCGATTTCTCAGTAATATATTGGTAAAAACTGTTAACGAATGTCAGAAAACTTGGGGTTTACCATCCACATATAAGCACATCTAAGTATAGGATTAGGGGGTTACGGTGTTTAAAGCCACTTTAAAAAAATTGTCAGCTATATCGTGGCGGTCAGTTTTAGTGGTGAAAGAAGCCGGAGTACCTGGAGAGAACCACCGACTGGCAAGCAACTGGTAAACTCTATCACTTACAAAGTCGGGCGCGAACCCACGACGTATTGGTGAAAGGATTGTACGAGTTGCTAGGTAATCCAACTACCCGGAGAAAACCACCGATCTGCCGCAAGTCACTGACAAACTTTATCACATAATGTTGTATCAAGTACACCTCGCCTTATCTAGGTATACTTTAAGGACTGATATCAATATATGAACTTATAATGTATCTTATTATCTTATTACGTGTACTACTTATCTTGTATTCATGACTTATCACCGGGTGTATAAGAGTAACATGACGGGTGTCACTAGTGGAGCAGGAACTGATTAACCTTTCGGAGTACATGAGTTCACTCCGGGTTTTAGTGGGTTTCGTGTTGCTCCATCTGTAGCTTTCTGTGTGGTGTTTTGTAGATCATTGTACTTTTGTCCTGTTTCTCTTGGCCATTGTTTCCGATCACCCCTTTTGTATCTTCAATATTGTCTTATGAGATAAACACTAAGAATATAATTTAATATTTGCTTCTATACATTTTATCATCTTTAGTAAGATCTACTTTTCACAAAACTACATACCCTGGTTTTGTGGTGGGGTCATCTGTTTAGTATTCTGTTGTATGTTTTTTCTGTTTTGTTTGTCTTCATTGGGTATCTTGTGAGCAATATTGCTGTGTCTCTGGAGTGTCCTTCAATATTCTTTCAAAGTTTACTAACGTGACATTGGAAAAAGAATATTAACAATTATGAAACAATGTTTGACTTTGAGTGTACCTGATGATCGTTATTCCAGATCTCGTCGTGCGCACTAAATTAGATATCTACCTACGTTATTATTACTATCACTGGATCGATATCTACGTTATTATTATTATTACATAATGATTTTATTTAAACAATTTTATTGGCTATCATGCTGTCACCTGACATTCCGTAAAATTTGATATTGTTTGATTAAAACTCGTATTGACTTGGTTTCACTTTCATTTTCCATTGCATTATGTATGACGTCATAATGAAGTGATTAATTTCATATTGACTTGGTTTCACTTTCACTTTTCATTTTAATGTAATAAAACAATTGCAGTCTTTTGTATCGGTCAATACGAGTTTTTATGGACCTTAGAAATCAATATTCACCTCAGCCTAAAGGCTTCGGTGAATATCGTTTTTAAAGTCCATAGAAACTCGCATTGACCTCAACAAAAGACTATAATTGTATACTATCACTGGATCGATATCTACATTATTATTACTATCACTGGATCGATATCTACATTATTATTACTATCACTGGATCGATATCTTATACAATTACTGCACTTGAACGAGATCAGTATGAGGTTTTATGGAGCAGAGTACAACAATATTGAACGAGGCGAATGCCGAGTTCAATATTGTTGTACTCTGCTCCATAAAACCTCATATTGACCAAGTTCAAGTGTAGTAATTGTTTTATTACATACGGCTCTATTTTACTCTTAATTTTGAAATTTTATGAAAACTGAAATTTTGAAACTTTTTGAAAATTTTATCATTTTGATTTTTTTTGAAATAGTATGAAATTTTTGAAAGTTTTGAAATTTTATGAAATTTTCAAATTTGTTAAAAAAAATTGAACTTTAAATTTTTCTTTTTTTTTATATTATGATTTTCAAATTTTCTGAAAATTTTAAAATTGTATGAAATTTTCTAACATATTGATTAGCAAAAAGCAATTTCTGTGCAATAAAAAGCCATATTGCACTCTCGTGCCACGTAATTTCATTCATTGATTTTGCACGAAAGTGCAATATGATTATTTATTGCACAGAAATTTCTTTTTGCTAATCAATATGTTAGAAAATGGAATGTCACGTGAATTGCTTCTGGCCAATAGAAAAACAGTAAAATAGAGCCTTATGTAATAAACGTTATTATTACTATCACTGGATCGATATCTCTGTTAGTGAACTATTAGTCCCTGAGGGTATCATCCGCCCAGTAATCACTGTTTCGGTACTAACATTGTTTATTAGATATATTGTATATTTGTTATCAAACTTTACAGTTCCTAAATAATGTACTTATTATTAAAACTAAGGTTCTTCTCCCTCAGTCATAGTTGACCGATTTTGGCGATGCTGTTTAGGCCTTTTGGTTTACTCGCTCCCAATACGCTTTAGATTATTTGGCTTTCCAGCCTTTTGACTTTCCTAAGCACTAAATTTGATATTAACGTTTTTATTGGTGTTGTCTACATAACAGACGCCATTTAGATAATAATACAGTCTCCTTCATACACATATAGAAAGGCTGAAATTTGATTTATCATGCAAGGGAACACGCTCCGAAACTTCATACACATATAGAAAGGCTGAAATTTTATTTATCATGCAAGGGAACACGCTCCGAAACTTCATACACATATAGAAAGGCTGAAATTGTATTTATCATGCAAGGGAACACGCTCCGAAACTTCATACACATATAGAAAGGCTGAAATTGTATTTATCATGCAAGGGAACACACTCCGAAACTTCATACACATATAGAAAGGCTGAAATTTTATTTATCATGCAAGGGAACACACTCCGAAACTTCATACACATATAGAAAGGCTGAAATTTTATTTATCATGCAAGGGAACACACTCCGAAACTTCATACACATATAGAAAAGCTGAAATTGTATTTATCATGCAAGGGAACACACTCCGAAACTTCATACACATATAGAAAGGCTGAAATTTTATTTATCATGCAAGGGAACACGCTACGAAAATCAACTAAAAATCGAATGCAAACTTCTGTAGTTTTATTGTTGTGTAAAAGTGTTGACTTTAGTACATCTTGCGGGAAGCACGATAGCGCTCCTTATAAAAATGTACTTCGTTCAACGCTATACAAATTGTATTCATTACTTATAATTACAATTTACATTAATAAATACAATTAAAATGTATATTTTTTTGTTTGAATATTTCATATTTTCAACTGTTGTTATTGTGGGTAGTTATTATTTTTCATGACGTTCAAAAACAGTTTTCCGAAGTGGGCGTGGCTTAATGGTGAAGTGCGCTTCGATGAATAATGGAAGTTTCCATTCCGACGTAATTTGCAACCATTTTAACCAATCACATGTCAGAGCTGTTTATATGAATAAAGTGAAAAACAAACAAAAAATACCAGACTGTCGCAACAAAAATCTTAGAAAGTGGCCATATGGAACATAATGTAATTATTGTAGTATTAAGGGGCCGTCGTGGTCGTGATTTACCTGGTTTTACCTGGTGTAGAGGTCATAAATTTGGGCTAGTTAGCCCCTGCGACCCTTCTTGATCGTATGGTAGTTGGATTTACAACTACCTGTGCAATCAGTGCCTATCACCACCAATGTTGTGAATTCGAATCCCGTTCCGGCGAGGTGTACTCGATACAACATTGTGTGATAAACTTTGTCAGTGACTTGCGGCAGGTCGGTGGTTTTCTCCGGGTACTCTGCCGATGATCACGATATTACTGAAATATTGTTGAAATGGCGTTAAATACCATATACCTAAACCAATCTTATATAGTATTTATCTCTTTTAGAACAAACAATAGACGAAATACACAAAAGAGCAAGTCAACTACATGAAGATGTTGATCGCATTCGGGATAGCATAATATCGTCAATAGAAAC
This sequence comes from Bathymodiolus brooksi, assembly GCA_963680875.1. Classification (NCBI taxonomy): domain Eukaryota; kingdom Metazoa; phylum Mollusca; class Bivalvia; order Mytilida; family Modiolidae; genus Bathymodiolus; species Bathymodiolus brooksi. The sequence continues at coordinate 47,239,212 of OY804584.1, forward strand.
AAAACAGAAACAAGATATGGACGAATTTGTATCTTCCAAGGAAATATTGAGTGACCATCTTGAACGCACTGGAGATATTATCAGACGAGTGGAAAATGCTATCGACAATGACAACGATACCTCGTTGTTACGATCGGAACACGAATACACAACGATCATAAGCCAGATAGACAGAACATTGTCTATACGCGAACCGAAACCGCCTCGGTTCACTTCGGGTTTGTCGACAGAAGAACGGGTAAAAGATCTCTTTGGAAATACCCTCCAGATGGATGAACCTGATAGTACTATGGCTTCTTGGCGCATGCGTGGTGACAATAAATTAGAGGTTAGTAAAGATCTAGATCTTTCTCGCGTTTTATCGGTACCAGTAGGTGACGGTCAGCCAATACACACCATGGTAGCTCTTGGTCATTCTGAAGTTTGGTTCTCGTCTTTGTCAAATACGAAACAGATACAACTTTTTGGCATTGATGGTAGAATAGAAAAGCCGCTAAATTTAGATTTTAGTGTTAAAGATATGTCCGTTTCACGTCCTGGTGATTTGTTCTTATCGTGTTTTGACACCCGCTGTGTCAAGCGCATTCGCGTAAACGGTACAATCGAAACTTTCTTCAATTCGTCACCTTTGCACCCTTTAGGTGTGCACGTCTTGCGGAGCGGATCAGTAATAGTCTGTGTTGTTGACAAAATATCAACAGACTCTAAGCAGATGAAACCCTACAGCAAACGTCAACTTGTAAAGGTTTCAAAAACTGGCAAGGTCATCAAACGTATGGCTTACAACCTTGACCTACGGTTGTTCACACTTCCGTTTAAAGTTAGTGAAACCGTTGATGAAGAGGTTATCGTTCTTGACAAAACCAGCAAGGATAAGGGGAGACTAATCATGTTCACGCGAAATGAGCAGGTAAAATTTATCTATAGCGGTCCACAGTCGATCCGAACCGAATATCCGTTCTGCCCAATGGACGTCGTTTGTGACAATTTTGGACACATCATTGCTGTCGATTCCAGCAACAATGCTGTACATATGCTGGATAAATACGGTAAGATATTAAGATATCACCAAATTGGCAGAGATTGGATTGATATTCCATGGTCAGTCGGAATTGACAACAAAGGGCTGTTATTAATCGGTGATTCTGCTGGAACAATGCATATTTTGCGATATTTATTAAATAGTTAATTGGACAAACCATTTGCAAATTGAGTACAGTCAATTCTATTTTTCAGGACGGACACCTGTATATAGCAAACCACTGTCTAAAAAGAACAATTTATTTTTTCCATTTAATGAATAGTATATATAATTTGAACTTGTAAAAAAGGGCAACTGCGCATTAAGGGCACATTTTCAGTTTCCCTTCGGTGGTACCATTTATATGCAGGTTCGACTGTGTATATCTATAATCATCTTAAGAGGTATCATATATTTCATACATTTCTCATTAATTTGTATAACATCTTGCTTCCATTGATACATCTTCAAGGTATAGTAAACAGTGATATGTAGTATATTTCTTTGATATATGGTTTGGTTTCGTTTATGGTGTTTATCGTCACTTTCAACAATATTTCAGTTATATATTGGCGGTCATTTTTTTTAGGGGGAAACCCGAGTACCCGGAGAAAACCATCGACCTGTCACAAGTCGCTGACAAACTTTATCACATAATGTTGTATCGAGTACAACTCGCGTTCATAGTGGTGATAGACACTTTTAGATATATGTTATTTTCAATTTCAATAATGTATTTTGCAACAATATATACAATAATTGTTTTCTCCCATATGATATACGAGTGAATAAAATATAATAAAAACGACCAGGCTAATGGTGGACATAACAGATATTGACTTTGAAGTGACGTCATCTGAACGCTATGGACTTTAATGTGATATATTTTGACATTTTAATGAACTTTAACGTCTGAACAACAAGTGTGCCAAATGTCAGTGTAATGTAATGTTTATTTCTGTATTTGAAATGATGTTGAAAATTTGAAGTAAATTATATTTTTTTACATGTTGCGTTTCTTTTTTTGGAGAGTATATTTATACATCTGTTGCTTGTTCGCTTTGTTGATATTGATTGAATTGTTTACATTGTTTAATCTTTCTTTTTATAATTAAACAGTTTAAATGAACCATGACAATAAAAGATTCGTTCTTTTACTTTCATTTTTGGTTAGGCGAAATGTTGGATAGTCTCTCATGTTCGCTGACATCCATATCATCTTACTAATCAACTACAGGTATTTCTGAAAAGTATGTTCTGTGTAAAAGATTTACCACTCTTGAAACAGTTAAATGTGCATTTCGGTGATATGAAAATAGCAATAAAAAAAAATTCCTTTAGGTGTATTCTGTACACGAATTATCCTTCTTTAAACATATGTTTTTTTTTATTAAATGGAACGCATTTCGATGGTATGGAAATAACAATAAACACTCCTTTAGTTATATTCTAAAAAGTATGTTTTGTGTACACGATTTATCCCTCTTTAAACATGTGTTTTATTAAATGCATTGTATTTTTGAAGACATCATTAAACAGCGCAATTTAACCCACTGCACGTTGAAGCTCGTAGTCAACACTTAATAAAAAAGTTATATCGATGAAGAGAATTGTTCGGGGATTAAATTATCTATATGTTAAATTACTTATTGCGAGTTCGGCTAGATGTTCGGTTCGTCTTTATCTCTAGTTGTTTTTAGGAGGGTTCATGTCATATTTCCATTATTTGTGTGTATAAATTGTGTACAGTAGTGTCCAACACATATTGTGTTGTGTTTTTGTTTTGTTTGTCTTCGTCTTGTGTACCCTATCTTGCTAGTTTCTCAATACCACAGTCAGAACAATTCAAAAATTGAAAATAAAATTCATATAGACGATACCTAAACACACATAAATGACCTCTCACTTTGATTTGGAACAGACACTGGAATAAAAAGTAGATGCGGTCATTCAAATGTGTTTCACTTTCAAGTTCAATACCAACCCTAACACAGAATGACTGAAAACCAAGTTCGACTAGTTTTATTCATCGACCATTTTTCACCTGAAATCTGAATAATATTATTTACATTTGTAATTTGTTATCGGTATTTTTTCCGGATTGTAGTGACTGAAGATCGCCTGTGTGGGTTGTCGATACTTCACGTTCTCCGTAATGATACTGTCAGGCAGGTAAATCCAGAAGTTGTTCTCACAAGATGGGAGTGGCAACAGGTAAATCCAGAAGTTGTTCTCACAAGATGGGAGTGGCAACAGGTAAATCCAGAAGTTGTTCTCACAAGATGGGAGTGGCAACAGGTAAACCCAGAAGTTGTTCTCACAAGATGGGAGTGGCAACAGGTAAATCCAGAAGTTGTTCTCACAAGATGGGAGTGGCAACAGGTAAATCCAGAAGTTGTTCTCACAAGATGGGAGTGGCAACAGGTAAATCCAGAAGTTGTTCTCACAAGATGGGAGTGGCAACAGGTAAATCCAGAAGTTGTTCTCACAAGATGGGAGTGGCAACAGGTAAATCCAGAAGTTGTTCTCACAAGATGGGAGTGGCAACAGGTAAATCCAGAAGTTGTTCTCACAAGATGGGAGTGGCAACAGGTAAATCCAGAAGTTGTTCTCACAAGTTGGGAGTGGCAACAGGTAAATCCAGAAGTTGTTCTCACAAGATGGGAGTGGCAACAGGTAAATCCAGAAGTTGTTCTCACAAGATGGGAGTGGCAACAGGTAAATCCAGAAGTTGTTCTCACAAGATGGGAGTGGCAACAGGTAAATCCAGAAGTTGTTCTCACAAGATGGGAGTGGCAACAGGTAAATCCAGAAGTTGTTCTCACAAGATGGGAGTGGCAACAGGTAAATCCAGAAGTTGTTCTCACAAGATGGGAGTGGCAACAGGTAAATCCAGAAGTTGTTCTCACAAGATGGGAGTGGCAACAGGTAAATCCAGAAGTTGTTCTCACAAGATGGGAGTGGCAACAGGTAAATCCAGAAGTTGTTCTCACAAGATGGGAGTGGTAACAGGTAAATCCAGAAGTTGTTCTCACAAGATGGGAGTGGTAACAGGAAAATCCAACTTGCATTCACCGACTAAGTACTGTCATTTGAAATTATTCATTAAAATATTATTTTATATATCAATCAGTTGTGTTATGTTTAATTTACCATAGAAGTTTGACAGTGTGGTTTAATGATAGTAACTGGTATATAAAGTGTCTCAATAATATATAAATCGATAAAAAATAATGCGTTATTTTGGGCCGTTAAGTCACTATTATCAGCTGGGTGGCTTCGCTCCGGACCACTTTACATGGGGGCCTCAATCGGCGACAGTTTAAGGGGATATCATGGTCGCGGCCGGGATCGTATGGTATTCGGATTACATCTACCTATGAAAACCGCATCGGTGGCGTAATGATTAGCGCGCTCGCCTCGAGTGTGGTAGATCGTGGGTTCGAGCCCCGATCGGGTCAAAGACCATACAATTGGTTGGCTCGGAATCAGAATAATGTGTCCGAGTGGAACGACATGTTTACCCGCGGACTGTTGTTTCAGTGAGTTAGCACTATAAAAATCCAACTCGGCGTGTTGGTCTAGAACAAAGCGGACCTCATCATCATCTCATTGAAAATTAACTTGTTCTCGCCATGATATAGCTGAAAAATTGCTGAATTGACGTTAAACAACAATCACTCACTCACATCTACCCATGCAATCACTGCCTATCACCCCTAACATTGTGAGTTCGTATCCCGCTCAGGTGAGCTGTACTTGATACAACATAAGGTGATAAAGTTTGTCAGTGACTTGCGGCAGTTCGGTGGTTTTCTCAAGGTACTCCGGTTTCTTCCACCAATAAAACTGACCGCCACGATATAACTGAAATATTGTTGAATGTGGTGTTTAACACCATAGCCTTCCATCTACTTATGCAATCAGTGTCTTCCTTAAAGTTGTTAGTTCCTCTTCCGCTCACGGCGAGGTGAACTCGATATACTTTAGTGTGATAAAGTTTGTCGCTGACTAGAAGCAGGTCGGTGGTTATGTCCTCCACCAATAAAACTGACCCCATACTATTTATTTGTAATAGGTATTGTGTAATATTAAAAACAAATTATAGATTGTATTTCAACTTTATATCTAAACACAACATTAAATTTTCATTAACAACTTACAAATAGCGAAACAATCAACATTATAATATTTGTGTCTCCATAAACAACCTACATAAGATAAACATGGTATCAAGCGCGTCTCCAGAAACAAGCAATAAACATGGTATCATAAGTGTTTCAATAAACATGGTATTATATATGTCTCCATAAGTACCCTACGCATAATAAACATGGCATCATAAGTGTTTCAATAAACATGGTATATTATATATGTCTCCATAAGTACCCTACGCATAATAAACATGGCATCATAAGTGTTTCAATAAACATGGTATTACATATGTCTCCATAAATACCCTACGCATAATAAACATGGCATTATGTGTTTTAATCAACATTGTATTATGGGATAAACATGGTATTATAGCAACATAAGCATAATAAACATGTCTATTAACAAACTATTAACAATCAACATGGTTATTATTTGTGTCCCCAATAAACAACCTATACTGGTCAGAGAGTAGTTATCAGTAAGCAATAATTCTTGTCATCTAGTCGATCGGAGGTCAATACAGAAATTGTCAAAAGAATGTTTGTGCAAAAATTTGTAAATATAGCAACTTCATATCGTAGTTTTGAAAACGTAGATATCTAATTTAGTGCATACGACGTGTTTCTGGAGTAGGCATCATCAGGAACGTTCATTATCAAAAGATTGCAACAACAAAAATGGTAGCGAGAATGTGAAATTTGGCGGGAACTACTCAGTGACAACACGCAGGATAAATATGCAACATAAAGTGTATAACAATAACATAACATTTGTATAATATGCAAATTAATGACAAGTTCATGGTCATATATCTTCTTGTACCGGAAATTGTGTAAATCAAAACAATCTTGTTGACAATATAATAAGTTGAACTCGCACTATACCTCAGTGTTAATTAATAAAGCGGTAGAGAATACCGAAGGGGCAATCAAAAAATATAACGGTAGAGAATACCGAAGGGACAATCAAAATATATCAATCCAAAGAAACTGGCAACATAAGATACACAAGACGAAGAAAAACACAACACAATATGTGTAGGACACCACTATATGTAAACAAACACAACTAATGTAATTAAGACATGCGCCCTCTTACAAACAACTGGAGGCAAAGACGAACCAATCATCGTTTCCATGCGCTAAGTTATCCCTTTCTCTTTATTGATACCCGTATGGAAAATAACACGAGGCAGAGTTCTATGCAAGACACGTTTTATATTCAATAATCACACCTTATATAAGAATCTTGGATTTTGATTGGTTAATAGCCGGTGTATTTTTCGTGTATTTTCATATTTAGGATTAATTTCGTTCATTTTTGCCGCTACCGGGGTATTTGCATGAGGATTTAAATTGCTTACCCTGAAGTGTTCCGAAGTAAAGGATTTAACTTTTTTCCCCTCTGCAGTGGTATTTGCGAAAACGTATTTTACTTTTTTACCCTCACGTGCCGCAAACCGCCAAATTCATTCAGAATACTTCAACCACTGTCTAACAAAACAAATCGAATATTCCTGAAAACGACAAGCGAAAGGTATTATTTATTTAGCCAGTGTTCTAAATATAAATAATATTCGGTGTAATTAAACAGATATATCATGCTTGGGAAGGGTATTTGCGAAAAATACCAGTCTGGAGACTAAATTCCCCTCGCCATTCGGCTCGGGAAATTTTTCGTCTCTCAACCGTAATTTTTCGCAGATACCCCTACCAAACATGATATATCTGTTCAAAATAGTTCGCTTTAACTTACATGTATTGCCTTTTCGTTTCAGCTTTCTCAGTTGAATTGAGGCAAAACAGGGTATATAGTCTGACCCTATGGTACCGCGGGCTCTATGATATCGTGTATTCACGTGCTATTTCAACCAATTTTCGCCGCCATTTTTTAAATGTAAAAACTACCACGGTACCATAGGAGTCCCATATACAATATCTAAATATAAGTGAAGAAAAAGTAAGCTGTTAAAATGGTAAAATATTTTTCTCATTTGTAGCTAGCACTCAGATGAATTATATACTATTCTCCAAATACTGTGAAATCGTGGATACCAATTGTCGTGGTTTGAGGAAAAATTGTATTTTCGAGGGTACGTAAGAAGAGTTTGAAGATACCAAAGAGGTAGTCGGAATCCGTAAATCGAAAAAGAACACATAAGAAAAAGGACAAAGGGACAAACAACGATCTATAAAACATGCACATAAAAATAAAGACCGAGTAACACAAACCCCACTAAAAACCGGGGTGCTCCGGAAGGGTAGGCGGTTCCTGCTCCACTTAGTGGTCACAAATGTTCATTGAATTCTTAATTTCGTGATTTGAATCTATTCACGAAATCCACGAAAATTGGTATACCAGGACTAATAATAAATTCACGGTAAATCCCCAAGGGCAAGAACACCAACGTGTTGTTATACACACGTATTCCTTATCCACGAAACTGTTTAATCCTGCATGATAAATTAATATATTTAGCTAAATCTATCAGTTTCTCTGGTCCAGCCGATGCTTTGATCAACATTTCTAATTCTGAATCCTCAAAGTTTCTCCCGGAACACGTCTTCACAGTTTTCAATTTGTCCCATAACTTTTCAAAGTCTGCTTGACCAGTGCCATCTTTCTCCAGCGTCTTGAATGTGGCAATGATTTCTCCTATACTAATACAAAAAATATGACAATACATTATAAAACCTTATTAAGTGAAACATTCTATATATACATCAAATCGGGGCCTCCGTCGTGGTCGTCATCGCATGGTAGTTGGATTTACAACTACCTGTGCAATCAGTGCCTACCACCACTAATGTTGTGAGTTTGATTCCTGATAATGGCGGATTGTACTCGATACAACATTATGTGATAAACTTTGTCAGTGACTTGTGTTAGGTCGGTGGTTTTCTCTGGGTACTCCTGTTTCCTCCACCAATAAAACTGACAGCCACGATATAGCTGAAATATTGCTGAAAGTGGCACTAAACACTATAACCCCAACCCTATACATCACATTGCGCTGTTTAATTATGTTATTTTTGTAAATAATGATCTTATATTTAAATGATGGTTGGGACCATTGGCTCTCCTTAATAGAGCTAATATGTTACAACAACTGAGTCACGAAGATTAATTATATTTTGTATATAGTTCTTTATAATAACGCTGTTCGCATGGCTATATGTGAAGGTTGGCAATTTATAACGCTGTTCGCATGGTTATGTGAGGGTTGGCAATTTATAACGCTGTTCGCATGGTTATATGTGAGGGTTGGCATTTTAATAACGCTGTTCGCATGGTTATATGTGAGGGTTGGCATTTTAATAACGCTGTTCGCATAGTTATATGTGAGGGTTGGCATTTTACTCACAGGTGGACAGCACTTGCATGAATGCATCATTTCACTAAGAGAGAGAGATTTGGGCCAACAAAACTAACTTAACCCCGCCAATTTTAGTTAGAGTGCCTGTATCAAACCCGGAAAGTGAGCGGTCATGTATTTGTGTTAAGGATATCGATTTGGTCTTTGTCTACACCTTTGCTATTGGATTTTACAAATGTTCCGACAGTGTGGTATTTTTTTGTTTTTCACTTTATTACTCCCCTTTGTTTTGTAGTGGGTTCATGTTATATTTATGCTATTTATATATTTATACTGGTATTCAACAAGATCATTAGATGTTGTCCGTGTTGTTTAACATTGAAAACTAGGGTGACACTAGTGGAGCAGGAACTGCGGAAAGACCATGTTTTCATACTCGGATTGATACAATGTCAAGTGAGCAATGTTTGACAATGTTCTACAATATAAAACTTCAAATACATAACCGTTCACTTTCCTGACTCGGTACAGGCACTTCAATAACAAAAGGGGAGCTAAACTAGTTGTATGGGCCCAAACCTCCCCACTAAGTTAAATAATGCTGTCATGGAAATGGTTTGGGTATTTTTGTCATAAAAAAGAAGCAGAATGTCATCTTTAAAAAAAAACAACAAGACTGAATAGAATAGAACAGATAGTTTTTTCTTCATTTAAATATCACTGTGGTCTCTTATTATGCAAGTCAAATACTTACACAAGATAAATCATTTTTACTACCAAACATAAAACGTTTATAGTAAACACATTTTTTCTCTTTAATCTGATCACGAATCGTAACTTTAATAGAATTGAATTTCACACGGGTGAAGTGCTACACTTATACTATTAAAATACCTTCGCTACTATATGTATTTTTTTCCGGTTGAACCCAACTCGAGTACAAAAATGAAGTCATGAAAAAACGTCCCTTTAACCTGCATAGTCCTTTTGAGGTCTTATTGTACGTTGATAACTACTTTTTACTAATTAAAAGGCACGTCGTAATTAGAAATAACCCAATAAAGTCCTAAAGATGTTAAATAATTTGGCTTTCAAATATTTTGGCTTTGAGCGTACCTGATGAAGGTTATTCCAGAAATGCGTCGTGCGTACTAAATTTGATATCTACTTTTTTATCCATATTTTCCCGTGGAATTAGCGATGGGTCGGGTAGAGATAAATTGTGTATCTTAAGTGTTTTCAGCAAAATTACAGTTTTTGTTTATTTATTGTTCCAATTCAAATTATCTTGCACATGAGCGATTTCGTCTCGGTTATAATTCTTGCAACATAAAAGGACAGTCTGTAGATACATTTTATTTCACACATTTTAAAAATTGCAGGGACTTTTAATTAAACTTTGTAGGACGGTACTCATAACCAACCACAACACAGTAGATCACAGCTTCACCAATCAGAGTTATCGTTCCTTACGCTCACATCAACCTCTAGACTTGTCAATGCCTCAACTTTTAGAAGATTTTCGTAAGACTAAAACTAAACTCATCCAAACGAAAAACTCAATAACATGGTATCTTAAGTAGTAGTAGTGTGAGGGTTTAACGTCCGGCTCACCTATTAAGGTATTGCAGACATAATTTTCTTTTTCTTGCTTGCCTTTCGCATGCTGTTTTTTCCCCGTTGTTGTGTGGGTGTTGGTGGTCTTTCACCAGGGTCTGTTTCAGATGTATAATCAGGGTAGCGATCTAGTAACGTTGGGTCGTCCGGGTCGAATGACGCTGAAAAGGACACCGATCCGTCTCTAAATAGTGTTTTGTATGCGAGTTTGTCTCTGTTGTACGGGCTTCGTACGGTTGTACATGTTTTCCATGGCGTCTGGTTTTCTTCCTCATCGGTAATGTATTTTGTAGGCGTTAGTTGCCTGCCAGTGAAATTACTAATTGTCTGGGTCGATCGCTCCCTTACTTGAGTTGTTGGGTTGTGGAGGGCTTGTTCGTCGCTGTGTGTCTCAGTTTGTGTGCTTTCGTCGGTTATTGGAGTTTTGTCATCTGTTTGTGTTTCAACACAAGTTTTAGTGTCTACAACGGCTTCGTACCTTTTCGCCTTCCACTGGCTGATGCGTAGAGCGTTTCTTTTCCTGGTGGAAGGAGAGAGATGTTTCTTATTCTGGGCCTGGCTGGTAGCTATCCCTGTTTTGTCAACGGGTTTTCCAGCCTTGATCCATACCAGCTTGGTATCTTAAGCTCAAATTTCAAACATTTATCTCTTCATCCTCCACTTGTCATCACGGATTTAAAAGGGGCCGCCGTGGCCATGCTCGTATGGTAGTTGGATTTATAACTACCTATGTAATCAGTGGCTATCACCACTAACGTAGTGAGTTCGAATCCCGCTCAGGCGAAGTGTACTCGATACAACTTTATGTGATAAAGTTTGTCAGTAACTTGCGACATGTCGGTGGTTTCCCCCGGGTACTCCGGTTTCCTCCACCAATAAAACTGACCGCCACGATATAATTGAAATATCCTAACCTCTCACGGATTTCAATAATTTACAGATTGATTACACCGATTGCATTATTGCAATTTGTGGAATTCTAAAACCATGACGTGGAAATAGTCAGAACGGAATATCATCCGGACAATGTTAAGAAAAGTTTGAAGATACGAAAGGAGTAATCAGAATCCGTAAATCGTAAAATTCATGTCGGTTCCAATTAACTCCGTTTTTATTGTAATATTCTTGCGCGCAATATTGAGTTATTTGAGACATTGACAAATGTGGATGTGAGAGGAATTAACGATACATTTGGTAAAGATTGCAGCTTCTCTGGAAACGAAACTCCAAAACCCTAAACACAGAAGTAACAACGACAGAACGCGGGAAAATGTTCCTTCATTGTAATTTGCAACACGATGGCAACTTTGCCTGATATAGTATAAAGTAGAACATACCAAAAAAACAAACAAAAACAAACAATCAAACTGTAAATTGTATACAAGACAAAAACGTATTTGTGATTGTAATTATTTTGTATGTATTACAGCAGCTAATATTTCTGTTAATTCAACAGGATAAATTTCTAAATGCTGATACCTATTGAGACAACTACCGGTATTTAATATTCTGCAAATATAATTCCTAATTATAACCGAATGTGATGTACGTGAATCTACCTTTTCAAACCTTTGATGTAATACAACTCTTCATAGGAACAACTTAGCTTTCGCGAGTACATGTGTTCACATGTCTTTGTCTGTTTCGTTTGTTTTGTAAGGTCCGTGTTGCTCATATTTTTACTTCCTGTGCTACGTTTTTCTTTGGTCTTCATTCTGTGTCTTGTGCTTTATGTTAGGCATGTCCCTTCGTTATTCTCTAGCGTTTTGTTAAGTACTTCATATTCTACTGACATTTTATTAAATTTACTTGTTCATTGCAACACTACATCGTGATACAGGGGCCGTCGTGGTCGTATGGTAGTTGGATTTACAACTACCTATGCAATAAGTGTCTATCACCACTGATGTTGGGAGTTCGAATCTCGGGTCCTCCGGCCACGATATAACTGAAATATCGTTGAAGGTGGCGCTACACACCACCAAACAAACAAACAAACTTCGTGATACCAATAAATTGTACTTACTTTTCACCAACGGTCAGATAAAACTGTTTGTATTCCCAATAACTTAATTCTCCATTGTAATCTTTGTCAAATATGTCAAACACCAGATTGGCCTCTTTTTCTGTAAGTTTATACTCGTTTTCAAACATCTTTATTGCTTCCGGTTTGTGGAGTCTGCGCACAAAGTTTTGAGTGTACTTATCAAATGCAGTATCGGCCTCTTTCCTACAAATAATATGCTTCAATAAATAATCTAGAACCCCTGTCAATTGTAGCATTAATTATACTTCCACCTCAACGTTACCTGACTACGTGGCTCTGCAACTTATTGTATTTTGTAGGAATTGTTGGTTCCATTTTGTGCTTTGATGTAATATCTTAACATTTCACGTGCAAATATGAAAGTGCAATCAACAGGCATACAGCCAGATGATAAAATTGGTGCAGTTACTACGATATAAAATGAGTGCACGCAGGCAACAAGAATAAAAATTAGTGAACTGACCAGGAAAGATCTACAACTAGTCAATCAAGAAAACAAACTGCATTATAGTTGAATGATGCAAATTCCAGAGTTCAAGCGGTCAACATGCTGTCATCCCCCCCCCCCCCCCCCCCCCCTCTAGTTTGTCATATCTTAAAGGGATCATCTCATGGAACAAATCTGATCTTTTCATCATAACGTTTTATTTGTGGAAACCCCAAAGTTAGGCTTTAGCTTTCCAGCAGGTTTTACAGTTTCCATTGCTTTGTGTTTTCAAATTGAAAATGAGTCAGCTGAGTGATTCCCATTGTTGCGGTTAACAAGATTGTTGAAATCCCTGTTTAGCCTTAGTTAGTTAATATTATTTTTATTTTAAGATAAACACCATGTTCAGTTTTTCAACGCTCTATATATCATGCTTGGAAATTAATATATCTTTTTATTACACGTTATCTCGGTTATAATAATATATTTATGCTAATATAAGAGAGGTCATGGAGGTAAGCCCCATTGATGATGTAATGACTAGAGTGTTTGTCTCTAGTCTGGTAAATCATGGGTTCGATGCCCGGTAGTGTCAAATCAAAGATTATAAAATTGGTATTTGTTGTTTCTCCGCTAAAGCACGCATCAAGACCAGGGGCGGATCCAGGATTTCAAGTTAGGAGAGGCGCACTTAAAAAAACTGCGCCGAGCGGAGGGAGGCGAGAAAATGTTTGGGGTATTTCGTGTGAAAAATCATGATTTTACGCCAAAAAATCATATTTTTATCAATTGCGGAGGGAGGCGCGAAAATTTTTGGGGTATTTCGTGTGAAAAATCATGATTTTACGCCAAAAAAAAATCATATTTTTTCCAATTTTAAGGGGCGCGCGCCGGGTGCGCCCCCTCCCCCTGGATCCGCCCCTGAAGACTGATTGGCTCAGAATCAGGATAATGTGTCTGTGTGGAGCGACATGTCTATCCGCAGACTGTTGTTTCAGCGATCTAGTACTATAAAGGTACAACTTAGGTTGTTGCTCAAGTACAAAGCAGACACCATCATCATCATAAAAATGTAACTTGTTCTCGCAACGTTATGGCTGAAAATGGTCAATATGGCGTTAAATAACAATCATTCACACACTGCATGGACGCATAACATCTATAGTAACCCCCTGGTGAATGTAGACCAATTTATCAATCCATGACTGGTAAATAAATGTAATAGGACACATGTCTACTAGTAAGTTAGTATATGTACAACAAAGTTTATAGAAAATGAAATAATTCTGCAGTTTTCTACGAGAAATTTTTGTGTAATTTGGAAATAAAATACTGTTGCAAGTCCAAAAAAAATAAACTGATTTATGTTTCGTTTGCAAAGTTCATTGTGTTGCTTTTCTCTCTATACTTACAAACAAATTATCCTTAACTAAAAGGAAGGAACATCGCCACAAAACACTCGCTAATTAATATCCTATAAATCTTGATGTACAAACAACCAGTTATTATCTACTACGTTAATATGATGTTCAGACAGTTTTTTTGTATAAAAATGTAATTTGTCATGATACGGGGACAAATTACACCTTCATCGTTTTATGTGAGAAATGTTACATGTTTTTAGCCTAAGGTTATCGACCTTTATTAACACCGACATTCCACATGATGTCGCACATAAAATATATTTATGTCAAACTATATAATAATTGCAATCTACATGTCGACTGACCACGTGGGATAATATACAATCTAAACCTCCACTTTAATGTTATCACTTGAGCATTGAAATGGACGTTAATTGTCATCGTTCTACTTATAACATAAACTACCATTCAGGTTAATGTTCATGGGTGATCGAGTTGCTCGGGTCGTTGACTTGATCGCTATAGTTGGTTCGCCCTCCTGTATTCGTCTCAAGTGTTCATATTTCTAGACACCGAAAGATTCGTTAAAATTGCCAGTTTACTACCCCCCATTAAGTCACGCTAGAGCTAAAACACTATTGAAAGTGACGATCAACTCCGAAGACACATTAAAACCATTAAATTAATGTAAACATGGTCAAACAAGTACAAGATTATCTCCCCTTGTAGTTTTCAACTCGGCTATGCTTTGTTACCATCTTGCATCAAAGACGGCATAGTCAGCTGTAAAAAATGACAACGGTGTAAATACTTTCAGCAATACTATTGGATAAAAATACAAACAATTATGAAGCATCACAAATGAAAACATGTGATTGGTGTAAATAATGGTTTTGCAATAATCAGGAGTAAATCTCGGTAAAGGAGATCGGGTTCAATTCATGAAACTAGCCTCACAATTTAGACTATTCCTAAGACACGTGACCGTGGGTAAAAAAGGACAAAAAGAGAAACAATGATCTACAAAACACTGCACAGATAACTAACGATTGAGCAACACAAACCCCACTAGAAATCGGGGGTGAAGTCAGGTGCTCCGGAAAGGTAGACAGTTCCTGCTCTACAATTTGCACCCGTTTAAAACTACAGTCACACAATACCATCTTTACCCCTTGGTACTCTCTAGCGTTTATTTGCCGAAAGCGTGTCGCAAGAAAAAGTCGAATGGAAAATCGAACGGTAATTGCTCCTTAAAGGAATATTAAAGCTCATTTTGGTAATTTTTTGTATCTCATGAAAACTTGCAATTGGTTCAATAAATGATATTTATGAAACATTAACCCGGTTTTTATCAATGAAACTTTGTAAAAGTGACATAATTCGTTGATAATTCTGTCATATCTTGCGGTTTTTCCATTAATTGAATTTTTGCTTCCTGGACAAAAATTCATTTCGATCCTTTTAAGTGATATTTTAATGATATTAGGGATTATATGGGCGTGCAAAGTATTTTTGGATTGTTTTTACAATTAAATTGAAAAGAAACAACCTTCGTCACGAGAGATTCCTTTGTTTTGTTTTGTTTATCTTGACAATTTGTTTACATATCTTTAGATTAGTTATCGTTCTAAACATGATACACTTGTAATACATTGGAAAATTATCTTAGTAGATTAAAACTCTATAAACATGATAGTCACTAGTTAAATGAAAGAAAGGTCTTTAACAAATAAAATGACATCTTATTTTTATAATGGTCATAAAACAGACATTTTATGGGGGAAATGTGAAGTCATGCATGTCGGTTTGAAAAGCTCTTGAGAGCTTATGTTGTACTGTTATAAAATGCACCGACTTTAAATAACACTTTTTGATTTGATTTGCATATCAAACACTTTCGTCTTCACGCACCGTTTGTTTACTTGTACTTTTAATTTATTTCACGGTTGATGAACCTGGAATATAGACAACAACATTGTATCTACATTATATGCATCATAATTATTATTTTTAATGTTTAAGCAATAACTCTAGGGGTTAATAAATTAAGGGGGAAAATATTGAATATTATGAAAATTTAGATATTTCGAGCATCCATGTAAAATTCATAATTATTGTTTTTACGTTTATAACCCATAACACTAGGGGTGAATAAATTAAGAGGGGAATATTAAATATTATGAAAATTTAGATATTTCGAGCATCCAATGTAACACCGGTGTGTGAGTATGCATATTAAATATTGCATATTAATGTGAAATGTGACAAGGGTTTACAATTTATAATGAAGGTGTTACCCTTATTCGTGGAAATGAAAATTCATATACTAAATGCGTAAATGCATAAGAATTTTATAATAAATAATTATGGAAAATTATAATGTCTGCTGGAAATGCATGCAATGAAATTGAATTTTATCTCGACAGATATTGTATTTGCCAAATTTCAGACAAAATAGATTGTTAAGCTAATTGTAAAATCTTTTCCATATTACAAAGTTTTACAATAGATGTAAACTATTCTCGACACAATTTATACGACTGGCCAAGACAGGACGTCAACTTTCGCCAGTTTTTATTTTCATCTTTGTTTTCGGTAGTTTTTCTTGAAATTTCATCAAATTTCTTGTTGAAAACTGCAGGGTCAGTTTATATAGATAAATTGTTTGCATGTTTCAAGTCAAGATATTTCTTTTATGAAATATGTCAGCATATTTTCTTTAAAAAATTGTAGCCTCCCTCGTTTTAAAACGTAAATGGTCTATTCCTTACAGCAAGAAGGTAATCTATAATACCTCCATGCATACAGGTGAAGAAGGATTTTTCAAATTTATTCTTAATGTGTAAATCATATTACCATACTGAGACAGGTTGTGTCAAACGCTCAAGCTGTGTCAACTTACATTAATAAACAAACTAAATGATACATGGTATGAAATGACAGACAAGACATTAAATATAGTCTATATAAACAGAAAGTACTTATATAAACCATAATTAGTGTAATATTAGAAATAAGGTGGCATCTGAAGAATGTACGTCTTCTTCGCTTAATAATATACAAATACATTAACACAGCAAATATTTCGTGGTTACATATGGGGCGGTTACTGCTACCAAGAGGTACAGCTACACCTGCCAGGGCAGGGGCGGATCCAGGGGGGGGGGGGGGGGGGTGCGCCCACCTAAAATTGGAAGAAATGATTTTTTGGCGTAAAATCGTGATTTATCACACGAAATACCCCAACAAATTTCGCGCCTCCGTCCGCTCGGCGCAATTTTTTTAAGTGCGCCCCCCACTAACTAGTATGTACTAGATGACTGTACATTTGTGTACAGTGTACTAATTTCTTATTGTACTTGTTGTATGTACTAGATGACTGTACATTTGTGCACAGTGTACTAATTTCTTATTGTACATGTATGTACTAGATGACTGTACATTTGTGTACAGTGCACTAATTTCTTATTTTACATGTTGTATGCACTAGATGACTGTACATTTGTGTACAGCGCACTAATTTCTTATTGTACATGTTGTATGTACTATATGACTGTACATTTGTGGACAGTGTACTAATTTCTTATTGTACATGTTGTATGTACTAGATGACTGTACATTTGTGTACAATGTACTAATTTCTTATTGTACATGTTGTATGTACTAGATGACTGTACATTTGTGCACAATGTACTAATTTCTTATTGTACATGTTGTATGTACTAGATGACTGTACATTTGTGTACAGTGTACTAATTTCTTATTGTACATGTATGTACTAGATGACTGTACATTTGTGTACAGTGTACACATTTCTTATTGTACATGTTGTATGTACTAGATGACTGTACATTTGTGCACAATGTACTAATTTCTTATTGTACATGTTGTATGTACTAGATGACTGTACATTTGTGTACAATGTACTAATTTCTTATTGTACATGTTGTATGTACTAGATGACTGTACATTTGTGTACAATGTACTAATTTCTTATTGTACTTGTTGTATGTACTAGATGACTGTACATTTGTGTACAGTGTACTAATTTCTTATTGTACATGTTGTATGTACTAGATGACTGTATATTAGTGCACAATGTACTAATTTCTTATTGTACTTGTTGTATGTACTAGAAGACTGTACATTTGTGTACAATGTACTAATTTCTTATTGTACATGTTGTATGTACTAGAAGACTGTACATTTGTGTACAGTGCACTAATTTCTTATTGTACATGTATGTACTAGATGACTGTACATTTGTGTACAGTGTACTAATTTCTTATTGTACTTGTTGTATGTACTAGATGACTGTGTACTTTACTAACTGCTGTCTCACCCCTGAATCTCATCAGTTTAGTAAGTGCCGAAAGGTTGGGAGACACATATCATTATTAATCATTTATAATAACCTTAAGCAATGTACTCAACGTACTAATACATATATATCTATACTATTTTATCCTGACGGGACCTTCACTAATTCATTGGATACTCCATGCAGCTGATTGCAAAGACGAACCTTTAGAACGACCAATAAGTCTAATAAAAAGTACCAATCCCCGTTTTAGATATCAGAAACCGACACAAAATACTCGTATGCCTATACTAAAATGACATTTGGAAAATTGAAAATTTAAACTTTTTTTTTATTCTGAAAGCATCAGAGATTAAATAATTCCGTACGTCTGTCAACTAAATTGTAGTTTTAATACTGGTTTTTAATATGTGTAAATATTTTATACTATGGAAGCCGGAAGCGATCATTTCGGTTTTGATTTTCACCAAGCGAAAGCGCGAAAACACTATCAAAACAAGTGTTGTAAACTCTCTTCAACATTTATACTATGGAAACCGGGAGCGATCGTTTCGGGTTTTCGCCTTTTGATTTTCACAAAGCGGAATCGCGAACCCAACGTCAAAGCAAGGCTTGTAAATTATTCAACCTTTTAATTTCATTTCAGAAAAGGCGTTACATTTTATTACATGGCTGTTTCATAGAATATCAAGTTTAGGCCCTTTGATTTTATTGATCCCAAAGCGTTAAATTATTTGGCTTTCAAATCTTTCGATTTTGAGCGTGCCTGATGAAGGTTATTCCAGAAACGCGTCTTGCGCGGTAAATTTGATATCTACGTTTTTATTAAGACTTCACTACTTGTTAAAGGTAGTGTAGAAACTTACATTAATTTCGCAAACACAATCCATACATAAATATATACATACAGAAGATATGTTGAACAAAACATACAAATATTTACATTAGTTTTGTTGGAATATTTTCGTAGTTAAAGTTTTTATACAGTATTAAAACGTGAGTCATATATTAAGGTTTCATTGTTTTCGTAAATAGATATGTGACTCATGAAAGTACCAATTTGAGATTTAGGGAGCGATCATTTAACTTTTCTATGGGTTTGCTGAACAAAAATATGTCGACAGCTTTTACAGAAACAGCTGAATTGACCAAAAACGATAAAAAAAAAAAAGCAATAATAAAATAATAATGATATTCTTTCCCTGCTGTTTATGGATGAAAAATAGGAATGTCCATATCTTAAACTGTGGCTGGAGGGGAACGATGGCCCCCTCTCTAATAGTTAAATGGTCTTTCGCTCATTACACCGTTCATATACAGTCAGATCCTAAAAGGAGACCTCTATATAACAAATCACTGTCTGTAAAGGACAGTCTCATTTTTTCCATCAATGAATAGTGTACAAAAATGTATATAATCTTAACCTGTATATAAAGGGAAACTGCTCATAAAGGACACTGGCGCAATATCCCTTTGGATAGCCGCCATCAAACCCCAAATAAATAAATAAATAAATAAATAAATAAATAAATAAATAAATAAATAAGGACACATTATCAGCTTCTCTTCAGTGCTCTTTATATACAATTTTTCGATTGAAATGAAATGAAATATTACTGCATCTAAAGTACACTACATAATTTATACATAGGTACTTCATTATCAAGGTGGAGTGTTAATATAAATGTTTACCTTCCTGATAAATTGAAAGTGAAATTCAATTAAGCGGAAATACCGAACGATTAGAAATTAGTTGAAGAATGTCGGTATTGATTTGTTTGTGTGACGCATTCGGTTAATTTTCATGATCAATTTCCTTTGAATTCACATGTTTTCACTTGCATTTTGTGTGTAGACATACTTTGTATTTTCCTAATGTCATTTGGTTTAAGTCTTGTCATTGGTTCGTCTACAGATTGTTTAATTATAGTACATCCGGATTGCGGTGGTGAAAAAAGACAGTCGTGCATTAATCAACATAAATATCTGCGGTTTAAAAAAAATGTTCAAATTTCAACAAGACCGTAAAATATTTTAAATTTACAACACAAATAGTACAGAAAGGTCAAATAGGGTTTGTAATATAGAGCTTAAATGATTATACAATGATGTGTCATTTAACATAAACATAA
Source organism: Bathymodiolus brooksi (assembly GCA_963680875.1). NCBI lineage: Eukaryota > Metazoa > Mollusca > Bivalvia > Mytilida > Modiolidae > Bathymodiolus > Bathymodiolus brooksi. The sequence continues at coordinate 47,259,615 of OY804584.1, forward strand.
ATATCACAAAATTAAATTTGAGCTAATGTAGTATGCTGGGTACTAGTGAAGGTTCCCAGGGTTCAAACCCAGAGCTGCTAAGTGCCTCCTCATGTGGCGAGTGGGTGATTAGGGTTGTCAGATTATAGCACACAGAACTGCTCAGCGCGTCCCCAGGTGGCCTGTGGGGGAAGCCCTCTAGATGGGGATTGTCGGGGTATACTACGAAAAGCCTGACCGTGGACCATATGTTGGGTATAATGGTAAGAGAGTGCCATGCTCTCTGTACGTTAAAGATCTCCTTTGTTGATTTCGAAAAAAGAGTAGGCGCATTGTAACCGCTACAAAGGACCAAATGTTCCGCCTATACCAAACTCTCCATCCTTTTCAAGTGGCGATCAAAAGTCGTTCACCAGTTGACACTATATTCAACCAATGAAATAGTGGTTATTACTCGATACAACAATCCACAGGAAGACATGTCACTACTCAAACTGAAATATAGTGCCCGCTAACGATACAACAATAACCAGGTAGACATGTCGCTATACCCAAACACATCTTCAGAAACAATAATTACCTATTATTACGTGATGATTTTCGTATTGGCCTAGTTATTAGTCCGAGGGTAGCTGTATTGGCCTGAGGCAAAAACAACCCTTTCTCAATTTAATAATTATGGATATTAACTTCTCATGAAGGTCATAATTGTATACTGTTTGTTTTGGGGATTATTTTTTAAATGTATTGTTTTTATCTGACATTTCAAAAACTAGTAGAACCACATTTTTCAAAAAAGTTCTCACACTTTTTAAATTAGGTCATTAGTTACACCATTGATCAAAATGAAAGTGTCACCTTACTTCTTGTTTTTGTATGACGTATACTGAAATTAAACTGATTCATCATTTTAAAAACAAAATAGTCTTAAGGCTATGGCGATAATAATATACCTGCTACAAGTCCCTTCTAATTTAAAACCATTTGAATATATTTAATCATTAAATATAAACAGTTTGTCAGTTACTTACGACAGGTTTGTGGTTTTCTCCGGGTGTTCCGGTTTCCTCCATCAATAAAACTGACCACCACGAAATAACTGAAATATTGTTGAAAGTGGCGTTAAACACCATAAACCGAAACCTAAACCTATATATGAACACATTTCTACACATTTTGTCAGTAAAGATACGTTACCAGAAAAGATTTCACTTTAGTAGTAAAGGTATTTTTTTTATGTAAGGGTCACATAAGGAACGCTTGAAAATACCAAAGCTGTAATCAGAAGCCGGAAATCGAAAGAAGATGTAGACAATGACCAACAGAAAAAGTACAGAGACAAACAATGATCTACAAAATACTTCTGAGAAAACTAGGTTGGTTTATGGTGTTTAACGACACTTTCAACAATATTTCAGTTTTATCGTGGCGGTCAGTTTTATTGGTGGAGGAAACCGCTGACCTGTCGCAAGTCACTGACAATCACATAATGTTGCATCGAGAACACCTCGTGTTGAACGGGGTTCGAATTCACAACTTTAGTTACAGAAACCTAATGATTGAGAAACACGATCCTCGCTAAAAATTCGGGGGTGACCTCATGTGTTCCGGAATGGTAAGCAGTTCCTGTTCATATGGGGCAAATTTATGTGATGAACGGCACTGATTGTATAGGAATGTATAAACTATCAACCTATATCAGCTAAACGAATAATCACCTCTCACCACCGTCACGTTTTATTTTGTTACGGAGGGAATACAAAATATAGCATTTTGGTATGCATAATGGTTTATGGTTATGTGACGTTAATGTCGCTTTTCAGCAGTATTCAGACTCAAACGACCAATTACATAAGTAGATGTAAATCTAACTACCATACGCTCAAGAACCCCACGACCCATGTCTTTTCTTAGCATGATAAACAAATATAAGAATAATAATTTTTTATTGCCAATTAAGGTCCTACAAGGGGAAAACAATTTAATACAATGATTCAAATGATTGGAGACATACAAAGATATATGTAAACATACACACACAAAAAACAAAAAAACAAAACCAGGAAAGCATATTTATGTTCAGTGACTGCACGGCCAGATCAGAGCCTATCAAATACCACCATAAATCAATTCACATTTAATATAACATGTATTATAACTATAATAACTATACATATATATAATATCAGTCATCATGCGCAAATATTATACTTTGAATATAAAACTTCACATATCATATTTAATGCCGTGAAAATGCAATACTGCACGTACAGCAGTTAAATAATCCAAAATTATCAATAGCTGCATGATTAGCTGGATATTAGTGTATAGAATAGAATAGAATACAGGGGCGGATCCAGGATTTCAAGTTAGGGGGGGGGGGGGGGGGGGCGCACTTAAAAAAATTGCGCCGAGCGGAGGGAGGTGTAAAATTTGTTGGGGTATTTCGTGTGAAAAATCACGATTTTACGCCAAGAGATCATATTATTTCCAATTGCGGAGGGAGGCGCGAAATTTTTGGGGTATTTCGTGTGAAAAATCACGATTTTATGCCAAAAAATAATATTTTTTCCAATTTTAGGGGGCGCGCGCGACGGGTGTGCCCCCCCCCCCCCCCCTCCCGGTATAGAATAGAATATATTTTATTGCCTAATCATAGGGCCCACATGAGGCATCACTAACACTACAAACATTCATGATTGATAAATGAGACATACACACAAAAGAAAAAGGACATAGTTTAAGGTTTTTATATTTCTAAAAATATAAATATAATTATTATTATTTAGTGGATCATGTTCTGGTTTGTCCCCTATATCTCAGATCCAGTGTGAAACTTTACATATGTTGCATAATGTAACGTAATGTAAAATGTTACACTTAATCTTCAGTCATTATAGTTCAACAACCGCAGAGTCACTACTACTTTTATTACGTGTCAATTGTCAGTGGTGACATAACACTACAACGTGCATATGAAACTCTAATGCATTGTTCCTGGTCTATAGGACATAAAATGTCAAACAATGACTAAACTAAAATCTTCGATTGCCCCAATTCTTTTCAAGATTAAGTTGGCATATAGGAGAATGCACATCATCATAAAATATTTGCATCAAACAGAAGGGAATCAAAGTAAATAAATAGTTGATTTAAGCATATTTTATTGTCAAATATATACAATAGGATTGAACACAAGTTTTACAACTTATATGAAGTTCTCTCCAGTATCATACAAACATAGGTCTGACAGAGCATGACGGATAATAAATGGATAAGCATTTATGATATAGAAAAATTAATATTAATAAATAGTTGAAAAGTTTGAAGATGCAAAAGGGCTAACCAGAAGACGTAAGTCGAAGAAGGAAATATAATGCAATGGTCAAAAGGAAAAGGACAAAAGGACACGCCCAACCAATGATAGATACAACAACACACCGAAAACTGAAGATTTGAGTAACACGAACCCCACTAAACCCGCGGATATAATGGTCAGTAGTGAGTAATGGGCCGATGGCCAGATTAAGACACGGAAAGAGATCTAGAATCATTTGCAAATCACAGACAGAATGTCAGTTGTAAGTGATGGACCAATGGCCAGTTATCGGTGATGAACAGAAGGCCAGTTGTAAGTCATGGACCTATTGCCGATTGCACGTCATGGGCCTCGGGATAGTTATAAGACATAGTAAAATCGGACTGGTGCAATAGTTTAAGCATATAGGGCTAGTTATAAGACATAACAAAATCGCACTTATGCAGCACAGTAGCTTAAGCCTTTCAATATATTAATGAGCATGGAAACCTTGCAAGCTTAAGTACGACAACTCCCAGGAAAAGAAACGGAAGCAATATGGCCGATCCATATGGTATGACGAATCACGTGTGCATATAATGTACACCGAGAAACAAAATGGGACAATGGTAGCTTATTATCTTCACTGGTAGGCAAGACACTACCGACATTTAGATGTAACAATTATGATTAAAATTATTAGCATTGAGAGAACCTAGTTTTCAGTTCAAGACTACCAAGATTGTTACACTGACCACGACATGACCCATTTTAATTCTTTTTAATGTAGTATTGAAAGAACGAAATTTTCAATTCAAGACTACCAAGATTGTTACACTGACCACGACATGACCCATTTTAATTCTTTTTTATGTAGTATTGAGAGAACATAGTTTTCAGTTCAAGACTACCAAGATTGTTACACTGACCAAGCTAAGGCATGACCCATTTTAATTTTTTTTAATTCCCGATAATCCCAACAATGGCCTCAACATCTGGTTACATATATATGTAGCAGATAAGATAATTTATTGGTTGTCATCTGCCCTTTACATCAACATATGGATAAGATACTAGTTAATGATAAACAAAGAGAAGTCGATCAAATCCGAATCCATCTGACGTGTCCAATTAGAATTTTATAATGCAAAATTGCGATGACATAATCGTAAATTGACAAAAACTAGAATAACCCCAGGGCTACGTGCCTTGTCGGTCAAAACGATGTTATCATAACTAAAGTATGTTAATAATTAAATGGGAAAAGATTAAAAGGTCGTAATGTGTATTGGGTACACCTGTCAATCTAAATATATTAATGTGAATTTGAAGACATTAATTTGAAACAACTAAAACAAATTTAAAATTAAAAAAAAAAAACAACTTACGGTAATTTTCTCATCGCCATGATGTAATATATTATGTCTATGTATGGAATTTTGTGTAAAAATATTTGATCACAGCGCGTTTTACATGTACATGTTTAATCCAGGTAACATTTGGTGAAAAATGAAAAGGTTGATGGTTGAATTAATATAGAAACTACGAGAAACCAGTCATCTATATTTTACTATAAAAAGATGCGCATGGGCATTTCAAACAGTAGCACGCGACAAGTATGAGTGACGTTTGCACATCAAAGAACACTTTATTAACAAAATACCTGTTTGACTCATTTCACTCACAAAGACACCAGGATCAATAAATTCTTTACCTGTAATGATTAACTACGTCGATATATAAACATTACTATATTAGGTAATAAAATGAATATCAATATTCTATATTATGTAATAAATAAATGACTTCCGGTAAAAAAGTGCACATATAATATGATCCCAAAATGATATAATAATTTGAAGCAAAAGATATACTGTTAATATGGGGTATATTTGATAAAAATGGATATATTGTTTGATTAACAATTGTGACAAGAAAAGCTTAAAGATACGTGAAAAATACGTGAACAATGGCGGCCGGAGCTAGTGCACTAAATTTTGCTCTCATCCTATCTGGAATTTTATTAAGATTAACACCAGAGAGAGCCCCAAGAACTGTTTTGAGAGATGAAAGACCTGAAAACCTAGGCTTCTATGCATGTATGGTGACCACAAATATAGGCAGTTTCAACTTTGTCATTGAAAATTTTTTCTCGTCACTGAAGGTGAACTCGATTCAAAATGGCCGACCAATAACAACAACACAAACATCAACCATTGATATGAAGAATACCCCGAAATATTGCTTCATTTTATATATAATGATGAGCGGGGACGTCCATTATAACCCTGGACCTATACGGTACCCCTGTACAAAATGTAAACAACCTGTAAAGAGTAACCAGAAAGCATTACAGTGTGACTTTTGCGATCACTGGACGCACTTGCGATGTACAACCATAACGGTAAAGGAATACCATATTTTGGCCAAATGTGACGATCAATACTTCTGTCATCTTTGTAATGATCGCTTGCCATCCTTTTCTGATTCGTTTTTTCTGAATACATCAGTCGGAAATAACAATACTGTTTTTGATGAGACCCTGGAAAATACATCGAACACACCCAATTCAACTTCCGGTGTAAACAAAAACGAAGAAATAAACTCTGTTTTTGAAAGACTACGGGAATCTAGAAGGTTACATCCTAGAAATTTCTTAGCAGCCCACATAAACATCAATAGCTATCGTTATAAGTTCGATGAAATCAAAGAACTTCTGTCTGATAAAATTGTAGACATTTTCTTTGTCGCGGAATCGAAGCTGGACGCTACTTTTAATGACAATCTATTCATAGCGGAGGGCTACAAATTATTGAGACGCGATAGAGACTCAAAGGGTGGCGGAATACTTGCTTACATAAATACCGATTTCCCAGTAAGTAGGAAAACAAACTTAGAGTCTGAAACACTGGAAAACATCAGCGTGGAAGTTCATATAAACAAGAACAAGTGGCTTGTTATGGGCATTTATAAGCCCCCATCAATGTGTGATAATGATTTTTCCACTCTTTTTATTAAGAACATAGATCAGTGTATTATAAATTATGATAATATTATAGTAATGGGTGACTTAAATTTTGATATGTTAAACGATAAAAAATGTCAAGCTTTAAAAGATTTATGTGATGTCCTTGATTTTTCACAATTAGTCTTAAAACCAACATGTTTTATGAAAAATTGTATCCCATCATTGGTGGATGTGGTTTTAACAAATCAGAAAAATAAATGTTTTAATATACAAAATTTTCCTACTGGTATTAGTGACTGTCATAACATAATCTCAGTCACAATAAAAGGGGACGTCCCAGTCCAGAAAAGAAAAATAATAACTTACAGAAGTTATAAAAATTTTGATACTGATAGCTTTAATTGTGATCTTGAGAAAATTTCATTCCCAGATATTGAGAATTTATCAACATCTAGTGAAGTACACAATGTATATAATGAATATCAAAATGCCTTTAAAAATGTACTTGATAAACATGCTCCAGTGAAAAATAGACAACCCCGTAAAAATCCACTTCCGTGTATGAACAGTGAATTAAGAGGAGCCATATACAGAAAACATATGTTTTATTCCCAATATACAAAAAATCGCAACACAAAAACATGGGAAAAATTTAGAAAGCAGCGAAATTTGGTAACAAAATTAAAAAAGAATTCTATGAAAACTTATTTTCTTGAACGCTGTACGGGTGGGGCTAAAAATGTCAACTTCTGGAAAACTGTTAAACCATTTTTCTCTAATAAATGTAACTCTTGGGATCAGAATATAATTCTGTGTGAAGACAATAAAATTATAAATGATACATGTGAAGTTTCTGAAAAGTTTAATACTTTCTTCTCTACAGTTGCAGATAAAATTGGGGAAGACACTGTATATGACCCCACTACTCACCCTAGTATATTGGAAATTAAAAATCATGTGGATGTGGAGAAAAATGTTGAATTTCAGCATATAACATCTTATAAAATTGAAAAAATTATAGATAAAATAAATATAAAAAAAGCCTCTGGGTTTGATAACATTCCAGCCAAAGTTATCAAACAGTGTAAACCAATAATATCCAACCAGTTAACATCATTGATAAACTTGTCTATTGACACTGGTGTATTTCCTGATTCTCTTAAAAAAGCTCAGGTAACACCATTACACAAGAAAAATGACCCATTAAGTAAAACAAATTATAGACCTGTGAGTGTCCTTCCTGTTTTTTCTAAAATTTTTGAAAAGGTATTTGAAACACAATTGTCTGATTTTTTTGACACAATATTTAACCCTTTTTTGTGTGCTTTCCGACGTGGACATGGATGCCAGACCACGTTGCTCAGACTTCTAGAAGATTGGCGTGAAGCCCTAGACAAAAATTATTATATAGCATCAGTTCTGATGGACCTTTCAAAGGCTTTTGATTGCCTACCACATGCCATACTGCTAGACAAATTGTCAGCTTATGGAGTTTCAAATAATTCGGTCTCGTTACTAAAATCATACTTATCAAACAGAAAACAACAAATAAAGGTCAATAGTGTTCTGAATAACTGGGCTGACATCCATAAAGGGGTTCCGCAAGGATCTATACTTGGTCCCCTCTTATTCAATGTTTTCATAAACGATATATTTTTGTTCATTAAAGACAGTTCTCTGTACAATTATGCAGACGATAATACCCTTTCCTTTGGCAGTCCCGATTTTGATCTACTTATTTCTACTCTAGAGTCTGACTCAAATCATCTCATTGAATGGTTCAAAATTAACAAAATGCAGGCTAATCCTGATAAATTTCAAGTTTTGGCGGTGGGGAAGAAAACCTATGAAAAACGTCCAACTATAAATATACAAAATTTTGAACTAACATGTGAAGACAGTGTTAAATTACTAGGCATTGAGATTGATTATCAATTAAATTTTGACACACATATAAGTACAATCTGCAGGAAGGCATCCCAACAGCTGAACTTTATCAAACGTTTAGGCCCCTATTTGAACAGATTAAACAAACTTACAATTTTCCATACTTTTATTCTTAGTAATTTTAACTTTTGCCCTTTGGCCTGGCATTTTTGTACGGAGAAAAATTCCAAAAAGATAGAAAAAGTGCAAGAAAGAGCTCTTCGCTTTGTGTATGAGGATTACAATAGCTCATATGATAATTTATTGAAAAAAGCAAAGGTGCCTTCCTTGCAGATTCGTAGAATGAGAACTATGGCCCTGGAAACATTTAAGATTATGAATAAACTGTCGCCATCATGTCTCCATAGCCTTGTGCATTTACGAAATTCAAAATATTATTTTAGATACAACAATATACTGGACATTCCACAGGTCAGAACATCAAGGTATGGCAAAAAAACATTTAAATTTGCTGCTGCTACATTGTGGAACAGCCTCCCAGACCATTTCAGGACTGAAAACAGTTTTTCTCAATTTAAGAGCTTAATGCAGTCCTGGAATGGTACTAAATGTTGCTGTTCTGCATGCAGATGATACATATTCTGCTACTGTTTTTGCTCTTTTTATTTGCATATAGCTTTTAGATATATATTTCTTTGTTTTAGTGCTTGTCAATTTTTTATCCAAACATGCTTAATTTTCTGCTTTATTATGTCATGATGCATGTGGATGCCGATGGGAACCCAGCGAGGCATTGCCACCTGGTCCCCGGCCGGCATCTATATGCAGTATGCACGGTACAGTAAAAACTCTTTCAGATTTGCTGCATCTACATTGTGGAACAGCCTCCCAGATCATTTCAGGACTGAAAATAGTTTCTCTCAATTCAAGAGTCTTTTGCAGTCCTGGAATGGGTCCAAATGTTGCTGTTCTGCATGTAGATGATTCAAATTTTGCTTCTGGTTTGCTTAATTTTAATTTTTAATTTTTTTAATTATTAATTTTTTTTAGTTTGGCTTGAAAATTTTATATTCTTTGATTTTTTAGTTAGACAGTGCTACTTTTACTGATTATGTTGGTACCAGTTTTAAATATTCAGTATTATTATTTCATTATTTTTTTTACCTGCTGCTTCTTTTTAAATGCTGCTTTATGTTGGAGCATCTGTGTGTGGATCTTGAACAAGAGTCCAAAGAGGCACTTGCCACGTGGGTTCTTGTTCAGATCTATACACAGTCCTCCTTTTTATGCCTATATGTCTTAGCTTATTTTAGTTTGCAACTTTGCATGTGACTTGTGTTGTTTTATTGTTAATGTATATTCGGTAAAAAGCTCATTAGAGCTTATGTTGTACTGTTTTATTATGTGCCGAATCAAAATAAAGTTTTCTTATACGAAAGGGGTAATGAGAAGCTGTAAATCGAAGGACAAACAGCCGAAAGGACAATGACCCACAACATACTACATAGAAAACTAAATATTGAGCAACACGAACTACACTAAAATCAAGTGAAATCTCCGAAAAGGTAAGTAGATCCTGCTCCACTAGTGGCACCCGTCGTGTTACTCTAGTTACAAACCCGCTGAGAAATCACGAACGAGGAAAGGACCAGATTGTGATTACGACAAACGGAACATATTCGTAGTCATTTGTGACACAAATATTCCGAAACGGTTAGCCAAGTCATGGTGGCGACCGAAAAACTTTCGAAGTGATGACATCAACTTGACCATTAAGAACCCTTAGTTCAGTAGCTTCCTTGTTAGCAGTAACCCCGTTATAATCCCTTTAGCATGATTATTGGTGCTTAGACGCTTTATTTGGTCTTGCTCTCGAAGACTCATAAGTTATTTGGCTTCCCAAGCTTGACTTTTTGGTGTACTCGCGGATTAAGGTTATTATAGAAAAACGTCGTGTGCATTTAATTAGAAATCTACGTTTTTATTGCAACAATATTTCAGTTATTTTTAGTATGAGTTTTATTGCTGAAGGAACCACTATTCTGTCTGGCATCACTGACAAAAATCATAACATTAAGTTGCATAATACATAACCGCTTGATGAAATCAAATTCACAACTGTCGTAGTGATGACAGACACCTATTACATAGGTGTATACATGTACATAGGTATATGTCATGGCAATCCAACTGTACATACAATGGGGAAAATGTTGACATTTTACATTGTGAGAACCCATTCTACAGCGGAGTACATCCAGGTGCATTGTCAGTACTTTACGTTCACATTCATGGAGTTCCCTTCCAATTGTGAATTAGAGATAAAGCAAATTAGAAAGAGAACAATTTGAAGATACCAAAGAGGTAACCAGAAGAACAAACAGGGAAAATATATGCAATTGGCTAAAATATAGATATACTTTTAGCGTTGACAATATTAAATTTAATAAAGTCATTCATAAAAAATGATCAAGTCGTTTATAAAGTAGAACATTCACCAGAGAATTTCGTACACAACGTCCTCAATAATAACACAAACAATTGAGAATTGATCAATGGCGTTACGCCAGTATTAATATGATTAAGTTAAAGAAAGTAGACCAAATACTGGTGATACGTAAATGACTTATTACAATAGTATTATATTATTTGACTGCGAATAATTACACTTTTCACTTTAAATGTTACAATTTGCTAAACAGTTGTATTTCAATTGTCTAAGGAAAAGTTTGAAGTTTGGTTTGGTTTATTGTGTTTAACACCACTCTCAACAATATTTCAGATATATCGTGGCGGTCACTTTTATTGGTGGAGGAAACCGGAGTACCCGGAGAAAACCACATACCTGCCGGAAGTCACTGACAAACTTTATCACATAACGTTGTATCGAGTACACCTCGCTTGAGCGGGGTTCGAACTCACAATGTTAGCGGTGATAGGCACATATTGCATAGGTATTTGAAAATTTAACTACCATACGGTCACGACCACGACGACATCTAACAAAATATTGAAGATACCAAAGGTGCAACCAGAAGCCGTAATTCAAAGGACAAACAATACAATGACGAAAAGAAAAAGGACATCCCCATACAATGATCAAGACAGAAAACTAAAGATTCTTACGCCGATCAACTTATATTGTATATTGGTTACTAGTCTATAAATAAACGTGAGAGAATACCGAAGGGGCAATCAAGAAAGGATAATCCAGAAACTGGTAACATAGGGTACACAAAACGAAGGAATGCCGTAGATTTTTTATTAAGATTTTTCATTGACCTATCACCCGTTTTCTCATTCTGTCGAGCCCTGTTATTTGGAATCCACTCTTTGTTGCTGAAAGAAGAAATTGAAATTGTTACAATTGTTGATAGCATGAGTACATTATGAAATAAATGTCTGATTTATTGCCAGTTGAGCAATATTTCAGCCATATAATATCGAGAACAAATTAAATTCCAACATTCGGGCACATTATCCTGAATCAAAGCTAATCAATGTCTCTCCTTACTCATTAAAGCTGAGTCGTTAGCAGTTAAACAGCCAATACCAATTTTATAGTCGCAGGCTTGACGCGAACGGAGCTCTAACCCATGATCTGTTGCACTCGAGGCGAACACGCAAGCAATTATACTATCGTTGCGAGAAACTAACTCTCCATAAATAAAGCATAGATGACGAAAACCACTTAGTATCTGTAGTGATCTAGCAATATTAAAGTTCAGCGAGTCGATCTAGAAAAAAATCCCAGATGTAATCATCATCTCATCAGAAATGTCCTTTGCAGCACAAAGAATAAATATATTATGTATTATGATGACCTAGTTACATGGGAGGGTTGGCATTGTACTGACACCACGTGGAAAGCACTTGTATGACAGCATCATTTCATGAAGAGGGGAGGCTTAATTTAACCCCACCATGTTCAATACAAGTGTCTATACCCAGCCATGAGAGTGAATGGTAGTCGATTTTGCCTTAGTTTCTACGATTTTCCTATTAAATGTTGGAACTCTTCTGTCAGTGAGGTATTTGTTGTTTGTCACTTTTTAAACCAATCAAATACATCAAAATGCTTATAAATAGAACTATGTCTTATGGTGTATTTTACTTACCAAAATGTATTCCCGTGTAGCCAAACCAATCCCAGCATCCATTCGGATTGGTTACAATCGGAGTGACTTGGGGATATAGGATGATGATGTTATTGAGTTCTCCTACTTCATTGTATCCACCATGTTTAATGTACTCGTCGTTGATGTAATGTCTAAAGAGGAGGATGTTCAGAACACTATATTATAACAAGAGTTTGAAGATACCAAAGGGGTAATCAGAAGCCGTATATCGAAGAAGAACAGACAACACAATGACCAATAGAAAAGGGACAAAAGGACAAACAACGGTCTACAAAACATACATATAAAACTAAAGATCGAGTAACACGAACCCTACTAAAAACCGGGGTGAACTCAGGTGCTCCGGAAGGTGTATGCAGTAATTATCATCATTGTGGTGCTTCTACATATAGGAGTGAGTGAGCAATTGTTTTTTTGTAATGGTTTATCTTAAAAATAAAAAAGTGCTATATAAATGACGTTCAATACATACACTATAGATGAAAAAAATACACAAAATAATATATATAAAAAGATATTTTGTTTTCATAAAAACAACTTAAACTACAAGAACAAAGATAATATATTATTTATCAAAATATAATTAGTCATTCATTGCTGCCTGAACATTAAGCCATTTTATTTTATTAATTTGCTCTTTCTGTAGTAATTGTTGTTTAGCGCTTCATGAGTAATGTATCAGCTATATCATCACGCGAAAAAGTTAAATTCGATGGGATGATGATGATGACGTCCAGCGAACAAGTTAAATTCGATGGAATGATGATGATGACGTCCGGCGAACAAGTTAAATTCGATGGGATGATGATGATGACGTCCGGCGAACAAGTTAAATTCGATGGGATGATGATGATGACGTCCAGCGAACAAGTTAAATTCGATGGGATGATGATGATGACGTCCGGCGAACAAGTTAAATTCGATGGGATGAAGATGATGACGTCCGACGAACAAGTTAAATTCGATGGGATGATGATGATGACGTCCGGCGAACAAGTTAAATTCGATGGGATGATGATGATGACGTCCGACGAACAAGTTAAATTCGATGGGATGATGATGATGACGTCCGGCGAACAAGTTAAATTCGATGGGATGATGATAATGACGTCTGGCGAACAAGTTAAATTCGATGGGATGATGATGATGACGTCTGGCGAACAAGTTAAATTCGATGGGATGATGATGATGACGTCCGGCGAACAATATAAATTCGATTGGATGATGATGATGACGTCTGGCGAACAAGTTAAATTCGATGGGATGATGATGATGACGTCCGGCGAACAATATAAATTCGATGGGATGATGATGATGACGTCCGCTTTGTACTAGACCAACCCGCTTACATGGATTGTTATAGTGCTAACTCACTAAAACAATAGTCCGCTGGTATACATGTCTCTCTACTCGGACACAGTATCCAGATTCTGAGTCGCGCAGTCTTTGGTCTTTCTTCAAAATGCTGTGTGCTTAGAGGCGAAGAAACAAATACCAATGTTATTGTCTGGTTTGACCGGATCGGGACTCGAATCCACGATTTGCCACACTCGAGGGGATCATGTTGACCATTATACCACTGATGCGGTTGATTCTGCATACATGTATATCCAAATTGGTATGTACCATAATGTTCTTCACATTTTGGTTTTTGAACGAAATCAGTGTAATTTGCCTTGAATTTAGTTATAGTTTGTTCATAAAAATAGGAATAGCAAAGGTAATCATCCACTGTTTTGTTCCGATTGCTTTACAAAATGACAGACAAGACATAGCCCACAACAGCTCCACAATCTATTAGAAAAATCATAAAAATCGACACCCTAGCACACAACTGCACGAACGCCAACTTTCCTGGCTTGGTAAATGCACTTTTGGTGTCTGGGTTGTGTGCTATATTTTGTCTTTCATTTTGTAAAACAATTAGAACAAAACAGTGGATGATTACCTTTGAATAATATATATTATATAAGTGGATTTAAAATGGTTACAAATAACCAAACATATACGAACCTGCCCATTCTGCATCCATGCAACGCAATATGGAGTTTGCATTCTGAAAATATATACTTGGATTTGGTCAATTATCAAACATAATTGTGTTATTGTTTTATTTTATTTCGATGTATTGCTGGTTACAATTTGTTTGTTTGTATTTTGATATTTACGTAGATGTTTCCTTTCCTCTATTATCGACCATACTTTTACCGGACTTGACTATGGGTACCATTGTGTCTTATAAGATGACGATTACCCTTCGTGAACACATGGACTTATCCCCGGCTTTTTGGAAGGGTCCATGTTGCTCTTCGTTTTAGTTTTCTGCCTTTTTCGTCTCAGTTCTGTGTCTTGTTCCCAATGTCGCCTTGTCTCTGGAATATCCGTTCTTGCCAATTCAATTTTGTCTAACGTTTATTTATGCCGGTGTATTGTCGGTAACAATTATGTAGGCGACCATTACAGTGTATTGTACCAAAGGTATCCTGAAGTGATTTGAATGGTGATTTTTAAGAAGAATGTTGTTATACAAATCAATATTTAATTCTCTAAAAACAATGACATCATGGTCAAGTTCGAGTAGATTCCTATATCTTAGTTGTGTGTGGTCGCTTGTATCATTTTTCAACCCTGGTATATTTTCCAGGTTGGATTCTAATGACGTCAAGCCAATCAAAGTTGTGCTTTTAAATATGCTGGTTCGAAGCCGACACTCAAAGTGTCTTGAGTCGAATTCATTGATACTGCTTTTCGCTCAAACTGGTAATCTAGTTCCACCAGAATTCGCCTTTAAGAATCCACCCCTAATTTTATAAAGTATCCATCCGCAATAAGAGGCTCTTTTAGAGTAGATTCGTTATTTATCTATTTATATTGTTTCAGTCATGGCGGCTTGGAACCTGAATTCCTCAATATGTATACATATTTACTCTCACAGATGGTACATACATATAACGGGACCGTCGTAGTCATGATCGTATGGTATTTGGATTTAAGATTACCTGTGCAATCAGTGCCTATCACCACTAAAGTTGTGAGTTTGAACCCCATTCATGGCGAGGTGTACTCGATATACCATTTTGTGATAAAGTTTGCCAGTGACTTGCGGCAGGTCGGTGGTTTTCTCGGGTACTCCAGTTTCCTCCACCAATAAAACTGACCGCCACGTTATAGCTGAGATATTGTTGAACGTGACGTAGAACACTTTAAACCAAACCATAAATATAACAATGCGTACTTGTATGTTTATCTGCACATCCAGATGGTACATATACAAAACCTATTGTGTCCATACTGTATGCAGCTGGGTGAGAAAGATGGAAAAAATCTGACTGGTCGAAGGTCTTCAACTGTAAATATCAACAATTACATATTGATTTACATGGGCAAGTACATTTTATTGTGGATTTGATTGGGAGTGAGTGGTTGGTGTTTGACGCCAACTCAGCAATTTTCAGCTATTTATATCATGGTGAGAGCAAGTTACTTCTCAATGAAATGATAACGAGGTCCGCTTTGTACTAATATGGTTTTATATATACCTTCCATATCTTGGTGATATGGTGACTGAAATGGATTTACAGCGTAATACCCATATCATTCCTCACGCACATCGTCATTACCAAAACA
The DNA here is from genome assembly GCA_963680875.1 of Bathymodiolus brooksi. NCBI lineage: Eukaryota > Metazoa > Mollusca > Bivalvia > Mytilida > Modiolidae > Bathymodiolus > Bathymodiolus brooksi. The sequence goes on from OY804584.1 coordinate 47,275,513, forward strand.
AATATGTCGGAGATATATTTCCCGTTTGACGTACTATGGTGGCTGAAACTGATTTACAGTGTAAAACGCATTTCATCCCTCACGCGCCATCTACTTCCGGGGTCTTCAAATTCATTACCAAAACAAATATGTCGGAGATATATTTCTCTCTTGACATAATGAACAATAATAATATGTGGAGGAAATGAAAAATTCGAACACAAGAAGGAAAACTATTGAATTTTTATCTCTTTTTCAAAATTGAAAGATTTAATTTATGAATTATTTTTTCTAAACGAACTGATTGGTTATAATAATCTTAAAAATTAATAACACGCACTGATCTATAAAATCTGATTCAACCCACCATTTCTTTAGAAATGCCTGTACCAAGTCCGGGTCATTACGGTTTTCACAGTTTTCCGGTTGTTGACTGATTTTGTCTGTTTATATACTTATGAGTTTTGACTTTCCCTTTGGAAGATTGTTCGGAGTTAGGTAATTTTGTTATTACCCTTATTTATAACAAATCGTAGTGTACACACAACATAAGAAACACAATTAGACTATATTAAAACACCGCCCTCGCTTCGAGTGCGGTAGATAGTGTGTTGAAACCAAGGTGGTGTCAAACCAAAGACTGTTAAATTGGTATCTGTTGCTTTTATGATAAGCACGCAGCATTAAGGCGAAAAGGCGGGGACTGATTGGTTGGGTCGAAATCAGAATAATGTGTCCAACTAAATCCAACTAAGCGTGTTGATCTAGTCCAAAACGGATCCCATCATCACCTCGTCGAACGTTGTTTGTTCTCGCCATGACATACGGTAGTTGATTCGTTGCCCATTTGGCGCTAAACAACAACCACTCACCCACTTCTTTTGTTTAAAAGGTGTCGACTAAATCATCAGATAATTCAAGACCTTCAATGCAACATATAAAAGTTGCTTCATAAAATGAAAACAAAAAATACCACACTGTTCGGAACATTTCTAAAATCCAATAGAAACATCATAGAAAGAAGCCAATTCGATACCACTCACACAAATACACGACCACTCACTTTCCTGACTTGGTACAGGCACTTCAATAAAAATATGAGGGGCTAAGCTACTTTTGTGGGCCCAAGCCATGCATTAAGACATTATTATATATCTAAATGTGGCGGAGCTAAATTAAGCTTTCAACAAAAATGTCAAAAATATTTTGTTATCAATGTGTGACGTAAAAGTGTTTTTGACATTTACTTCCCTGAGTTTGGCGCTGATTTGACAACTGTTTTACCTGTTTTGTTCAAGTATTGTTGTAAATACTGTTATAGTGACAGCCAGAAACTTTGAGCCGTAATGAAAGGGGGAGGTTTGGCGCTTTAAAATCTGATTCAACCCACCATTTCTTTAGAAATGCCTGTACCAAGTCAGGGTCATTACGGTTTTCACAGTTTTCCGGTTGTTGACTGATTTTGTCTGTTTACATACTTATGAGTTTTGACTTTCCCTTTGTTAGATTGTTCGGAGTTCGGTAATTTTTTTATTACCCTTATTAACTTACATCACAAAAAGTAAAATACATTACTACATAATAGTTTCTCTTGTATAATTTGTGTATTTGACATCTGATCAATTGTTACCATCAAGTAGGTCAAGAAAATATTGGTAACACGTCCTATATATCTATCACGTATACGTGACATGTAAGACACTGGTAATATTGGGCACACAAGACACGGGACGAAGAAGATAAAACACAAAAACACAACACAAAAACTAAAAAGATTATTAATGGGCTGAAAATATATTAGTTGGATTCATCTTGACTCTATGATGACAAATATTATACAAATGTGAATAAATAAAAACGTAGACGTAGAACTCAGCGCGCACTACGCGTCTCTGGAACAGTCCCCACCAGGCACGCTCACAATCAAAAGAATGGAAAGCGAAATAATACGAGGCACAATAAGGGTTACCTGTCTTACTTTGTGCTAAATTAAAAGAATTGTTTTAATTGAAAGTCAAGAATCTAGACGAAAATAAAGAACAATGTGAACAGAGCACGTCCACGGCAAAATGACAAAAACACAAACAATGTCAATGTAGTAAAATGTCAAAGAACACCAGCAATATGAACGGAGTGCGACAAAGGTCAAATGAAAACAACAACAAAAACAAAACAAAACAAAGGTAAAACAGAAAACAATATGAACAGAGCGCACCAAAGGTAGAAAAGAGCAAAACCACAAACAATGCAAGCGGAGCGCTACAAGGATAAAAAGATAAAAATACTATCAACGTGTACATATTAAGACAAAAACAAAACCAATATGAACAGAGCGCACCACATGTTAAAAAAGCAAAACAAAAACAATGTGAAAGGAGCATGACAATGGTAAATAAACGTTAGAGAAACCCGAAGGTGTAATCAAAAATGGACAATCCAGAGACACCGACAACAAGACTACAAGACAAACTAGAAAACAAAAGACACAAACCAACATAAGACAACAAATGTGATCATATCATGTCAAAGGTCAAACGACAAGCACACACTTACCATTGTTTACATTAACTAACCGGTACCATACAGAAATTGACACAGGCATTTTGTTTCGAATGCTGCTGTTTATATTTGGGTGTTACATTCAGAGTAACATGCAATATCAATGAGGTGAGCTGTGAAAACCGACGTCAACGACGGCCATTTTGTTGGAATATTTTTTGCTTTACACTGTAGATATCTAATTTAGTGCATTCGACACGTTTCTGAAATACCCATCATTAGTTACTCTCCAAAGTCAAAAGATTAGAAATAGCAGAGAATTTGGGAACACAAGCTAACTACCTAAAACAGAATAGCCAACATCGGATGAGGTACCACTCGTGGAGCAGGAACTGCTTACCCTTCCGGAGCACCTGAGTTCACCTCCAGTTTTTAGTGGGGTTCGTGTTACTCGATCACTAGTTTTATGTGTATGTGTTGTAGATCGTTGTTTGTCATTTTGTACTTTTCCTATTGGCCATTGTGTTGTATGTTCCTCTTCGATACACGGCTTCTGATTACCCCTTTGGTATCTTTAAACTCTTCTTACCTAGATTATAGTTCCAAAATCCAATAGAAAAATCGATACTCCTAACACACAAATACACGACCGCTCACTTTTCTTGCTTGGTACAGACACTTCAATAAAAAGGTGGCGGGGTTACACTAGTCTTATAGACGCAAATGGCATAAGTCAGAACAAAGTACAAACTTAGGAAGGAGATAAGTGTGATGCTATACTACCTGTCCACTTTGCTGAGTACTTCCGGTCGGTTTCTGCAATAAATAAAAACAAAATGTTGAATTTTAATTTGGTACTTTTCTCAAACTGACAAATTGATTTAAAATGTGTTTGTTTGCCTATAGTAATGTCCAACACATATTGAGCTGTGTCTTTGTTTTTGTTTTCTTCGTCTTGTGAACCTTTTGTGGCCAGTTTCCCTGGATTGCCCATTTTTGATGACCCCTTCAGTATTCTCTAACGTTTATTCTGATTAATGTTACGATATTAATATTCCCTGGATTGTCCATTTTTGATTGCTCCTTCTATATTCTCTAACATTTATTCAAATTATCCAATGCAATTGTTTAACCTTTGAAATCTTGATTTCGTTATGAATGTAGGTGAAATACTCCCCACTTGACGTCATAGAATAATCAAGCACTAAATGACATCATGCAGTTGAACTCTACTTGACCTTTCGTCGATATTCAGGTCACCGGATACATAATCATTTGTCATTGTGTGGTTAAAAACAAGCGTATTAGTATACAATACCGGTATAATACCCATATATAGATCTAACAGCAAGATAAATTAAACTAATGATGTAGCAATACAAATACGTCATCAATGGATTTGACATCATATTCCAAAAATAGAGTTTTATCATACATCAACGATTGCGCAACGACGACCACGTTCCGATCGTGTAATTTGACAGTTCAATACAGTGCACTGATCAATCGGAAAAGTTAAATTTAGAATTAAGTAGATAAAAGTTGGAGGAGTGAAACATAAAGTATGCTATTTCAGTTCTATATAAACAAAGCATGGGTGCCTCCTACATTACACAAGCCTTACTACCAATTAATAAATTGACAATATCATAATTATTAACAGCTGAATGAAACGAAGCACTGTTCAATTTCTATTATTGTTTTCAACCTCAAAATCATAACATTCCCGCTGAGGTCGTGATCGTATGGTACTTGGATTTACAACTATCCCTGCAATCAGGGCATATCCCCACTAAAGTTGTGCGGAGTTTGAATCACGCTCATGGCGGGATGTACTCAATAGAACTTTATGTGATAAAGTTTGTCAGTGATTTGTGACAGGTCGGTGGGTTTTTCCGAGTACTCCGGTTTCCTCCACCAATAAAACTGACCGCCACGATATAACTGCAATATTGTTGAAAGTGGCGTTAAACAGCATAATCCTAAAGCAGAAAAATACTGCTGTGGACCTTCGATACAATATTATGGGATAAAGTTTGTCAAGTGACTTGCGGCAGGTCGTTAGTTACCTCCGGTTTCCTCCAGCAATAAAACTGACTGTCACGATATAGCTGAAATATTGTTGAAAGTGGCGTTAAATACAATAACCCTAACCTTTCCACCAATTAAATCCAGGGACATAGCTATGGAATAAAGCTTTTCCTATTCAGGATACAACCTCTCCTAGAGGCGATATGGTGTTCGATAGTTTTTTGAGACGAATAAAATATATTACTCGCCCTTATGACGGAATATAAGTCAGTTCCTTGTACCTATGCCATTCTGCTGTAAAATGAAACTCTTATTGTCTCCTGTTGAGTAATAGTTTGATAAAAATAGTTGATGGTTTGCCGTTGCTAGGCAAGCTAGTTCAACCCTATCCGTCGTCTTCCATATTACCTTTATCAGTCAAAACATACATTCAAAGATTAATCTTGGTATCTTCTGTTACCTATATGATTTATTGCTAGTAGGAAAAGTTTAAAGATACCAAAGGGGTAATCAGATGTCGTAATTAGAGGAAGGAAGGACAATAAAATTACCCACAAAAAAGAAAGAAGGTTAAAAGGACAAACAATGGTCTACAAAATAGTATTCAGAAAACTAAGCAATACGAGCCCCACTTAAAACACGGGGTGGACTCATGTGTGACATCAATAACATTATGACATTACCGGTAAAAACAACGGTAAAAACAATAATGTCAGTCGTGATATATCTCGGTATTATCACTAGAATGAAAGCCCTTACTATCGGACTCGCTGCAATCCTGCAAGCGATAATGTCTGTTTCAACATTCATAACTGCAGTTATTCTATATCTATTTTTAGATTCTAACCTTCAGATCGCCTCCGTAGATAAAGTTCAGTAGGTCATATGCTGCGTTATACCCACAGTTGTTTAGATAATTTGTAGTAGAGAGTACGTCACAGGCACCGCCGTAATTCTCTGTGGGCTACAAAAAATTAATATGTAGAAATAATATATCAAGTGTCATGTTCGATTCGCCAGGTCGGTGGTTTTCTCCTTGTACTCCGGTTTCATCCACCAATAAAACTGACCGCCATGATATAACTGAACTATTGTTGAAAGTGGCGTTAAGCACCATAAAACCAAATCAAACCGTTTTGACCTGCAGTTGTTTGTAAGAGGGCTCGTGTCTTCTTTACGTTATTTGTGTTTGCGCATACGTATAGTGGTGTCCAACACATTTTGTGTCGTGTTTTTGTTATGTTTGTCTTCGTCTTGTGTACCCTATGTTGCCAGTGTCTCTCGATTGTCCATTTTTGATTGCCTCTTCGGTATTCTCTAATGATTATTCTCAATAATGCTACGATATTTATATTCAATTATTGTTTTAAAGATGAAGAGCAGTATTATTCCTGCAATTTGTGTCGTGTTTTTGTTTTGTTTGTCTTCGTCTTGTGTACCCTATGTTGCCAGTTTCTCTGGATTGTCCTTTTTTGATTGCCTCTTCGGTATTCTCTAATGTTTATTCTCAATAATGCTACGATATTTATATTCAATTATTGTTTTAAAGATGAAGAGCAGTATTATTCCTGCATTTTTGACATATGGAATTAAGAACTCTTGTCTAAGCTGAACACACAATAAGCCTTTTCCTAATCGGGTATCACATGTGATATCATTGTCAACAATTGAAGCGAACATGCCCTGTCTAATCCGAACACCTGTCTATTCAGAACAACTATATCAGTCCTAATGATGTTCAACTTAGACAGGTATCAATGTAAAATGTTTTGCTATATGTTATTGTTATAAATACTGTTATAGTGACAGCCGGAAACTTTGAGCCGTAATGAAAGCGGGAGGTTTGGCGCTTTAAAATCTGATTCAACCCACCATTTCTTTAGAAATGCCTGTACCAAGTCAGGGTCATTACGGTTTTCACAGTTTTCCGGTTGTTGACTGATTTTGTCTGTTTATATAATTATGAGTTTTGACTTTCCCTTTGTAAGATTGCTCGGAGTTCGGTAATTTTGTTATAACCCTTATCAACATCATTTAACTTGCATAACCAATTGATTTGAGTGCACGTGTAATTTAACAGGATTGGTAGAAAAAAAAATCATGTACGTTGTATGACATTTCACCAGTGGTGCTTGACCAAGCAAAAATATAAAACAATATTTAAGTGTATGTAGATAACACTGAGGGGCAGAAACAAAATCAGTATGTATAAACCTAAGCCAAAATCTATACATGTATATGATTTTAAAGTCGGCTTAACCCTAAAGCAAAATCGACTAAGGTCACATATGATTGAGGGGCCATCGTGATCGTGATCGCATGGTAGTTGGATTTATAACTACCTGTGCACTCAGTGCTTATTACCACTAAAGTTGTGAATTCGAACCCCGTTTATGGCGAGGTGTACTCAATACAGCATTATGTGATAAAGTTTGTCAGTGACTTGCGACAGGTCGGTGGTTTTCTCCGGGTAAAATGTACCGCCACGATATACTTGAAATATTGTTGAAAGTGGCGTTAAACACCATAAACCAAGCCAAACCACCCACATATGCTTAGTTTAAACATATTTTATTAATTAATAAATATAGTACAATATGATAAATTTCAATATGATACAATACAAATAATTAAAGGGATTCGAAAACAAGTTTAGAAAAACTTATATTAATTCGTTTCCTTGATGCTTGCGAGATAATGATTACATCATTTAGGAACTGTAGAGGTTTTTTATTAAGGGATACTTAGATATTGATGATAAAATACATAAGTTGATTTACTTACCATACAATGTTCAGAATTTATATTAAATACTGTTTTAACATTAGAATGTAGAACGTAGTTGTCATAGTACTTCTCAATATTTGGTCCATTCCCTGTAATATGAATGGAGTGAGTGGGTGAGTCAGTGTATGGCCTTTGCTTAATGTCAAGTGAGCAAGTTTTCAGTGTCGAGACCAAGTTACATTACAATGTGATGATGATTATGATGTCTATTTGGCACTAGCCAAACAGGTTTAAGGTGGTACCATACACTCAGGTAAAAGGAGTACGTATGATAAGGACAGAAATTGGCCTAAAAAATAGACAAATTATAAATGAAACGTATAGCTTTCGTTGTTTCTTGATTTTATAAGACCTTTACCCCAACTACTATTTTGGTAGCAATTTTCCATATTTGCACGTGCGATGACGTCACACTAGTCAATGAAAAGTCTATCGTTTCGCTAAAATATATGAAATCTAACAAGAAATGTGTATTTAATGTCAATTTTCAGTATAACCACAAGCAGGTACCAACGGCATATTTTAGTATGATGTTTAATATACATAAACACATATCTCATTTAATTTTTGTGTTGGTACCCGAGTGTGGAGAGTATGAAATCTGCAATCAAAAAATTATTTTAAGGTCGATTTCTCGTCAGCGGCCATTTTTATTGACCGTTTTCATCCGTAATAGACAGAAATAGAAATCGACCTTTTAATCTCATCCAAAATAAAGTTGGTTATCGTAGTTGTTTTGCATCGGGAGTAAAACTTAAACAATTTTTTGAAACAGTTTTGACGCTAAATAAATTTTGGAGGTGATTTACTGCCGACCTGATTGTGCATTGAGTCCGACATGGTTTTTTTCTAACCCTCAGTGGAATTTCATGTGTTACTATACTAAAGTATACTTTAATATTATCCCCACAATTCACAAAAAGTACAGAAAACAAAACAAGCAACCAAAAAGAAAATTAGTACGTCAGATTATCTTAGAAATTAATTCATTGGATATGTAAACACATCGGAACTTTCTATTTTTAGTAGTCCCTTTACTTTTTATTATTTTTTTTTCTTTAACAAATATATTTTATTTAGCTCTTTCGCAAAGTGAATTCCCGATGAATAATTGTAGTAACGTAAATTTGATTTATATATAGCTTAATATTAACGATGCGGTGGCGTAATGGTTTAGCACACATGACTGCATGTTTTAACATAGTACACGGATGTCAGGTTTGATTTACATATTCGGTGTTTTGTTTATAATGGTCCTTTTGTTATCCTTACTAAGAATTTCATTGATATAATAGTCTATCGTTTATGAGTCAGTGCTAAATGTGTAGTATTACTTGGAATTTTAGTGGTATGATTTTACTTTAATGGGCCATGACCGATAATACAGTATTACCAAGCATTCTATTTATATAATCTATCACGTTTTACTTTTCTCAACAAAAAAAGTTTGAAGATACCGTAAATATAAATTACCGTCTTCCAATCAAAGTATACTACCGTATGTGTACTCTTAGACATATCAGAATCGAAATAAATCATAGAAGCCAGAATGTGTTTTTTGAGTTTTAACATGGATTGGCGGATATTATTAAATTTTATCCCTCGCTTCTGGCTCGGGATAAAATACTATTCTCTGATGTTCTCGTGGCAAGTACAATTTTGATTGGCTAAAAAGGTACTTATAAAACTTCAGGGAAGCCGTGGGGTGACAGAAAATCAATAATCGCTCTCACCTATGTGCTGTCCATTTACATTGTGCACAGCAGACGACACGCATTTCACAAGATGACAGAAAATCAATAATCGCTCTCTGTGATCTTTGTCCAAAGATACACGTATTTATGTTTTTCTTATAATAAGGACATACTTATTAATGTTGGAACATTCTGACGCCTCACCTTTTAACAAAACCACTGCCCTTTAAAACAGGATATATAACATCTCAAGACTAATAACGTATAATATCCGCCAATCCATGTTAAAACTCTCAACACATTCTGGCTTCCATGATTTAGTTCTTAATTATTCAACATGGATTATATCCTCTCCTGCCGCTGTAGCGCTGCTTTAGCATGTTATGCAGTTGACTTGGTTCCTTTGACATTCTAATTACTGAGAATAATTTCCTCTCATGATTTAAAAAATAAAAAGATCAACATTCGGTTATAAAAAGATTTAAAAAAAGCAATTTACAGACCTCAGCATTGACGAGTTTCTGCGGTTGCTAGGGATAATATTTGGTTACTAGGGACATTGTAAGGTTTAAGGAATTCTTATAATATATACTGGTAAGTAAATGATAAGATATCTCTAGATCTGCTAAGGTGCTGTTGTAGAATTTTTTTTTCTTGATTAAATAAAAGGTCCACGAGATCTACAGGAAAATACTGTGCATAGGGAAACCTGTTGCTATGGACGGGGCATAACTATGAATAAAAATATCAAAATGTATTTTTGAAATATGAAATGACATTTGTAGTGTGTATAGCTTGACAAAAATTTACCGCTTAATCAAAAAATATCAAGTCAAAAGATCATAGATGTCAAAATTCAACCATTAATTGCAATATTATAGGCTAATTTAATGTTTACAAAACCGTTGCTAGGGTGACAAAATACTACACAAAAATACTATATGCTACCATAGAAAATTGGAATATCATTTTTAGAGTGTACATACACAGAATATAACATTTTGTCGAAAAGACTATGTGAAATCATCAAAAAAAATATTGTTCTTACCTTTCAATGATTGTGTTTAATATTATATCTATATAAACAATTTCTGAGATTGGGCCAAAATCTACCCTTATCATACTCACTCCTTTGATCTGCTCGCTTAATTTTCTTATTTTTTTGGCAGTGTGTTTTTTGAATATATCCACTGTAATAAATATCAAAATTTTAATAAATTCCAGAGTCAAGAGCTATAAATTCACTAGCCACATAGCAGCTTTTCTCTCTGTGGTTTTGATCACCGAGATGCTTGCAATCTGCATATAAACATCATATGATCAAAACGTTCAACTGATTTTAAAGAGTTATCTCCCTGTAGTGTATGGTACCCCCTTAATTTGATCTCTATCGTGCTAGCTCACTGACAAAAAACAGTCTGTGGTAGACATTTCGCTCACCTGTGACGTATTATCAGGATTCTGAGCCATCCAGTTTCTGCCCTTACTATCTAAAGCTGCACACTTTTTGGCGAAGCAGCAAATACCAATTTCATAGTGTGTGGTTTCACTCGATGGGGACTCGAATCCTCGATCAACAGCACTTGAGGCGAGTACTCTAACAGCGACTTCCTAATATTATACAGTCAAACCTGCTTTAGTGACCACCTCTATTAAGCAATAACTTGTATTATGTGACATTATTTTTATTTCCATTCACAGTGCATTTTATATCAATTAAACCTGTATTAAACAACCACTTGTCTTATGTGACCATATTTCACTGTTTCCTTGGAAGGTCACATAAGACAGGTTTGACTGTATTTGTATATCGATGACGTCATAATTTCTAAATTTAGTACAATCTCCATTCCAAAATGAAGATGGCATTGGAACCCATCCGTCTTGATGAATGGATATGCATGATATATATCTAGCCAGGGAACCAGTCTAGTATGGTAGTATGGATTGCCTTCTCCTGTTTAATTTGAGTCTTCACCACTTAATTTGATAAGTCGACTACAAACACTGACAGGGTGACTGCTTAATACAACTTTATCAAATACAATACCATACTATAACGAGGTGACTACTTGATTTAACTTTATCTAATCAAATTGTTCAGTAATATAGGGCAGGTCGGTGTTTATTTTCTATGTACTTCGATTAAACTGAGCGCCACTATATAACTGAAATATTCTTGAAACAGGCATTTAACGTTAACCATATACTTCTTCCATCCTAGACCGTTAATTATTTACATTGTCTTACAACATACAAAACTGTATACCACTTCTAAAGAAGAGTTTGAAGACACCAAAGGGATAATCAGAATCCGTAAATCGAAGAAGAACAGACAACACAATGGCCAAAAGAAAAAGTACAAATGGACAAACAACGATCTACAAAACATACACATAAGACTACAGATCGAGTACCATGAACCCCACTAAAACTCGGAGATGAACTCAGGTGTTCCGGAAGATAAATAGTTCCTGCTCCACTAGTGGCATCCGTCGTGTTAATCTAGTATATTTACCTGGTTTAATAACCGTATCGGATTTTCCATTGAAGATGTATACTTTGTCATGTCTCATGTGATTTGTTGAATCAACAGTTCCATAAAAAGCTCCGGCAGAAGTCAGCAGTTGAAAGGCCGATACTGATTCCACGCCAGGGGAATGCATACAGGCTATAGCACCAACAAGGTATCCACCAGAGCAGGCAAATGGCACTAAAGATAAAAACATGTGCTATAATGTTGTTCATATTTCTTTTTAACCCCTATTTTAATTCAACCAAAATATTGATGTTAACAGTCCTAATTCAACCGAAAATTCGACTTGAATAGTCCATCTTATTTTTCCAAGGCGTTTGTAGGGGGATCGCACGAATACGAGAACACCTCTGTTAATGGGTGTGCTGGCATGGGTCTATGAGAGAGGGTTTTTGCCTGTCTTATTTTAAATTATTTGGCTTTTCGATCTTTTGACTTTGAGCGTTCCAAGGTTATTCCAAGGTTATTCCAAGGTTAATCAAAACATCTAAGAATGGTTTTTAGAATTTAGATTGATTGATTGATTGATTGATTGATTGATTGATTGGTGTTTAACGTCCAGCGAGCAATTTTTCAGCTATATTCAGGACGATAGAATTTAGAACATATGATAACCCTTTCTCTCTTATGCATATCTGTATAAAGATTAGAGGTAATTGTAAGTACGTTTGAACCTCTGTTTAGTCAGTCACATACTACATAACAGACATCATTACTGAGTGGTGTAGCAGTGGACCGGACAGTGGGGGGGGGGGGGGAGCAAGTTTTGTAAGTGGACCGGACAGTAGTGATGCGACGTTTAGGGGTGACCAAAACGTATTGGGGTTGTAAATCTGTCAAACAAAAAACACTTTAGGTTCAAAGATACCTTTATTCCCTTGGATAACTAGACAATATACATTTTATTTTGCTTCCATACTAAAATTTCTTAATTTTTTTCCCCAAAAGGTGCCCCCCCTCTCCTCCTTCTCACTACCGTCCCCGGCTTCTACGCCCCTGTTACTTTTACATTGAAACTCTTACCTCCAGCGATAAGTCCAACTCCCATAATATCTGCTGAATGAATCACGTGCATCTGTGTTGCCATAGCAGCACCAGATGAAATCCCAGATATTGACACCTTATTGTGGTCCACATTGTATGATTCTATATTAAACAGATATGAATATGTTACACATGTAGTTTCAAATACACAATCACGTAACAGGTCGGTGATTTCTGCGGGTACTCCGGTTTTCTCCATCAATAAAACTGACCACAACGATATAACTGAAATATTGTTGAGTTTCCTCCACCAATAAAACTGACCGCCACGATATAACTGAAATATAGGTGAAAGTGGCGTTAAACTCCATAAACCCAAACCCACAATCACGTAAGAAAATGAAAAACGAAAAATACTATAATATCATAACAATTTCAAAATCTAATATAACAATCATAGAAACAGAGGCAAAATATATACCCCTTAAACATATGACATCTCACTATCCTGTCTTGGTACAGGCACTTCAATAAAAAGTGGCGGGGTTAAACTAGCTTTATGGGTCCAAATAAATGGTTCGATGCAAAATTGAATTATACTCTTTACTATTGAAAATATATTTCTTTGTTTGATAAGGTTATCTTGCAAATTTTGAAATTCTAGTTAAAATAAAATATTAAATTTACTAACCAAGTGGATCGACTGTCCGTCCTAAAGCAATAAATACAAAGACCAACACAACACCACTACATTGTAAACCATACATTGTTCTTACTTAATTTAGAATAAAAACGTAGATTATCAAATTTGGACCCCAGGGTTTTAATCACTCCACATATATATAGATTACACACGTTGCAAGACTTGTTGGTGCCGTTGTACTTGGTAAGTGCCCAATGGCATATATAAACTTTATAGTTTAGTTCTCGTTTTAAGAATGTCACGTCTGAAAATTAAACCAGAAAGTGTTAGAATTAGATCTTTGAGCTGACAAATATATATATATATATATATATTTATCATATACGTAGTACTAAATAAAGAACCGTTCCATATACTGCCATATGACCCGAAGTGACATGAACTATTTGCTATATTATACTTTTTATCTAAAATAATGCAGGTACATATACCTGGCCAGTCCATATACTACCGGTCCATATACGAAAATAATGACGTCATGAGTCGTGCGCACTAAATTAGATACCGATTTCTCACCCCTTGGATAAAGTAGTCCGTTAGTTTAGGTGAAAAAGATTTTTCTTTCTCACTTTTGAGACAGACCAGTTCCTATTTTTAGCCATGTGAGATTTTCTTATCTTGCACTAGTGCAAGACAAAAAAATCACGTGCGTTTTACCGTCAAAATGCATGATGTACAGTTTATGTCAATTGTTCCCCAAATCTCCATGCTTTTACTTTTTAAAATAAACAATTAACCACGATTCTACTACATAAGTATTTTTAAATTCATTTATGTATTATATTCTGCTAGCTAACGTGCACCTTTCACGGTGTTTGATTCTTTTTTCAGGCTCTCTTCCAGTCAATGTTTGTTTACTTTGAGTAAATAATAGAGTGCTCTCCCTTGTTAGTAACTAACGTAAAGAAAGAAATTACCTCCCTTTGACCAAATTCAAATATTTTTTTACAGGTATTTATCTCTGTTGTAGTAACATTAATAATATATTTATTAAATACATTGTACTTTATGATGAAATACATTTGAAATACTGCCGAGATACGGTTGCATATGGATAAATCGAATATTTACTTCAGCAATGGAAAAATAAATTGCGGGAAAACGCTCGATGGAATGTAAACAAAAACAATTAGGTGTTTAGTGAGAAATAAAATCAAACACCGGAAAAAGTACAAGATAAGGAAATCTCCGACACCCTTGGGTAAGATTACAATCGTTCTCTAACTCGGCAAGCCTCGTAAAGAGAACGATTGAAATCTTACCCTCGGGTGTCGGAGATTTCCCTATCTTGTACTCTCCCCGGTGTTAGATTCTATATATCTTACCCCGGTTGCAGGGTAAGACAAGCTACACGCCGTTTTTCCCGCAAAATTGTTTTCCATTGTTAAATTAAATTGTCGATTTATAGTGTTTTGACAGTATTTTAAATGTATTTCACAATAAAATAAAATACAATGTATTTTATTTATAAATATATTATAAATGCTACTACAACAGCGATAAATGCCTGTAATTTTTTTTATTTGACGTTGGTCAAAGGGAGGTAATTGTTTTTATTTACGTTAGTTACCAAACAAGGGAGAGTACTCTATATTTTCTCAACGTAAACACATATTAAAAGAGATGAGAAAAAGAGGCAAACATCGTAAAAGGTGAAAGATTTTGTTATTGTAGAATTTATCCCAAGTTTGTTAACTTTAATATGAAACCGGCACGGCCATGAATGCTCCCGCATCTGAAAATTATCTGGCAATTTCAGGCTCATCCAGTGCATCAAAAAGTGTCGAGATTTTTTGGGCCGAGATATATTGGGGACGACTTATTTTTAGGGCCGAATCTAGTCTCATTCAATCGAGCTGTCGTTCCTTTATTGGAGTTATCGTTCCTTACGAAATCTCAAAAGTTAACTTCCGCGTAGAAACAAAAATTCTTGTCAGTATGTCAGAAGGGATTAAATAAATTAAAAAATAAATGACTTTTATTACACACGGGTTCCGAGTTTCAGTGGTATCAGACGTACGAGAGAGGGTACGAGACTTCAGGATCACCTTTGCGCTTTATGTTAAGAAGATCTTCATTAGTTGAGTGTGTTAGTGTGTTACCCGGAAACCGGTGTTTACAAAGCGTAGAATTTTTTTTTCTTCGACAATATGTTCAGCCATGTTTGTTAAAAAATCCTAAGTACACATTTTATATCATAAAGAGCTCGCTTAAGCTCGCATATTATTTTGAACCTCTTTAAAGTTGTAAAATGAACATCTTGTTTAATTTTATTACGTGGCATTTTGCCCGGTTCTGTGGCTGTGATACGGTTCGCAAATTAATGCACCAAACTACACAACAAGAAAACAAACATTGACACGGTAGAAAGGGGTGAAAAAAAGAGTCAAACACCGTAAAAGGTGCAAGATAGTAAAATCTGTGACACACTCGGGTAAGATTTAAATCGTATTGGACTCGGACAAGCCTCGTCCGATACGATTTAAATCTTACCCTCGGGTGTCACAGATTTTACTATCTTGCACCTCTCCCGGTGTTAGACCCTATATATCTACGTTTTTATTGGTACACTGAAGACTTCAATTCTTATAATTACATTTAAATCACACCAAAATTTAATATAGTTGAATTTTTCGTTGGGAATTTTATTTGTGTTAGGTTATTTGCTGTTGGAAATTACTACGCCATTAAATTGATTGTTTACGTCTGACGTCGTCATGCAAGTTCGGGTTTGAGTTTTATTGGGATGTAAAACATCTCTTTTATAATCATGTGATCACTTCATATCCAATCATATTGTAACATTTCAATGAAAAACGTAAGTAATTTTATTATTGTAAAGTGACGGGGTTAAACTATGGGTCCAAACCTCCTCTCTTAGTGAAATGGTAATCAGCAGACGTACAATTCGAAGAATGACAGACAACACAATGGCCACAAGGAAAAGACCCAAAGAGATAAGCAATGAAGCCAATGATCCATGATCCACAAAACACTACAAAAAACCTTAAGATTGAGCAACGTGAATCCAACAAAAACTGGGGGATGAACTCAGGAAGGGATGCAGTTTCTGCTCCATTAGTGGCACCTGTCATGTTATTGCTAAACGACAAGAACAACATCCGGTATGGAAACCGTTTTATATATCGGTATAAGTAAATAACTACAAATAGCATTGGTAGGACATGAACTCCCTACAAAACAAATGCATGTAAAGTGCTTGTAAAATAGAATTTCTCCGCGTATAGAGACTGAGTTATATATCTAACTCTCTCTCTCTCTCTCTCTCTCTCTCTCTCTCTCTCTCTCTGAAGTTGATTCATTTCAGGTCAATAGGTCACGACATTGGACTACCGCACGCCACATTTATTAAAGAATTAAGTAATGATATGTGTGCTTCAGGCTGGACATATAATACAAATTAATTATCCCTAGTGTATTACCAGCATTGTACATCTCTACAATATACAAATACATTGTTGTATATGTTAATGAGAATGACAATATACAGAATCTATTTCTTCCGGAGAGTTTAAAAATACAATACCTGGTTTAGCCCCTCTATAATTACATTTTCTGAACAGAAATTTTAAATAGTGACGGTTAACAGTTCCACCAATATCATCAGGCGAACTTTAAAATAAACGTTTGAGAAACCGAAGAGGCAATCAAGAATGAACAATCCAGAGAAACTGGCAATATTGGGTACATAAGACGAAGACAAACAAAACAAAAAACACAACACAATATGTGTTGGACACCACTATGCCCAAACAAACACAAAACATGTAAATAAGACATGAGCCCTCCTATAAACAACTGGAGGTAAAGACGAACAGAAGATCGTTTTATGCGAAAATCGTAACGGACATCACAACGCGGAACCAAAAACAAAAAGACACATAATAGGACAACACAAAAACTAAAAAGATAAGCAACACGGATCCAACAAAAAAAACAGAGGGTGAACTCGGGTGCTCGCGAATGGTAACCAGATCCTGCTTCTTTATAAGACAACCGCTAATTGATCACAAAAATACCACTATATGTGATGCTAGAAATCCGGGTACTGGCTTGAGACAGGCACACAAATGTGGCGTAGATAAACCGATTAATAGGATCCCAACCCTCCCTCTTGATAATAGGATCCCAACCCTCCCCTCTTTTATCAAGAGGATCCCACACTCCCCTCTTGATAATAGGATCCAAAAGGATCCCAACCCTCCCCTCTTGATAATAGGATCCCAACCCTCCTCTCTTGATAATAGGATCCCAACCCTCCTCTCTTGATAATAGGATCCCAACCCTCCCCTCTTGATAATAGGATCGCAACCCTCCCTCTTGATAATAGGATCCCAACCCTTCTCACTTGATAATAGGATCCCAACCCTTCCCTCTTGATAATAGGATCCCAACCCTCCTCTCTTGATAATAGGATCCCAACCCTCCTCTCTTAATAATAGGATCCCAACCCTCCTCTCTTGATAATAGGATCCCAACCCCTCCTCACTTGATGATAGGATCCCAACCCTCCTCTCTTGATAATAGGATCCCAACCCTTCCCTCTTGATAATAGGATCCCAACCCTCCTCTCTTGATAATAGGATCCCAACCCACCTCACTTGATAATAGGATCACAACCCTCCTCTCTTGATAATAGGATCCCAACCCTCCTCTCTTGATAATAGGATCCCAACCCTCCTCACTTGATAATAGGATCACAACCCTCCCCTCTTGATAATAGGATCCCACACTCCCCTCTTGATAACTGGATCCCAACCCTCCTCTCTTGATAATAGGATCCCAACCCTCCCCTCTTGATAATAGGATCCCAACCCTCCTCTCTTGATAATAGGATCCCAACCCTCCCCTCTTGATAATATGATCCCAACCCCCCTCTCTTGATAATAGGATCCCAACCCTCCCCTCTTGATAATAGGATCCCAACCCTCCTCTCTTGATAATAGGATCCCAACCCTCCTCACTTGATAATAGGATCCCAACCCTCCTCTCTTGATAATAGGATCCCAACCCTCCCCTCTTGATAATAGGATCCCAACCCTCCCCTCTTGATAATAGGATCCCAACCCTCCCCTCTTGATAATAGGATCCCAACCCTCCTCTCTTGATAATAGGATCCCAACCCTCCTCACTTGATAATAGGATCCCAACCCTCCTCTCTTGATAATAGGATCCCAACCCTCCCCTCTTGATAATAGGATCCCAACCCTCCCCTCTTGATAATAGAATCTCTAACTGTTAAACATATACAATGTATACAAACAAACAAAAAAAACCTTCATACCAGGAACTAGATTGACACCATTCGGTGTGATTTGTGTAGTTTGTTTAAATTTGAGGGATATTCGTCTTCAAGATGGACGATGGGATTTCATTTTACTGTTTAAAGACCCAATTTCTATTATTGTCTTTTTATCTGTTTTTGGTGATAAAAGTTTATCAGAGAAGTAGTTCGTAATTGTTTCTGTTGATTATAGAAATAATGGCGATAACCTTATATATAATTAGATAATTCTCAGTCCCATTTTTGAAACTAATTCTGAAGTATATTTCTGTCAAAGACAGAAGTAAGATGTCATCTAGAGGCATTTGGGTTATTGTGTTTAACGCCACTTTCAACAATATTTCAATTATATCGTGGGTATCAGCTTTGTTGGAGGTGGGAACCGGAGTACCCGAAGAAAACCACCGACCTGCCGCAAATCACTGACAAACTTTATGACATAATGTTATATCGAGTACACCTCCCCATGAACGGAGTTCGAAGTCATAACTTTAGTGGTGATATACACTGATTGCAGAGGTAGTTGTAATCCAACTACCATACGATCACGACCACGACGGCCCCATAATATAAGAGGGAACAATAGAACAACGGATTTGTCAACGGACTGGTGTTTTGATAGCCGCATGTAAAATTGAAGATAATAGTTATTAGATTGGAAAATTTGCTTTGCAACGGACTGCAACCGACCACTGTTAACAAATGCATGCTCATTATGGAACTGCTACCAGCTATCTCCTGTGTACAGGGAACGCGACATCTCCCAACAATTGAGTACTTATTTTTTATCCGTTTCGTACAACGTGCGGAAGCCCCTTTCGGAGAGGCTATACTCCAAAAGGGTCGAAACTAAATATGCTATTTCTCGGTGGCTCACTCGGGACTGAAAATTCGAAAGACAATGAACGGGAAACGGACGCAAAATGGTGACAAAACCGGTTTGATGTTTTCTTGTTTAATAACCCGGCATTCGGGAATACTTTGTAAAAGTTTATACACCAAATAACATCAAATCGGTAAATACCGCTCAATCTTTGCAGACTAGGTAGGGGACGTTTCTCACTCATTTGTATTATGCGAGTTTTATGCTCATTATTGAAGAAATTAAAGTGATTGTGAAATGTCGAAGAGCAATAAAAGCGCTGTTTAAGCTTACTTTGATTTGTGTACAAGTGTAAATTTTAAGATGGATAGTCTCTCATATTCATTACATCCATGATAAAATATTCTAATTGATCGAGATAAGACCACAGTTGGTTATTTTAATTTTACGACTTGTCAGGAAATATTACTAGTAATGCACTTGTCTAGACAAGTTATCCTGATGAACAGAACAAATTAGTTCACTGCGAAAATTGATTCAAATATTTATTTTTATCAAAAAGCAAAATTTCTTGAGAGAGGTAGGGTATAGTGTTTAACGCCACTTTCAACTATATATCAGCTATATCGTGGCGGTCAGCTTTATTAGTGATGGAAACCGGAGTACCCGGAGGAAACCACCGACCTGCCGCAAATCACTGACAACCTTTATCACACAATGTTGTATCGAGAACAGCTCTCCTGACCGGGATTCGAACTTACAACGTTAGTGGTGATAGGGTAGTAATAAATCCAACTACCATACGATCACGACCGCGAAAATATATATCAAAGACCAGAGTTTCTACATAATTAACCAATTTAAAAACATGCCGACCTTCGTTTCTTATGTTTGTATAAAATGCGCATACTTTGCATTGAAATAGATAACCAACCAACCAATGGGCGATAACTCTAATTAAGAAATAAATCATGGAAGCCAGAATGTGTTTTGAGTTTTAACATGGATTGGCGGATATTAGTATTTTATCCCGAGCCAGAGGCTGCCAATGGAAAAGTCAATCACATTCACCGGGACATGTGCGAATGAGACTATACCATCGATAAATCGCTCGTTTGTCTACAAAGCGAAAGAAGGAGGTTAAGTTAAAATAAAAAATACTGATTATGTGTACCCATAAATTCCTAGGCAAATACACTCAACGAATTCTACTAATCAATTCATTTTCATTCTTTTGTTTATCATGAATACAGCCTCATTAGCATACCATTCAATATAATACCAGATGGTATTTGCATAAATGAATATTAATTTCCCACAAATACCACATGATTATATAATATTTCTTCGTGTAGATAACGTAAATAAAGGGGTGGCTATTCGGAACTGTTGGAGGTGAAAAGATGAAATAAAACACGTACACAACAATTTAAAAAAACACCTGAACCGAAAACAATACATCCCTAATAATTCAACATTATTACATTTCGTGTTGAAATGAGTTTTTTAATCTCCTGGTCGAGCTCGTAGACAGAATGTTTGTAGCATGTTTCTATGCACAAACAAGAGTGTTCCCATTCATATACTCTGCAAGTATTACTTTCATAACGGAAAATTATTCAGTATATATCGCACATTTGTACTGGGAGCAGAGCTTATGAAATAAACGGTAAGAAAACAACATATATGTGTACACACAACATCAGAGGCGTAGGAGCGGACCGGAAAGTGTGGGGGGGAACTTTTAGGGGTAGATCTGAAGGTGGGAAGGGCAAGCTTTGAGGTGTACCGGAAAGTGGGGGAAACTTTTGAGGTGGACTGAAAAGTTGGGGGCAAGTTTAAGAAAAAGGTCATTTGGCTTCTAAGCATACATTTATGGCCTTGATTCTCGTAATTTACTGCACATTTTCTGCTTCCATGCTCAAATTTCAGCTGTTTCTAAATTTGTTGTCAAAAAAGTCTTTAATATGGTAGCACATGCCCCCTTGTGCCATGGCTCCTACACCTCTGAGTATTTTCTCATGGGGTGGGGTGTTAATTGAGGAAAAGTTAGGTACAGTGGCGTCCCTTGATACTAAAACAAACACCCCCATTCGTATATCAAAGTACCGTCAAATTACATACTCATTCGTATATTATTCAGTTATTGGTGACCCATTCATATATGGGAAGAACCGCATCGGCGGTGTAATGGTTAGGTGTGCCCAACTGGAGTGCGGTAGAACGTGGGTTCGAGTCCCGATCGGGTCAAACCAAAGACTATGAAATTGGTATATGATGCTTCTTTGCTAAGCATGCAGCATTAAGGAGATAGAGCAAAGACTGGTTGCAAATAATACTTACATGTACAAAACCTACACTCTCAATTGCGACCGGTCGGTGGTTTTCTCCGGGTACTCCGGTTTCCTCCACCAATAAAACTTCCCTCCACGATATAACTGAAATATTGTTGAAAGTGGCGTTAAACACCATAAACCACCACACTTTCAATTGTTATGTGGTTGTATTTTCAATCAGCAAACTTCGCATGGTTCCGTGACCTCAGATGCATAGTAGCGAAATTGGCGGAACTGAGCCAAATGGTTGTATTTTCTCTCACCACTTACTGCATGCATGATGATAATATAGTTATGCCCACTAAAGGGTACCACAAAATATCTAATTATTATTTTATAAAAAATCACTCCACGATATAGCTGAAATACTGCTAAAGTTGGCGTTAAACACCAATCAATCAATCTTTCAAATTAGTTGACACTGTAGACTTTCAAGGAATTAAAAATAATGCTGTTCAAGACTCCATCTTTGTACTGAAATGGTATGCAAGACGTTACTATTGCACACATCTTTTTGTAAAAAGGGCCCGGGTGGCTCAATGAGTTAGGTAGTTGGATTACATAACAACTCGTACAAGCCTATTACCAATACGACGTGGGATCGCGCCCGGCTTTTTAAATTACAAAAATGTGCACTCGACTCGCAGCCGCAAGTGATAAAGTTTACCAGTTCCTTGCCCATGGTCGGTGGCTCTCTCCGGTACTCCGGCTTCTTCCACCACTAAAATTGGTCGCTATGATATAGCTAAAATATTGCTGAAAGTGGCGTTAAAACACAATAAATCCCCCCAAAAATCTTTATGTCAATCCTCTCTCTCTCTCTCTCTCTCTTTCTCAAAACATTACAAAAAAAAGCATAAATGTAACATGGAGATGCGACTTTGTAGCGATTATCAAAGTTTTGATTAGTTGGTTGATTTGTGCTTAACGCTAACCCTAGCAGTATTTCAGCTATATCGTGGCTTCAAAGTTTTAAACTACTCTTCTCCGTGATAATAAGTTTGTATTAGTTTTTAATAACCTTAATAAAAATAATAATATAAATACATGTAGATATTTAATTTTGGATAATTTAGTCCACATGAAACGTTTCTGGAATAACCTTCATCAGTTACGTTCACAGTCCACATATTGGAAAACTAAATAATTCTTTCGAGCTGCAAGCTAGCAAACCAGGGGGGTCTAAATAAAATGCCCAAGATTGGCTAAGGTTGCCTATATCGGCTGACGGAACCCGAACCTCAGTTTTAATAAATATTATATTACCAGGAACTATAAATTCAATAAGAAATGTTTCTTGACACTTCATTGATAATGTTTATGTTTGTATTGCCCCATAACATTGGCTGAACCCCGCCACTTTTATTGAAGTGACTGTACCAAACCAGAAAAGTGAGTGGACATGTTGGTGGTATCGATTTTGCCTATTTCTACGAATCTTCCAATGGATTTTGGAAATGTTTCGACAGTGTGGTATTTTTTTTTATTATTATTATTTTTTCATTTCATTTATGTAAACTTTTATGAAAATACCATCATGGCTGACAATTTAATATCCAGATAATCTACATCAGACATTATATATTTGTTTTTGACCCGGGAATCCCCACCCCCTAATAAAAAAACAAATAAATAATACTAAACTAGTGTCACGGACAACATTATTCAACACCTGCAAATTAAACATCGTTATTTGTCGTAATAGTTTATTATATTAAAGGTCACGTTACAAATTTAATTACACCATTTTAAATAGAAAGGGAAAGAAAGTCCATAAAAGTTGTAAATTTGAAGGGGGTCATTAAATAGCATTCTCACAGTCATATATTATACCCGTAAAAGTTTATCTCGAATGATAGGGTCGTACATATAGATTATACAATATTTATGGCACTTGGAAGAATTTATTCCCCCCTCAAGTCTACGTTGTATCTGCTTTATGTATCGTCTGCCGAATAAAATTCTTATATCTTGATAATCGGCATAGGGGGTGTCACATTTCAATTTCTATTAGATAGAACGTCCATGGCCAGTCGGGTAATTAAAATGCATGGGATCGGAGTGGTGTGACTGTACATAATTTAGATATGAGATTTCTCTAATGCCATGACACGATTAGGTGCTATAAATTTAAATAGCATGACTTCATTTGCAAATTTCGTTCGTAATTTAAGGCGTCGCACTTTTGTTTTAAATGACAAAGTTGAACAAAAATTTGTACCGAGAGGATCTAGCTTCGCGTACAAAATAGGAATGGGAGTTTGGGACTCAACACTGTTGGTATGTATGGTAAGTAATTTAAGTTATAAAACAATTTAAAACTTTTGTTATTATCAAATAATTATTTTTGTGACCAATAATGTATTTTATAAATATTGTTGTGGACGGACAATTTTGGAATACCAGCTGTATATAGATAATTATAAGCTACAGGTATTTTTGTGCCTGTCCCCAAGCCAAAACTTTGGTCTTCAATGTCATATGTCGTTGTTTTCTTTATGTAAAATGACTTGAGGTGTGAGGTGATTGTTGGTTTTGTTGATATTAGAACAATAGTGTTGACCATTGCTGCTTAAAATTTCTTTTCAAAACCCAAATGTTAATTGCTTGAAAGTTAAAAAAAAAACTGTATTAAAAGGAAGCCTTAAAGTCAAATATGTGTTCATCGTAAGATACTTCAAAATATAACTTCCTTAAATGTATTAGTTATATAACTTACTCTAATAGAATCATATTTGTGTTATTCTATAAACCACTTGACATATGAATATTTCCGTATGTTAGTGTATTTCAATTTATTAAAAATACAAATTTAGATGAAGAAAAAAAAACAAACCCAGAGAATTTTGGACGAGTTGTGCAAAACACTACCGGTATATAAACATAAAAACCATTTGTTCCTGGCCAAAAGACAGCCTTGCAAAATTAAAACGATACACATCAGGGGCTTAATTTAAAATATGAATTAAATATATTAAGTGCGATTTACGTAGCAATTTTGAACATCATTCAAAATGCGCAATTGAATAAAACGAACTTGTTGTTCACATACTTTAATTTTATTGGTCACGAACAACATCTTATGACCGTAGTAATAAACATACTATTTATT
Source organism: Bathymodiolus brooksi (assembly GCA_963680875.1). Taxonomy (NCBI): domain Eukaryota; kingdom Metazoa; phylum Mollusca; class Bivalvia; order Mytilida; family Modiolidae; genus Bathymodiolus; species Bathymodiolus brooksi. The sequence continues at coordinate 47,300,302 of OY804584.1, forward strand.
AGAAACACTAAAACTTAAAATAGGCAACTTCGTGGTCATGACCGCATGGTAGTTGGATGTTATGGTGTTTAACGCCACTTTTAACAATATTTTAATTATATTGTTAAAAATAACGTTAAACATGAATGTACATGTATATTTAAGGGTAAAATCGTTTTATTTAGTAAACATAAAGGAAGAAATAAAATTTGAAAAAAATATATATTTTGAGAGGATACATCAACCATCTATTGTATTCATTAACATTTTGATCAGTTACATACTGTCTAAAAATCTAGTATTAGTGACCTTTAAAAAAACAATCACCATGAGCCTCTTGTTTATAAACTAGTCCAGTTTATAAACAAGAGGCTCACACTGGTAAGAAGATTAGTGCCTTGTTTGCTTAATTCTCTATGTGGCCTTTGTATATATTTTGTGACTCCATTTTGCTTGTCTCGCTGTGGGATGTAATTAGCGAATCAGTAAAGAGTGTTGGCGTTGATTAGTTTAAATTGAAATATTTTTACACTCCTCTTGACCCTTATACGTGTGCAATTTCTAAAATAAAACAGTGAATACATGGTCGTCGTTATAAGAAACCGTACGTGTAGAAGGGGTAGCTCCATATCGAAATTGCATACATTTTGTTTTGGGCAATTATTTTTTCTTCAAAATTAACGAATATTTCTAAAAATCCAACTACAAAAAATGTACATGTGCCCGCCATGACCTCCTCCGAAATGAAAATCCAAGTGGCATTTAATTTTCATGAAATATAGCATGGCGCATAGTTCACGTGGTACTTTCAATTAATCGCTGCAGGAGGCTGCGGTGAACTTTAGATAATTAGACATATAGGCGTTGCCTCGTTTAATAAATCAACAAATTAATTATTGTTGTGTTAATCAACTTGACGTCTATTTTGAGAACAGGAAGTTGCATTATGGGGGCGTGGCTAAAGTTTTCATTCTTTCTAAGGATCCAATGGAAACGGAACTAAACATATGGTGAATAAGACTATTTTTTTCTTAACTGATACTTTGTAATATAAATATGTTAAAACATTTGAAATCAATGGAGAATTATATATTGATTAATTTGTTGTTTAACGTAACGCAACGTCAAGAAAGCAGTATTTGACTTTTGTACATTTAGTTGAGAACAGCAGTCCTCAAGATGAGCACCGGTCCCCAGGCCCAAGACAAGTACAACTTTGTTTGGACTAGTACATTTTTCATTTTTTTTTTTAAGAACTTCATAAAAATAAATTCAAGGATTTGATTTGGACCAGTAAATTAGAATTTTCTTTTCGAGGACTGGAACAGAATATTACATGAACATCTTATGTTAGTAAACGTGACATTCTATGGAACGGTCTTATAGTATGGAGTGATATTTTAATTACCACAAGCCATGAGAGGATACCAACTCGGACGGATCTTAGTTTTCTTTGCCATGGAAGGAGCATGGAATTCTCTAAACACGAGGTATTCATCACTCTCTCTCCTTAAGAGAGCGACTTTTTTTTTGTAATAAGGGAGAGGTGTATGTGTATTTTTTTTTTACATTTCTGTTCCCAAATTGATATTAAAAATAAATTGACCTGAAAGATGCAAAAAAAATAATAAAAATAATAATAATAATAAACTGACCCTGCAGTTTACAACAAAAAAGTATTGTTAAAATTTGAAAACAAAATACCGATTTTTCAAATAAAAAAAAATCTAATATTTGTTCCGCATTAAAAACAATTATCTGGCTCGGGAAAAAACATACCCACTCCAAAAGTTAAATGGTCCGTTTCTGAATATGGTAAATATAGCATCCGGTTTGTACATTACCCTTTTATCATTAAATGAGTTCGGCGTTTGGGTTGGATGGGGGTACCACTATCGATGGGAAGAACGTGGTTCTTTCCGTTGTTAGTGGTGCTTCCCATTGACCCTCGGGTTCCTGTGATTAAGTTAATATACCTCATATCATTATTATATGCCTATATCTTTTACTTATCCATATTTATGTAATGTATTATAATTATATTGTATTGTCTTGATGCACGCCAATGTATGGTTTACTATCAATAAACTATTAAAATTTGAATTTGAAATGTGGTTTACTGTCAGGTGAGAAATGTTTCAGTTACGTCTTGGCGAGCGAGAAAAAAAAATGATTTTTGGCGATGGTGTCTATCATGCTTTGTACCTGACCAACAATACATATACATTTTTGTTGGTGCTGCCTGTCATGACGCCCTTACGGCCAGTAATATCAATATCTTTAACTTTGAATTTTGTCAGTGCTATAGTTTACTAAAATAACATACACTCTAGTCGGACACATTTTCCCGATCTCCGAGCCAAGTAGTCTTTACTCTTGGCCCTAAATTAGCTGAGGAGCACAACATACTCGATTATTTTATTGTCTTTTGGTTCGGCCAGACCGTAGATCAAACCGCGGTATTCCGCAATCGAGAGAACACATCACACAGAAGAACACAAACTCTTAATTCTGTTTGTCATTTGTTTATTCCGTCATGTTAATTAACATTATTTTGTTATATTTGACCTCATGTTACACGTTTATATGTGTCCGAGTGTTTTCTCAATAAACTGTTCAAGCTTAACAACAGTCGCTATAATGACTAACAATTCGCTACGAGTTCACGACCCATACACGTTTGGTATGCATTTGCAATCCGAAATATTCTAACCGTATTGTATTATAATATATTTTATTTTAGAATTTCCCTAGCGCTAATAGGTTGCGCTTGCTAAATGCTTCATTTTTCAACTTTACATTTTTGCAAACATTTCATCCTCATAAATTTAAAACTAGATATTATTGATAACATAGTCGTTGCAATATCCTTAAATGCATATTTTGTGGAATTCATTTGTTCAGAAAGAGGGGAATTTTGCACATGCTAACACTTTTCAAAATGTGTATTAATTGTCTTTCATACCACGATATAAATATTTTAGGGGGACGTCGTGGTCGTATGGTAGTTGGATTTATAACTACCTATGCAACCAGTGCCTATCCCCACTAACGTTATGAGTTCGAATCTCGTTCATGCGATGTGTATTTGATACAACATTATCTGATAAAGTTTGTCAGTTACTTGCGACAGGTCTGTGGTTTTCTCTGGGTACTTTGGTTTATTCCACCAATAAAACTGACCGCCACGATATAACTGAAATATTGTTGAAAGTGGCGTTAAACACCATAACCTTAACCATGTATTCAGTTTTGGCAAGAAAACAATGTACACATTGTAAGATATTTCTGTTGTAATAGAATGTGGGATACAATTTAAAATTTAAAATGAAAAAAGTAGATATTTATAACACTTATTGAACACGAGAACTACAAAGTAAGAAAGGTGTGATAAAGGTATATATATATAAACTTAATTATTATGTTTCACGTTCGAATCTTTAAGATCAAAGTGACTTATTCTGAAGTAATTTAATGGCTGAAAGGAAAGACGAAATAAGTAATTTAATACTAAATTATCAACTAATTATTCAGAACAAGGCGGATTGTTTACATTAATGTAAGATAAGAAATCACATTTTTCACAAAAGAATTTTATTATCTTTTAACCTTTGGTACTGGATATATCTGGATAATCTTAATTTTCTTTAATTTCATGCATTAAATTGGCGAATAATTAGATATCACATGACTGGAATTGGCTATTAATAAAACGGGCATTTAACTTTCAAAATGGGAACAGGGGTGGGGAGGTCATGTATTTTATATTTTTATTTTCTCTCGCTAAATTTTAAAGAAAAAAAACCAATTGACATTAAAGATTCAAAAAATAAAATAAATTATCTGACCCTGCAGTTTGGTAATACCGATCTTACATAGAAAAAAATCTGACTTTTGTATAGGTTGATAAAAATAATTTCTGCCCCCCTCTCCAAAAAAAAAATTTGTTTTAATGGAAATTCCCTATTTAATTACCCCCCTTTTTCCACACACACACACACACAACACAAAAGAATAATAATTGAAAAAAAATATACTGGATGAAAAAAGATACATGAATAACCAATTTTGCATATTTTGTATTTTCAGACATTTTGTAACCGGAATGATCAGACGTAAACAATGCTATGGGTGTACAACATATGTTGATTGGCTGACGAGTATGTGATTGACCTCACGATGAAGGGAGCATTCAGTGACTGTCGGATAATATGCACTGTCATGGAGTTGCTCTCTTTATTGAAGGTCTGCAATCATCACTCCCTTGAAGGATTAATGACAGATCTAGAGACATTTCGATTTGATAGCATGGTACGTGCAGTCATGGAGTCGAGTTGAGAAAAACCCATGAGGGATGGCGCCAAGAATTATAATTATTTGGAGTTATGAGTTATCATGGTGCACTCATGGAGCTGAGATGAGGAAAACTCATGATAGATTGCGCCCAGAATTATAATTATTTGGAGTTATTTTTGGAGTCGCCGTTCACAGTGGAAACAACGATCATGTTTAGTCACACAGTTACACATATTCCTTTTTAACCATCATGCGGCATTGTATTCTATTTTCTGTCTCGGACAAAGGGGTGTAGCTAAAGGTAATACTGTATGTCCGATACCCGTCTCCGTTCCCCATTTTTAGCCAAAAAATCCCTTCATATAATATATAATTTAGTGAGCACGATGCACTTCTTGAATGACCATCATCAGGTAAGCCCGCCAAAAGATTGGACAGACAAAAAAAAGTAAGTCTTTGGGAACACAAAAATAGAAGGGTCAAAAACATGAGAGCTAAAATCGACTAAAGTTACTTAGCCCATACTTTCTTGGTCTTGTGTTATTTATTCACAGGCGCTCGTGGCACGGACCACCCCCCCCCCCCCCTTTTTCTAACTTTCTGTTTACAAATTTATTTTCAATAAAATTTCTTTATTTCTTTATTATTTCATCTCTTTCTCCTTATTTTAACTTGTTCGTGTCAATATTCATACAATCTTATTTAAATTTTTGGAACTTTTCTAACCCTATCGTTGAAGTTAATGCAGTGGTACGTCACTTCCGTCAGTCGTGGGTCCTTATACGAAAAATTTGGCAATAAATGTGTGAAAATCTTAAAATTCTGGAGAACTGAGCTATCGTATGCACAAAACAAAAACAGGGGCAAAAAGATGCGTCTTTTAGGAGTGGATACATGTCCTAGTTTGAATGACATAATGGAACAAAGGTGCAATAAATGTGCTCGAAGCGAGCAGGGGTACGATTTTTAAACCTGCCGAGTTGCATGCCTTGTGTATTATTAGTATCTAATAGGGTCGACACATGGAATTTGATGTTAACATAAGATTGTATGAATATTGACACGAACAAGTTAAAATAAGGAAAAAGAGATGAAATAATAAAGAAATAAAGAAATTTTATTGAAAATAAATTTGTAAACAGAAAGTTAGAAAAAGGGGGGTGGTCCGTGCCACGAGCGCCTGTGGTGTTACTGAATATTTTTCATATACCCAGTCTTCACATTAAACTTTTTAACTTACCAGCCAGGGGGACTTGTGCCAATGGAATTTTTACAAGTCCCCCCCTGAAATTTACAAGTCCCCCATATCAAGACAATTTTGTCCAAGGTTTAGATCAACGACTGAAATAAATAGGTTCAGTTGGGTTTGAGATGTACGGTTGTACCTAGATTAATAATACTGGTGTGGCTTACTACTTTCGTGCTGTTTGACAGCATCAAGTTTGAACTTATTTGTTCCTTTGACAAACACTCTGTCGACTTAATGATTTCTGCACCAGTTGCAGAACATCAATTGCTTGTATTCCTCGTAGGCCAGCCAAGAACGATCTTTCGTCCATTGAGGAAGAAATTTTCTTTCCCTGGATTCTTTATCATACTTTTTTTTTGCCACCTGTCTTTCGTCCGCCGATGCCGGTCTTTTAAATTTTTTGCTGGGGATAGACCCCTCGACATATCGTAGAAAGCTCATGGCTGAGATTTACTTAGCCATACTTGTTGTTTACCATGACTTGACACTTTTATTATATTATTTATCTTATTTTACAGTTTCGACCAATCAAAAATTCCGATACATAATATTCCATCAAATTGACCAATCACTGAATCAGCATAGCGGAAACAAAAAAGAAATATTTTGACTGACAAGACTGTCGTAAAAAACCCGAACTATATATCGTGCTAGACTTTTGTTGCTAGGCAATGCAACACGCTTTTTTGACCAATCGCAACGGTCTCGACAGACCACGGAAAACGAGATCAGAGATACACAAGAATAGTAGTCACAGCTGAAAAAATTGTCACAAGCCAGTAGGACTTCTCATATGTCAAATTTCACAAGTCCCTAATAAATTTCACAAGCCATTGGCGTCGGACTTGTGGCTAAATTCGCAGACTGTATACCACATATGTTGTAATTGAAGGAAATGCTTTTGAGCTGATACTCATTCAATCTAATCTGGCTAAGACTGCCTAAATTAGTAATAATTGACACTCGACAAAGACAGTATGGGCTAAATTGATTATACAATACCTGGTCATTAGTATATGAAAAAGAATGCATCTCGGCTTCGCCTCAAGGCATTCTTTTTCATATACTATGACCAGGTATTGAATAACCTATACATACCCGGTATGGGTATTCCCGAGGGAGAACTAGAACTGTGAGTGACCTCACTGAGTGATACCCCCCGCTTGCAATACTATGATGTTCAAACTTTGGAATACAGGTATATTAGCAAGTTACCTATGAAAAATGAACGGATATGGAGTTATGTCAAGGAGACAACATCCCATCTCCAAAATAAACTAACCAAGAACATACATCTAGGGTTCGCCACAAGGTCTTCAACAAAGTGGGATTGTTTAAAGCCAATACGGTTTCATCAGTATACATGAGGATTACAACATTTCCTAACTTTTTTACAAGAGGATATAGGTCACATCAAATGTTATTGATTCAAAATTAATTATTTATTCTTGGGTAGTTTTTATATTGGGAAATTTTTCTATTTCTACTTTTTCTTATAATATTAAAGTTAGAAAAGAGACAACATCTTAGAAAACCATTGCTAAACTATCGGCTTTTCAAAACTCATGCCTTCATTTCATGTGTTTCAAAGTAATATTGATGTGATGTATTTCAGAGTATAAGTTAAATTATATCCCCTTCCAAATTTTGGACAGCAACCATATTCCTTCATGCACATCTGCAGGTAGTGTATTACAACTGTAAAGTTTCATAAAAATCCAATAAGCTGCTTAGGAGGAGTTGTGCTTACAAGGTACATGCCCTCCTTCTTTTCGTGAAAGTACAAGTTGAATTATCTCCCCTTCCAAATTTTGGACAGCGACCATATTTCTTCATGCACATCTGCAGGTAGTGTACTACAAATGTGTAAAGTTTCACAAAAATCCAATAAGCCGATTAGGAGGAGTTGCGCTTACAAGGTACACGACCCCCCTTTTCGTGAAAGTATAAGTTGAATTATCTCCCCTTCTAAATTTTAGACAGCAACGGTATTTCTTCATGCACATCTGCAGGTTGTGTTCTACAATTGTGTAAAGTTTCATAAAAATTCAATAAGCAGTTTAGTAGGAGTTGCGCTTACAAGCTACATGCCACCCCCCCCTTTTTCGTGAAAGTATAAGTTGAATTATCTCCCCTTTTAAATTTTGGACAGCAACCATATTCCTTCATGCACATCTGCAGGTAGTGTACTACAACTGTGTAAAGTTTCACAAAACTCCAATAAGCCGTTTAGGAGGAGTTGCGCTTACAAGGTACACGACCCCCCTTTTCGTGTAAGGATAAGTTGAATTATCTCCCCTTCTAAATTTTAGACAGCAACGGTATTCCTTCATGCACATCTGCAGGTTGTGTACTACAACTGTGTAAAGTTTCATAAAAATTCAATAAGCAGTTTAGTAGGAGTTGCGCTTACAAGGTACATGCCCCTCTTTTCGTGAAAGTATGTTGAATTATCTCCCCTTTTAAATTTTGGACAGCAACCATATTCCTTCATGCACATCTGCAGGTAGTGTACTACAAATGTGTAAAGTTTCATAAAAATCCAATAAGCCGTTTAGGAGGAGTTGCGCTTACAAGGTACATGGACGGACGGACGGGGTGATTCCTATATACCCCCCCTCCCAAACTTTGTTTGCAGGGGGTATAATTACATTATTTAGGAACTATTTATTTTAACAACAAATATATCTCATAAGCCATGCCAGTGCTGAAACACCGACTACTGAGTGGATGATACGAATATACCCTCGGGGGCTAATAAACCACAAGCAGATCGAGTTAACGGCCTGGTATACCTAATTTAGTACTCATGACGTGTTTCTGGAATAACCTTCAACAGGGAAGCCCAAAAATCAAATGATTGGAATGCCGAATAATTCAAAAGTAATAGGGAGCAAGAAAACCTAAGCTTAGGCCAAAAAAAAATATGTGTGTTTAGGGTTACATCCTTAAACAAAATAGGGTAGGTAGGTAGGTAGGTAGGTAGGTAGGGAAATTTTTTTTTTCTTCAAAATATTTTTTTTACATTAAGTTAATGGGCAAGAAATCCAAAGTTTAACGCTGCTTAAGCCAAAATGACCATAAAAATGTTAGGGTAGGCATTTTTGAGAGCAACAAGATAGGGTAGGTAGGGAAACCCTAAACACACATTTTTTTTTTTACCTAACTGCAATCACATTATTTTGGAGTGGATTTAAAACCACAATCGTAACTAGCATGTACAATGACCAGAAGGATAACGAGACAAACAACGATCTACAAAACATTACATAGAAAATTAAAGATCGAGCAGCATGAACCTAACTAAAAACTGGGGTGAACTAAGGTGCTCAGGAAGGGTACGCTGTTCCTGATCCACTAGTTCAAGTGTTTTGAAGTCATAATTATCTTATATGATCAATGATACAAAGAGGATCAGACACAAGCTTTACCAACTTATGGAGTCTTTCCCTATGTACTTAGAAGGGTGTCTTCAATCTATGTCAACATTTTGAAATATCATATTCAAGGTATGCCAACAAACATTATATTACAGATGTTTATATAGCAATTAATGACAGTTACAGGTAAGTAACATTGGAAATGCAGGTCTCAAAAGTGAAATTTATTATTTAAAAAAAACAAAACAAAACAAAAAACAATCTTAAAAAATATAAGAATAAGTCTGTTAAAATTTAATAGTTTGAAGAAAAAAATAATTAAACTTTTGTAAAAATTTATATATAAAATAAAAATCTGGTAAAATTACACAAAAATCTGTAAATAAAAAAGATGAAAATATAAAATTTTTAGAATAATTTAAATAAACAATTATTAAAAAAGCAAAAACAAAAAACAATCTAAAAATATATGAATAAGTCTGTTAAAATTTAATAACTTAAAAAAATAAATAATTAAACTTTTGTTAAATTTTTTAATAATTTAAATAAACAATCTTTCTTAAAGGTATGAATTTAAAATATTATATGATACTCATGCAATTAAGCAATTTTCTTAAAATCTAAATTCAAAAGTTTTTAATAATATTTATTTATAAATTTAGAATTATCATAATTTCTATGATTTCTAAATCGAAAATTGTTATCCAAAATCTAAGACAATTGTATTTTTTAGCAATTTGTAATGTGATTGTGTATACTGATTGTTTTTGGTTATTTTGATAAAGTATGATAAAAAAAAATATCTGGGCCTATAATATCTCTATATTTATTTTCATGATGTATGATATAAAAATATATATGCTTATAATATCCTATTTTATTTTCATAATGATTGATGTTAAAATATATCCTAATTATTTTTAAATTATAAAGTTTTACACAGAATTACCTAATTTTGAAGTATTTTACAAATTTTGATACAACCCATTTTTTCTACTATATAATATCAACTTATATAGTAGAAAAAATGGGTTGTATCAAAATTTGTAAAATACTTCAAAATTAGGTGATTCTGGGTAGAGAAGGTTAAAATAGAGGCACTAAAAGGGAAAATATGCCTGTGGTCCAATCCTATTGTTTATGTACAATAAATTATTATTAAACTAAAAATTAAACCTGCTTTAGTGATCACAGCTATTAAGCAATAACATGTAATGTAATATAAGACCTTAATCATTATTTATTGTCATGAACCATTCTAAAGTGCTGACGAAGCAATTTCATTGACTTAAACATGCATTTTCTGTTCCTATTGTAAAAAACAGAACCATCATTTAGACCACTAGTACAAAGGTCGCAGGAAAATCTTTGGTTCGCTCCTGGTCCAAATTCACAACATCTCTCGTGCTCTTTCAATGAATGAGGGTACAAGAATGTCTTCTCACACGTTGCACATTTTAATTTTTTCCCTGTGTGGTGACGAATATGTGCATCTAAGACATACTTGGTTCCAAATGTCTTTTTACAGAACGGACAAATATTTGATTTTGCCAAGTGTATGATTTTTTCATGTTGCTTTCGACTGAGTTTTGCTCCAAATCCAGTTCCACAATTAAATCGGCATTTATATATTGGATTAATATAACTTGATTGTCTACCAGCAACTATCCCGTGATCATTTATTAAATGGCGGATAATGCAGACTTCCGTTAGAAACTGTCCGTGACACAGACCACAATCAAATATGTCAAACTTCCCGTTATTTAGTTTTTCCTCATTATGTTGGACACTGTTGGTTTCTGATATCTCCGCCTGACCTGTAAAAAAAATCATTATTTCATAATACTGGGAGTGTATAAAATTACTGGTAGACCACTAGAGGGGAGGCTTGGCATCCCATTAACTGGCTTAAACCTGTCACTTTTTTGTGCCTGTCCCAAGTTAGGATGTAGATTTCCAACATCGTATGTAGTTGTCTTTTTTTATGTTCAATTAGTTGAAATGAGAGGCAATTGTTTGCTTTGTTGATACTGGTGGATTAGATCATTTACCAATTCCCGACTTGATTCTAAAATTATACACTTTTAACATTTTATTATTTGAGTTATTTCCCTTACAGAGGACAAACTGGTTCCAGTTCAATGCAAGAGCAACAAAAAGGATTAAGAATTTGAGTATAATTTTCTTAAAATTTATAGATAATTGAACCTTGTAAAATTATAGAAGTTAACTTTATAGCAAATAAAAAATTCACAAGTTGTTACAACATTTAAATTTTATACGGAGTATGAGCAAAATATATGTCATTTTGGTTGAGTATTGCATGAAATTGACACTTTTGTCCACCTCAAAGGGAAGCAACTACTACAAACATGTGGAAAAAACGTATAATTTTAGAATCAAGTCGGAAACTGGCAAATCGGCTATTGTGCTTTACCATAATTGTTTAAACTTTCTTTTCATAACACTGTAAATATTCGGTAGTTTCTTATCCTGCATCATGGATGATTCTGGTTGGCAAATAAATGAAAATAGCTGAAACCACCCACACATCCTTCTATACCTCTATTATTGATCAGTTCAGACCATGCCCGGCAACTTCCAGGATTTTTTATAGCTTATAAGAGCAGAATAGCTGAAATCAGTTAAATAACTGAAAAAAATCACCCCTGCTGCATAAAGCTATTTGTTTATACAGTCACTAACAGTGAAAGCTGTCTCAACCGAACCATGAATAAGTGGCCACGGGAATCCTGCTTAAATCAAACTTTAAATAAATATTAAATGTAGGAAATCGTTGTTAATTTAACCTGTATAAACCGAACACCTGTCTATTTAGAACATAAAAGTTGGTCCCATAGATGTTCGGTTTAAACAGGTTTCACTGTATATGCATAACTCCCATAATAAGTTGACTTAGTTTATGGTTTGGTTAATGGTGCTTAACACCACTTTCAACAATATTTCAATTATATTGAGGCAGTCAGTTTTATTGGAGGAGGAAACACGAGCACCTGGAGAAAACCACAGATTGCACAGGTAGCGTAAATCCAACTACAATACGATCACGATGGACTCTGACTAAGTATATGATATGACATCAAGTCATGTGATGATTCTGTGCTTTTTTTAGCGTCCCATTTTTCTATGTTGATTTTTAATGTTTGCACAAATTTGTATGAAGTACATTTCTCAATGACCGAGAATCAAATACACCAGTTATTGGTGATTATAGGCCTTTATTACACGGGCAGATGGGATTAGGATTATGGTGTTTAATGCCACTTTCAACAATATTTCAGTTATATCGTGACAGTCAGTTTTATTGATGGAGGAAAAAGGAGTACCATGAGAAAATCACCACACCATGAGCGAGATTCAAACTCACAACTTTAGTGGTGATAGGCACAGGTAGATGTAAATCCAGTGAATTAAATCTTTTATAACATATGATAAAGTTTGTCATTGACTTGCTGCATGTCTGTGGTTTTCTCTGGTTACTCTGGTTTCCTCCACAAAATAGCTGAAAATGGCACTAAACAACATAACCCCAACCCCTGCCGCTGTTTTAAGTGATAACATCGCTACTACATTGAATTATAAATTTCCTTTTTCAATTAACGACAATTAATTACAGATTTATAAAAGTAATATCTTTGCATGAAGATTTAGAACAATTTGACTTAGAACCAAATATTCTTATATCATTAAAAACAAACGTATGCTTTATATAAAAAAAAAAAAAAAAAAAAAAAAAAATCCGTTAAAACATAAATTAAGTTTTGAATCTTGAAAATATCTATAAATACATGTAGGGTTATATAATTAAATGGGAAACATGATGAAAAAACTATAAATTAGCAGGGTTTTTTTTATTGAAAGGTAGTGGGGGAAAAGGGGGAAGGGGGCATTTCAACTAATTTCAAGGGCTCAGTTACAGTCCTCGAAATGAAAATTTTAATTTACTGGTCCGAATTAAATTCTTGAATTTATTTTTATATAGTTCTAAATAAAAACTGAAAAAATTCACTGGTCCAAACAAAGTTTTACTGGTCTCTGGGCCCAAGGACCAGTGTTCATCATGAGGACTGTAGCCAACATTTCTGTAACAGCTATAAAAATGCATCATCATTAAATCTAAAAATCAATTTAACATAATACAATGTATGATCTTAAGTTCACCATGGACCTCTTAAAACACTGGTTGCCATTTGGAATTTTTAACTTCTGATTTACTTTGCCTATCTTAAATACATGTACTATTTAGCATTCTTTAATATATTTGCTATGTGAGAATGGATTTCTCAGAACAATATCGTAACCAAGGTGAAGCCCGAGACGTGAGTTGTGATGAGAAGTCCATTTAAAGTCAAACATATCAACAATGGTATGTTTATCCAGGATTTGTCAAAGTGACCTCAATATAACGTCATGTTGGAAATCAACGATAACATGTTTGTATCAGATGAAAAGATCAAAGAGAAATTTTACAAAGATCAAAGGGAAATTTTACAATTCATTGATAAATAGGGGATTAGGGTTGTGGTGTTTAATGCCACTTTCAATAATATTTCAGCTATATCGTGGCGGTCAGTTATATTGGTGGAGGAAACCGGAGGATCCGGAGAAAACCACCGACCTGTCGCATGTCAATGACAAACTTCATCACATAATGTTGTATCAAGTACACCTCAGATTCGAACTCACAACATCAGTGGTGATAGGCACTGATTGTATACATAGTTGTAAATCCAACTACCATACGATCAGCCACGATTGCCCCCTCATCGAGAAATAAGATTATCACATCAATTACCTGTACCTGTATATTTCACTGTTAGAAGACGGACAAACATTTCTTCTTTCCATTTTCTTTATCTTTTTTAAGTGTATGTACTTTCCAAAAAAGTTCCAAATGGCATTCCAAAAAAGTTCCAAATGGCAATCAAATGTTAAGAAGGCAATATCATTCTGAAAATGGACTTCACACGAAACTGATTAGTACATTTGCAGAAATTGAATTCTAACGAATTAGAAGCAGATATAGATGGAAATCGTGCAACAAAAACTTCAGACAAATATTTTTTATAACAATTTATTTATAACATCATCATCACGATTACTATTTTAAACAAAGTATTTCCAATAAATAATAAATATATACCATCTTTGATTCCTTTTGCTGAAGTGGATTTCTCAGAGCAATATTAATAACACATCAAAGACAAAGATCCAGATGTTAGATGCTTTTCGATAATTTGTTAAAAGGGGAGAGTATCAGATAATACAACAAATAATTGATCTATAGGTAATAACACACTGATTAATAGCCATTAAACCATATAATTAATTAGTGTTAATTCTAAAAATAATAAACTGATTAATAGCCATTAAACCATATAATTAATTAGTGTTAATTCTAAAAATAATACACTGATTAATGGTTTGATTTGGTTAATAGGTGGTTATCTTCTCTTTCTGCAATTTATCAACATTTTTAAGAGGGAGGGAAGGGGGTGGGGAAGAGGGGAGGAGGGGTTGTTGAGGCAGGAACAGTTTAATAGTTTAACTGGCCGGTTAAACACTAAGTCTGCAATTTATCAATATATTTTTAGGAGGGAAGAAAAGGGGGCGGGAAAAAGGGAGAGGGGTTCAGTTTGGGTTTGGGGCAGGAACAGTTTAACAAACTGACCGGTTAAACACTAAGTCTTGAAAATTATTGGTTTGATTTGGTTAATAAGTATTCATCTTCGCTTTCTGTCAATTATCAATTAGGGAGGGAAGGTGGCGGGGAAGGGGAGTGGGGTTTGATGTTGGGGCAGGAACAGTTTAACAAACTCTAAGTCTTAGATAGGCTATGAAAAGACAGTTATTACACAGTGGTGGTCAACAATTCAACCTATATCGATGTACTGTAGTTAACAACTACCTCTTACCTCAACTCAAATCCATTCTACATATGAGGTGGGAATCTTGGCGTGAATTAATGAAAGTGACAATGAGTATTACCATATTCCTTATACTAATTTATGTATGCTTGGTTTAGGTTTATGGTGTTTAAAGCCACTTTCAACAATATTACAGCCAAACGGTGGCGGTCAGTTTTATTGTTGGGAGGAAACCGGGGTACCTGAAGAAAACCACTGACCTGTCGCAAGTCACTGACAAACTTGATCACATAAAGTTTTATCGAGTACACCTC
The DNA here is from genome assembly GCA_963680875.1 of Bathymodiolus brooksi. NCBI lineage: Eukaryota > Metazoa > Mollusca > Bivalvia > Mytilida > Modiolidae > Bathymodiolus > Bathymodiolus brooksi. Next base: position 47,315,408 of record OY804584.1, read on the forward strand.
GCCATGAGCGGAATTCACAACTTTAGAGGTGATAGGCACTGACTGCATGGGCAGTTGTAAATCCAACTACCATACGATCACCCTCCTAATAATTTGTGTAATATAATCAGCTATGTTTCAAGACACGCACAATATGAATGGTTGTAAATTCTTAATTAATTGGCATAAATACTGTGATTGTCAAAATCTTTGTCACGTTTTAAATTTCATATGATTTTATTAACACAAAATGAAAAAAAAATATTTTCACATGAAAAAAACAAACTTTTATACATGAATTTTGCTATAACTCTCCTGGATGAGCAAAAATGTGTACCTCAAGTATAAAATACCAATATAGTTTGCTACACCAAAAACAAACATTTATTGTTAAGAAACTGCTAGGTTTTGGTTTGGTTTATGGTGGCTGTCAGTTTTATTGGTGGAGGAAACCATCGACCTGTAGCAAGTCACTCACAAACTATATTACATAATTTGTATAAAATTAGAACTCTTAATTTGATTTTTTTTTATTTGTTATACAAAACAGATTGAAATGATTTTACATTTCAAAATGTTAGAAAAATAATATGGTATTAAAACATGATATGGCAGCGCAATTTTCTCAGTACATATTATCAGGGCCATCTTAACAACATTATAGGCCTCCGGGCAAAGCAGTGCTACACAACCACTCAAAGGAATAAAAATGGTAAATTGTCGATAAAATTAAACATATATTATTTTGAATTGGTACAGTACTTCCAACAAAATATGTGTTTGAAGATTAAAAAACATGCCGTACACAACATACATAAATTAGCATGGGCGCCTAAGCTCGTGGGGACCCCAGGCAACTTCCCAGTGTGCCCATACGTTAAGACGGCACTGCATATTATAAAATAATCATCCATAGCCATGAAATCTTGTGCAACGAAACCATCCTAAAACGAACCATCTTGGAACCATCTTTTTTTTGTACAGAATAGACAGGTGTTTGATTTACACAGGTCAATTTAACAAAGATTTCCTTCATTAGGACTACAGTCTATCTGTGCTAAAAACCACTAGCAGTATGCCCTAGTCTATAAAAAACTGGCTCTCGCAAGTGAAAATTGCAAAAATTTGCTTAATCAAATAGAAAATGTTTTCCTAAAATGCTGTTCAGGATAGTTTGTCAAAATGTTTTTGGCTCAGACTGGGATAATATTTTAGGTTCCGTGTTACTGTATGCAAGATTCCTGTTTATTCATGGTTCCGTTAAGACATTTTAACTGTAATTTTTCCACATAATTTGTCCTAAATTATTTTTTTCAGGAAATATATATACCAATGTACATGAAAATGGTATATTTAAATATTAACTTGAAATTATGCTTCTGCTTGTCTATATCACTGCGGGTAACTTTAACCCAAGGCAGATGACCCTTCAATACACTCCACTCGTCAATTGAAACAATTACATTCATTGCAGTGATGTCTGGTTATTGATCTGGCATTTAAAAGTTGCTATACAAATAAGGTATCAAACCAGTGAAAAACAAGTTATCATACGACATAGGGTAAAAATCCTATTTTCCGTCATATCAAGTCCAATAACGGCAAAAGTGAAAATCGTCAAAAATGAAAGGGATCCTCCTCTCTTCACCAGTAAACAGCTGATAACATTTAAAAAGATTCTAAGAAACACAACTCAAGTTATCGTACGACATAGGATTTGTCTACAGACGGATGGACGGACAGACATGGTGAAACCAGTATACCCCCCTACAACTTCATTGTGGGGGGTATAATTATTTTGAGTTTGAAGATACCAAAAGGGTAATCAGAATCTGCAAATCAAATAAGGACAGACAACACAATGCTAAAAGAAAAAATACAAATAACGATCGACCCAACATTACACTTAAAACTAAAGATCGAGAAACACGAACACCACTAAAAACCAGGAGTAAACTCAGGTGCTCCGGAAGGGTAAGGCAGTTCCTGCTCTACTAGTGGCACCAGTCATTTTACTCTCGTTACAAACCCTGTGATAAGTCTTGAATATAAGTGCAAAAAAATATCGTCCTCCAAATGGTGTCAATCAGATTCAAGAAGAATTAGTCATGGGTACAACAAATATTATTTCAAATGTCCCAAATGTGATGAGTGGAGAGTGTTGTAGTGTGATCAGCGTCGGATACCGACGATAATTTTGATATAGTGTTACAAAACTAAAATGACAATCGTTGATTGATTGATTGGTGTTTAACTCCAACTTTAGAAAATGAAAATCAAAGTACTGTACACCCTTTTAACAGATATTCAAAACAAACTACAATGCAATTATGTGTGAACAATTATGAATAATGCGATTTTCACAGTATAAAAATATTTCAATATATCATAATATTTTCAATATATTATTTATATAAAATTCACCACTTCATCATAATAAAAAACAAGGCACGTTCAAATGGCGTGATACAGAACAATTTATAATATTTGTAGATACTGAATGGCTGGATGAGAAACATAGATGTCCACATGCCCCCTCCTATCCATTATTCAAAAATTCTGTAGATATCAAATCTAGTGTGAATGACATATTTCTGGAATAACTTTCACCAGCTAAAGACTGGAAAACCAAATAATTTTATATCTTTGGAAGCAAGAACCCAAATGGCCTAAAAACAGGATAACCAAAATCGGCTAAGGTCACCTATGCCTGAGGGAGGAGAACCAAGCAAAGCAGGCAACCTTTTTCGTACTGGCTTCAATGAAAGGGCCTTATTTCCACCACATATGCGAAGTATAAGTCACCCTGTCAGCTTTTGGAAGTCAGTATTGTTCACCAATAAGCATACCTTTTCATCCATATTCACACATAAGAAGCTCCCATGTTCCTGAAATTTTACCTATACAGAATTTTATATTCAATGTTTTTTCCAAACTTGTTTTGATTCATTGATTGCATTTTATTTAGGTTGTTGAGCTTCACATCTGTTTTTGTGAAGGATAGGGGGACATGTGGGATGTTCTTGATTTAGAGATTAGAACACATGTTCTTGATTTAGTGTTCAGAACATATCTTTTTGATTTTGAGTATAGAACATGCATATACAACATAAAATAATTGCTAAATTCTACAGGTTGCTAGGATTTTGAGGACATTTTTTCTTATGTCTAATACACGATCCTCTCCAAACAAATTTTTCAGCACAATAATCACACGAATATCTCGGCTTTGATTTTGCATGCATACCATGCATATGTTCAGAAAGATGCCCACGCATAAGAAACTGTCTGTGACAAATTTTACATTCATATTTTCCATTTAGACCACCACACTGACGTTCATGACACGTTAAATGAGTTTTGTAAGTGAACGTCCTTTTACAGGACTTACATTTGTAGGCCTGTACTCCACGATGTGTGTTTAAATGTCCTTTGAAATGTTGTACTTGACTAAAAGTTTTACCGCACAATACACACATCGTACGCTTTCCCAGGTGATTGGTCACGATGTGCCGCCTCATTATTCCTTCCTTTGAAAAACCTTCGCCACAGTATATACATGTCGACAAGAAAACGCTTCCTGGATGATCAACACGGAAGTGGTTCTGTACCTCGAAATTTGAATCAAATAGACCAAAGCATACATTACACATTTTCAATTCCTGACCAGGAAATGGGATATTTTCATACATTGTCATATCTTGGTTGCTATTATCTGCTACAATTGACTGAGAAGTGTTTGACATCCCCGACACACTGACTGAAAGGTAATTTCTAATAATATTACCTGTATTTAATGTCTTCTCTATCGTTGCGATGTCATCTGCGTCTGGCGTAACAATTTCTATATCGGACGAAGAGGATGGTTGCCATCTTCCAATGCTTGGAATCACAGGTAAATTGTCCAGGACAGACCTATCAGAACTGGGTACCGCTACATCTAATTGGTTATGCTCAACATCATTATCTGGTAGCTCAAGTTTTATCACTGAAACTAACCCTGTAAAGATACATACGTGTATAAGTTTATGGCTTTGGTGTTTAATGTCACTTTCAACAATATTTCAGCTATATTGTGGTGGTCAGTTTTATTGGTGGAGGAAACAGGAGTACCCAGAGAAAACAACTGACATACCGCAAGTCACTGACAAACTTTATCACATAATGTTGTAGCGAGTACACCTCACCATGAGCGAGATTCGAACGACATCACTTTTAGTGGTGCTAAGCACTGATTGCACAGGTAGTTGTAAATCCAACTACCATATGATCACGACCACGACGACCCCTACATACATGTTTATATTTTTGTCCCAAGAGTAATGGCTTTAATCAACAGATTCTACCTTCTTAGACAGTACATTGTAGTCAGGTATCTAGTCAAACCTGCTCATGCAGTTACCTCTATTAAGCAGTCACCTGTATTGAAAGATCACCTTTTTCTACAGGGCTTACCAAACCAGGCGAAGTGTGCGACTTTTTCTCCTTAGTTTCAATGAAATCTCCCAATTTCTGTCAAAAAGCGAAGTTTTAGTCACCCTGTCAGTCTTTTCAAGTCAGTTTTTTTAACCAATAATCATACTTTTCCTTCGATATTCACATAAAATGAGCTCCCATGTTCTTGAAATCTGAATCTATGTCCCAAAGATGACCTCTTAATACAGGTTTGATTGTTCAAGCATTCACTGACCCTGCTACTGTACATATAATCTCCATGTTTATATGTTGTTATTCATTTTGTGATAGTACATGTACATTGTATGTAAGGTAAATCTATGAAGGTTTTTCAATTGGTTGTTTATATCAGTATTGTCATTCGAGATCCCATTATCAAGATCGAGGGGGAGAGGGTGGAGAATGGAAGCCATTTGTATCTCAAGTCAGATTTCTTAATCCAATCAATAAGTCTTCGCGCTAACCCACTTGCCTGAAGCCCGGGACAAGTAGAGATGGATTCGGACAAGTGACAAATATGAAAGAATTTGCTTGAATAAATAGAAAAAATTTCAAAATTTGGCTTTTGGGCAAGTACATGTAGGTGAAAACATTTAAAGCAAAGACTGCAATAATGTCATCTTGAGATATCTAATACTAGATGTCAGCACCAATGGAAAATGTTTCATAATTTTTGCTGATTTGTCTGCTTAAAAAAAGTTGTTGACTCCATGTTAGGTTTGTAAATGATCTAATTTATATGTACCGGTAATACGTGGATTTCCGCTTGTCCAAAGTGAAATTATGTAGTTTATAAGGTTTTGTTATAGCAATTAATAATATGTAGGGTTAGGAATTTGATGTTTAACACCACTTTCAACAATATTCCAGGTATAACATGGTGGTCAGTTTTTTTGGTGGAGGAAACCAAAGTACCTGGAGAAACCCACTGACCAGCTGCCATCACATAATGTCATTGTTGTATCGAGTACACCTCGCCATGAGGGCGAATCCCAACTTACAACTTTAGTGGTGACAGGCACTGATTGCATAGGTAGTTGTAAATCCATCTACCATATGATCACGACAACGACGGCCCATAATAATATGCATGTCTTGAGCTTAGCTTTAAACTGAGCACATGCTACAACCTTTTATCTGATTAATCAATTTATTTTGGCAGATGGTCAAAGATAAATGAAAATTTACCTGACAAAGTGACATGTCTGTATACAGGATCACCACAAAAAAAATGCTTAAAAAATTAACACGATTGTATATACACTTGCTTGGGACACAGATGAGGGGGGTTCACTTCCTATAGTCTTCGTGCTAATCCACTTGCCCAAACCCCAGGATAAGTAAAACTGGATTCGAACAAGTGAAAATTATGAAAGAATTTGTTTGAATAAATAATTTTTTTTTCTAAATTTGGCTCTTGGGTGTAAAAAATTAAGGCAAAGACTGTTCCTATATAGAGGTACAATGTGTATATATAGCTGGAATGGGTCAGTCAACTTTTTCAGTTTTCAAATATATGATTGGGTCATAAATTTCCCACTTCATTATATCAATGAGTGGGGATTTTTAAGCTGTGATATATCAATTGATCATATTTCTAAAAGCTCAGGTGGCTTATTAATTGCCAAGACAAAGTCTTCAATAATTATGAGTGAGTGAGTGATTGTTGTTTAATGCCAACACAACAATTTTTCAGCTATATCATGACAAGAACAAGTTAATTCTCAATTGAATGTGATGATAAGGTCTGCTGTGTACTAGACCAACATGCTTAGTTAGGTTCTCTATAATTAATTATGTTACAATTTAACGTGATCAGGTGAAAATTGACCTACCATATGTGTGTTTATTTAATATTATTGTGTAATATGTGTCACCAATATCTGAATATTATAATATATGAAAGGGTAGTTTTCATACTTTGAATAAATGAATGGTATGATTTTCATGCCATGATGGTGAGGGAATTTTATGAATCGAAGGGGGGGGGACCAGTATTTTTCAAACTTCAGCGGCACCAACATACATAATTGTAAAAAATGTACCTTAAATGTGAATGTGCATACATGTACATATATATATATATTCAGGCAGCAAAACCTAAAAAAAAAGGTTGGTTTGGTTTAGTTTATGGTGTTTAATGCCACTTTAAACAATATTTGTATCGAGTACACCTCACCAGAGCGAGATTCGAATTCACATCGTTAGTGGTGAGAGACACTGATTGCACAGATAGTTGTAAATCCAACTACCATATGATCACGACCATGACAGCCCCCTCAAAAAAAAAAAAAAAAGGAATGAAATTCTTGGTCTCATACATGACATACCAGATGACTGTGTTTCTTGAGTTATCTCCCTTTCAATAACATTTGATTCATTGGCCAGTTCCATCAGTAGTCCTTTATCTGGTTTCTTGTCCTCTGGGTCCCCGCTGATTTCATCCTCATGTTCATCATCACTATCTAGATTAATACATTCAACATTTGGTGTTCGGGTCTCATCATCTTTACCATGGATTTCTTCAGTATTGACATTCCCGCGGGATTCTAGAATTCGCAATTCTAATCCAGATGTACAGGTATTTCTAGATTGATCTTGAAATGACATTTGAACTGCATGAACTTGATGAGTATTTGATTTTGATTGGTCATTGGAATCACTAAACTTTGGGAGTCTTTCTATAGTTGGTGAATGCTTTATTTTTCCAGAATGACCATGTACAAGTCTATGTTCTAAGTTTTGGGACAAGTTCTGATGTTCAGGTCTGTGCTGATGATGTGTAGGTGTGGCCTGAACTGTACCATCAGAATAGTGATTATTCAATTCAGAGTTAAGTGCACCAGTACCAGAATTTCCGGAGATAAAAGATATGGCTTCATTCTTTTCAGATTCTAAAAATATAAAATGAATAATTAAGTGTAACGGGAATGCTCCACTACCTAAGATTATAGGAACTGTAGTAGATTCATAAACCACCTCTGCTAACTGTGCTAGTGGAGATCTCCTTTAGCTCAGTTGGTAGAGCGGTGGCATACAATGCGATAGGTCCCGGGATCAAATCCCATTTGGGACATTGCATATTTCGGAGGTAAAACATGCTCTACTGTTACATTCACACTCAACCGAATAACCCACATTGACATAATAACAGATATTGTTCAGGAACCCATAATTTTTAAATGCTTTAAATTAAATTTTACTCATCAATATTAAAATGTTCACTGGAAAGCAGAACAGACAAATAGATATTTCCAGTTCAATTAATTCAATATGCTTAGGGTTAGGGTTATGATGTTTAACACCACTTTCAACAATATTTCAGCTATATCGTGGTGGTCAGTTTTATTGGTGGAGGAACCAGAGTACAATGTACCTGGAGAAAACCACTGACCTACCGCAAGTCACTGACAAACTTTATCACATAATGTTGTATTGAGTATCCAGAATAATTTTCTTAGTGCTTGTGACGACATTGGAAGTCAAATCTCAGTCAACGAGAGTAAGTAGTGGATTTTCAATGTGAAGGGCAAGGAATTATGAGTGGGTTGCACATTGATAGATAAGATAAGATAAGATAAGATTTATTGGTCCAAATTAAAGGGCCCACGAAGGGGCATATAAACATAATAAAACATAAGGTGATTGCATAAAATATCATATAAATTATAAATACAAGAATGAGAGACATGACTAGTGTTAAAATATGCGATACCAGCTATCCGAAACAGTGACTTTTTAACAGGAAATCACACATGCATATTAAAGTATCTTTACTTTCTGAGTTTAAAAGCCATACAGGGGTCGACTTAAGAAAAAAAATTAACTGGCCCTTAGGGCCAGTAAAATTTTTGAACGACTGGCCCCTTCAAAATTCCACTGGCCCGAGAAATATCGGTCCACGAAGCGGACCGATATAAAAGGGGGGATTTGCCCCCCCCCCCCTCCCAAGAAACAGGAAACTAAAGATCGAGTAATATGAACCCCCATTAAAACCTTGGGTGAACTCATTTTCTCCGGAAGAATAAGCAGTTCCTGCTCCACTAGTGGCATCCGCAAATAATTAAATTGACTGTCAGTGATTTAAACATGTACATATAGTTTTTGTATTCTATGAATGAATGTTGTACTTGCTTTAAACAAGGGTAAAGTTCATGACATTTTCCCATACATGCAGTGTTTTTAATGCATTACAATTAACAGGTATGGTATTAGAAGATAATCAAACAATCTACATATGGATAGTCAAACTTGTTATCAAAAGTATATAGTTTTAACCTTTGATTCATTGTTTATTGTATATATGTTAACTTATGTATTAACTAAATTTAATACGGCGCTCGGCCAATAATCTTCAGTAGTGGAGGACGGCCAGAAATATAAAGAAGAAGAAGAAGAAGTCTCAGCAACCCCCTCTGTATAACGGCTTCCTTTTTTAGCCAATCTTATTTATTCCTCCCCAGCGTTTTCCCGTGCATTCGACCATTATATAACGACCCACTGTCTAACGCGACTAACGACCATGTTCTTTGGGTAAAAATCCTTCATATAACGACTATTAGAAGATTTTTACCAAACCAGAAGTTAGATAATAAATAAACAAACACAGTCCTGACTTTGGAAAATTTTCCGTTTTGCCCAGCTGATGCAGCGATTGTTGCCAATATCCCTCTTGCTGATATCAGCATGATCTACTGACTGAGTCCATACCTGTTACTAGTTCATAATAATAGATTTTTCATATTAAATGAAGTCACGATTAGCGTTATTGTGTATCCGCCATTTTTTTTTACAGGTAAGATGTTCACGTGATGATTTATCATTGTTGTTTGGTTTATTTGGGTTTATTTCTTATTTATATTAAATATTTAAAATTGCTTACTATCGAAAATACCGTTTTAATCTTTCAGTTTTATAAATAAATAATCGTGATTTTGAAAATTATTGAATTATGAAGTACTGGCTCCCAGCATATATTTCTGTCAATATTCGTTTAACGTGCGGTAACAGATCAAGGTAAACACATGCTGATTGTGTGATTAGGCTATTTATAGCTTTCGGCGAGTGATTGAAGTTGAATTTTAAAGTTTTATCTGGAAATTTCATTAGTCTGTTATCAGTCGATATTGAATGACACGGAAGAAACGAAAGTTGCTGGCCCAAGTGGCCAGAGAATATCAACTGGCCCAGCGGGCCGATCTTTGTTCAGTTTGACTGGCCCGACCGTAAATATACTGGCCACGGGCCAGCGGTTACGTCGACCCCTGCCATATAAATTTATCCCCAAATGATAATTTTTCCACAGGGGCTAGGTGCGTCCGAAAAAAAAAAAAAAAAAACTATATAATACTACAAGGGGGCGAACTCACTTGCTTCCATTTTCTTAAGTCGTCGTGTTAAATTGATCGTAACTTCGGAACGCCTTAATATTTTCAAAAAATGTTTCCACCAGTCGAAAGTCAAGTAATTTTCCTTTCCAAAGAGACCCCAATTGTTAGTGTAGGCCTCCGAACTGCTGAGGTATCATACACGAACCAAAACAAAACGGCGTGAAAATCCGAAGTTGTACAAACGTTGGGTTGACCACTTCCCATCTGTGTACAGACTTTCCCATGACGTGAAAATTGAGAGAGTTCTAACGGGCTTTTTGATTGGCTGAACAATCTGTTTCAGCCAATCAAAAAGCCCGTTAGAACTCTCTCAATTTTCACGTCTATGGCGTTTGTCAAGGATGCAAATGGGATTTCTTTCAAAAACAGACTTATAGGACATATAAATTGGCATAAGGTAGGAAATTTTATCATAATTTGAATGGATGAAAGTATTTAGCTAGTCAAAATGACTCGTTTACGCATGGGAAAGTCTGTACACAGATGGGAAGTGGTCAACCCAACATTTGTACGACTTCGGATTTTCACGCCGTTTTGTTTTGGTTCGTGTATGATACCTCAGCAGTTCGGAGGCCTACACTAACAATTGGGGTCTCTTTGGAAAGGAAAATTACTTGACTTTCGACTGGTGGAGACATTTTTTGAAAATATTAAGGCGTTCCGAAGTTACGATCAATTTAACACGACGACTTAAAAAAATGGAAGCAAGTGAGTTCGCCCCCTTGTAGTATTATATAGTATTTTTTTTTTTATTATTTTTTTTTTTTCGGACGCACCTAGCCCCTGTGAATTTTTCAAGGTTAGAATGATTAATGTTATTCTTAATTGTTTCAAGAAGTTTGCACCTGGAAGTATAGTAAAAAGAACATTTTAAGTTGGATTTAAAACTACCTATGCGATCAGTGCCTATTACCACTGATGTTGTGAGTTCAAATCTCGATCAGGGCGAGGTGTACAACAAAAGTCAACATTACTGTTAAAGTTTGTCAGTGACTTGCGGCAGGTCGGTGGTACTGGTTATCTCACGGACCTCCACCAATAAAACTGACTGCCACGATATAACTGAATTATTGCTGAAAGTGGCGTTAAACACCATAAAAACAATCAATATAATGTCAAAGAGCAATGATATTGGTAATGTCTGAGAGGCTCACCACTAAGTATACGTCCAAATATCTTGTATTCGGCAACTCTGATATCTAACCACATTATAAAATTTGACAAAACCCATGGTGGAAGTTTGCTGATCAAAAAATTGAAATCTTCTTGAGCTGAGTGGTAATCTGTTGTCATTTTTGTGTTGCCAAATCAATATTATATTTCAACCGGAACTCAGTTTAAAACGGTGGTCGGTAAAAAGTGTAACCCGAACCCGAACCCGAACCGGAAATTGACGGAAATGTCCCGAACCGGAAATGTTTTATTGTTGATATCTCCTTTAATTTTACGATGTTTTGCAAAAACTTTTTCAATTATTGTGTATTTTTACATACTTGAAACACATAGATTATAATAAGATGTCGAAATATATTAAAAAAGTTGAAAGGTGCAGTTTTCTGATTTCAAGGTCGGTAAAATGTGTAACCCGAACCGGAAATCTTTTATTGTTGATATCTTCTTTAATTTTACGATGTTTTGCAAAAACTTTTTCATTTATTGTGTATTTTTATATACTTGAAACACATAGATTATAATAAGATGTCGAAATATATTCAAAAAGTTGAAAAATGCAGTTTTCTGATTTCAAGGTCGGTAAAATGTGTAACCCGAACCACAAAGGTAGATAACTCTGTTCTTCCCGAACCGGAAATCTTTTCTTTTATTACGAGATTTTTATTGGAAAACCGTGTATTTTTACACTTAAAACGTATAAATCATAATAATTTATATTACTGCATATTTTTGTTTACCTTATTGGAATTTAATAAATGTAAATGAACTTGCAATGGATAGAAAATGGTGAAATAACTCATATATACTTTATGATGCTTTTATTTGTAATCAAATATCAAATATCAAATCAAATAAGTTTGATTTAAAGTCGAAATATCTATAGCACATAACATAAGCTCTAGTGAGCTTTTGAATCGACTATTACATAAAAAGCACATACAAGTATAAAATAACTTTACAAGCACATATTACATGACATCACAAAGCAAAAGAAAAAAAAAAAAAAAAAAAAAAAACATGCATGCATAGACATTAGTATAAAACATAAGCTCATGTATACAATAAGGAATTGAATTCATGTCAAACAAATATATGGTATTCTAGTATATTACTAATATTAAATAAGATGAATATATCAAATGTTAATGTCTAAGTAGGCACTCTATGTAACAATGCGAAAAAAAAAGTATGTGATAGTTTTCTTAGTTATTGGTATAATTTAAAAAAAAATGTATAAATGAAGACAAAAAGGGAAAAGTCCGTACATATTTTACATTCAAGGAACATTTTATTAGAGAAAAATATACATTTCTTAATGATTTCAAAGTAAGACAGGCAATTTGTAAAATCAGAATTAGTGCACATCCTCTTATGATTGAAATTGGTAGATATAAAAACTTGGAAACCGAAGAACGATTATGTAAACTGTGCATAACACTAAAAATTGAGGATGAATATCATTTTTTAATTGATTGCCCCATATATAATAATAGTAGAAAGATTTGTTATCAGAAAATTTCAGAATTATGTTCTAATTTCAATAATATGTCAGATAAAACAAAATTCTATTACCGGTATTTATTTACCAAAGAAGATCTTTCAATAATCAATATTTTTGGAAACTATATAGAGTGCCTTGAGACAAGAAAACTGAAACAGGTTTATGATACTGAAATATTTTTTCTCTTTCTGTTTATATTATTAATAATTTTTTAAGGCTCTGAACCCGACAAGAAACATTGTATCTATATATATATGTATAATTGCCTCCAATGACAATAATCAATGTATGCAATTTGTTTGCCCCTATTGTGGGCCCATTGATTGGAATAATAAATTTTCTTATTCTTATTCTATATAGTTGAAATAATAAAATATTTAAAGTCAGACAATTAGTTCAGCCATGATAATTTTCTTTAGATTTTGATCAGAATTTCAATTAAATAAAGAGCTACATTTTTACTGAGCATGTGATGACCTTACCATAGATAAGATGTACATTTTGTAAATTTAAAAAGAGAAGAGAGAGAAAAAAAAAAAAAACAGAATAAACAATTTTCCTGATATTAAATTGAAATTATTTGAAAATTCTATTACAATTTACTTATAATACAACAAGTATGAATCTAACACCATAAAAATTCTACAGATAAATAGGTGCACTAGATAAATATCTTTAATAAAAAATAAGTTATCAGTTTTGTAAATTGACCAAAACAGATAAATAAAAAAATGTTCCTGAAATCAAAATAAAACTAAATATTTTATTATAATTTTCTAATAAAATACAAGTAATTCTGCAGGTGAATATCTCAAATAAAAATAAGATATACATGATGTAAATTGACACACAAAAAAAGGATAAATTCAAAATTTTCCCGAAATTAAAATAAATCTTTTTTAAATATTTATTATAATTTTCTAATAAACTACAACAAGTATGATTTTAACACACTTAAATTCTGCAGATGAATATATTTGAAATGAACTATTACTTGTTTATTACTATTTATTTGCACAGTGAACTTATCAATTTAATAATTGTACTTAATGAAAATTTCCGGTTCGGGAAGAACAGAGTTATCTTCCTCTGTATTTCGGAATAAAAATTAATATACACCCCTTTTCAACAAAAAAAAAGGAAAGAAATAATGAAATAATAAACACATAGCTTGTCAATTATCATTTTTGAAACTTTTTATCATGCTATCAATACACAAGATGAATACATTCAATTGTCAAGATTAATTGACCTGTTGACTGTCATGATAGTGCATTGAATTACAATATATATTGATTAAATTCCAGTAAGGTAAAAAAAATGTATTAATAGAAATTATCATGATTTATACGTTTTAAGTGTAGAAATACACGGTTTTCCAATAAAAAAGAAAAGATTTCCGGTTCGGGAAGAACAGAGTTATCTACCTTTGTGGTTCGGGTTACACATTTTACCGACCTTGAAATCAGAAAACTGCATTTTTCAACTTTTTGAATATATTTCGACATCTTATTATAATCTATGTGTTTCAAGTATATAAAAATACACAATAAATGAAAAAGTTTTTGCTAAACATCGTAAAATTAAAGAAGATATCAACAATAAAAGATTTCCGGTTCGGGTTACACATTTTACCGACCTTGAAATCAGAAAACTGCACCTTTCAACTTTTTTAATATATTTCGACATCTTATTATAATCTATGTGTTTCAAGTATGTAAAAATACACAATAAATGAAAAAGTTTTTGCAAAACATCGTAAAATTAAAGGAGATATCAACAATAAAACATTTCCGGTTCGGGACATTTCCGTCAATTTCCGGTTCGGGTTCGGGTTCGGATTACACTTTTTACCGACCACCGTTTAAAACAAACATTTTTGGTATATGATTATAAAAAGAGGTACAATATCGGTAACGGAAATGTATCAAATTTCGCTAGTAAATGTATGCCTATTCGTAACTTGAATAATACTTCGCCCTATATCAGCACTATCGCTGGATGAGGTTAATGCAGCGACTAGCGGGAGAGTAATATAACGACTGGATTATTCGGGTTAGCCTTATTCGTGGTTTATATCGTTTTCCAGTCAAATCGGCCTCGGTTAGATCGGCCCCATGTCAAAACGGCATCTAAATGAAAGTCAAACCGGCCACATATTTTAGATAGAATACAAAAAATTATGTATTAATATTTTTGGTTAAAAGATTACCCTGGATTAATGTATAATTGTATTCTTTATTGATGAACGGGTTCTTAATTAATACCAAGGATTTATATAGTAGAACTACATAAATCTTTGTTATTACGTACAAAATGTACTCATGGGTCAAAAGTATTTCCACACTAAGATATTTCCCAATATATTTCATATTAAACCACTTATTTTCAACACATTCCCCTGAAGTCATTCCTTGTCTGATTTTCATGAAATTTTCAGCATTAAACCCAAAAATACTATAGTTTCTTCTTTTTATAATTTTCATAAAATTTTATTTATACTTTTCCTTATGACATGATTTAAACACAAAGTTAGATTTTTTTTCATCAAATCTTGCTATATGATCATAGAAAATTGTGACGTCGAGAATTTATGTTTATGTTTAAATCATAAATGCTTGTAAAAAAAAGGTTCAAAAAAATTACATGAAAATACGTAAATAAACTCCAATCAATTCTGCTTTAAAGGTGAAAATTTCAAGAAAATCTGATAAGGAATGACTTCAAGAGAATGTTTTGAAAATAAGTGGTTTTATATGAAATATGTAGGGAAATATCTTAGTGTGGAAATACTTTTGACCCGTGAATGTATGTCGACCGAACTAAAGTAACCAGGGGCGGATCCAGGATTTGTGGTTAAGGGGGGCGTGAGTATTGGAGGGGTCTGTGGACCCCTTAAGGTCCCCAGCGGGTCCCGGACAGAGCCCTTATAGGGAACCCAGGGGGGGGGGGCGGGGGGGCGAAGCCCCCGGAAGCTCTGGGGGTTTGAGGAATTACAGACATTCATTTGAACTGATGTTGAAAGAACATCAGTATCAGGATTTAAGTTTACTAAATGCTTTGATCTGTAAAGATTTGTTTTTCTTATAGTTGTAAAATTGACCGAAGATATAATGTTTAATTAGTGTGAGAAAATAGTTGATGCCTGGTACCTGGCAACCAATCAGAATGGAATAATCTTTGAACTACTGACGGAGAATCCATATCAGCGAACACACCCAACGTGTATTTACAATTTGTAGGAATTTTTTATGAATGTAGGACAGAAAGTCACAGGACAAAAAGTCACAGACAAAAAGTCATAGGACAAAAAGTCACAGTTAAAATTTTGCATTTTGACAAAACATATAGGACAAAAAGTCACAACATAAAATTTGGCATAGGAGCTTATCACTAGGACAAAAAGTCACAATGAACACATGTACACAGACAATAACTACGATAACACAGAATATTGCTGAAACATAACATGAGAAATACTTTCATTTTCTCCCACATCTTAAAAACCTTCAACATCGAGTTTAGGCTAGTACTTGCCATAAGTCCTTGCAGTTCACACTGCTAGTGCTTTATTTGTTGTGGCGTTCGTGTTCTATTCTGCTTATTTGTTTTGTCCTTGTTGCTTCTGTTGTCTCTTTTTGTGTAATCTCTGAATCACCATGTTTTTTTACCTATGATTTTCTGGATTATCACTTTGGCTTGTTGCTTCCGTATTCGTTTGCCGATGTCCTATTGTAAATAATTACACCTTTTTACATACACTGTAATCAAAGGGTTCTTTTTATTATACATATGCAGGGGCGGACCCAAATATTTTCGCGCCTCCCTCCGCTCGGCGCAATTTTTCTTAAGTGCGCCCCCCCCCCCCCCCCCCTAACTTGAAATCCTGGATCCGCCCCTGATATGCTTTTAATTTCAATACTTCATTCATCACATTAATGAATGACATATTGAAAGGAAAGGCAAATGGATAGTTAGAAGACACTTTATTTTATAGTGTTAAAGGGTATAAATATTTACACAATGACTTGTAAGTCCAACACAAAAAACCAGTCTTTACAGTTTGACACAAAGAAATGAGAATAAAACTTTTATTGTTCTTCATCCTTAAGTAACGAGGAGTTTTTGAATAGCGAGTACTTGAGAAATAACATATATCACACAGCAAGTTGATAGCTTAAGCTGTAATAAAGTTTAAAACAGCAAAAAGAACCAGATACTATATCACGGTCTGTTTTAAGAACAATGCATAGCAAAATTATGCATACATGCATCAGTGTATACATATTGTGACTTTCTGTCATACCTACATACAAAAATATACGTTGTGACTTTTTGTCCGCCAGGGTAAAAAAATATAGATTGTGACCTTTTGTCCTGTGACTTTCTGTCCGTTTAACTATTTTACTACAGGTCACGAGTTAACCATTCATGAAAAAGTTGTTTGTTGAACTGCTTAATCAACGTTGTATAACATATATGCTTTGCGAATTTTAGGGGGGGCGCACGCCCCGCACGCCCCCTCTAAATCCGCCTTTGGTAACCAGTGGTATAGATTGTTGTTTCAGCAATTTTCTTGGATGTTGTGGTTCTAACAATTGTTTTTGGTGTTCATGGAAGTTAATTCAATAAATTGCTGTCTTAATAAATAATATAAATTTAAAACCACTTAAAAAATCACCTGTCATACGTCTTTACTCGGCCGATCTTCGCCTATTTTTAAAGTCTTTAAAAGCAGAAATTAACAAAAGATTAATATTAAATTCTTTATATAATTTTGTTAACTTTTCTTTGTAAGCATGTATTATTTACATACAAATGTACCTTTTCGGTCGTCGTCACAATTGTCCATGATTCGTATATTTGATGAACAAAACTGTACATGTTCTAGATCTGTGGGATGTAGTTCGTGGTTTTTTGTTGTTGAAAAATTGAATGTATTGTAATACCTCCATGGAAAAGGGAGAGAAATCATGATCTTTGGAAAAAAATTCGCCATCATCTTAGGATTGAAAGTGGTCGACTTCAACGTTAAACTAACTTCATGTTAGGAAAACCAGAAACATTTGATTTCCTCACGAGTCTGTCAATTTTGTTAAGCGTAATTTGATGGAGAATGAAATTCATTTCTTGTTTAATTGTCCATTGCACGAAGAAGAAAAAATACGGGAAATATAATGTTAGACAGGCGATTTATAAAAAAAAAAAAAAAAGCAGAAACATTTGATTATCTCACGAATCTGCCAATCTTGTTAATCGTAACTTGGTGGAGAATGAAATTCATTTCTTATTTAATTGTCCAATGCATGAGGAAAAATAATCAGGGAAAGATTTTGTTGAAAAGGCGATTTATAACAAAAGAGTTTCATGCTAACTTTAAGCCATGTATACATTTGTAGAAATATTGTGTCAAAAGATACATTTGTAAGAACATCAAATTTCGTTTCAATACTATTCGAATATCTAGAATTATAATTTTCAACTTGTTGAAGGCGGTCAGTATTTGGTAGTAGACGTACATGTACTGTTCATTCATAAATGTTATGTAAAATTTCAATTATAACACCATATTGCAGGCTAGCTAGGGCGTAGAAAGGTTTAAATGAAGTGTGCGCAAAGTATTTAAGGATTAAGATGCAGCTGAAGGTGATGTCTCCGGGAACCGTGATATCACTCAGTACTGCCCGATAGCTCATGTATTTTGCTTTAGCGATTTGAAATTCTAACTGGTTCATGAAAATCTCTAGAAAAAGGCAATATTTTGCTTCCAAGATTGAACAGTGATCACTTTTTGCCAATTACCGGTATTAAGGTTCATTCAAACAGATGTCTATAATTAATTGATTTGCATATTTCTTAACATTGACCTACACATCGACATTGACAGTGAGGACCGGTTAAGAACGAAACTTTACGACAAAAGAGATGATTTCAGTTTTCCCATTGTGTACTTTCCATTTGTATGTAGCAACATTTCAGCAACACCTGTAAATGGAGTATATATCTCTAAGTCGGTTCAATATTCCAGAACTTGTGGTTCTGAATATTATTTCCTTGATAGAGGGTTGTCGCTAACAAGGAAGCTACGTATACTGAACCAAGGCAATTGTAACTAGTAGTTAAGTTGAAGTTGTCACTTCAAACGTTTCACGATCGCCACCATGACTTGGTTAACCGCCACGGAATATTTGTGTCACTAATGACAAGAGTAACACAACAGGTGCCACTAGAGGAGCAGACACTGATTACCCTTTCGGATCACCAGAGTGCTTTCCCGGTTTTTAGAGAGGTTCGTGTTGCTCAATCTTTAGTTTTATGTGTAGTGTTTTGTAGATCCCTTTATCCTTTTCTTTCAGTAATTGTATTGTCTGTATTTCTTCGATTTACGTCTTCCGATTACCCCTTTGTTATATTTATTATCTTTGTATGACTATGACGGATTTTTGTTGAGTTATCAAAATTAATCAGCGTGTATGAATGTGTGCGTGTGAGTGAGTGATTGTTATTTTACGCCAAATGGACAATATTTCTGTTATATCATGACGAAAACAAGTTATAATTGATGGAATGATGGACACTTTACACTCGACCACCACGTTTAATTGGATCTTTATAGTGCTAGCCAGGGGCGGATCCAGGATTTCAAGTTAGGGGGGGGGCGCACTTAAAAAAATTGCGTCGAGCGGAGGGAGGCGCGAAAATTTTTGAGGTATTTCGTGTGAAAAATCACGATTTTACGCAAAAAAATTATATTTATTCCAATTTTAGGGGGGGGGGGGGCGCGCGGATGCGCCCCCCTCTGGATCCGCCCCTGCTAGCTCACTGACACAACAATCCGCGGGTAGACTCGATCGCATTCTGATTCTTTGTTCTTATTCGTTAACGTTGCGTGCTTAGCGGAGATTTGACTCGACCAGGACTCGATCCCTCGATGTAGCATAATCGAAGCGAGCACTCCAACTATTCCACTACCATTTGTGGTTTGTGTGTGTGAGCCAGTGGGAATATGTGTATGTCATTGACAATATTATTAATTGTATGCTTCGGTATTTTATTTAACAAAAACGTAAATAACATATTTAGTGCCCATGGCCAGAACACGTTTCTAGAATAACCTTTATTAGATACACTCAAAGTCTATTGAAAAGCCAAAGAATTTCAACATCTTTGGGAGCATTTAAACTAAAGGCCCTTAAACAAGACAGTCAAATTGCAAAATCATAAAGCATTTGGATTTTGCTATGATTACTTAGACTGCCTGAAAAAAAGATATTCATTCATATGTTTGTCGGTATATATGTATGCATTGTGTTAGGTTTATGGTGTTTAATGCCACTTTCAGTAATATTTCAGTAATATCGCACGCCATACAACCGCCTTGAATCGTCTTAGTCAAAAGCTGTATGATACGATCGAAATTGTATGCTTACAATGATGGCCGAACCACACCAAGGTAAGTTGTTTGATTGTTTGATGGTGTTTAACGCCACTTTCAACAATATTTCAGTTATATCGTGGCGGTCAGTTTTATTGGTGGAGGAAACGGAGTACCCGGAGAAAACCACAGACCTGTCGCAAGTCATTAAGGTTGCTTCTATTTTGTGGTTAAAATGTTAGGTGATAAATGGGATCGAATGTTTGTTTGTTTGCTTTTTTATTTTTTTTATTTTTGTCATGGTAAGGAAATCATCTCAAGCATCAAACGAGGTGTTCCGAAAGATAGAAAGCAAAAGACGTTCCTAAAGATAGAAAGCAACAGATGTCAACATGACCGTGTCTCTGTGTTCTAAACGATGCCTTTAGATAAATCAATACGTCGGCGTATATGTGTTCCTGTTTGTTTGTTTGTTTGTTTGTTTGGTGGTGTTTAACGCCACTGTTAATATTTCAGTTATATATCGTGGTGGTCATTTTTATTGTTGGAGGAAACCAGAGGACCCGGACACAAACTTAATACACATAATGTTGTACACCTCGCCCTGAACGAGATTCGAACTCACAACATTAGTGGTGATAGCCACTGATTGCATAGGTAGCTGTAAATCCAACTACATGTACCATACGATCACCGACACGACAATAAAGGAGGCAAGATAGAAGCCAGACGATTGAGCTCTAAAACACTTCAACTTGACCAGATGAAATCCAACTACCATACGATCACAGCCATGACGGTTCCTCAGTACATCGGCGTCTATGTGGGTATCAGGACATCTCGGGACCTGGATATCTCGGTACTGAACATATGCGACATCTCGGTACTCGGTACTGGAAATTTCGGTACTGAATAATACAAATAATTTGATTGAATTTAAAAACTTTTTTTAAAATATTTTTTACATGTAGACGTTGTTTATACAAATTTGTATGTGTTTTTTTTTAATCATCTTTAATTAAATGGACATCAAAGAGGCAATTATTAATATTTGTAAATAACTTTTGTTTTGATAACTAAGTCTCTTTATCAATAAATCACAGATAAACTTAACGGAATGATTATTTTCATTTCTGTTTTGATTACATAAATGTTTTAATTAGATATATAGCTTTAATTACCAAATTTAATTTCTTTAATCATAGATCATTGCTTTAATCTTTTGTTTTACTTCAAAAGACGATACAAGCTGAATTTTATTTGAGAAATATTTGCCAAGCCGATATACATAATGGAGGGTTACCCTAATTTGATATTCAAATTGCAAAATGAAAGAGTATCCGTGTATAGATTGTGGCAGCAATGTCCGTCCCAGACAGGAGGCTTTACAATGTGACCAGTGTTCACAGTGGCAGCACAGATTATGCAACACTGGTAAGACCTTTTTATCTAATTGTATCGCTTTTGTATATTATTTAATCCCCCAAATTATAAACAGAAAATCAAGAAATGTCGTATATTGAAAGCACTGTCAATTTCCTCAGTTACTCACACGAACACACATAGCATAATTGGTAACGCCACTACAAAGTATGAAGAATTTGTGTGGGGGAAAGCAATACATCAATCCGTTTTAATGAAATGAAAGTACCAGGGCTTTCTTAACAAACACGCTGAATTTCATAATTTGCATAATTACTTTTGTAAATAATAAATGGAGGTCAAAATAATGAAAATATAAATAAAAATCAATATACAAAAACAACGATCTCCGGGATCGATCTACACTGGAATTATCAAAAACACACATCGATCCACTTTTGGGTCATATATTAAAGAACTACTAGTACAAAAATATTGACAATTAATAAGTACCAAACAATTGTGGTCAGTACCGAATATTGTCTCATCCAAGTCCCGAACTGTCCAGTACCGAGTACCGAGATGTCCAAGTCAGTACCGAAATGTCCAGGTACCGAGTTGTCCAGGTACCGAGATGACTAGGATTTGTCTATGTGTCCCCAATAGAGATGCCAATCTGCATTCATCCCTGTGTTCTATAAGATATATACTTGTACCAATAAAGGTATCAATATGCAGTCACCCCTGTGTTCTTAATGATACCATCAGAGAAGTCAATGCCTCGACGTCCATGTGTTCTTAAAGATATCAGTAGAGAAGATAATATGTATGGACCCCTGTGTACTTTACGATACCAATAGGGAAGTCAATATGCCAGCGTCCTCATGTTCTAAAGTTTCAAATAGAGATGTCAGCGTTCCAGGG
This sequence comes from Bathymodiolus brooksi, assembly GCA_963680875.1. NCBI lineage: Eukaryota > Metazoa > Mollusca > Bivalvia > Mytilida > Modiolidae > Bathymodiolus > Bathymodiolus brooksi. The sequence continues at coordinate 47,337,567 of OY804584.1, forward strand.
TTCTTTATGATACCAATAGAGGAGTTTTTCGAAATCTACAAAAAGGTCATTAGCGTACAGGGATCGTGACACTCTCCAAACACGATACCCAGTATGACCCACTCTCAGGCTTTCCTTATTATAACATGACAACCCTCCATAGTGAGGGTTCATCCTATCCGCCACGCGGGGATGCAATGGGCAGCTGTGTGGGTTTGAGCTATGGGATATTTCACCAGTAACCAGGATTATGATTAAATGGAAACAACAATCAAAGAAGTTGAACACATGTCCATTTTATTATGCAAAAAAATACTAATACACTATAGGAACATATACGTAACAAGACAACGTTAAGAATACTTCTCTTATCCAAAATCCTTTTCGATCTGTAGAGTACACAAAAGTGTACTCAGTACACAGGATATTGCCATTTTATATGAAGGTTTTAGGTTCTCAAAGCCATAAACATAATCGTTTTCAAACGAATCAGATTTCATCATGGATATTATCACAGCCTCCATTTCACGTGTAACATGTTCAGGAAATTTTATTTGGAAATCTCGTATCTCTGTAATGGTATCCTGAAAGGTTTGCAAGACCTTTTCAGCGATAATCAGCGATTGTTTGGTGCCTTCCTTCAAAATAGTAACAGTGTACTCTTTGATTGGGGTTTTGTATAAATCTCGAATTCTGAAAACACTGGAAACAGGAACAGTCGAAGTTGTTTCTACAGATTTTGAGTATTTAACTTTCGACTGAAGTAATATATTTGCTGAATAAGAAGAAAAATATTCCCATGAGTGAGTGAGTGATTGTTGTTTTAATACCATTAATGCCAAAATAAGCAATTTAACAGATATATCATGGCAAGAACAAGTTACATTATGATGAGATGATGATAATATCCGCTTTGTACTCGATAAACACGCTGAGGTGGATTTCTATATCGCTAGTTCAATGAAAAGATGTCCCTCAACTCCGACACATTATTCTGATTCCGAGCCAACAGTTGTTGCCCTTCCTCCTGAATGCTACCTGCTCATTAGAGAAGCAGCAAATACTAATTTTACAAGTCTTTGGTTTGACCCGACAGCGGCTCGAACCCATGATCTATTGCACTCATACACGAGCACGATAACCATTCCACCACTGATGCGGTTTATTTCCCAAGAGCACACATAAATAATAACTGCATTCTTATATTCTATATGTATTTACCACTGACAATGAGGAATAAAAATGAATAAAGGAAAATAGACTTAGCAAGAGTAACTCGACGGACGTCACTAGTGGAGCAGAAACTGCTTACCCTTCAGGAGCACCTGCGCTCACACCGGCTTTTAGTGGGGTTCGTGTTGCTCGATCTTTAGTTTTGTGTGTTATGTTTTGTAGATCGTTGTTTGTCCTTTTTCTCTTGGCCATTGTGTTGTCTGTCCTTCTTTGATTTACGGCTTCTGATTGCTTATGTGTAATGTTTTGTAGATCGTTGTTTGTCCTTTTGACCTTTTTTCTTTTGACCATTGTGTTGTCTGTTCTTCTTTGATTTACGGCTTCTGATTGCATATGTGTAAAGTTTTGTAGATCGTTGTTTGTCCTTTTGACCTTTTTTCTTTTGGCCATTGTGTTGTCTGTTCTTCTTCTTTTTACGGTTTCTGATTGGCCCTTTGGTATCTTCAAACTTTTATATTTTGCTATGGTTGAAATAAACACACATCTTTAGTTGGGTTTCTTTCCCTTAAACAGGTATATGTCATTTACAATGAGGAATAAAAATGATAAAGGAATATTGCCGGACATTTTGGTGAATGACATATTGATACATTTTCCACTTCTCACAGGACAAGTAATTTGCTTATCAGTAGCTAACAACACATTCAACAATATTTCTGCTATATCATGGCGATGAGTTCTGGTTGAATCAATAGTACTGAAACACTCTTTTTCAAAATAAGTGAGCGAATCGTGGATTGTTGTTGAAAGCAAAGCAAGCAATTGTTCAGCTATAACAAGTTATATTTTGGTGAGAGGTTGATGTTTATATATTTTTTGTATTAAATCCAACACACCGAATTTGAATTGATATTGAAACAATAGTTACACATGATAGACATGTTGTTACACTCGGGTACATAACCCTGACTCTTGGGAACTTTGTTTTCACTCCTTAATGCTGTGTGGTTAACGAAGAAGTAACAAATCCCAATTGCATTGTTTGCGGTTTGACACGATCACCGATCGAACCCATGATATATTGTACTGAAAGGGAGGATAGGAGTCTAACGATTACGTCATCAAGCGAGGTTGTTTTTCTTCAAAATGCTAAAAGATTTCTTGTGCGGCTCAAATAAAATTTACATTAACTGCGTCTACATATAACTGTTTGCAAGAATATAGCAAGTGTTTTACTTTATTACAAGCAAAATACATTTCGAAAATCTCTTAATTCCACTTTTTCATGTTGTCTACAAGGTACAGTAAAATTTTTCTAAACTGAACCATGAATAAACCAGAATCCTGTATAAACCAAACTTTAAATAAAGTCACAATGCATGTAATCTTTATTAAGTTCACCGCCGGTTTTTAGTGGGGTTCGTGTTACTCGATCTTTAGTTTTATGTTGATGTTTTGTAGATCGTTGTTTGTCATTTTGTACTTTTTTCTTTTGGCTATTGTGTTGTCTGTTCTTCTTCGATATACAAATTCTGATCACCCCTTTGGCATCGTCGAACTCTTCTTTTTAATTTAACATGTATAAACCGAACACCTGTCTATTCCGGAATCAAAGATTAGTCCCAAGAAGGCTCGGTTTAGACAGGTTTGACTGTATATAATACACAAAGTTGTAGAAGATCAAACATAGTTACCTTTTCCTGCCAACTTAACTTCAATTGGATAATGATCACTGACCTTGAAAGTCTAAAATAATAAAATTGTTTCAATATCATCGAGTAGTACATGTATGTATCAGGGGCGGATCCAGGGGGGGGGGGGCGCACCCGGCGCGCGCCCCCCTAAAATTGGAAAAAATATGATTTTTTGGCGTAAAATCGTGATGTTTGACACGAAATACCCCAAAAATGTTCACGCCTCCCTCCACTCGGCGCAATTTTTTTTAGTGCCCCCCCCTATCTTGAAATCCTGGATCCTCCCCCTGTGTATTACTATTATGTAATGGTGAGTAAAGTTTTATTTACAACTACTTAAGCATTCAGTGTCGATGACCACAAACGTTGTGAGTTCGAATCCCACTCATGGCGAGGTGTACTCGATACAACAATATGTGATAAAGTTTGACAGTAACATGCAACAGGTCGGTGGTTTTCGCGGGTACTTCGGTTTCCTCCACCAATAAAACTGACCCCCACGATATATCTGAAATATTGTTGAAATTGGGATTAAACACAATAACCCTAACTCTAACCAGAGGAGAGGTAAAGCTCGGACAGATAGCGATTTGACTGGTTGAACATGCTAAACCTCCTTCATTGATTAATTGTCTGCGTAAACTTCAATTTAATACATATTTATTTTATTTTTATCCCAGTATGTCTAAAACCCGTCGTGTTATATCTACGTTTTTATTAGAAGAGTTTGAAGATAGCAAAGGGGCAATCAGAATCCATATAGAGAAGAAGAACAGACAACGCAATGGTCAAAAGAAAAAGTACAAAAGGACAAACAACGATCTACAAAACAAAGCATACATATAAAACTAAAGATCGAGTAACACGAACCTCACTAAAAACTGGGGGGTGAACTCAGATACTCCGGAAGGGTAAGCAGTTCCTGCTCCACTAGTGGCACCCGTCGTGTTACAAACCCGGTTAATACTCACCAATTCGTCTGATAATTTATAAATTTCATCAAACTTGACCACTTTAGCACTGTTTGGTACGACTGCGCTTTGTAGCTTTGTGCCTGCAGCTATAAATCTACAAAAACAACAATGAAAAATGTATTGATGGTAATTAAACAAATTAAATATTCCTATTACACATGTTTGTTTGTTTGATTGTTTGTTTTTTTGTTTGATGGTGTTTAACGCCACTTTCAACAATATTTCAGCTATATCGTGGAGGTTAGTTTTATTGGTGGAAGAAACTGAAGAATCTGGAGAAAACCACCGACCTGTCACAAGTCACTGACAAACTTTATCTTATAATGTTGTACACATGGCCCTGATCGAGATTCAAACTCACAACATCAGTGGTGATAGGCACTGTTTGCATAGATAGTTATAAATCCAACAACCATACGATCATGGCCACGACGGGCCGATATTAAACATGAGTAACGGACAAAACGGTAATGTTAATACTGGAAATTGTGATATGGAAAACACCAGCGGGCAGAGCAGGAACTGCTTATTATTTAGGAGCACTTGAGTTTACCCTTGGTGTTCAGTGGGGTTCGTGTTGCTCATTGCATATTTTGTGTAGTGTTTTGCTTAGAAAATCATTGTTTGCCCTCTCGTCATTTTTACTTTGGCCATTGCATTGTCTGTTCGTCTTAGATTTACTGCTTCTGATTCCTTCCTTGGTATCTTCAACAGTGTTATTGACTGAAACAATAGCCCACATGTAGACATGTCTCTCCACTCTGACACACTATCACCAGTCTTTGCTCTTCCTCCTTTATGCTGCCTACTTTGCGGAGAAGCAGCAGATACCAATTAGGCTTGGGTTTGACCCGACAGTGATCGAACTCATGATCTCTAACACTCGGCGCCAGACTTCTAACCATTACATGACCGAGGTGGGTCAAATCCACAATGATAATGTAGTAAAATAAAATACAATACCACACTGTCGGGAATATTCCAAAGCTTAATCGTAAATCATAGAAACAGGGGAAGTTTTATTTTGTCAACTTTTTTTCCTTTGGCTTGTCATTAGGGAACGACCATTTAACTTGAAGGGGGGGGGGGGTTATGTTTTTTTTTCTAAAAAAATATTCTGATTCCCAATGTTGCTGAAAAAAATATTCTGATTTTGGTGGAGGAGAAAAAAAATAATCTGATTCAGAGTTTTTGTCTTATAACCTAATGTTGCATTCTGGAAAAAAATTTCGCGCTTTGCGCGACAAAAACAATAAATATTATAACTCTTGTGTTGTCCGAAATAAAATTTCTGAACGAAACAAAAAACCATAACCCCCCCCCCCCCCTTCAAGTTAAATGGTCGGTCCCTTATTTTGTATATGTTCTTTGAATTAAAACTTGGTATCTTCAAACTTTTCTTAAGATCATGAGCTTCGACTCTATTAATACTTGCCTATCGTAGCTGCACTCAGTGTTCCCTGTAGTTGTATCAACGTCATCCCCTAACAGCCATTTGAAATCGGGGTCATTATAGAGAGATATCTTATCATGATCTTGATCTTGAAGATAGGTACAGTCTGAGTTTAGATCACCTGCTATTAGAATGTCCTGTTGATACAATCATTATTCAATGTTGATTAGTGTATGGTTTTGGCTTATGGTGTTTAACACCACTTTCAGCAATATTTCAGTTATATCGTGGCAATCAGTTTGTTTTATTGGTGGAGGAAATCGGAGTACCCGGAGGAAACCACCGACCTGCCGCAAGTCACGGACAAACTTTATGACATGATGTTGTATCGATGTACACCTCGCTTGAGCGCGGTTCGAACTGACACCGCTAGTGCTAATAGACACTGATTGCATAGGTAGTTATAAATCCAGCTACCATACAATCACGACCACAGCCATTATATATTGCGAATAAAAATATAAGGAGCCAATTTAAGTAAAAACGAGAGTCATTCCGAAACTACAAAATCCAGTTTAATATATCTGTCATGATGGTGATATATCATGACAGTCAACATCGTCTAATAATGTTTTACATCGTTGTTTCTGTACTCGAAAGCATGAGCTTATTGTATCTTGAAGCTGACAACCATCTTTGTTTGGCTTGGTAAATATGGGTGCAAGACAAATCGGCAATGAGACAAATCGACACTTGGTTTGAAAGACAAATCGGCACCTGGACAAATCGGCACTCAGACTAATCGGCACTCAATAATATAGACAAATCGGCACTTGGCTCGACAGATCGGCACTGAATATAAAAATAAAGTTTATTACAAATTATAGATAAAAATATTTTAAAATACAACAATACGTTGCATTACTGATGGCTGTATAGTACAAGCAAATAATTTGATTAAACCAAATTATGGATGATAAAATTTGTAGTGTAATACATAATTAATATTTGTAATGATAGTTAATTAATTATTTCACTTGATCAAAAGATTGTAAACTAACGGGTTAATTTGATCAAAGGAATGATAGTTAATTAGCTTATTTGAAGTATAGCGCAATGGATACACGTCATCTGAGGCTTACACATTTGTTTGTTTAGGAGCCCAAGCTGAAACAGAGGTACTTTTATTGAAGTCTTATTGAAGAATTTGAAGGAGTTTCAATTGAATGTCAATCAACTTATTAACGTTGTTGAGGTACAAGGAAGCTGGTAGTATTATGCTCAGATCATGAAACTGAATTTATTGAAATCTTCCAACTATTGGCTACTACAAATGTTATAAATAATATCAATCGATACCCTACATATCGTGACGAATTTCAGTAAACAACATCGAGAAAACGAGTGAGTGATTGTTGTTTAACTCCACTTCAGCAATTTTTCAGCTATATTATGGTAAGAACAAGTTAATTTTCAATGAAATGATGAGGAGATCCGCTTTGTAATAGACCAAGACGCTTAGTTGGATTTTTATAGTGCTAGCTCACTAAAACAACAATCCGCGGATAGACATGTCGCCCCAATCGGATACAATATCCTGATTCCAGGCCAACCAGTCTTTGATCTTTCTCCTTAATGCTGCCTGGCAACGAACACGGTATTATCAGAGAATAGTGAACTGCCAACTACAATAACAACAAGATCCAAAATATATTCTGGATATCTAGAAATATGGATAATACAAAGGCTCTAAGAATATAAAATAAGATTTAGCTACCTTCAAGTCCCATTTTTGACTAACTATGTTATACACCGTTATGATATTGTCTATTTCTGAAAAAGCCTGGCTTGGTTTTACATGGAGAGCCAATATACCAAAATCATCAATTTCTACAATATAAAAAGTTATTGTTTGTTTATTTGTTTGATGGTGTTTAACGCCACTTTCAACAATATTTCAATTGTGTCGTGGCGGTCAGTTTTTTTGGTGGAGGAAACCGGATGACCCGGAGAAAACCACCGACCTGTCACAAGTCACTGACAAACTTTATCACATAATCTCTGGGAGATCAACAACCCTACAACTCCTAAACGTTATGGATGAGTGGACCAAAATTCTTGACAAGGGTGGGAAAATTGATTCAGTATATATGGATTCTATGAAAGCTTTTGACAAAGTACCACATAGAAGACTTCTGCATAAGATGCATAGGTATAAAATAAGTGAGAAAGTAATTAAGTGGGTCGAAAGTTTTCTTAGCAACAGAACACAAAATGTAATTGTAAATGGCACTGAATCCAAATGCCATCATGTCACAAGCGGGATACCACAAGGTAGTGTTCTGGGACATATTCTCTTCGTTATCTATATTAACGACATGCCAGAGATGGTAGAGTCATCTACCTACCTGTTTGTTGATGATACGAAAATTGTCAGTGAAATCCGAGAGGAAAATGATGAGAAAATGCTTCAAGCAGATTTAGATAGTTTACAAAGTTGGTGAGATACATGGCTATTAAAATTCCATCCTAACAAATGCAAAGTGATGTTAGTTGCCAATACATGCGTGGACAAAGGAACAAAACACTATTATCTATATGACAACGATGGCAACAGAATTGAGTTAGAGCAATCTGACGGAGAAAAAGACATAGGAGTACTTGTAGATGAAAATATGTTCTTTAACAAACATATACAAAATCAGGTGAACAAAGCAAACAGCATCATGGGACTAATCAGAAGAACTAATACATATTTAGATGAACAAAGCTTCAAATATTTATTCCAAGCTTTGGTTAGACCTCATATTGAATACGCGGAAGTAGTCTGGTCTCCATTTATAGTGGGGGATATTGAAAAAATAGAAAACGTACAAAGAAGAGCTACCAAACAAGTACCTACTTTAAAAAAACATGGAATATAGCGAAAGACTGAAGAAACTCAAGATTGCCCACTCTGAAGTATAGAAGAATGCGAGTAGATACGATTGAAGTATTTAAAATAATAAATGGTATTTATGATCCTCTAACAACAGTGGATATATTTGAGCTAAACACAACTTCAAATACAAGGGGACATAGCAAGAAGATGAAGATAAAAACAAGTAGGCTGAATGTGAGAAAATATACCTTCGTCGTTAGAATTGTTGAAATATGGAATAGCCTCCCAGAATCAGTTATCCGGGTAAAAACAGTGAAACAGTTTGAAATCGGCCTAGATTAGCACTGGAAGCACCAAGAGTGCAAATATGACTTTACGGCAAACATCAACATAAGATCAAATTCCGGAAGTGACGTAAAGTCGCGCATCAATGATGTGGATTTAGAGGCGGACATAGTGGCAACAAGCCAGCGTCCACTGTAGTTCCTATGGTATCCTATGGTATAATGTTACATCGAGTACACTTCGAAATGAACAGGGTTCGAACTCACAACGTTAGTGGTGATAGGCACTGATTGTATAGGTAGTTGTAAATCCAACTACCATGCGATAACAACTACGACGGCTCCAAAAAGTGATTGGTTCACATGTAGGGTCATAGTGCAATTAACCAAGTGAACGATGTGTTGATTTGTATATTGATCATAGACGTGTAGAATGACTAATTTTTCAGCATATCATCATGACATGGCGAGAACAAGCTACATTTCAAGAGAAAATCGTAAATGTATATTATGTAATAGATCCCAAATTGGAGATGAATACCATTATATTTTTGAATGTATTTATTTTAACCAAAAACGTAAGCAGTCACTGTTAAATTATTTCATATATAGACATAATATTATCAAATTTTCTGAACTTATGTCAAGTAAAAGAAAACCAATACTGAAGTGCTATCAATACCGGTGTTTGTCCTCCAGGCTCTTAATCCTTTGTAACCTCTCTTCTAATTTATATATATGTTGTAAATAGTTGTTGTTATTTTAATTTTATTGTTATATCTCTGTACCATTGTTATACATTGGCTTTATGAGAATAAAGATATAGACGAGATGGTGTCTACTTTGTACAATAGACCAACCCGCTTGACTGGATGTGTTTTGGTTTGGCTTGGTTTCAACACTATTTCAGTTATATCGTGGGGTTCAGTTTTATTGGTGGAGGAAACCGTAATTCCTTGGAGTAAACAACAGACCTGCCGCAAGTCACTAACAAACTTTTATCACATAATTTAGTATCAAGTACACCTGGCAATGAGAGGGATTAGATCTCACAACTTTAGTGGTGATAGAAACTGATTGCATAGGTAGTTGTAAATCCAACTACCATACGATCATGATCACGACACCCCCTATATTGATCAGAAAATTACTTAAATCTCAATTTACATAAACAAATATATGAACATCCCGCGGTACATAGGGGTTTTAGGATGTCTCTAAAACTTAATTGTGAATCATTAAGACGAAATATCGTATATAACTATGCTGTACCTGTTGTGCTTGATTGAAAACGAACGACAAAAGGTGGTCTTTCAAAGATGTTTAATTCCTCCGGATATTGATATTCAGCAGTCACCTGGAGAAGACTTTCTCTAAAATTAAAGATCGGTTTTAAATGGAATATTTTGATATTAACAGTACATCATTTGGTGTCATATCATTGAGGTTTAGGTTTATGGTGTTTAACGCTACTTTCAACAATATTTCAGCTATAGCGTGGCTTTTAGTTTTATTGGTGGACCTGAGCGGGGTTCGAACTCACAACGTTAGTGGTGATAGGCATTGATTGCATATGTAGTCATAAATCCAACTACCATACGATCACAATCACGACGGCCCCTCATATCATTGATGCATATTCTTACATTTAACAGATGCAGTGAGTGAGTGATTGGTGCTTAACGCCAACTCAGCATTTTTTTTAGCTGACGATGAGGTCCGCTTTGTACTGGACCAACATGCTTAGTTGGATTTTTATAGTGTTAGCTCACGGAAACAACTGTCCGCGTATAGACATGTCGCCCCACTCGGACGCATTATCCTGATTCTTTGACAGAAGAAACCCCACAAGCTTCTATCATAAAATTAATAATCTTAGGACTATTTTATGCAATCAAACGTCATCGACGCAGGGCAAAATAACCGGTTATTTGACCCCGGGCACTGATATGGATCGGGAACGTCTTCGTTTATCACACATGCAAAAAGGTACCTATTACGTACACATATGTGATAAACATAGTTATATCTAATTTAGCGCACCCGTCGCGTTTCTGGAATAAAATTCACCATGAACGCTCATATTCAAAAGATTGGAAAGTCAATTAATTTAAAAGTCGTTGGGGGAATTTAGACCAAAGGGACTTAACAGAAATGAAAAAATTGGCTAAGGTGCCTTATGACTGAGGCAGGAGAAGTTTTAATAGTAATTACAAACGCTCGTCACAACTCGGCCGATTACGTTTCGCCATCTACGGAAAGCAACGGAATCGCCCGAAGTTTACCGATTGTTTATATTTATAAGGAACACAATTGTTGTCTTCTTTTTGAGTTTTTAAAGTTGATATTTCTACCAGCAAATAGTGGTTCAAATTCATGTGGTAAACTTTGTCATATTACTTTATAACACCACTCTTTTTAATATTTTCAATAATACCTAAAAAGGAATCCATATTGTTCCTTCGAATCTGTTCTGCCGAGTCGGTCACTAGTTAAACTTCCAAACACACCACGTGGGTCCTTGATTCTGAAATAAAATATTTATATTTGAAAATTAAATCCATTTCATCTGGAATATGATTGATTGTTTGTTGATTAACGTCAAGCGGCGAACATTTCATACATATGCAGGATGATTCAGCTACCATTCATCTGTTATACATAGCACAACCAAGAAGGCTGAGAGTCATGAGGGGCCATCGTGGTCGCGATCGCATGGTAGTTGGATTTACAACTACATGTGCAATCAGTGCCTATCACCACTAAAGTTGTGAGTACGAACCCCGTTCATGGCGAGGTGTATTCGATGCAACATTATGTGATAAAGTTTGAAATAATCTGATTTTTGTTTCGATTAAAAAAAATATCTGGCTCGGGAGAAAAGAAATTACCCCGCAGAACTTAAATGATTATATATATAGAACAAAACTAGAAAGTAAAGTCAATCAAGAAGATATGAATGTATGTGATGGACAGTTATCGGTGGAAGAATGTACAGAGGCTATTTTTAAAATGAAATTAAATAAATCTCCCGGCATAGACGGATTAACGGTAGAATTTTATAGGACATTTTGGGAAAGTATAAAATATTTGATAGTCTTTATTTTAAATAAGTGTCACGAAGATAGGCAACTGTCTTTTTCTCATAGAACAAGTGTACTAACTATTTTATCTAAAAAAGATGACCCATTGAAATTAGAAAACTATAGACCAATATCTCTATTGAATGTTGATCTAAAACTCCTTTCGTACACTTTAGCTCAACGTTTGAAGAAAATTCTGCCAAAACTTATCAACGAAGATTAAACCGGTTATATTAAAAATAGATTTATAGGTTTTAATTTAAGACAGATTCAAGACATTATAGATTATTCAAACATTTATAAGATAGAAGGGGCAATTATCTTTTTAGATTTTTCAAAAGCTTTTGATTCTTTAGAATGGGATTTTATGTTTTCAACACTAAAACATTATGGGTTCAATTATTCTTTTGTTACTTGGGTGGAAACATTATATAATAATATACAAACCTGTGTGATAAATAATGGATGGATATCTGAAAGTTTTAAAAATACTAGAGGACACCGTCAAGGATATCCTTTATCTGCCCTTTTATTTGTTATTTCCGTGGAAATTATGGCGTTAAGGCTAAGAGAAAATAAAAATACTAACGGGATAAAAGTAAAAATTGATGATAAAGCACACATCATTAAAATATCTCAATTAGCAGACGACACAACGTTATTTGTGAGTTCCAAAACTGATATAGCTTTAGCCATGAATGAAATAGAAATATTTGGGTCATTTTCTGGGTTAATTCTAAATAGAAATAAAACAGAGGGCATATGGATCGGTAAGCTAAAAAATTGCAAAGACAAAATTAGAGGTATTAAATGGACACAGAATCCTGTTAAAGCATTAGGTATATTCTTTGGACATAATAAGGAAGAATGTCAAAAACTTAACTGGGAGAAGAAAATTGAAGAAATGAAAATCAATTTACAGCATGGGGAAAAAGAAATCTAACTATTACGGGGAAAATTCTTATTATAAAAACACTCATCCTGCCGAAATTTAACTTCTTAGCCAGTTCATGTGTAGTACCAAAGCTGTACATAAAAGAAATTGAATCTTGTTTTTACAGATTTATCTGGAAAGGGAAACCGGGTAAAATCAAAAGATTAACTTTAATAGGGGATTATGAAAAAAGGGGGGGGGGGGGTTGAATATGGTTGATATAAACAGTTATTTTAAATCGCTCAAAGTGTCATGGGTCAAAAGACTGCTTAGTTCAAAAACATCAAATTGGAAAGTTATACCAAGAAAATATTTAGATAAATTTGGAAAAAAACTGGCTAATTTTTAAAATGAATATAGACAATGGTAAATCAATAGAAAATTTTAATGATATCCCAGAGTTCTATAAAGAAATAATAAACTGTTGGGTAGAATTTGGAGGTGGACAAACAAAAACACCAACTAATTTTAGAGAGATAAGAGACCAAAATATTTGGGGAAATAAATATATAAAATTTAATAATAAAAATTTAATTTATAAAAACTGGATTGATAGCAACCTGTTGTATGTGAACGACATAACTGACGAAAATGGGAGGGTATCACAAGACTATTTGATAGAGAAATTAAAAAATAAAATATTTTTTTTTAGTGAATTTAGTCGACTAAAAAAGGCAATTCCTAAAGAGTGGTATGTGCAATTATCAGAAGAAAAATCTGTGAAAACTACTATTAATATAAAAAAAGAAAATATTATTTCTGCTGGTAGGGTGATTAATATGGATAAATTAGTGAACAAAGATTTTTACAATATTATCAAAAACAAAGTTTTTGTCAAACCTATAGGTATACATTTTTGGACAACTTACTTGGATATCCAAGACTTTCAAAATATAACAGACTTACATGAATTTATTTTTTAAATTTTGTTAGAAAACAAATTGAAAATATTTAGATGGAAACTATTACAATTTATTATTCCAACAAAATCACATCTGTTCAAATGGAAATTATCAACTGACAGTTTATGTAATGTTTGTAAAGTAGAAGAAGATTATCATCACTTTTTTATGTCGTGTAAATATTTAGACATATTTTGGAATAAAATAAATGAAATGTTAAAAAAGGTCCAATTTGAAAACAATATAATTCTTATATGATTTACATAATTAGAAATCCTATACTCTGATTGGGTATAAGCGCTTATGGAGGCGAGGTTTTGTCAGTTTATTTTTCGATAGACGATGTTCAGCGGACTACTTTTTTCGTAATGTAAACAAAATGGCGGCTTGGATTCCCGATAATACAAAAAGATAAAAGAAACAATGTTTATTGTTAATAATCGACAATTATTGTTAGATATGAAATAAAAAAATAAATGCCAATGAAAAAAAAAGCTTGTATTGTTGACATAAAAAAAAATTCCGGAAAAAATACTTAAGACAACCATCTATCGACTTTGACTTTTGTAATATATCGTCATCCTGTGACGTTGTTTACAAGGGACGCTGATTGACACAAGCTGGTTACTGATTTATTTTACGATTTTGTGGGCATTTTACTTGTTTGAGTAGCTAAATGCAAAATGCCATCAAATTGGAAAATATCGGTAACTTAATTACATCACTGTCAAGTTTAAAGTAGAAAATAAGGTTAGTTCATTTTGTTATCCATGGCCGACACACATCGATGGAATGTATGTGTGCGTACTGGGGATCCCCAAAGGTAAATTTTCAAAACGAAGAAAAAAAAAACTTGGTTACCGAATTATAAGGATTAAGCGCATTTTTTCCGGAGTTTATTGATGTATAACCTGGACCAAGTCACTCACAAACTTACATAAAAGTCTTCGGACTTTTATTTGTTTGTGAGTGACTTGGTCCAGGTTATACATCAATAAACGGACTTTTATGTAAGTTTGTGAGTGACTTGGTCCAGGTTATACATCAATAAACTCCGGAAAAAATGCGTTTATTCCTATAATCAAACTTCAACATTTAATATTTGGGTACAACATTTTCGACAAAGAATATTTTCACCTAAATTATTTTTTAACTATATTGGCATTTACAATTTACAAATCCTATTATGTATCCGAACAAAAGACAAAGACAATTGATGTTTATCTGTTATTTAAAAATGAATTTCAAAGAAAAATGAAGGAAAATAAATTACTAGGAATGAATTCATTGTTCAATCATATATTAAATAAACTGTGATCATAACTTATGCAATAGAATATATTAGAATAAAATAGTTTTATATGTAATTATAGTTTTGAGTATTTCTCTGGACATTCGAAACAGCATTTCACAGGGATACTTTAGAGGAACTTGGACTCTGAAGTAAAAATGTAACAAGATATTTACTAAATAAAATCTGTGATATTGATGTTAAAAAAAAAAAAAAATTACCCCGCCATAAAAAGGTAATCCCTTTGCTGCATTTGGCTGTGGAGTTATAATATCTCCAATGTTTGACCTTTCAACATTGATTTCAAAATTTATTGGTTGAGCACCACTGCAAAAATTAAAAGCACACTTATTTCAATTTCAATTATTTATTTTCTCCTTCGATATTCGGGTTTTCTCCGGGTACTCCACCAATAAAACTGACCACCACGATATAACTGAAATATTGCTGAAAGTGGCGTTAAACACCATAAACCAAATCTTCGATATTCTCATACGAAAATAAATTTAGTCTTTTCTATTAAGAATAAAAACAATATGAATAAGATGAGCGACTCGTTCTAACTTCTGCCTTATTATCACATAAATACAGAAAAAAATCAGTTCATGCAAAAAAGAAAATCTTTCAGTTCAATTTACAAGTTTTTGTTGACTAATATATATATATATATATATATATATATATATTTATTCGACAGGTTAACGTGTCGTGTTGTGGAGAACTCGATACCTTATTTAAAAAAAGCAAGGAGTATTTATACCAAGAACTGGCGAGTGATCATGAGCATGCAATTTACCTGGACATATGAAGACAAGAATTTACCGTAAATTATCTTAATGAATATAATTTTATTGATCGTAGCGGATCGAAGGAAGAAGAGATTGAAGATACCAAAGGGGTATTCAGAACATAGGTACCCGATTTGTGGACCCCCCTTTTTCTTAAATTTTTTAGAGGAGGGTTTTTGTGTTTTTAGTAATGGGCTTATATCGATCTCGGATTGAGTTTTTGGTAATGTTTGAAGTTGTTCAACACTGTTTATAATGAAAACGTCCCACAAAAGTGATGAATTAAAAAAATGTAAAAACAAAGGGGAGGTCCACAAATCGGGTACCTATGATTCAGAATCCGTATATCGAGGAAAAACAGACAACAAAATGGCCAAAAGAAAAAGTACAAAAGGACAAACAAAGATCTAAAAAAACTTACATATAAAACTAAAGATCGAGTAACACGAAGCCCACTAAATACCAGTGGTGAACTCATGTGCTTCGGAAGGGTAAACAGTTCCTGCTCCACTAGTGACACACGATAACTGATTTGAAGACATTTAAAATTAAAATATATATACCAATAACTACTTCATATTTACCTTGTTTCATTTTAGATTCGGAGGCTTATTCTGTAAGTTTGAAAGGACCCCTCTTTATTTCGAAAAAAGAACCCGTATGGTTAAACTGCTCCACTGGTGACACCCGTCATGCAAATCGATTTTTGAAACTTACCTGGCCACTTCACTGTTCAAAACTGTCAACAAAACCTTAAATGCTTCCTGTGAACTGTCTCTTATTTCTTGTACAAGAATCAAGTCATAGCTAAGAAGTATCTAGAATTGAATAAAAACAACTATATACAGTCAAACTTGTATTAAAAGGTCACCATTGGGACAAAGAAAAAGTGGCCTTATAAGACAGGTGATCTCTTAAAAGAGGTTCAATTCAGGTGACCGTTTAATAGAGGTGACTGCTTGGGCAGGTTTGACTGTATATAGATCATTAGAAGTGTTTAGTATAAAATGAAGGGAAACAACAACAGAGAGAAAAGACCATTAAAACTACTGTGGTTTGTACTATTATTCGCGGAGTACCAATTTTCGTGGATTTCGTGGTCCATTTAAAATCACGAAATATAATACCCAATGAAATATAAACATGCCATAGTATTCGAAGTACTTAGAACTAAATTAAGGGCAACAACAGAAAGAAAAGACCATTAAAACTACTGTGGTTGTATTATTATTCGTGGTGTACCAATTTTCGTGGTTCGTTAAAAACCACGAAATATAAAAATGTCATAGCATTATTCTATGCCAAGTATGAAACCACGAACTTAGAAATTCACGGAAATTTGAATCCACGAATAAAAGTTCTTACACAGTAAGAGGGGTTAAGGGTTATGGTTTTTAAAGCCACTTTCAACAATATTTCAGTTAATTCGTGGCGGTCAGTTTTATTGGTGGAAACCGGAGTATCCGGAGAAAACCACCAAGCTGTCGCAAGTCACTCACACACTTTATCACATGATGTTTTTTTACGATTGCACCTCGCCTGCAGTAAGATAGATGCCATCGTAGTAAAGATCGTATGCAAAACGAGGCTCATTTTGAATGAAGTGTAAATATTTCAATTCTCCCTTGTCAAAACAATTAATGTTTTACCAGTGAATGCTGCTTCAGCATTTAACATAAGAAAGAATTTCACATAATGTTTTGCTTGACGTCTTTGGCCTACATTAACGTCAATATTTTTGTTTTTTAAAAGGGGTTAGGCCTAGCGTTATGGTGCTTAACGCCACTTTCAACAATATCAGTTTTAGTGGTGGAAAAACCGGAGTACCCGGAGAAAACCATCAACTTGTCGCAAGTCACTGACAAACTTTATCACACAATGTTGTATCGAGTACACCTCGCCATGAACGGGGTTCGAATTCACAACGTTCACTGGTGATAGGCACTGAGTGCAAGGTAGTTATAAATCCAACTACCATACGACCACGACGACCCCATCTGAGAGCGAGTTTCGTACTCATACTCCAAAATCAATCAATTAGAACATTGCATTTATTGTACAAAATGTATATGATGTTTTGATTGGATGTTTTTCAAGTATTCGTACTCAAAGTTGTATGACATTAAGGCCTGAATTTACCCTTATTCGGAAACCGTCGTGGTCATGGTCGTATATCAGTTTTATTATCAACTAGCATTCCAATGAGTGCCTTTCCTCACTAACGTGGTGAGTTAGAATCCCGCTCATGACGAGGTGTATTCGATACAACATTATGTGATAAAGTTTGTCACAGACTTGCGGCATGTCGGTGGTTTTCTCGGGGTACTCGGGCTTCTTCCACCAATAGAACTGATCGCCACTATACAACCGAAATATTGTAGAAAGTGGCCTTAAACGCTATAATCCTAACCCTACCCCGATTCGTCTATTCAAATTGAGATGAATCACACAGCGTGGGTTCGACCCCGTTATGATCAAATCAAAAACTATAAAATTGGCTTTTGTTTCTTCGTCGTAAAGCACGCAATATCAAGGAGTAAGAACAAAGACTGGTTGGATCAGAATCAGGATGTGGAGCGATATGTCTGTCTACACACGGACTGTTGTTTCAGTGAGCTAGAACTATAAAAATCAAACTAAGTGTGTTGGTCTAGTACAAAGCGGACGTCATCATCATCTCGTCGAAAAGTAAATTGTTCTCGCCATGATATAGCTAATACATTGATCATTTGGCGATAAGCAACAATCACCCACTTCATTTTTATTCACTCGAATTGAGATGTTCGTGTGCTATGACTTTCCTGATGTTAAAATTTACAATGTATTACAACGTTCTACTCGAAAGATTGAGTTTGTCAGCGACTTGCGGCAGGTCGATGGTTTTCTCTGGGCACTCGGGTTTCCTCCACCAATAAAACTGACCACCACGATATAACTGAAACATTATTGAAAGTGGCGTTAAACACCATAGACCAAACCAAACAGAAAGATCGAATTAGTGTCCAAAGGGAGATAACTGCCACATACTTTCCGAGGTCTTCAGACACAATACCAAGCCAGGGATCCGGATTTTCACAGCAAATGTCGTGTTTTTTTTTGGTTCAATTATTTGAGAGAATGTAGTTAGTTTTTGTTGTTATTAGTGGAATTGTTGACCAGCAGTGTTTAAACTTTCTTTCTGATTTCAAAATAAAGAATTATCGATTTGAGAGAAAAACAAAAACACTTTGGAATTTGGCATATTTTAATATCACGTTTCAAGTCCTGACTGAACCCGTTATTTAGTCTTTAAATGTCATTCGTCTTTTTTTAAATTTCTTTATTGTCTTATTCTGCCTGTTAACAAATATCACCATGGCCCAGCCTTACCAAGTGATTAAATTACAAATTAAGTAACATAAAAACATAATTTCATTTACAATTAACATTATTTTAAATTATTCACACCACAGGTACTTGTGGACAGGACCCTATGTTGCTCCCTTTTTTATTTCATTTTTTTCTTTTTTTTTTAAGATGTTCCCCCCCCCCTTTTTTTTTTTTTTTTTTTTTTTTTTATAAACATCGACTTTTTTTTACATATAAACAACATTTTGCAACTTTCTATGTATCACTGTATGACATATATACAATAAATACAATCAAACAGTAGTTTCTATCCATGGCGGATTTCTGACATGATATAAGTTTCTTCTGAGCCTGAATCGCTCACATGGTTATTCGTGGACTACTAGTATTACAGTTCACAAATCTTGTAGTGTCGGTGATTAAAAATGAAGAAGCTTTATAGAGGACTTCCCATGCATAATTTGTTCTACTTTAAAAATAAAATGGCCAAGCAGATTAAGAGAAAAAATAAAAAATATAAAATATTAAGGGCAAGCATTCATGACTGTTGCTTAGGAGTTCTCCCTGTTATCATAGTAGCTGCACGTTGTTATGTGTATCATCATATGGTAATTTTATTCAAGTATGATATCTAAAACAAAACCAAATTTGTTTCTGAAGATATGCTCAAAAATAGACGTCAATATTTTGATATGCAAATTTGTACTACAGAACTGAAGAAGTTACCTCCCTTTAAAGAGTAAAAATGTACCTAATTATAAAGGCTACAAAATATGCTTAATCCTCAATATATCCACTTGGAAATTCTTTTGCAATTAGTTCACGGTTCGGTTATTTGTATCATAGATTGACTGGACACATTATGTTACAAGTATTTAATGTTTGTGTAGCCGCGGAACCGTGGCTTTTAAAGGTCTTTTCTTAAATAAACCATTTTTTTTTCCATTTTGTGTTGTTGTTTATTTGTGAATTTCTTTCTTTAAAAGGCTTTTAGTTCATTGACAAGTTCAACCATCTCGTCGTTTTCGCATACTTTAGTTTGATGAAAGGAGAAATCAGTTCTTTGATGATGTGATTAATTGTATATTTACTACTAAAAAATGATACAATATTTTATACATATAAGAGGGTGGGACATCATGTAAAACGATTCACTGCATTTTGTTTTTTGGCTACATGTTTCTTCAATTTGACGATAGCTCGCAAAACTGGGTTCAAATGACGAATTAGGATAAAACCTTCAGCTCCATTTTATACCACCTCATATGATTGTTGTTTGTTTGCTTGATGGTGTTTAACGCCACTTTCAACAATATTTCAGTTACATCGTGGCGGTCAGTTTTATTGGTGGAGGAAACCAGTGGACCAGGAGAAAACCACCGACCTGTCGCAAGTCACTGACAAACTTTATCACATAATGTTATACATCCCGCCCTAGTCGAGATTCGAACTCACAATATTAATGGTGATAGGCATGATTGCATAGGTAGTTGTTAATCCAACTACCGTACGATAACGGCCACGGGGGCCTCTCGATATATATGAGAAAGGTCTACTCGATTAGTATATGTACTACATAGACATTGTGTCAATTAACCTGTCTGTCATCAGTTGTATGTGTATATTTCATGTTTACGTCCTATTGAACATTTAAGTGTTTGGGGTATTTTGACTTGACTTTGTACAATTTTAAGATCTTAGGCCTATATTATATTTCTTTATGTGCTAAGACATCCTGTTTGACTTATATATTAACATCTGATTTTAACATAGATAAGAACTAACGGTTGTAAAGTAAACATAATTAAATATGAAAATAATAATTTAATTGTACCCTAAAAATTATTTCAAGTTCAATTTAGACCAAATAATCTTTATGGTTATATAGTTATACAATGTTTATATATAAAATAAATTACATGTCAGACGCTTAAATTTATGTCAAAAACTTCAATTTTCACGAACTTATTCATCCGAAATGTTAGAATGAACAGATCTTCAACGTTAAAACATCTGTCGAGCAATGCTTAGCGTGAAAGTGGCATTAAACACCACAATCCTAACCATAACTTCCTATTTATATATACAGTCAAACCTGTATTAAGAGGTCACCTTCGGGACAAAGAAAATATGGCCTTTTTAGACAGGTGACCTCTTAAAAGAGATTCAATTCATATGAAATCTTCTATGAAAGGACAAGAAAAATGTGACCTTTTAATACAGGTGACTGCTTAATAGAGGTGACAGCATGAGCAGGTTTGACTGTACTTTGTATGTGTATATATTTATTGATTCTATCCATCGTATGGGAAATTATTTACCTAGGCGTTGATATTTATCCAAACCATTTGTTTACCATTTAAACAATGAAATATTTGAATATTGAAATTGAATTGAATATAATTAAAATTAATCTGTTCTTGACATTAGCTTTCTTAAACAGGACAATTATTGTTTTAGAAAGAAGTCAACTTTTAGTGTAGGAAATTATGACAAATTATATTTTTAATATTTTCCTTCATTATATGTTTTCATACCTTTTTTTAATATTGATTTTGAAATATTTTATATCAGCCCAAGTACTGACATTTATTAAATGTGTTTTTAGCGCATTGTCAAGTATTTTGTATGTAATGTTTGCGCACGTTTAATTGTTAGATGCAGTCACTGGTAGCCCGGCCCACCAATCCCCTCCCCCATTGTAAGGAGGTAGATTCTAAAACAATATATACCATAGGTTCTCTGGGACAGGATCCCCCCCCCCCCACACCCTTTTTCCAAATTTAAAAACAAATGTATCGCAATTATTTTCAGTTTTAATCATACGTTAATTCGATACATATCGTTACAAAATTACCCTTTTTGTATCAAACAGTCTATAAAAAACCATCTTTGATTTCTATATTTGTAAGGAGAACCACATCAACACTAAATATGTGAGTTCAAACCCCGTTCATGGCGAGGTGTACCCGATACAACATTATGTGATCAAGTTTGTCAGTGACTTGCGACAGGTCAGTGGTTTCCTCCGGGTACTCCGGTTTCCTCCACCAATAAAACTGACCGCCACGATATAACTGAAATATTGTTTAAAGTGGCTTTAAACACCATAAATATAATCTAATCGTTGGCACTAAGACATAGTTCATTTGAGTACTCCTCTACATTTCATAAGAATCGTCTCCCAAAGTCGGAAATAGCAAAACAAAACAGGGTAACTTTTCAGGGGAAAAACAGTTAAATTATAATCTTAAAAATTCACAAAAAGTTGTTCAACGTCATATGACCTTCAAGATGAAATACAGTTTTTAGTTATATTTAAATTGATATCAATGTTTATTATAATAATTAAAAGACTTGAATTCATCGCATTTTCATTTATAGAAAAAATACAAATTCCCAAAATTTGTTGTTCTAAAATCTATCGATGGTAATATAGTTGAAATACTGCTAATGTTGGCGTTAAACACCACCCAATCAATCAATCAATCAACATACATAAATTTATTTGATTACAAATCATCATATTACTTAACAAAGGAATACTGTATAAATATTTCACTTACTTTAACCAAAACCGAGACGACTTCGGTGTTTTTCATTTTTGTAAGCCCAAAAACCTGTATGTTGAAAGCACATATTCGAAGAGGAGGCTCTGCTACGGCTGGAATGGATGCAGCTTTAAATCCACAAAAACAGAGTAGGGGTATCACAATCCACACCGATCTCATCTCTCTTGTTGATAGGGTTTGAATGCATGAGAACGTTTACCTTATATAAAAATATAAAACGCACTCACCCATGATTTACCTTTGGTGACTTTATGCGTGATTTATTTTGAATTGAATTATAGATTTTGTAGCCAGCAGTGTGATCTATATATCTATATATATATAGATAGATAGATAGATAGATAGATAGATAAGTTTTATTTATAGTCGGCATATTTAAATAAGTGGGCTTTTGACCGACATATATACATAATACAAGAATAAATAACAGTTAAAAACAACAAAAGCATGCACACAAATTAATAATTTAGATAAAAGCACTCATAGTAGCAAAATACAGCAAATAAGTTAAAGCACACATATAGCACAGACAAGGTAAGCATATACAAAAGTAAAAAAGTTAATCAAGCACAGTAATAAAAGCTAAAAAAAAAATAAAGCTGGTGTTACGAGCTAAAAGCATGTTATACTGCATAAAAATAAATAAAAATAAATAATATAAAAATTGAAAAGACCTTGATGATATTAAAATTGTTTACATGCATTACATTTGGGTGCGTATCATTGCTCCGACAGCCCGTTATTCCGACGGCCCATTATTCCGACGAACCATTATTCCGACAACCCATTATTCCGACAGCCCATTACTCCGACGGCCCATTTTTCCGACAATGCAAAATAGAACTCAATCCACAAATCCATGGTTTAACCAGGTGTATCCAACAGGATGGTCCGTCAGTCAGGCTAATCTTGACGGACCATGGCCTAGACAGAATGTTCTGGAAAGGAAGAGGAGCTTTTATCCTAGGCTGTACATCCCCGCTCAAGGCAATTATGATCGACCGACCTGGTATGGGGAAAGTTAAAAATTGAAGAAAAAGTTGTGCACATTGCACAAAGGAACCAGAAAAGAGGAGTGAAGGAAAAAAAGTGTGAACCGGGAGAAGCATGAGAAAGACAAAATGACGGAAGATAGCAATACGCATGGAAGCGAGGAGAGTTAAGAATTGAAGAAGGACTTATATAGTAGAAAAGGAGAGAAAGGGAGCACAAGGTACATGAAGAAGAATGGAAAAAGCTCCGAAGATAGATA
Source organism: Bathymodiolus brooksi (assembly GCA_963680875.1). Classification (NCBI taxonomy): domain Eukaryota; kingdom Metazoa; phylum Mollusca; class Bivalvia; order Mytilida; family Modiolidae; genus Bathymodiolus; species Bathymodiolus brooksi. The sequence goes on from OY804584.1 coordinate 47,361,115, forward strand.
GACAGTTCCCTTGTTCAGGTCAATAAATACATCGATCACTTCTGTTGAAGCACGATTGGCAACCAACATATGCGGCTAATAGAACGCCTTCCATATGCATTATGCCGCTTCCACACATGTTCATTTATTCTGCGATCCCTCGTACGTTTAATGCGAATTGAATGCGCATCCAACACGGTTAATGCCTTCACACGTACGTCAAAACGTTTGCGATTTCCATTATTTACGTGAAAATATTTACATTTTCTCTACAATGTAAAAATAGTATTATTACAGTCGTAACTTATGCCAACTGAATACTCCTTGTCATAGGTGTGAAGCGTTTAGAGCATACGATGCGGGCATTAAATGTACATGTGAAGGAGGCATTCATCGGTTTACAATGTATCTAAAACGTATTAGAAAACGCAATACGGTTGAACAGCATAAGGCAGTGTCTCTCCGGTCACAAATCGTGGTAGTCTAGACTCTAGACGTGATACTCCCCGACAACAACCGCATTTTGCTTAAAATCAAATCTTTATTGTTTAATTTTAGCCCCCCCCCCCCTCCTGGAGTTTATGGACATTTTTTATTGTATTAATCATAATGTACGGTAATGACATTTTTCTCTCCAGATCCAGGATCAAACTAGACTAGCTCACTCACAATGGCTCTGTATCCTAAATGCAACGTTAATGTCAGAACAAACCTTTATAATTATTGCATGCACATCTACATATGGTGTACTCTTTTGTGTAAAGTTTAATAAAAAACAAATACTTTGGACGGTTTTGAAGGGTTACAAGGTTTATGGACGGACGGGGGCGGGGCCTGGGACAGATTCTTTGTTCGGTAAAAATCAGGGCAAGAAATTAACCCCCCCCCCCCTCCAATAATGTTTGTGTCGTCTCGCGTAACGGTGGCGGTGTAAACTTTTCATGATTAAATCCAATATGTAGCAGTGTTAGACCATCCGAAATTGGTACTGATATTTCTCATGTGGTCATGATGTAAGGAATCTGCTAGCACCATGCCATATGACTTTGACCCCATAATTTACCCCTTAGTTTAATACAGAAACAATCCGCCCAGTGAGTATAAAGATTAAAGTCAGTCTTCCGTTAGGTATAGAAGAAAAACAACAGGCTTTAAGATAATTATACTACTTTTGACCATTTTTAACGGAATAATGGGTTGTCGGAGAAATGGGCTGTCGGAATAATGGGCCGTCGGAGCAATGGGCTGTCGGAATAATGACCTGACCCCGGGACTCCAACAGGTGTTTGCCTTTACATATAATTTATTTTTATAATATATGTTTTTTTCAATAACAAGGTTTTCTTTTAAATAGTTTTGTAATGCTTTTAAATGAACCTGCTCAGTATTTAATTTTTTTCTGTATATATAATACTTAGTAAGCAGGATTATTAAATTTCTCATATAGTTTTTTTTTTTTTTTTTTAGATTTGTCTGTTATTCCAAATAAAATTTATTTTATACAATAAACTATTTGTACCTAGAATTCTGTGAATAATTCTATATTGAAACCACTGTAATTTTGAACTTTTTGTTGTAAGGGACCGACCATTTAACTTGAAGGGGGGGGGGGGGGGGGGGGGGGTATGGTTTTTTGTTTGGTTCAGAATTTTTTTTTCGGACAACACAAGAGTTAGAATATTTACTTTTTTGTCGCGCTAAGCGCGAAATTTTTTTCCAGAATTTAACATTAGGTTATATGACAAAATCTCTGAATCAGATTATTTTTTTTTCCTCCACCAAAATCAGAATATTTTTTTCAGCAACATTGGGAATCAGAATATTTTTTTAGAAAAAAACATAACCCCCCCCCCCCCCTCAAGTTAAATGGTCGTTCCCTAATGAAAGGCAAACGATAAATTTCTTTCTAATTTAAAATTACATTTAGAGCTTCCGTCTATTTTTCTTCATATTTTAATTTCATTGAACTTGAATTTAAAATATGGTACATGTCTTTTGATCCTTTTTGAGATTTCATAATAATTTTAATGATGTTTGGAATTCTTCTTCTTCTTCTTCCTTATAGTATCTAATCTCATTCAGAGTACTCGATACTTTTTTTTATTAGTGGTCCATTTAGTTTTTCTAAATCATTAATAGGTATATTTGATTTTTTAATGTAACAACTTATTGCTGTAATAACACCATGATAAGTAAGAAAGTTTGTTTGCATACTTTAAAATATGTAATCCCACACAAATAAATAAAAACCTAACAACACTTTACAAAGTACATAATTGATACATGTTACATTCTTGCCACGAACTGCACGTGACGTTGTTCGAGTCAAGCTACCCTGTTTGTATATTGTTGTAAATTTCTAATTGCTATTGTCAATTTCAATGTATTGAGTTTACATGTATTTATATTGTAAATGTCTAACTACTGTCGTCGATTTCTATGTATTTGTTTGATGTTTTGACCCCTTGTACACTGTGTAGTGTCTGGTGATAATAAAGTATTTGTTGTTCTTGTTCTTGTTGTTGTTGTTATATTATAGGTGTCCTGAAACTTTTGAAATGACACTATTTTCCAGTTTCATCCAACACATCATTTATTATTTAAACAGCCCTTTTTGCCCAATCCTTATAAAAAAACTGTTTGATATCCCACCTTAATATTTTCATTATTGCAAATATTACAAGCATTTATATTTAATTGGTTTATTTGTAATTTTAATTGCAGTAGTCTCGATGCATTGAAAACTTCTTCCCAAAAAGGATTTTTAGTTGTTTTTTTATGCCCTGAGTTTAATAGCTGTGTAATATCTATTTTTTCAGAAGATAACAATAATTTTGTTATTTTAAGATTTTTTTTTATGATTCTTCTAATCCAGCTTAATTTTAAGCCTTTTATATACATTTTGATATTTAACATTTTTAAACCACCCATATCACAGTTTTGAGATAAAACCTCTCTTTTATTATCCCAAATAAAGGAGTGTATCTTAGAAACTAATTGATTAATTATATCTTCTTTTGGGCTAGGTATAGTAAGAAATACTATCGTTATCAGAATTATTGTCTGGATGACAATATTCAAATCTATTCATATGGCCTTCTATGTGAACACGTCTTGAGCATGCGCACTGTTTAGAAACAATAAACACCATGTGGTTCTTGTGCAAAAGAGAAACTGTCAACGCGTGGAAGAAAGCGGACTTTGACGGATTCAGAGATAAAGAGGAATAGAAGTGAAGTATCTTCCAAATGGAACAAATGCAGGATATATGTAAGGGATCAGTTGGACCGTTGCCGTTGGATGGAGCGAACTCAAGGAAGTGCTACGCGTCAAATCTCACGCTGAAGTGGCAAAGATTTTGCTTGATTATTGTTGATAGGTAAGCCGAGCATGTTGCCTTCTTTTCTCAATCGTTTTTCATATTTTATGAATTTATGATGATGCCTATGATCATTTTCGGTAGATAGTAATCAATATATGTAATTTTGCACCGGGCAACAGCAAATTATTGTCAATGAGTAGCATAAAACGACCGTATTTGCGAGGTAAACAAACACAAATTTTAGGAGGCCAGCAAAGGGGAAATGGGAGTGCAGTTTATTATTATCAATTTAAAAAAAAATATCGAATCAATTCATTTTTAATGCAAGAATTAAAACTGTACATGGCTTAATGAAAACCGTGTAAAGTTCTTTTTATTCAAGCAAATTTATTTCTTTGATATACAACATATAATTAGGCTTTTAATTTTATCAAATTTCAACAACTTGGACATGAAACTTAGTTTTGGGAACCAAAAGTATATACCTTGCTTTCTGCGAATTATCACTATAATGGAAAATCAGTATGTATTTTTCAAATAAAAACTTTCTATTTAAAGAAGCTTCATTTCAATTGCACTTTTAGTTTGGATCCTGTAAGTATAATATATAATTATAAACAAGATTTTGAAGAAATGATATGAATATCCATTGAAATTTTCAAGTTTCAGAACTTTTTTTATATATGACTACAAAATTTTACTGAAAATTTCAGAAATGTCCTAAAATGCATATTTTAGACCATGGCTAAATGAAAATCATTTTCAATTCCTTTATGCAAACAAGTTTATATCTTGGGTACTGGAAATACATTACATAAATAAGGTTAAAAGTACTTTTCAACAAGTTTGAACATAGAACTTTGTTATGGGAGCCAAAATTATATCTTCCTGTCTGTGAATTATCACCATAGTGGAAAATCAGTATGTATCTTTTATATAAAAAGCTTTCCATTTAAATAAGTGTCATTTCAGTAGCATTTTTAGTTTGGATCCTGTAAGTATGATACATAAACAAGGTTTTTAAAAAATAATATGAAGATCCATAGAAATTTGCAAGTTTCAGAAACTTTTCTATATATGTGACTATAAAATTTTACTGAAATGTCCTGAACTGCATATTTTAGACTATGACTAAATGAAAACCGTTTTCAATTTCCTTATGCAAACCAAGTTTATTTCTTGATTATTCTAAAAACATTACATTAACTAGTTTTTTACTACATTTCAACAATTTTGGACATAATTTTTAGTTCAGGGAGCCAAAATTATACTTTACTATCTTAGAATTATCAACATAGACATGATAGAGGGAAATCAATATGTATTTTTCATATAAAGGCTTTCTATTTAAAGAATTGTCATTTGAACTGCTTTTTATCCCCTCGCCAACGAAGTTGCGAAGGGATATAGTAACGCTACCGTCCGTCCGTCCGTCACATCCTTGTGAACACTCTAGAATCAACATCCTTCAATGGATTTTGACCAAACGTGGTGAATACTTAGTCCTGAAGAGAATCTGGAACCCTATTGATTTTCAAGGTCATATGTCAAAGATCAAGGTCACAGGCTCAAATGTTTACCGCATAACAGCCTTGTGAACACTAGAATCAACATCCTTCAATGGATTTTTGACAAAACTTGGTACATACTTAGTCCTTAAGATAACCGAAACCCTATTGATTTTCAAGGTCATAGCCTCATAGGTCAAAGGTCAAGATAATCGGGTCAAAATGTTACCACGTAACATCCTTATGAACACTCTAGAATCAACATCCTTCAATGGATTTTGACCAAACTTGGTACATACTTAGTCCTTAAGAGAATCTGGAACCCTATTGATTTTCAAAATCAAAGGTCAAGGTCACCAGGTCAAATTTTTAGGCGATACGCCACGCTTTGCCCTTGTTTAGTTTGGATCTTGTAAGTATGATTTATAAACAAGATTTTTAAGAAATAATGTGAAGATCCATAGCAATTTGCATGTTTCACAGTGTGTGAATTTAACAGTAGACCGATGGCCCATGTCTGTGTTATAATCATGCAGGTTTTTGTAAAATTATCTTAATTTTTTAGGCAAATTACTACAAAAACTGGTAATTTCAGACAAATGTGATTTTGTAGTGATTGATATTTGTACTTTTGATTTAGATATTCTGACCAAGGTATTTCTAGAGTAAAAGAAATGAGCAGCCATCACATTTCAACGAAACGGATGAAACTGGAGAAATCGAGTTCATTTGTGAACCCATTTGAGTATGTTCATTTTGTTAAAGATTAGACATATTCTACATTATGTTTAGGGACCGACCATTTAACTTGATGGTTTTTTGTTTCGTTCAGAATTTTTTTTTCGGACAACACGAGAGTTAGAATATATTTTTTTTTGTCACGCAAAGCACAAATTTTTTTTCCAGAATTCCACATTAGGTTATATGACAAAAACTCTGAATCAGATTATTTATTTTTTTCCTCCACCAAAATCAGAATATTTTTTTCAGCAACATTGGGAACAGAATATTTTTTTAGAAAAAAAACATAACCCCCCCCCTTCAAGTTAAATGGTCGTTCCGTTATAGGTAACATTGTCAATATTGTTCAACACAGTCACTTGTATAACAGTTTCCTATTAATTATTGTGGCTTGCATAGTGATACTACTAGTAGCTATATTATATAGGGATCATGTTGGCTACTGCGTCATCGTTACATTTTCATCAATCCACAAGCTGAAATGGCCAGTCCTCCATAGCTACTTACGGGCAGACATGGGGTAATCGTAATTTGTAATTGTAATCAGTTGTAATCGATTACATTTTTTCATGTAATCGGATGTAATCTGTAATCGGCCATTTTTTAGATTACATGTAATCGTAATGTAATCGATTACATTAATTTTGACCCTGTAATCATGATTACTTTCTGATTACATTTAGATTACTTTTCATCATTTTGACTTATTTTTTCTTAACTGAAACATATACATGTATCTCCTTAGATATTTAATGTATGATTTATGTAAATGAATTTTCTTCATGGAATTTATATAACAAATAATGTAGAATGGTTTACTAGAAAACATATAAAGTTTATTGACATCTAAATAAAAAAATATGTTGTGAAATTTAAAAAAAAAACTCTATTAAAATAAAGTGGCAATCACAACATGATCAAAAGATATTCTTCTATATTTAATTGCAATCAAAACTATCACAAGTACAAAAAAAATATTAAGTATGGCTTCAAAGACTTGATATCCAAACAAATAATATCTCAATTTCAATGGGGTTTAAACATTTCAGTGAAAACAGCTCTAAAATTTTAAATTATATTTTATTAAACCTATTTACATAAATTAATTATAAAAATTTAGTTTTTATATTTAGACTGAGAAATTATGCATATTTTTAAGCAAATGTTTAGAATCAGAATGACTTGGGTTTTTTTTATCTTCTGAATTATATATCAAGGACACCCATGTAAATGGTGTGAAATTTAGTAATGATGATTGTTACATAATTTGGTGTCATAAATAAGACCTTAATTACAAATTTTATCTGTGGCTCAGGTTAACTGCTAGTTTATTATCCACAATAAACTATTGACAGGATATTTGAAATTATTTGATATATATTATTAAAATGTGCAAATGTATTATAATATTTACTAATAGTATAAGATGGAATGAATATTGGTCATAGTAATAAGACACAACTTATTTTATGATAAAAGGAAAATGAGAATTGCTATTTATAATTTACAACGTAAATGATGTATTTATTAATTAACCATAACATTTTATCTTATAATGGGTAATTATAAAATCATAAAGTCGGCCAATATAAAAAAAATTAAGCCAATATCGATATCGATATTGGCTTAGTTTTTTTATATTGGCCGAGTTTATGATTTTAGGTTGTATTGACAACAATAATATAGAGTTAATTAATAATGTATCTTATTGCATGTAATGATCACATTAAAACTGAATTGTAATTCATTGTTCTGAGTAAGAAATACATTAAAAAAGGAGATATTGGATAGATGCATATGAGACAAAATTATAACATAAAACACTAATATTGGTTGTCATGACATTAAATGTAATCAGTAATGTAATCGATTACATTTACAAAGTAATTGTAATTTAATCGATTACATTTGAAAATTGATGTAATCGTAATGTAATGTAATCATGAAAATTGCAAAGTAATTGTAATGTAATGTAATCATGAAAATTGCAAAGTAATTGTAATGTAATCGATTACATTTGAAAGTAATTGACCCCAAGTCTGCTTACGGGAATGAAACCAAACTGGGACAGTATTGATGCACGTCTGGTGCACCAAATTTTTTCCTGGAACTTTGATGTAATTTTGTCTCTTTATATTGGGTTGTGTAGATGTGTGCTGGATACATGTATATAGATTTAATATTATTTTGAAAAGCTTTTTCGTTATACAGCTGCACATCAGAACCATATAACAAAATTTGTTTCGATATTATACACATACACTAATAAACAATTATTTTTTATTCTTACAGTCTCTCAATAGATATTACTGAAGAGGGCAGTGATGATTCTGACGATGAAGATTTTGAACCTAGCCTCAACTTCACTCTAAGGTTTGTCATGTTAATTGCATATGTTTCAGTTGTAACTTACATACTTGAAATTTTGTCCTAATAACAGAACCATGCATGATCATATGTCATAGGAGCTTTATTATACCCCCACTCCACTGGAAGGGGGAGGGTATACTGTTTTACCTCTGTCCGTCCGTTTGTCCCAAGATGTTCATAACATTTTTCTCAGTAATTATTAATGGCAGCAATCTGATATTTGATCATAGGCTTCAGAAGGGTCAATCGAAAGTCGCAAACCTGCTGCGTTGTCCATGGTCAAGTCCGGTAGAAGTCCCATCCGATGAAGGGAAAGACATCAACAACAAATGAAGATCAGTTCTGATTTGGGTAACAGACACCCTGTAACCATTGACCAGCTCGTGATGCCTGCCGTAGAACTTCTTGAGGGATGACCACAACCTAAAATCTGTCTACAAATCACTCAAATCCTTGATAAAGTGGACTTGTAATGATATGTTTAGTTGCTCATTCACTATACATTCGAGATATTCATCTTGAATTGAAAGTTAGGGCTCCATAGATCATAATCTCAATTCTATTGTTTTATTCTTTTGAATTACATTGTATGTATTTTTCTACTTCAGGTGGCAGAGAAGTTACAACAAAAAGACAGCTAGATGGTCTGTGCAGCCTGTTAAAGCTGACAAGTCATATTCCTATGTTCCAAGACTATTAAGGGTCATCATTTGTATGAGACTGCAAGATAATGAAGGAATGAATTAACGTGTGCAGTTGGAAGTAGATGATCCCAGAAGAATCTCGGTCCATCTTGCACCAATTCCACAACCTCCAACTCAGGATAATATTGTAGCATCTCAGAAATCCAGATTTGAAGACCAAGACAAAACAATTTACTATATTGTCGCATAAAATAAATTTAGATTGTCACTCTTTGTTTTTCCTGGTCTAACAGAAGTTCTGCACATTTAGAGCGGAAAAGTACCCAAGTCAGGATAATGGGCATTACAAATTGTCCAATGCACAATAATGATAGCACTCAGTGTGTTGGTCTAGTTAGTACAAACCAGGACAACTTTTTAGGACCTCACAAGAGACATCTCTGCCAAGTTTGGTTAAATTCTGTTCGGCTGTTCTCAAGAAGAAGATGAAAATGTTGTTTCCCATAGGGTTTCAATTCAAACTTTGACCTCCGCTGGTGGCCATTTTGAATTTTCAAATGGTGCAAACAGTAACAACACATGTTAAAGACATTCATAGAAACATATACCAGATTTCAATTCAATCCCTTCAGCGGTTCTTGAGAAGAAGTTTCTTGAAAATCGACCAATCAGAATTTTCAAAGTCACATGGTGGCCATGTTTTTTGACGAATCTGCACAAAAGTATCGACTCTTGTGTAGGACCTCATAGAAAACATCTCTGCCAAGTATGGTTTTGAATTATATAAAAGACTGTCAGTCCATTTTAGAAGAAGTTGTCAGTGCTGATAGAACAAAAAATAATAATAAGATGGCAAAACTTTCAAATTAAATTTACAATTCCAACTGACCAACTTGTGAAATTAACAACTCATTAGGGTTGATTTATTTTTTATTTTTGGTGTTTTAATGCCACTTTCAGCAATATTTCAGCTATATCATGGCGACCAGTTTTAGTGGTGGAGGAAGCCAGAGTACCCGGACAACCACCGACCATAGGGAAGCAAGTGGTAAACTTTATTATTAGGGTATAGAGGATAAAATACAAAATATTTCATGAACAAGTTTTAATTAAATCGTCTAGGAATGAAACCCTTGTATTGTCCATATAGATCAGGATACTTGTCCCTAATTTTCCAAGTACAACAGCTTGGGATCACACGTCTGACCCCAGCTCCAAGTCGACCATGTGCCCAAATGGTATACTGGCGGTAGGCTGCATACCTATTGGATCTGTTGTAATCCTCGTCATGGGGCATTACTACAAGTTCCTCTCGAAACATTCTAGCAACCCCCAACACTGCCTCATCAAGGACAATCCGATCAAAGTCCTATAATAAAGACAAGATATTGAGTAAAGACAGATGGTTTTACATTCATCTAGAAAAATGAGCTCTATTTAAAAAAGAAATATAATTCATTATAAGTGAAATAGTTTGCACAAATTCAGTTTAGAGAAATAAAAAAAAAGTCTTATTTTGGAAGGAAAGATTTTCTCGTGGGACTTTCTTATGACCACAGTTTTATTTCGTTTTTTTTTGTTGGTATATGGGAGAACCATTTTGGTCTTGCAATTTTTTTTTATCAATTTACCCCTCAAGCTATTAAATTTTAATTTTATATGGGTTTTTTTCTAAAAAATTATTTTGATTCTGAATCTTGAAGAACAAAATTTGGCTGGACAGGAGAAAAAAATATATTCCGACTTGACATTTTCACAGTATAATCATATACTTGCCATTTTCACAGTATAATCATATACAAAATTTTGAAGAAAAAAAATTATTCCAGCACTTCGCCAATCTAATTAAAATTAGATCTACGCACTTGCTCCCTATTTTAGATCTAATTATACCACCGCTCCCCGAAGGGGGAGGGGGGTATACTGTTTTACCTCTGTCCGTCCGTCCTTCCAAAATATTTTTCGTCACATTTTTCTCAGCAACTATTGATGGCAGAAATCTGATATTTGGTCACAAGCTTCACATAGGTATGCCATATCGTGGGAAGCATTTTTGGAACCATCAGATTCCTACTTCCTGTTTGCCGATTTAGTTGGTTTTTATCCACATTGAACAGACCTGCATTGAGCATGAGAAAGAACATATTCTTTTTGGCATTGTCCCTTGATGCTCACTGCTGGTTATCCAAATGCTCTGATCCCTTTCCATGTTCCAAGCAAAATTCCTTCCACATGGCCGGTCTGCACTAGACACAAGTAGGACTTTATTCCTTTTAGCATCGACTCAAGGTGTCTCTTGCAGATTGGAGATGAAACACCTGATATATATGTATATGTTCTCTCTCATCACCCCCCCCCCCCCACATATATGTGAGTAAGTGTATGTACGTTTATGTGCATATATCTCTTTTCCTGCCCGAGTGCGCCTGCACCACAATTATTGATATTTCACCGCGAATATTTAAGTTGATATATTGTTGTTGTGTATCAATCATAATTGTTATTTGTATTGTTGTTGTGTATCAATCATAATTGTTATTTGTATATGCCCTCCTGGGGCCCTGATTTGGTTAATAAACTTATTCTATTCTATTCTATGCACATTTGTCTCAACAACTATTGATGGCAGAAATCTGGTATTTGGTCACAAGCTTCATATAGGTACCCCATATCATGGGAAGTGGCAGGGGTATCATAAGTGAGCATTAGGTCACAGTTCACTTTGTTTTAATTAGATTGGCACTTCGCCGGGAAATAAGAAAATATGATTTCTGTGGCGTCTGAAAAAAACATTTCTACGGCGAAAAAACGTGACATAGCCCCCTTCAAGGTAAATGGTCAGTCCCATATTATTTTGCAGCAACTGTCTTGTGGAACTAGAAGTAAGGTCTCTTTTGTTTCTAATCCAGCCCAAATTTTTCTGAAACATTCCAGTCAATTAACAAATAAAACAACACTGGCTACGTCATTCGTTTTCATCAGACATGTATTTCACTGTGTTCTACATGTATGTCTCTGTTTTCATATTGTCGGTAAAACTGGCTAAAATAAAATAATTTAACACGTGTATCAAAATCTCGGGGAACAACTTCATAACTTATAAGAAGAAAAAAACTAATTTTGTTATTTTTAACGCCGGCAAAAATTTCCGATCGAAAATACGTAGTTGAGCTTGTTCCCCATGGGGTGCCTCCTGGCATGTTTTCAATGGTTATCGTGGAAATATCGGCTGAATCTGTTAAGGCATGTAGTTTTCATCAAAGAAAATCTATTCCTGATACAGACATTATTTATTCTACGTCTTTTAGATACAATCGGTTCGCAAATAGCTTTTTTCCTCAACTTTTATAGAAACTTATCTCAATATCCATGCTGCAGCATCCGCGCTACTGACATAAAAATAGATAAATAAATAGAGTTGGCCTCGCCCAGGTCTGTGCATAATTAATTAGCTTCCGGTAACGATGGTCAGCTTTCTTAGTCGAAAAAACAACGTTTCGGAGCGTATTCATCAATAATTCGGTGTTTAATCTTCATTTTATGAAGGTCAGTACGGAAATCGACAATAATTTTGGGTATGAAAAAATTACGCAGCTGGACAATAATTTTGGGTATGAAAAAATTACGCAGCTGGTAGACAATATCCCTTAAATTATTGTCGATTTCGTACTGACCTTCATAAAATGAAGATTAAACACCGAATTATTGATGAATACGCTCCGAAACGTTGTTTTTTCGACTAAAAAAGCTGACCATCGTTACCGGAAGCTAATTAATTATGCACTGACCTGGGCGAGGCCAACTCTATTTATCTATTTTTATGTCAGTAGCCCGGATGCTGCAGCATGGACATTGAGGCAAGTTTCTATAAAAGTTGAGGAAAAATGCTATTTGCGAACCGATTGTATCTAAAAGACGTAGAATAAATAATTTCTGTATCAGGAATAGATTTTCTTTGATGAAAACTACATGCCTTAACAGATTCAGCCGATATTTCCACGATAACCATTGAAAGCATGCCAGGAGGCACCCCATGGGGACAAGCTCAACTACGTATTTTCGATCGGAAATTTTTGCCGGCGTTAAAAATAACTAAATTAGATTTTTTCTTCTTATAAGTTAATATATGAAGTTGTTCCCCGAGATTTTGGTAATATACGTGTTAAATTAATTTATTTTAGCCAGTTTTACCGACAATATTAAAACAGAGACATACATGTAGAACACAGTGAAATACATGTCTGATGAAAACGAATGACGTAGCCAATGTTGTTTTATTTGTTAATTGACTGGAATGTTTCAGAGAAATTTGGGCTGGATTAGAAACAAAAGAGACCTTACAGAAAATGTACTTCTAGTTCCACAAGACAGTTGCTGCAAAATAATATGGGACTGACCATTTACCTTGAAGGGGGCTATGTCACGTTTTTTCGCCGTAGAAATGTTTTTTTCAGACGCCACAGAAATCATATTTTCTTATTTTCCGGCGAAGTGCCAATCTAATTAAAACAAGGTGAACTGTGATCTAATGCTCACTTAATGATACCCCTGCCACTTCCCATGATATGGGGTACCTATATGAAGCTTGTGACCAAATACCAGATTTCTGCCATCAATAGTTGTTGAGAAAAATGTGACGAAAAATATTTTGGAAGGACGGACGGACAGAGGTAAATAGTATACCCCCCATCCCCCCCTCCCCCCTCGGGGAGCGGTGGTATAATTAGATCTAAAATAGGGAGCAAGTGCGTAGATCTAATTCTTAATTAGATTGGCGAAGTGCTGGAATAATTTTTTTTCTTCAAAATTTTGTATATGATTATACTGTGAAAATGGCAAGTCGGAATATATTTTTTTTCTCCTGTCCAGCCAATTTTTTTTCTTCAAGATTCAGAATCAAAATAATGTTTTAGGAAAAAAACCACAAAATTAAAATTGAATAACTTCTTCTAAACTGGACTGTTAGTCTTTTATATAATTCAAAACCAAACTTGGCAGAGTTGTTTTCCATGAGGTCCTACACAAGAGTTGTTACTTTTGTGCAGATTCGTCAAAAAACATGGCCACCATGTGACTTTGAAAATTCTGATTGGTCGATTTTCAAGAAACTTCTTCTCAAGAACCGCTGAAGGGATTGAATTGAAATCTGGTATATATGTTCCTATGAATGTCTTTAACATGTATTGTTACTGTTTGCGCCATTTGAAAATTCAAAATGGCCACCAGCGGAGGTCAAAGTTTGCATTGAAACCCTATGGGAAACAACATTTTCATCTTCTTCCTGAGAACAGCCGAACAGAATTTAACCAAACTTGGCAGAGATGTTTCTTGTGAGGTCCTAAAAAGTTTTCCTGGTTTGTACTAACTAGACCAACACACTGAGTGCTATCATTATTGTGCATTGGACAATTTGTAATGCCCATTATCCTGACTTGGGTACTTTTCTGCTCTAAATGTGCAGAACTTCTGTTAGACCAGGAAAAACAAAGAGTGACAATCTAAATTTATTTTATGCGACAATATAGTAAATTGTTTTGTCTTGGTCTTCAAATCTGGATTTCTGAGATGCTACAATATTATTCTGAGTTGGAGGTTGTGGAATTGGTGCAAGATGGACCGAGATTCTTCTGGGATCATCTACTTCCAACTGCACACGTTAATTCATTCCTTCATTATCTTGCAGTCTCATACAAATGATGACCCTTAATAGTCTTGGAACATAGGAATATGACTTGTCAGCTTTAACAGGCTGCACATACCATCTAGCTGTCTTTTTGTTGTATCTTCTCTGCCACCTGAAGTAGAAAAATACATACAATGTAATTCACAAGAATAAAACAATAGAATTGAGATTATGATCTATGGAGCCCTAACTTTCAATTCAAGATGAATATCTCGAATGTATAGTGAATGAGCAACTAAACATATCATTACAAGTCCACTTTATCAAGGATTTGAGTGATTTGTAGACAAATTTTAGGTTGTGGTCATCCCTCAAGAAGTTCTACGGCAGGCATCACGAGCTGGTCAATGGTTACAGGGTGTCTGTTACCCAAATCAGAACTGATCTTCAGTTGTTGTTGATGTCTTTCCCTTCATCGGATGGGACTTCTACCGGACTTGACCATGGACAACGCAGCGGGTTTGTGACTTTCGATTGACCCTTCTGAAGCCTATGATCAAATATCAGATTGCTGCCATAAATAATTACTGAGAAAAATGTTATGAACATCTTGGGACGAACGGACGGACAGGGGTAAAATAGTATATCCCCCCCCCCCCCATTCCAGTGGAGCGGTGGTATAATAAAGCTCCTATGACATATGATCATGCATGGTTCTGTTATTAGGACAACATTTCAAGTATGTAAGTTACAACTGAAACATATGAAATTAACATGACAAACCTTAGAGTGAAGTTGAGGCTAGGTTCAAAATCTCCATCGTCAGAATCATCACCAACATCACTGCCCTCTTCAGTAATATCTATTGAGAGACTGTAAGAATAAAAAATAATTGTTTATTACAGTGTATGTGTATAATATCGAAACAAATTTTGTTATATGGTTCTGATGTTCAGCTGTATAACGAAAAAGCTTTTCAAAATAATATTAAATCTATATACATGTATCCAGCACACATCTATACAACCCAATATAAAGAGACAAAATTACATCAAAGTTCCAGGAACAAATTTGGTGCGTCAATTCTGTCCCAGTTTGGTTTCATTCCCGTAAGTAACTAAGGAGGACTGGCCATTTCAGCTTGTGGATTGATGAAAATGTAACGATGACGCAGAAGCCAACATGATCCCTATATAATATAGCTACTAATAGTATCACTATGCAAGCCACAATAAATAATAGGAAACTGTTATACAAGTGACTGTGTTGAACAATATTGACAATGTTACCTATAACGGAACGACCATTTAAACATAATGTAGAATATGTCTAATCAACAAAATGAACATACTCAAATGGGTTCACAAATGAACTCGATTTCTCCAGTTTCATCCGTTTCGTTGAAATGTGATGGCTGCTCATTTCTTCTATTCTAGAAATACCTTGGTCAGAATATCTAAATCAAAAGTACAAATATCAATCACTACAAAATCACATTTGTCTGAAATTACCAGTTTTTGTAGTAATTTGCCTAAAAAATTAAGATAATTTTACAAAAACCTGCATGATTTTAACACAGACATCGGTCTACTGTTAAATTCACACACTGTGAAACATGCAAATTGCTATGGATCTTCACATTATTTCTTAAAAATCTTGTTTATAAATCATACTTACAAGATCCAAACTAAACAAGGGCTAAGCGTGGCGTATCCACTCGCCTAAAAATTTGACCCAGTGACCTTGACCTTTGACTTTGAAAATCAATAGGGTTCCAGATTCTCTTAAGGACTAAGTATGTACCAAGTTTGGTCAAAATCCATTGAAGGATGTTGATTCTAGTGTTCACAAGGATGTTACACGGTACAATTTTGACCCGGTTATCTTGACCTTCGACCTATGAGGTTATGACCTTGAAAATCAATAGGGTTTCGGTTATCTTAAGGACTAAGTATGTACCAAGTTTTGTCAAAAATCCATTGAAGGATGTTGATTCTAGTGTTCACAAGGATGTTATGCGGTAAATATTTGAGCCTGTGACCTTGATCTTTGACATACGACCTTGAAAATCAATAGGGTTCCAGATTCTCTTAAGGACTAAGTATGTACCAAGTGTGGTCAAAATCCATTGAAGGATGTTGATTCTAGAGTGTTCACAAGGATGTTACACAGTAAGAATTTGACCCTGTGACCCAGACTTGGGGTCAATTACTTGCAAATGTAATCGATTACATTACAATTACTTTGCAATTTTCATGATTACATTATATTACGATTACATCAATTTTCAAATGTAATCGATTACATTACTGATTACATTTGATGTTATGACAACCAATGTATATTCAAGTTTGCTGTGTTACTTCTTTTTGTTTCTTTGTATGCTTGTTGGTATGTGTACAGTAATATATATAATTGGTGCTTTGATATCTTTTTGTTTCATTGCCTTGATATAGCTAAAAAATTGCTCATTTTGGTGTTTTAAACCAATAATCACTCACTTTATATATTGATATAATTTCCTTTTTTTCTTATACATTCCTCCGTTATAACTGAAATATTATTGAAAGTAGACTAAACCCAAAAACCTCTTATCTTGTTGCAACTAAAGCTTAAATCAGCATTAAAAATTGAACAAATATCAGTGGTTTTGTAAATGAGATTTATTTTAAATAGAAAATCTGAATTTATTATTTATTAATTTATTATTAATCTAATGATACAATTTTATATCCCTTGGGAGGGAGAGGGGGGCTATGATGAAAATTTGAAATAAAAACACAGGACCGGACTTGAAGCAAAAATATTAATCCAGGATTATTTTTTTATTAAAAAAATCCAGGACCCCTGTGTCAATGTACCTTCATGTGAGTGACAAAGTTGGATGTGGTCTTTAATGAACCAGATATCAATGCTACACAATGCTTACAGGAAGCTTTTACATTTCCACAAGAATCAAGAGGTATGATGAAATGAGATAACACTGAGGACATAGTGATAGTCTTCAGAAGTCTTTCAAAGAAGCAATGTCATAAATGAAATCTTGAAAGTTGTGTCAGATAATATATAAATGTTAGAGCTTGTTGTATTTTACACAAGCCGACAAACTGTTTTCACTGAAATATTGAAACCCTAAAGAAATTGAAATTGAGATATTATTTGTTTTGAGATCAACTCTTTGAAGCCATAATTAATGCTTAATATATTTTTTTGTAGCTGTGATAGTTTTGATTGCAATTTAATAGACTAATATCTTGATCATGTTGTGATTGCCACCTTATTTAATAGATATTTTTGTGGAGTTTTTAACAATTGAATTTCATAACATATGTTTTTATTTAGATGTCAATTAACTATATATTTTTTCTAGTAAACCATTCTACATTATTTGTTTAATAAATTTCATGAAGAAAATTCACTTACATAAATCATACATTAAATATCTAAGGAGATACATGCTTCAGTTAAGGCAAAATGATGAAAAGTAATCTAAATGTAATCGGAAAGTAATCATGATTACAAGGTCAAAATGAATATAATCGATTACATTATGATTACATGTAATCAAAAAAAGTCTGACTACAGATTACATCCGATTACATGAAAAAATGTAATCAATTACAACTGATTACGATTACGATTACCCCATGTCTGCAGTGTGACCTTGACCTTTGACCTTGAAAATCAATAGGGTTTCAAATTCTCTTAAGGACTAAGTATGCACCAAGTTTGGTCAAAATCCATTGAAGGATGTTGATTCTAGAGTGTTCACAAGGATGTGACGGACGGACGGACGGTAGCGTTACTATATCCCTTCGCAACTTCGTTGGCGAGGGGATAAAAAGCAGTTCAAATGACAATTCTTTAAATAGAAAGCCTTTATATGAAAAATACATATTGATTTCCCTCTATCATGTCTATGTTGATAATTCTAAGATAGTAAAGTATAATTTTGGCTCCCTGAACTAAAAATTATGTCCAAAATTGTTGAAATGTAGTAAAAAACTAGTTAATGTAATGTTTTTAGAATAGTCAAGAAATAAACTTGGTTTGCATAAGGAAATTGAAAACGATTTTCATTTAGTCATAGTCTAAAATATGCAGTTCAGGACATTTCAGTAAAATTTCATAGTCACATATATAGAAAAGTTTCTGAAACTTGCAAATTTCTATGGATCTTCATATTATTTTTTAAAAACCTTGTTTATGTATCATACTTACAGGATCCAAACTAAAAATGCTACCGAAATGACATTTATTTAAATGGAAAGCTTTTTATATAAAAGATACATACTGATTTTCCACTATGGTGATAATTCACAGACAGGAAGATATAATTTTGGCTCCCATAACAAAGTTTTATGTTCAAACTTGTTGAAAAGTACTTTTAACCTTATTTATGTAATGTATTTCCAGTACCCAAGATATAAACTTGTTTGCATAAAGGAATTGAAAATGATTTTCATTTAGCCATGGTCTAAAATATGCATTTTAGGACATTTCTGAAATTTTCAGTAAAATTTTGTAGTCATATATAAAAAAAGTTCTGAAACTTGAAAATTTCAATGGATATTCATATCATTTCTTCAAAACCTTGTTTATAATTATATATTATACAGTCGGGAAGCCAACGTCAGCTTCCGTAACTCCTCCCGTAAGGCTAAAAACATATAAGCAAGGGCAGATAATAATAACCCACCAGGTGTCGCCCATAATCGTAATAGGTATTGACGTTTGTTTACCATGACGATTACAGAATAAACCTTATATGAGAGATAAATATAAATAAATACATTCCCAAAAAACGTGAATTATCATGGTTAAATATATAAGTTGCAGAAAAAACCCCAAGAAAGTGTTTATTAGACATAATATCGGTATAAAACTAGGTATTTCCCGAGGTATTTGTTTTTGTTGTTATAGCTAAGAATATATGGCGGGAAATTCTCGAGGCTAAGAATAACTGACACAAACGCATCCCATTGGTTGTCAGTAAAAACTATGGTCAAAAATAGGATTACCCATCATTCAAATGTGTAACGAAATATAAAAATAGCCATCATTCCGCCTTTAATTTGCAAAACGAGGTTTGTAACTTAGGACGCTGTCAGCCGCCATTTTTGATAAAGAAGACGCTGAATAAATAAATAAATAAATAAATAAGTTTTATCTAAAGTCGGCATGGTTAAAAACAACAAGCATACAAATATAAGCTCTAATGAGCCTTTGACCGACATACAACATAAATAACAATAATTAAGGCATGCAAAAATAAATTAAAAGAAAAACAAAGCTAGCACTACAAGAAAAGCACAGACATGTAAGTTGGTAAGAAATCTGAAATAACTAAAACATGAAATTAAAAGCAATTTAAAAGCAGATATTATAGCTGAACAGGATTAAAAATAATAAGCTTACATGAAAGCTAAGCATAACTAAAACTAAAAGTATTTATGATTGTATTATCTGATTTTGTTAATGTTGTTATTACCTATATTTGAACCCTTTAAACTGACTTCATCATTCATGATGTTTTAACATTTAAAATTATATGGTCTTGTGATAAAAAATTGGACATGTAAGGATATTCCAGTCTCAACTTCTGATTTTGCACCTTCCAGATTGTTAATTGATCAATTATGCATTTCAATATTTCAGATTTACAGCACAGAAAATATAATGATTAAATAAAACTATTGATGATTTTTTTTTCTTGCTTGCCTGGATGTGCATTTAACAAGGCAAAGGGGTTTGAAAATGGCTATTATTGGTTCAGATGCTCCTGAATTTTACAAACTTGTGTCGATAATTTTAATATATCTGAAAATGCCTGTGTATGTAGGAAATGTGATTTAAAGTTGTATATAAATATATATGTTTTTTTCTCTTCTAAAAAATCCATGAAGTAAGAAAATGGACCAGCATTCCAATTATTTTTAAAGTACATCATCAAACAAATGCAGGCCCTTGGGTATAATTGTGGGCAGAATATATCCTCTAACTGATACATTCATTTAATTCAAAAAGTTTCAGATGCTCCTGAATTTTGTTTGTTTGTAAAAAGAAATTTAACATTTTTTCTGAATTGTATTGTATTTGTAAGAAATGTGAAATTAAGTTCAAACTTTGTATTCTACTCTACTGAAAATAATCTGCTTGAAAATGATGAGCCATGCAGTTAATAAAAGGGTACCTATAAAGTGCGAAACGAAATAGAAACGAAACGAAACGAAACGAAACGAAACGAAACGAAATCAACGAAAACGAAACGAAACGAAACGAAATCAACAAAAACGAAACGAAACGAAACGAAATCAACGAAATGAAAACGAAATAAAACGAAACCAACGAAAGCAAAACGAAATCAACGAACACAAAACGAAATACGATGCTAGACTACTTCCCACACATGTCTCAGTGTCTTTCATCATGAGAGGACAGGATTTGATCACCATTGAACAAGAATACTATGCATTTATTCAGTGGGAGTCTGTCCTTTTCAATTAGTGGCTTCTTTTAAATTTGGGAACCATAAGAGCAACGTCAAGTCTGTTGAAAGGAGAGGAATTAAAATAACAGAAGTGCAGTAGTTAAAGTTCACTAATAAATATCCCCGTCCGAGCAAAATTTAAAAGTGTGTCGGAGAGACAAAAAAGGTGTGACGACCAGACGGACAAACGAACGAACGGACAGCAGAAGTCCTATATACCCCAATCTTTTTTTGGCGGAGGTATACAAATCCTATCAAAAATTAACTTTAGAAATTTAAAAAAAATCTACATATCTTGTAAAAGTACCTTTTTTTCCTTTGATCCCTTTTCATATTAAAAAAAACCCCAAATCACCCCCCCCCCCTCCAAATTTGTTTCCGGTATTAATAAAATTTGATACGGCACATATTTTTATACCACCCGCTATCCAGCGGGAGGGGAGTATATAGTATATGTCCGTTTGTCCGTGAGTGCTTCCCTCACTGCCTATGCAATTCCTCCTTAACAACTTGATGGAATTGAATGAATCTTACAGGAAATCTTTAATACCATATGGCAAGGTTCATTAATTTCATGAATTCTTTAGTACCAAATGGCATTGTGCACCTTCTATTTTTGTTTTCCCATTTCAACAGTTCTTGCTAAAATTTCTTCACTTTTGGACTTTGTCATTTAAGGCTATGTAATTGTCATACAAGGCTATGTAATTGTCATACAAGGCTATACAATAGAGAGAGGATACTGTTGCGTTATCCATAACTTTTCCTAAACAACATAATGGATTTCAATAAAACTTCCAGAGTTTCTTATGTTTAGTTTTTGCAAGCATTATTTTTTCCAGAAGTTCTTCTGTAAGGAGGGCGCTCACTGTACGTCCTGTTATGTTGCTGTTGGGTTTTTTTAGTTCTTCAAAATAGAACAATAGGATTTGAAATAAAAAGTTTATAGTGTTGGGTCTTTTTGACCCCCTGTATATCTCGGAAAGAACAACGGTAAGACATTACGCCAGATCTGTTGGCACACTACCGAATAAAGGTAATAACAATGGTACCGTACTCCAAGGCGCATTCAAAAGGGAAAGTCCACAAAAACAGACAAAACCGATAAGAAGCTCAACCATCTGAGTTTTCAATTAACGGAACAACTGAACAACAACATGGGGATTAAACGTGTCAAGTCGGGAAAATCCAGTAGTCAAATAGTGTCCAGAATCTGAAACTCAAGACCATCCCGTATGATTTGCGAATAGGCAAATTTATGAAGAATACAAACGAAAAACGTAATAAAATCAGACGAAAAATGAACCCTCAATATCCCAATCTATGAAAATACCCCCTCATATCCCCCCATTTTTTTTCTATATGCCCACTCCAGAAACTTTATAATTCATAAATACTGACACACACTCAAACACAAATAAAAATATGACATTTGAACTTCTGAAAGTTTGTCGGCAAGCAAACCCGACTTGAATTGAGTTGCGGGTAATGTACGTGAGGAGTACTGTAACGGACAGACATGCAAGATGGGTTTCCCGGTTATAATTAATCAAAATTATTGTATCTAAAAAATCGAATTATCTTTTTTTTTTTATTACTTTATTTCGTTTTGTCTTTTATTTTCTTCATATCAGTCTATTTCGTTTTGTTTTCGTTGATTTCGTTTTGCTTTCGTTGGTTTCGTTTTCATTTCGTTGATTTCGTTTCGTTTCGTTTCGTTTTTGTTGATTTCGTTTTGTGTTCGTTGATTTCGTTGATTTCGTTTCGTTTCTATTTCGTTTCGCACTTTATAGGTACCCGTTAATATAAAGGCATTTTCTAATGGAAGTAAGAGTGTTGAAGATGAAAAAAAAAGTTTTTTAAACCATTTTAATTTAAGTAAAAAGAGTGGAGATGACATTAGTATTTGATGTTTGGATAAATGACAAATTTTTAGACAAGGATCAGAGTTTTCAAGACACCTTGTGTCATAAACATTATAATATATTTAGTCATTCAGAAAAGAACTTTTTGATTGTATAATTTTTGAAACTTCATCTGAAACTGAAAGTCAAAAGGTTTATTTCAATTTCAATTGAAAACCAGGACTTGTTAAAGTTGTTCTTAAATATTTCAAGAATGAATTAAATTTCTGTAAAGAATTTGGCTCAAAAGATAAATTATATTGTGGTACATATTGTTATAACAGTTGTAACACATTTTCTAGGTCAGAAAGTGGAGCTGAAACAAGATCTTTTAGATATTTTGAACCAGAACCAAGTTGTTGAACAAGTTTCTAGACATTTAGACCTGCATACACTCCAACATGTTGTTGAATTTGTTATTCATGCTTTTTTTTTTTAGATGAAAAGGTACTTCTGTTGCCTGTTGTTTATGAAAAATATAATTATCTTTTATTATCTATGAATTTTAATGCTGAATTTTATAAATTTTATTTTACAGAAAAGAATTTTTCAAAATTTGCCCTTTTATTAACTTTTTTCCAGTCATTGGATCAAATAAAATAGTTTTTTAACTTCAATTTTAAACAATATTTACCAATACTTGCTTATTTTGCCCACAGAAAACAAATTCATTCTAGTCATTTTATTTACTTAGTGGAATTTGGAAATCTGGTTTGTCATTTCATGTGAATGCAAGTCCTTCTGTATGTGTCTTAAAATTATGTGAATGGTAGTCATTCAATATGTGTCTTTTATGTGAATGCTAGTCATTCTGTTTGTGAATGTCATGGGGAAAAAAATATTGCAACCTATAAGTACCTATATTTGTAAATGCTGGTAATTTTGTGAATGTCCTGGAGAAAGAATTATTGCAAACTAAGTATCCATATGTACTCAGTCATATTTGTAAATGCTGGTCATTTCATCTTGTGAAGTCATGGGGAAATAATTATTGCAACCTAAGTACCCATATTTGTAAATGCTGGTCATTTTGTGAATGTCAAGGGGAAAGAATTATTACAACTTAGCCACCCCTATATGTTATAGAAGCTAGTTTGTAGTTGTGTCAAACACATGAATATTCCAAATATATTGATATTTACATTGTCAGATAAACATGAAACTTGGTAGCTTTCATTCAGATAATAAAATTTCCTAATTTCAAGAAAAATATTTGCTTACACTGATTTTTTTTTTAGTTTGCCTTGATATAATATGAAGGGTTAAGATATCTGAATACAATTTTGTACGTCCCTTTTTGTCTCAAGGTTTCATTTTTATTAGATTTTTAAAAATTTATTAATTGTTTTACTGGCATGTTTTTTTTTATAATATTTTCATATTTTTTCAATTCACTTAATTTTTGTTTACATGCTTTTATTTTTTCCACACATTTGTTTCTTTCTATTTATCTTGTACCTGAAAAGGCTGTTGTATTGAAATTAAATTAAATTGAAATTATTAATTGTTGTACATCCCCTCTGCAAATCTAGTATCATAGATGATTTTTTTTTTTATTTAAAGTGATGATAAATAGTAATTCCCCAGTCTAAATTACAAAATGCACAATGTCTAAAACAATATTGCAATAAAAATAAACTGAAAAATACAGTATTAATACAAGAAAATAAAAAAAAGACATAAAAATAGACACCCCTTTCACAAATGAAATAGCCTCTTTCGGATGTACGCTTAGGTGTCGTTTATTGTTGATGTTAAGAAACACCACCGATGTGTTCCGAAAGACAATGAATTTCGATGTTTGGCAAATGGTCGATCGATCAAGGTGGGTGTAGAACTAAGTGACACAATTGCATCCCACAAGACATTGACACTAGTTGTCGGTATGACAATGATCCTAGATGATTTCCTCAGGCAATGGATATTACAGAAAGCCATCATATTGTTTTAATTAAATTTTCTGACTTAAATAGAACCACCTCGACATTTGTTTTGAAATTGAGTCCATTTCAAGTAGCAACATTCGATGTTTGTGCACTATATAAATAAAAACTGAAGTGATGCAATAAATTTCTATTTATCCATAGACATATTCCGTATATTTTAATTGATTTCAAGCGTACGTATTTATTGTAAACCGACGTATTTTAACCGAAGGGTTGAACGTCATTTTTCATCAAAATTGACGCGAAAGTCACATGACTTTGTTTTTAGATGGAACTCTCCTGCGTCACTGGCTTCCCGGCTGATACTTACAGGATCCAAACTAAAAGTGCAATTGAAATGAAGCTCCTTTAAATAGAAAGCTTTTATTTGAAAAATACATACTGATTTTCCATTATAGTGATAATTCGCAGAAAGTAAGGTATATACTTTTGGTTCCCAAAACTAAGATTCATGTCCAAGTTGTTGAAATTTGATAAAATTAAAAGCCTAATTATACAATGTATGTTGCATATCAAAGAAATAAATTTGCTTGAATAAAAAGAACTTTATAGGGTTTTCATTAAGCCATGTACAGTTTTAATTCTTGCATTAAAAATGAATTGATTCGATATATTTTTTTAAATTGATAATAATAAACTGCATTGCCATTCTGTATCTGTAGACGAATTTCTGCCAATCAAGGCACACCTCAATAAAAGAGGAAGGTTAATCCACCACTATAATAAATACGACGCGTAATATATATATATAAAAGTCACTATCAAGGATACATAATAGTCACTATCACCACAGTATAAAACACATAATATGTCAATTCACCACCATAATATATAGCGACGCGTATAATAAATATTTATAAAAGTTCCTATCACATTCACATAAAACGACTCATAAAATATGTATATACACTGGTTGTTATAGATCTAGCAGATAGATAATCTAAAATCTAAAAAATTAGAAGTAGGATCTTATCTAAAATCTAAAATGTATAATCTAAAATCTAAAAGATTTGAAAAAGTAGGATCTTATCTAAAATCTAAAAGATTTGAATAAAAGAAGGATCTTATCTAAAATCTAAAAGATTTGATAAAGTGGGATTTTGCAGTCCATGTGCGCACTCTCCAGGATGGTTACTAAATAAGCATCCATTAGGAAATCATATACCGGGTTGATCACCTATTAATAGCTTCATTATGTCAGTTCTTTTTTCCATTCTCCTTTTTCTTATTCTCCATCAAGCCTAAGAGTTCGTATCGTTTGTTATGAATTTTGTATAATAATTGTCTACATAAAGGTTCCAGCACTTCTCCAATGGTATCCAGAGACTTCTTATGGGTTCTGTCATACTTATCGACATAAATAAACGGATTTATAATAAGTTTTAGTATATCTATTGGCTGACTTGCCTTGATTTTTGCCAATACTTCACTACCTACGTCTATTATCCTCTTGATTAATGGCTCCCTAATATCCTGTAATGCCTCACAGCATAATACAAAATGTTGTAAGGTTTCGTCTGCATTTCTACATAGATTACAAGTTGCAGAAATAAGATGTGTGGAATAAACAGCTCTATTTGTCTGTAGAATATATGTTCCTGTAACAATTTTTAGCCGAGTTGGTATTCTTCTGATGTCCTGTATGTTGGCACTTTGCGATTTCAATAATGGATGTATTCTACCTATGTTATAGTTAGAGTCTAAGTATTTTAAGCTGGTGTATAACAACATATTTTCCTCAATTGCATTTTACCAATATTGGTGTACATGTTTGGTTATCAAACTTTTCCATTGTGACTTTGGAAGTGGATTTTCTAGATATGTATATGGATCCGTGATATCATACCTTATGCAAATTTTTCTTATATCCATAAACCAACTATTGCTATCATATGATTTAACTTGTAGCTGCCTCTCTGCAAGTCTCCATTCAATTGAGGTGTGTTCAGATCTTGTTATGTTTCCAAAAAATGTTAAAACTTTTATATGTATTTCTGCTTCAATCGGTAATAGGCCTGATAGTATATAAATGGCAGGATCCGCTACATTTATGTAAAGTGATAATATTTGCTTCAGTACCTTTTTGTAATGTATGTTCAATTGCTCCAAAATCTTGCCTGTAGGTAATAATATTTCAAGTCCATAGTATAATATAGGTAGTACATAGGTTCTTAATAATGATATCGTAGTCTCAGGATCTATTCCATTTTCCCCATGTAGTCCTACTCCCATTAGGCTGTACAAGGCTCTAGTGGCTTTCTTTATGTTTTCATTTACTGTTGATTGTGTAGAATTTGTCTCTGATTTTTGAATTCCGATATGGGCTGATTGAGTTACAATAGGCATATCCTTTCCATCAAGTTTCCAATAACCATCATTTATTTCTAGCATTTTTGATTTTTTACATGTGTTTATCGGTATTACCACACTTTTTTGCGGTTGGAGTAGATATCCCTCTCTTTTGCTGAAGTCTACAGCTATGTCAACCATTGTTTGGATATCGAAGGGATTATTTGCTATTAATGCAACATCATCCGCACAGGTAGGTGCACAGCAATTTATATTCCCGATTTTACCACCCAGTCCTGAATTACTTAGTATGTCCAGTAGTGGATTTACATAAACTTTGTAAAGATCAGCACTTAGGGCTCCACCTTGTCTCACTCCTTGTTCTATACTAATCATTGATTTTGATATTTGGTTTTTCCATTTAATACATGAGCTGGCATTTGTATAAAGATTGTTGATCAGGGTTATTGATTGTTTTGAGAATCCAATTTGAAATAATCTGCGAATCATATTGGCATGTACCACTACATCAAAAGCTGATTTGCCATCTAATAAGCCAATGTATGTGGGAAAGTTCAGATCTTTATTTTCTCTCTCATATTCCTCTATGAATAGTTCACAGAGTAGAGGTGCAGAGTTCTCAGTGAAACCTCGCTGTAAGGGATTTTGAATTTTCATTATCGTTGGATTTTCTCTAATTTTTATAATTTTTTCCATTATCGTAGAAAAAGTAGGTGTTACGGTTATTCCTCTGTCGTTTTTTGCACTTTTGATGTCACCTTTGTTCTTAAATACTGGAAATAATGTTCCTATTTTTAAACTATCTGGGATATGGCCGTTTGCGAAGCTTACGTTGATTAATTTTTGTAGGTAATTTAAAAAGATGTTACTTCCATATATAATATTCTCAGCTGTGATTCCAAAATAATCTGCCGCTTTGTTAGTGTTCAACTGTTTAACTGCTTTTAAAAGCTCTTCTGATGATACTTCCTTGTGATCATATTGGTCTCTACATATTTGTAAAATAATGTCCTTTTCTCTTTCCATTAGTTCCAGATAATCATTGTCAAAATCTTTGTTTTCAGATTTCTTAGCTAATTGTCCAAAATGAGTGCTCCAGCCGTTCATGATTCCTTCAGGAGTTTCATATGTTGAATTATCCACTTGTAGCTGATCTATAAAACGGGATAATTTCCCTCTTTGCTGTTTTATGATTTTATAAAATAATGCAGTGTCTTTGGATCGAGCATCAATGATTTTTTGTCTGTCAGCGATTCTTTTAATAGCTAATTCTAATCTGCATTGTTTTCTTAGTACATATGTTGTTGTTTTCTTTTCAATGAAGAAGGTGTTCAAGGGATCTGTTGATCTTCCATTTGTTTTCCATATAAAGAAAGCTCTTTTTTTCTGTTCTATGGCTTTAAGTATATCCTCAGACATTATCTGTAATTTTGGTTTTCTTTTCTTGATCTTTCTTTTTGGTACAATTTCTTCTGTAGTTTTTACAATGATATCACACAGATCTTTAAAAGCTTTATCAATTTGTGGTATAGTGGTAGGGTTTATATTTATCATATTAATATTATTGTCCAATGTTTCTTGATAGGTTTGCTTATCAACTTTGTTCCAATTTACTTTTGATGAATGATTACATAGTTCTTTTTGCTTCTTTCTGATGTTGTGATCAAATTTGTATTGTAGCTGTATTGGTTGATGGTCCGAAACGTTTGCTACAACATCTAGTTTCTGTATTTTAAGGACTTCAGTTTCATGCTTTTCTTGATATAAAACATAGTCAATAGCAGAGGTTGCTTGTCCACTAGGGTGACAATATGTTAGTCCTACTTTCACAGCGCACAGTTGATGGTCAGATATAAAATCATTGATATATTTTTTTCTTTGCGACTCGATTCCTTCTAATATATTTTCATTGAAATCTCCGCCAATAATGATTTGATGGGTATTTTCGTAGGTTTCAAATATCTCGTGTAGTATATCAACGCATTGTTTGAAATTGGCATAGTGAGAATCTGAGCTTTTGCATGGTAGGTAAATTGATATAAGTATAATGTTCTGTTTTCCTGAAAGTTCGATACATTGAATTCTCTCATTTCCTTCCTGGAGAGGTGTAATATAACTGTCTAGATCTTTACGCCAAAGGATCGCTACGCCTCCATATCCTCGTGGCATTTGGTACGGTGAGATGGGATCATTTGAATCTACTGATTTACCAGCCCCATTATAGTCTTGATCAATTTCTTGGAGAATGTTCAGTTGACAATCAAATAGCCAATGTTCTTGTAACATGTATATGTCTATAGATTTTTCCATTTCTTTAAATAGCGGACCACATGTTAATATGTTTTTACAATTAAAATCTAAAATCTTTCTGCAGTCTTTTTACATCCCGATTGTATTTGAATACATTTTGTGTCTCTCTGGTAAGATTTGTGTGCTTCCTAAAAAATAGTTGCTACTAGGTGCTGAGTAGTATAGAGGTTGCCCAATTTTAGTATAATTAACAGCATTATCCTGCGTTGTCGCTGTTTTTCTCGTTCTTGCAGAATTATTCTTTAGGTTTGAGTTTGGCGTTTTGGTTTCAGCTTTTGTTAGTGGGTCTGTATGAGTATATGATACCACTAATAATGATTGTTGGTCAGAGTTAATACCATTCTTCTGTTCATAGTTATGATCTTCAATTTGTATTTCAATCAGATTTGATCGACAAACATCACGTTCATCAGCAAAATACTGTCTTTGATCAGGGAAATAGCCAGCAGGGTCGTTGTGGTAAGTTCCACCATCGTCCATTTGACTTGCCTCGATTCGATTTGTCATAATATCTGCAGTCTGATGATTGTTCATGTGATAATGATTGTTATAGTAAGATTGATCGTATGTTACTTGATGGTATTGTTTCTGAGTTGAATCTGAACCAAACAGACCGGAAGGGACGTTGTGGTAGGATCCACCATCGCCCAACTTGTCTTTAGGTCCATACATATCATATCTATGTTCTGTCGGAAACATCATCTGTTGTGGTCGTTGATAGTGACTATATTGCTGGTATTGATTACAATATGTGGTATGTTCAGACGGGACGTTGTGGTAAGCTCCACCATTGCCCATTTGATAACCACTAGTAACAGGCCACCCATCATATATAGATTGACAATGTTCATTTCTATTTGAATCGGGTTCCCACTGAGCTTGTTTTCTGATATGATGAGTTTGTTTTGTTTCGTTATTTTGCTCATCTGCTATTAGTATCCTATTTAGTTCATTTTCTACTTTGCTAAGTACAAATTTTGTAACTTTCTCCCATATTCCTGCTACAAGTTCATCATAAGAGTCTGTGTTTTCATTATTGGAGGTGTTATTGGATGGTTTATTTTCTGATGTTTCAATTTTGTTATAGAGAGTTTTAACTGTATTTTCCAGTTCCAAATTCCTAGTTTCAGCTTTAAACAGCCTATTTAATAACTTTGTTTTTTCTGAAGTACTATCGTTTAATATGGCTTCTTTAATTTTCAGTTGTTCTTCTTTTTTCTTTAATTTGAGTTCAATTTGTCTCATTTCTTTAGAGCTGTTGTTATTGTTAGTTAACTTCCCATCTATTTTCAACATGCTGGTGGTGTTTGGTGTGGTACTTTCAGAATTTTCATCATCTTTTAGATTTCTATATTGGAACCCATTATTTGTTTCTATTGTTCTATCACCATTTTCATTTATAGTTGTTGGACTCATTTTTGTCTGGTTTGGTTTTGGACTCGTATTGTATCCAGTAGTATATTCATTCGTGGATGGAGAATCTTGAGCAGAATTGTCAATAACTTTCCTTTGTTTGGTTATCCCTAAACACCCATAGCATATATTGTCATTTTTGTCAATGCATTCATCATGAAATAGCATTTCGCAGAGACTACAAGTATGTATATTTTGTTCTAACATTTTATTGCATGCGAAACAACTGTTTTTTTCTTCAATCAGGAGGGTTTCAGCAGCTGTAAGTTTAGCCGGTCTTTGTTTCATAACTTTTATATTAATAGTTGCTGTTTTAGTTTCTTCTTTCTCAATCTGGTTACTTATTTTTAGGTTGTCCATTCAAGCATGATATATTGTCAATCTTTCTAATTTGCTTTGGATTACCAGATGCTTTGCAGGCTTTACAAATATAAGGTACAGTAAAACCCCGCTTTATTGCCCCTCGATTCACCGCCAAACTCGCGTATCGCCAAGAATTTCTGCAGTCCCGTTTTCCGTATGTAGTAATAACCCCGTTAAAATGCCAAACTCGCATACCGCCATCCGCCACGGTAATTGAAGATCAAACGGTCAATTTACTGTTATTTAAACCTCGATCATAATGCCAATCAATAATGTCACACCTCGGTGATTTTAGGATGCCTGTCAATCAAGGTAAGTAAACAAGCAGTCAAGGAAAATAGATATTGCTGTGAAAACAGTTAATTGTTTTTTTACAACCCTGAACTGATTACTTTTCATTCTGAATAAAGCTTAATAAATTTGTTTGTGTGTTCTTTTCATTTGTGTTGAAAATGTCGACGCCTAAACGTAAAAGAAATTTGCTTGATTTTCGACAGAAAAGAGAAATTGTAGAAATTAAGAATCCATCGATATATTGGCAAATGATGTCCTCCAGTGACCTCGACTTTCTGAACATTAATGAAGAAATAAGTGAAAGCCTTCCTTGTAATGGGTTATAATCCACGTGAACATGTTGTGAATTATTTGATTGTGAATGCATGCGTTAAAACGACAGAAATGTTTATATGTGAATAGATTTTAACAACTTCCGGTTATAGAAATCAAATTTACTTCCAAACCATACACTGACGGTGACACGCTTCTAAGTGTTGTATAAACATTTTTCAATTAAAGTATAACACCCTTGCTTCTATAAGCATATTTTATCACCTTTCTTTAAACAATTAATGATCAATTATCCATAAGTTAACTGTACATTTGCCATGGGGACAGAATTAATCTTGTGACACGACAACGAGTGAGAAAAACAAACTTTATTGTTCTTTTTTTAGTTGTGATAAACAAAAATTGAAAATAAAATGGAGAGTAAATATTTGTAAGACGTAAAAATGAATTTAATATATATTAAAGGAAATTGCTAGTATACGTGCTAACAACGTAATTTCAGTAGATTTTTTTTCTTTTCAAATTCGATAAAATAAATTCTGCTTAATTTACAAATGCCGAAATTTTCTACAACTGTCAAAATGAAACTTATATATTAGAATTTAAATTGTAAGTGATAATACTCATTTCCGGTAAACTTGTCAAAATCAAACCGTCAGTCATTCCAAATTTAAAATCAAACTGTTGACTTTCGGTTTTCTGTCCTTACTCAGTTTATCGCCAAACTCGTTATAACGCCAAAATCTGGCTGGACAGATGGTGGCGGTTTAACGAGGTTATACTGTATGTCTCTATGAGCTTCAATACTGGTTATCTCCTGGTCAGTTAGTTTATCACATATGTAGTGAACCCAATGACCTTTTAGACATAGGGCAGCTCTGGTTTTACAGTTTCTTTTACATTTGTAGCATTTTGTCTCTTTAAGCTTTTGAACTTCATTTGTTTTTTCATTTTTTCTGTTTTGTTCAGAGGAATGCAGTTCACTCAGAGCTTCTTCAAGTTTTAATGCTAGCGCTTGATTTAATAATTTTACATCTATCTTGACTCCATTTATTTTAGTTTGTGACATAATGCTATGGATTTCCTTGATGTCATCATCTATAAATTTCTCTACATTTTTCCCATTTATCAATAAACTACATTTAGTAAGGTAGACATTAATAGTATAAGTTTGAGTTTCTTTGCAGCCAATGTGGTAAGCATACTGTACAGTATTACCATCTTTATCAGTTGCAGTGGTTTTCTTATTATCCAACCATTGGTCATTAGTAGTGCTGAAGTATCTATCGCAACTATATATAAACAGTTCAAATGCTACTGCATCCAGCTTTACACAGATACACGGCTGGTAATCGGCACAAGCAGAACAGTTGGTTCTGCAAAGAAATTCGTGAGGATAACTTCCGGTTTTGGTGGAGGAGAGTTCACGAAGACGCTTCGCAAGGTATGTACATGTCAAAAATTTAAATTTTCATTTTTTATTGCTCGAATATTGCAAAATCAGAGAATGCTATGCTGTGGCGAATGCTTTCACGATTAGAAACATGTATAGTTTATTCTTGTATATGAAGTGTAACTCTCGCAAAATCAATCGTCCCACGAAAAACATGACGAAAATTGTGACACTCTTACATTTCTAAGTTGTTCTTGACAAAGATGCAAGTTAAATTTTCAATATTTTTTCATCATGGGAGTCTAAATGTAACCGGGATAAATTCCGATTCGTCAGAAGTAAATTGAAGTCTAGATTAATCTACAAACTGTCAATTTTCTCGTTTTCCTGCTTGAGGAGATCGGTTCTGATAGAGCACATTGCGAATGCATGAGGAGATTTGCTAGTTTTGTTAATTGTTTTCTGCAAAATTGATAAATTGACACTTTTAAACACAAAACTGATAAATACTTAAATCAAAATAAACTATTCTCTGTCCACTTTCAGGAGATGCCAGGATTCAAGGGAAAGAGGAAAAGGGGACTGACATTGACTCTTTACAAAAAACCATTTCGATATAGATTGCCTGCATCACCGCCAAGGAAACGAACAAAAATAAGTAGCAGTACACCAAATTTAAAATTCCCATTAATCAGGCACACCAAGTTTATTAAAAAAGTCTCTTTCAATTTCAAAATATTTATATCCTTTCAAACGGGTTTTTACACATCTATTCGGCGCAACCTTTTTACTAAAGATGACGGAAACTTCACCGCAGATCTACACAAGTTATAATATTACATGATTTCAGCACATACATATGTCTAACGTAAATAAACATTCACTTAGTGCTAGTAGTCATGAATAAATTAAACACAAGATGTCAATTAAACTGGACATATCCTTAAAATCTGTAAAGCGCTTTACATCTTGTAACCACTACTAACAGAGATCTTTTTTATTTACAAGTGTGTACACATAACACACTACATAATAGAAAAACAAACCACAAATTAATATTATTCTCAACTGTATGATATTTAATTTAGAGAGTATCATTTGTATTAGAAATTATAAAGATATGATTCACATTAAGTTTGATTATAAAATTATCTTACAGTGCATTTTCAATTTTTTCTAATGTACAAATGTAAGGGAAGTTAATCTTGTGTATCCAATACACAATGGAAGTTGTCACAAACAACAAATGATCAATAATGACAAGTTTAATCATGGGAAACGCAGTTACAATTATGAATTGATTCCTTAAATGAAATGTTTCTTTCTAGGTGACAGCCCATGAACAATGAATATTACTTTTATACATTTAAAAACCCGACGGGAAGGTCGTTAATTTATTACCAGACAGACATGCAAAATTTGTGATTATACAGTGGATTACATGTGTCGTACCAAAACTAGCAAATCTCCTCATGCATTCGCACTGTAAGATAATTTTACAAAGTTAATGTGAATCATATCTTTATAATTTCTAATACAAATGATACACTCTAAATTAAATATCATACAGTTGAGAATAATATTAATTTGTGGTTTGTTTTTCTATTATGTAGTGTGATATGTGTACACACTTGTGAATAAAAAAGATCTCTGTTACACTGTCGTGTACCCGATAAGGAATGGTCATTTCAAGATGGCGGATTGTAAATCATCAAAAAGGTAGGTGTGACGATTTTGACTATTATCGTTCTTTATAGGTTATCTTAGTGTCTATGAGTTACACGCTTAGATAGGACAGTCTTTTTTCTACTTCACCATTAAGTCAGTAAAGCTTGATCCTTTTGTTTTTATCGGGTACACGACAGTGTGTTAGTAGTGGTTACAAGATGTAAAGCGCTTTACAGATTTTAAGGATATGTCCACAGTTTAATTGACATCTTGTGTTTAATTTATTCATGACTACCAGCACTAAGTGAATGTTTATTTACGTTAGACATATGTATGTGCTGAAATCATGTAATATTATAACTTGTGTAGATCTGCGGTGAAGTTTCCGTCATCTTTAGTAAAAAGGTTGCGCCGAATAGATGTGTAAACCCGTTTGAAAGGATATAAATATTTTGAAATTGAAAGAGACTTTTTTAATAAACTTGGTGTGCCTGATTAATGGGAATTTTAAATTTGGTGTACTGCTACTTATTTTTGTTCGTTTCCTTGGCGGTGATGCAGGCAATCTATATCGAAATGGTTTTTTGTAAAGAGTCAATGTCAGTCCCCTTTTCCTCTTTCCCTTGAATCCTGGCATCTCCTGAAAGTGGACAGAGAATAGTTTATTTTGATTTAAGTATTTATCAGTTTTGTGTTTAAAAGTGTCAATTTATCAATTTTGCAGAAAACAATTAACAAAACTAGCAAATCTCCTCATGCATTCGCAATGTGCTCTATCAGAACCGATCTCCTCAAGCAGGAAAACGAGAAAATTGACAGTTTGTAGATTAATCTAGACTTCAATTTACTTCTGACGAATCGGAATTTATCCCCGATTACATTTAGACTCCCATGATGAAAAAATATTGAAAATTTAACTTGCATCTTTGTCAAGAACAACTTAGAAATGTAAGAGTGTCACAATTTTCGTCATGTTTTTCGTGGGACGATTGATTTTGCGAGAGTTACACTTCATATACAAGAATAAACTATACATGTTTCTAATCGTGAAAGCATTCGCCACAGCATAGCATTCTCTGATTTTGCAATATTCGAGCAATAAAAAGGCAAATTTCAATTTTTGACATGTACATACCTTGCGAAGCGTCTTCGTGAACTCTCCTCCACCAAAATCGGAAGTTATCCTCACGAATTTCTTTGCAGAACCAACTGTTCTGCTTGTGCCGATTACCAGCCGTGAGATACCTCCACTTGTAAATGAGTATTCGATTGTGGACCTTTTTGTACTTTCAAGTTTTTTTTTTAAGGATTTTTTTGCATTTAACATATAGATGTTGCTATAACTTGCTGTTTTTTGTCTAACTACTAACTTGTCAGTGCATGCATCCACTAAATCCCGGTCATTGTTGCAGAAAAAACCCCAAGAAAGTGTTTATTAGACATAATATCGGTATAAAACTAGGTATTTCCCGAGGTATTTGTTTTTGTTGTTATAGCTAAGAATATATGGCGGGAAATTCTCGAGGCTAAGAATAACTGACACAAACGCATCCCATTGGTTGTCAGTAAAAACTATGGTCAAAAATAGGATTACCCATCATTCAAATGTGTAACGAAATATAAAAATAGCCATCATTCCGCCTTTAATTTGCAAAACGAGGTTTGTAACTTAGGACGCTGTCAGCCGCCATTTTTGATAAAGAAGACGCTGAATAAATAAATAAATAAATAAATAAGTTTTATCTAAAGTCGGCATGGTTAAAAACAACAAGCATACAAATATAAGCTCTAATGAGCCTTTGACCGACATACAACATAAATAACAATAATTAAGGCATGCAAAAATAAATTAAAAGAAAAACAAAGCTAGCACTACAAGAAAAGCACAGACATGTAAGTTGGTAAGAAATCTGAAATAACTAAAACATGAAATTAAAAGCAATTTAAAAGCAGATATTATAGCTGAACAGGATTAAAAATAATAAGCTTACATGAAAGCTAAGCATAACTAAAACTAAAAGTATTTATGATTGTATTATCTGATTTTGTTAATGTTGTTATTACCTATATTTGAACCCTTTAAACTGACTTCATCATTCATGATGTTTTAACATTTAAAATTATATGGTCTTGTGATAAAAAATTGGACATGTAAGGATATTCCAGTCTCAACTTCTGATTTTGCACCTTCCAGATTGTTAATTGATCAATTATGCATTTCAATATTTCAGATTTACAGCACAGAAAATATAATGATTAAATAAAACTATTGATGATTTTTTTTTCTTGCTTGCCTGGATGTGCATTTAACAAGGCAAAGGGGTTTGAAAATGGCTATTATTGGTTCAGATGCTCCTGAATTTTACAAACTTGTGTCGATAATTTTAATATATCTGAAAATGCCTGTGTATGTAGGAAATGTGATTTAAAGTTGTATATAAATATATATGTTTTTTTCTCTTCTAAAAAATCCATGAAGTAAGAAAATGGACCAGCATTCCAATTATTTTTAAAGTACATCATCAAACAAATGCAGGCCCTTGGGTATAATTGTGGGCAGAATATATCCTCTAACTGATACATTCATTTAATTCAAAAAGTTTCAGATGCTCCTGAATTTTGTTTGTTTGTAAAAAGAAATTTAACATTTTTTCTGAATTGTATTGTATTTGTAAGAAATGTGAAATTAAGTTCAAACTTTGTATTCTACTCTACTGAAAATAATCTGCTTGAAAATGATGAGCCATGCAGTTAATAAAAGGGTACCTATAAAGTGCGAAACGAAATAGAAACGAAACGAAACGAAACGAAACGAAACGAAACGAAATCAACGAAAACGAAACGAAACGAAACGAAATCAACAAAAACGAAACGAAACGAAACGAAATCAACGAAATGAAAACGAAATAAAACGAAACCAACGAAAGCAAAACGAAATCAACGAACACAAAACGAAATACGATGCTAGACTACTTCCCACACATGTCTCAGTGTCTTTCATCATGAGAGGACAGGATTTGATCACCATTGAACAAGAATACTATGCATTTATTCAGTGGGAGTCTGTCCTTTTCAATTAGTGGCTTCTTTTAAATTTGGGAACCATAAGAGCAACGTCAAGTCTGTTGAAAGGAGAGGAATTAAAATAACAGAAGTGCAGTAGTTAAAGTTCACTAATAAATATCCCCGTCCGAGCAAAATTTAAAAGTGTGTCGGAGAGACAAAAAAGGTGTGACGACCAGACGGACAAACGAACGAACGGACAGCAGAAGTCCTATATACCCCAATCTTTTTTTGGCGGAGGTATACAAATCCTATCAAAAATTAACTTTAGAAATTTAAAAAAAATCTACATATCTTGTAAAAGTACCTTTTTTTCCTTTGATCCCTTTTCATATTAAAAAAAAACCCAAATCACCCCCCCCCCCCCTCCAAATTTGTTTCCGGTATTAATAAAATTTGATACGGCACATATTTTTATACCACCCGCTATCCAGCGGGAGGGGAGTATATAGTATATGTCCGTTTGTCCGTGAGTGCTTCCCTCACTGCCTATGCAATTCCTCCTTAACAACTTGATGGAATTGAATGAATCTTACAGGAAATCTTTAATACCATATGGCAAGGTTCATTAATTTCATGAATTCTTTAGTACCAAATGGCATTGTGCACCTTCTATTTTTGTTTTCCCATTTCAACAGTTCTTGCTAAAATTTCTTCACTTTTGGACTTTGTCATTTAAGGCTATGTAATTGTCATACAAGGCTATGTAATTGTCATACAAGGCTATACAATAGAGAGAGGATACTGTTGCGTTATCCATAACTTTTCCTAAACAACATAATGGATTTCAATAAAACTTCCAGAGTTTCTTATGTTTAGTTTTTGCAAGCATTATTTTTTCCAGAAGTTCTTCTGTAAGGAGGGCGCTCACTGTACGTCCTGTTATGTTGCTGTTGGGTTTTTTTAGTTCTTCAAAATAGAACAATAGGATTTGAAATAAAAAGTTTATAGTGTTGGGTCTTTTTGACCCCCTGTATATCTCGGAAAGAACAACGGTAAGACATTACGCCAGATCTGTTGGCACACTACCGAATAAAGGTAATAACAATGGTACCGTACTCCAAGGCGCATTCAAAAGGGAAAGTCCACAAAAACAGACAAAACCGATAAGAAGCTCAACCATCTGAGTTTTCAATTAACGGAACAACTGAACAACAACATGGGGATTAAACGTGTCAAGTCGGGAAAATCCAGTAGTCAAATAGTGTCCAGAATCTGAAACTCAAGACCATCCCGTATGATTTGCGAATAGGCAAATTTATGAAGAATACAAACGAAAAACGTAATAAAATCAGACGAAAAATGAACCCTCAATATCCCAATCTATGAAAATACCCCCTCATATCCCCCCATTTTTTTTCTATATGCCCACTCCAGAAACTTTATAATTCATAAATACTGACACACACTCAAACACAAATAAAAATATGACATTTGAACTTCTGAAAGTTTGTCGGCAAGCAAACCCGACTTGAATTGAGTTGCGGGTAATGTACGTGAGGAGTACTGTAACGGACAGACATGCAAGATGGGTTTCCCGGTTATAATTAATCAAAATTATTGTATTTAAAAAATCGAATTATCTTTTTTTTTTTATTACTTTATTTCGTTTTGTCTTTTATTTTCTTCATATCAGTCTATTTCGTTTTGTTTTCGTTGATTTCGTTTTGCTTTCGTTGGTTTCGTTTTCATTTCGTTGATTTCGTTTCGTTTCGTTTCGTTTTTGTTGATTTCGTTTTGTGTTCGTTGATTTCGTTGATTTCGTTTCGTTTCTATTTCGTTTCGCACTTTATAGGTACCCGTTAATATAAAGGCATTTTCTAATGGAAGTAAGAGTGTTGAAGATGAAAAAAAAAGTTTTTTAAACCATTTTAATTTAAGTAAAAAGAGTGGAGATGACATTAGTATTTGATGTTTGGATAAATGACAAATTTTTAGACAAGGATCAGAGTTTTCAAGACACCTTGTGTCATAAACATTATAATATATTTAGTCATTCAGAAAAGAACTTTTTGATTGTATAATTTTTGAAACTTCATCTGAAACTGAAAGTCAAAAGGTTTATTTCAATTTCAATTGAAAACCAGGACTTGTTAAAGTTGTTCTTAAATATTTCAAGAATGAATTAAATTTCTGTAAAGAATTTGGCTCAAAAGATAAATTATATTGTGGTACATATTGTTATAACAGTTGTAACACATTTTCTAGGTCAGAAAGTGGAGCTGAAACAAGATCTTTTAGATATTTTGAACCAGAACCAAGTTGTTGAACAAGTTTCTAGACATTTAGACCTGCATACACTCCAACATGTTGTTGAATTTGTTATTCATGCTTTTTTTTTTTAGATGAAAAGGTACTTCTGTTGCCTGTTGTTTATGAAAAATATAATTATCTTTTATTATCTATGAATTTTAATGCTGAATTTTATAAATTTTATTTTACAGAAAAGAATTTTTCAAAATTTGCCCTTTTATTAACTTTTTTCCAGTCATTGGATCAAATAAAATAGTTATTTTGCCCACAGAAAACAAATTCATTCTAGTCATTTTATTTACTTAGTGGAATTTGGAAATCTGGTTTGTCATTTCATGTGAATGCAAGTCCTTCTGTATGTGTCTTAAAATTATGTGAATGGTAGTCATTCAATATGTGTCTTTTATGTGAATGCTAGTCATTCTGTTTGTGAATGTCATGGGGAAAAAAATATTGCAACCTATAAGTACCTATATTTGTAAATGCTGGTAATTTTGTGAATGTCCTGGAGAAAGAATTATTGCAAACTAAGTATCCATATGTACTCAGTCATATTTGTAAATGCTGGTCATTTCATCTTGTGAAGTCATGGGGAAATAATTATTGCAACCTAAGTACCCATATTTGTAAATGCTGGTCATTTTGTGAATGTCAAGGGGAAAGAATTATTACAACTTAGCCACCCCTATATGTTATAGAAGCTAGTTTGTAGTTGTGTCAAACACATGAATATTCC
Source organism: Bathymodiolus brooksi (assembly GCA_963680875.1). Classification (NCBI taxonomy): domain Eukaryota; kingdom Metazoa; phylum Mollusca; class Bivalvia; order Mytilida; family Modiolidae; genus Bathymodiolus; species Bathymodiolus brooksi. Next base: position 47,401,718 of record OY804584.1, read on the forward strand.
AAATATATTGATATTTACATTGTCAGATAAACATGAAACTTGGTAGCTTTCATTCAGATAATAAAATTTCCTAATTTCAAGAAAAATATTTGCTTACACTGATTTTTTTTTTAGTTTGCCTTGATATAATATGAAGGGTTAAGATATCTGAATACAATTTTGTACGTCCCTTTTTGTCTCAAGGTTTCATTTTTATTAGATTTTTAAAAATTTATTAATTGTTTTACTGGCATGTTTTTTTTTATAATATTTTCATATTTTTTCAATTCACTTAATTTTTGTTTACATGCTTTTATTTTTTCCACACATTTGTTTCTTTCTATTTATCTTGTACCTGAAAAGGCTGTTGTATTGAAATTAAATTAAATTGAAATTATTAATTGTTGTACATCCCCTCTGCAAATCTAGTATCATAGATGATTTTTTTTTATATTTAAAGTGATGATAAATAGTAATTCCCCAGTCTAAATTACAAAATGCACAATGTCTAAAACAATATTGCAATAAAAATAAACTGAAAAATACAGTATTAATACAAGAAAATAAAAAAAAGACATAAAAATAGACACCCCTTTCACAAATGAAATAGCCTCTTTCGGATGTACGCTTAGGTGTCGTTTATTGTTGATGTTAAGAAACACCACCGATGTGTTCCGAAAGACAATGAATTTCGATGTTTGGCAAATGGTCGATCGATCAAGGTGGGTGTAGAACTAAGTGACACAATTGCATCCCACAAGACATTGACACTAGTTGTCGGTATGACAATGATCCTAGATGATTTCCTCAGGCAATGGATATTACAGAAAGCCATCATATTGTTTTAATTAAATTTTCTGACTTAAATAGAACCACCTCGACATTTGTTTTGAAATTGAGTCCATTTCAAGTAGCAACATTCGATGTTTGTGCACTATATAAATAAAAACTGAAGTGATGCAATAAATTTCTATTTATCCATAGACATATTCCGTATATTTTAATTGATTTCAAGCGTACGTATTTATTGTAAACCGACGTATTTTAACCGAAGGGTTGAACGTCATTTTTCATCAAAATTGACGCGAAAGTCACATGACTTTGTTTTTAGATGGAACTCTCCTGCGTCACTGGCTTCCCGGCTGATACTTACAGGATCCAAACTAAAAGTGCAATTGAAATGAAGCTCCTTTAAATAGAAAGCTTTTATTTGAAAAATACATACTGATTTTCCATTATAGTGATAATTCGCAGAAAGTAAGGTATATACTTTTGGTTCCCAAAACTAAGATTCATGTCCAAGTTGTTGAAATTTGATAAAATTAAAAGCCTAATTATACAATGTATGTTGCATATCAAAGAAATAAATTTGCTTGAATAAAAAGAACTTTATAGGGTTTTCATTAAGCCATGTACAGTTTTAATTCTTGCATTAAAAATGAATTGATTCGATATATTTTTTTAAATTGATAATAATAAACTGCATTGCCATTCTGTATCTGTAGACGAATTTCTGCCAATCAAGGCACACCTCAATAAAAGAGGAAGGTTAATCCACCACTATAATAAATACGACGCGTAATATATATATATAAAAGTCACTATCAAGGATACATAATAGTCACTATCACCACAGAATAAAACACATAATATGTCAATTCACCACCATAATATATAGCGACGCGTATAATAAATATTTATAAAAGTTCCTATCACATTCACATAAAACGACTCATAAAATATGTATATACACTGGTTGTTATAGATCTAGCAGATAGATAATCTAAAATCTAAAAAATTAGAAGTAGGATCTTATCTAAAATCTAAAATGTATAATCTAAAATCTAAAAGATTTGAAAAAGTAGGATCTTATCTAAAATCTAAAAGATTTGAATAAAAGAAGGATCTTATCTAAAATCTAAAAGATTTGATAAAGTGGGATTTTGCAGTCCATGTGCGCACTCTCCAGGATGGTTACTAAATAAGCATCCATTAGGAAATCATATACCGGGTTGATCACCTATTAATAGCTTCATTATGTCAGTTCTTTTTTCCATTCTCCTTTTTCTTATTCTCCATCAAGCCTAAGAGTTCGTATCGTTTGTTATGAATTTTGTATAATAATTGTCTACATAAAGGTTCCAGCACTTCTCCAATGGTATCCAGAGACTTCTTATGGGTTCTGTCATACTTATCGACATAAATAAACGGATTTATAATAAGTTTTAGTATATCTATTGGCTGACTTGCCTTGATTTTTGCCAATACTTCACTACCTACGTCTATTATCCTCTTGATTAATGGCTCCCTAATATCCTGTAATGCCTCACAGCATAATACAAAATGTTGTAAGGTTTCGTCTGCATTTCTACATAGATTACAAGTTGCAGAAATAAGATGTGTGGAATAAACAGCTCTATTTGTCTGTAGAATATATGTTCCTGTAACAATTTTTAGCCGAGTTGGTATTCTTCTGATGTCCTGTATGTTGGCACTTTGCGATTTCAATAATGGATGTATTCTACCTATGTTATAGTTAGAGTCTAAGTATTTTAAGCTGGTGTATAACAACATATTTTCCTCAATTGCATTTTACCAATATTGGTGTACATGTTTGGTTATCAAACTTTTCCATTGTGACTTTGGAAGTGGATTTTCTAGATATGTATATGGATCCGTGATATCATACCTTATGCAAATTTTTCTTATATCCATAAACCAACTATTGCTATCATATGATTTAACTTGTAGCTGCCTCTCTGCAAGTCTCCATTCAATTGAGGTGTGTTCAGATCTTGTTATGTTTCCAAAAAATGTTAAAACTTTTATATGTATTTCTGCTTCAATCGGTAATAGGCCTGATAGTATATAAATGGCAGGATCCGCTACATTTATGTAAAGTGATAATATTTGCTTCAGTACCTTTTTGTAATGTATGTTCAATTGCTCCAAAATCTTGCCTGTAGGTAATAATATTTCAAGTCCATAGTATAATATAGGTAGTACATAGGTTCTTAATAATGATATCGTAGTCTCAGGATCTATTCCATTTTCCCCATGTAGTCCTACTCCCATTAGGCTGTACAAGGCTCTAGTGGCTTTCTTTATGTTTTCATTTACTGTTGATTGTGTAGAATTTGTCTCTGATTTTTGAATTCCGATATGGGCTGATTGAGTTACAATAGGCATATCCTTTCCATCAAGTTTCCAATAACCATCATTTATTTCTAGCATTTTTGATTTTTTACATGTGTTTATCGGTATTACCACACTTTTTTGCGGTTGGAGTAGATATCCCTCTCTTTTGCTGAAGTCTACAGCTATGTCAACCATTGTTTGGATATCGAAGGGATTATTTGCTATTAATGCAACATCATCCGCACAGGTAGGTGCACAGCAATTTATATTCCCGATTTTACCACCCAGTCCTGAATTACTTAGTATGTCCAGTAGTGGATTTACATAAACTTTGTAAAGATCAGCACTTAGGGCTCCACCTTGTCTCACTCCTTGTTCTATACTAATCATTGATTTTGATATTTGGTTTTTCCATTTAATACATGAGCTGGCATTTGTATAAAGATTGTTGATCAGGGTTATTGATTGTTTTGAGAATCCAATTTGAAATAATCTGCGAATCATATTGGCATGTACCACTACATCAAAAGCTGATTTGCCATCTAATAAGCCAATGTATGTGGGAAAGTTCAGATCTTTATTTTCTCTCTCATATTCCTCTATGAATAGTTCACAGAGTAGAGGTGCAGAGTTCTCAGTGAAACCTCGCTGTAAGGGATTTTGAATTTTCATTATCGTTGGATTTTCTCTAATTTTTATAATTTTTTCCATTATCGTAGAAAAAGTAGGTGTTACGGTTATTCCTCTGTCGTTTTTTGCACTTTTGATGTCACCTTTGTTCTTAAATACTGGAAATAATGTTCCTATTTTTAAACTATCTGGGATATGGCCGTTTGCGAAGCTTACGTTGATTAATTTTTGTAGGTAATTTAAAAAGATGTTACTTCCATATATAATATTCTCAGCTGTGATTCCAAAATAATCTGCCGCTTTGTTAGTGTTCAACTGTTTAACTGCTTTTAAAAGCTCTTCTGATGATACTTCCTTGTGATCATATTGGTCTCTACATATTTGTAAAATAATGTCCTTTTCTCTTTCCATTAGTTCCAGATAATCATTGTCAAAATCTTTGTTTTCAGATTTCTTAGCTAATTGTCCAAAATGAGTGCTCCAGCCGTTCATGATTCCTTCAGGAGTTTCATATGTTGAATTATCCACTTGTAGCTGATCTATAAAACGGGATAATTTCCCTCTTTGCTGTTTTATGATTTTATAAAATAATGCAGTGTCTTTGGATCGAGCATCAATGATTTTTTGTCTGTCAGCGATTCTTTTAATAGCTAATTCTAATCTGCATTGTTTTCTTAGTACATATGTTGTTGTTTTCTTTTCAATGAAGAAGGTGTTCAAGGGATCTGTTGATCTTCCATTTGTTTTCCATATAAAGAAAGCTCTTTTTTTCTGTTCTATGGCTTTAAGTATATCCTCAGACATTATCTGTAATTTTGGTTTTCTTTTCTTGATCTTTCTTTTTGGTACAATTTCTTCTGTAGTTTTTACAATGATATCACACAGATCTTTAAAAGCTTTATCAATTTGTGGTATAGTGGTAGGGTTTATATTTATCATATTAATATTATTGTCCAATGTTTCTTGATAGGTTTGCTTATCAACTTTGTTCCAATTTACTTTTGATGAATGATTACATAGTTCTTTTTGCTTCTTTCTGATGTTGTGATCAAATTTGTATTGTAGCTGTATTGGTTGATGGTCCGAAACGTTTGCTACAACATCTAGTTTCTGTATTTTAAGGACTTCAGTTTCATGCTTTTCTTGATATAAAACATAGTCAATAGCAGAGGTTGCTTGTCCACTAGGGTGACAATATGTTAGTCCTACTTTCACAGCGCACAGTTGATGGTCAGATATAAAATCATTGATATATTTTTTTCTTTGCGACTCGATTCCTTCTAATATATTTTCATTGAAATCTCCGCCAATAATGATTTGATGGGTATTTTCGTAGGTTTCAAATATCTCGTGTAGTATATCAACGCATTGTTTGAAATTGGCATAGTGAGAATCTGAGCTTTTGCATGGTAGGTAAATTGATATAAGTATAATGTTCTGTTTTCCTGAAAGTTCGATACATTGAATTCTCTCATTTCCTTCCTGGAGAGGTGTAATATAACTGTCTAGATCTTTACGCCAAAGGATCGCTACGCCTCCATATCCTCGTGGCATTTGGTACGGTGAGATGGGATCATTTGAATCTACTGATTTACCAGCCCCATTATAGTCTTGATCAATTTCTTGGAGAATGTTCAGTTGACAATCAAATAGCCAATGTTCTTGTAACATGTATATGTCTATAGATTTTTCCATTTCTTTAAATAGCGGACCACATGTTAATATGTTTTTACAATTAAAATCTAAAATCTTTCTGCAGTCTTTTTACATCCCGATTGTATTTGAATACATTTTGTGTCTCTCTGGTAAGATTTGTGTGCTTCCTAAAAAATAGTTGCTACTAGGTGCTGAGTAGTATAGAGGTTGCCCAATTTTAGTATAATTAACAGCATTATCCTGCGTTGTCGCTGTTTTTCTCGTTCTTGCAGAATTATTCTTTAGGTTTGAGTTTGGCGTTTTGGTTTCAGCTTTTGTTAGTGGGTCTGTATGAGTATATGATACCACTAATAATGATTGTTGGTCAGAGTTAATACCATTCTTCTGTTCATAGTTATGATCTTCAATTTGTATTTCAATCAGATTTGATCGACAAACATCACGTTCATCAGCAAAATACTGTCTTTGATCAGGGAAATAGCCAGCAGGGTCGTTGTGGTAAGTTCCACCATCGTCCATTTGACTTGCCTCGATTCGATTTGTCATAATATCTGCAGTCTGATGATTGTTCATGTGATAATGATTGTTATAGTAAGATTGATCGTATGTTACTTGATGGTATTGTTTCTGAGTTGAATCTGAACCAAACAGACCGGAAGGGACGTTGTGGTAGGATCCACCATCGCCCAACTTGTCTTTAGGTCCATACATATCATATCTATGTTCTGTCGGAAACATCATCTGTTGTGGTCGTTGATAGTGACTATATTGCTGGTATTGATTACAATATGTGGTATGTTCAGACGGGACGTTGTGGTAAGCTCCACCATTGCCCATTTGATAACCACTAGTAACAGGCCACCCATCATATATAGATTGACAATGTTCATTTCTATTTGAATCGGGTTCCCACTGAGCTTGTTTTCTGATATGATGAGTTTGTTTTGTTTCGTTATTTTGCTCATCTGCTATTAGTATCCTATTTAGTTCATTTTCTACTTTGCTAAGTACAAATTTTGTAACTTTCTCCCATATTCCTGCTACAAGTTCATCATAAGAGTCTGTGTTTTCATTATTGGAGGTGTTATTGGATGGTTTATTTTCTGATGTTTCAATTTTGTTATAGAGAGTTTTAACTGTATTTTCCAGTTCCAAATTCCTAGTTTCAGCTTTAAACAGCCTATTTAATAACTTTGTTTTTTCTGAAGTACTATCGTTTAATATGGCTTCTTTAATTTTCAGTTGTTCTTCTTTTTTCTTTAATTTGAGTTCAATTTGTCTCATTTCTTTAGAGCTGTTGTTATTGTTAGTTAACTTCCCATCTATTTTCAACATGCTGGTGGTGTTTGGTGTGGTACTTTCAGAATTTTCATCATCTTTTAGATTTCTATATTGGAACCCATTATTTGTTTCTATTGTTCTATCACCATTTTCATTTATAGTTGTTGGACTCATTTTTGTCTGGTTTGGTTTTGGACTCGTATTGTATCCAGTAGTATATTCATTCGTGGATGGAGAATCTTGAGCAGAATTGTCAATAACTTTCCTTTGTTTGGTTATCCCTAAACACCCATAGCATATATTGTCATTTTTGTCAATGCATTCATCATGAAATAGCATTTCGCAGAGACTACAAGTATGTATATTTTGTTCTAACATTTTATTGCATGCGAAACAACTGTTTTTTTCTTCAATCAGGAGGGTTTCAGCAGCTGTAAGTTTAGCCGGTCTTTGTTTCATAACTTTTATATTAATAGTTGCTGTTTTAGTTTCTTCTTTCTCAATCTGGTTACTTATTTTTAGGTTGTCCATTCAAGCATGATATATTGTCAATCTTTCTAATTTGCTTTGGATTACCAGATGCTTTGCAGGCTTTACAAATATAAGGTACAGTAAAACCCCGCTTTATTGCCCCTCGATTCACCGCCAAACTCGCGTATCGCCAAGAATTTCTGCAGTCCCGTTTTCCGTATGTAGTAATAACCCCGTTAAAATGCCAAACTCGCATACCGCCATCCGCCACGGTAATTGAAGATCAAACGGTCAATTTACTGTTATTTAAACCTCGATCATAATGCCAATCAATAATGTCACACCTCGGTGATTTTAGGATGCCTGTCAATCAAGGTAAGTAAACAAGCAGTCAAGGAAAATAGATATTGCTGTGAAAACAGTTAATTGTTTTTTTACAACCCTGAACTGATTACTTTTCATTCTGAATAAAGCTTAATAAATTTGTTTGTGTGTTCTTTTCATTTGTGTTGAAAATGTCGACGCCTAAACGTAAAAGAAATTTGCTTGATTTTCGACAGAAAAGAGAAATTGTAGAAATTAAGAATCCATCGATATATTGGCAAATGATGTCCTCCAGTGACCTCGACTTTCTGAACATTAATGAAGAAATAAGTGAAAGCCTTCCTTGTAATGGGTTATAATCCACGTGAACATGTTGTGAATTATTTGATTGTGAATGCATGCGTTAAAACGACAGAAATGTTTATATGTGAATAGATTTTAACAACTTCCGGTTATAGAAATCAAATTTACTTCCAAACCATACACTGACGGTGACACGCTTCTAAGTGTTGTATAAACATTTTTCAATTAAAGTATAACACCCTTGCTTCTATAAGCATATTTTATCACCTTTCTTTAAACAATTAATGATCAATTATCCATAAGTTAACTGTACATTTGCCATGGGGACAGAATTAATCTTGTGACACGACAACGAGTGAGAAAAACAAACTTTATTGTTCTTTTTTTAGTTGTGATAAACAAAAATTGAAAATAAAATGGAGAGTAAATATTTGTAAGACGTAAAAATGAATTTAATATATATTAAAGGAAATTGCTAGTATACGTGCTAACAACGTAATTTCAGTAGATTTTTTTTCTTTTCAAATTCGATAAAATAAATTCTGCTTAATTTACAAATGCCGAAATTTTCTACAACTGTCAAAATGAAACTTATATATTAGAATTTAAATTGTAAGTGATAATACTCATTTCCGGTAAACTTGTCAAAATCAAACCGTCAGTCATTCCAAATTTAAAATCAAACTGTTGACTTTCGGTTTTCTGTCCTTACTCAGTTTATCGCCAAACTCGTTATAACGCCAAAATCTGGCTGGACAGATGGTGGCGGTTTAACGAGGTTATACTGTATGTCTCTATGAGCTTCAATACTGGTTATCTCCTGGTCAGTTAGTTTATCACATATGTAGTGAACCCAATGACCTTTTAGACATAGGGCAGCTCTGGTTTTACAGTTTCTTTTACATTTGTAGCATTTTGTCTCTTTAAGCTTTTGAACTTCATTTGTTTTTTCATTTTTTCTGTTTTGTTCAGAGGAATGCAGTTCACTCAGAGCTTCTTCAAGTTTTAATGCTAGCGCTTGATTTAATAATTTTACATCTATCTTGACTCCATTTATTTTAGTTTGTGACATAATGCTATGGATTTCCTTGATGTCATCATCTATAAATTTCTCTACATTTTTCCCATTTATCAATAAACTACATTTAGTAAGGTAGACATTAATAGTATAAGTTTGAGTTTCTTTGCAGCCAATGTGGTAAGCATACTGTACAGTATTACCATCTTTATCAGTTGCAGTGGTTTTCTTATTATCCAACCATTGGTCATTAGTAGTGCTGAAGTATCTATCGCAACTATATATAAACAGTTCAAATGCTACTGCATCCAGCTTTACACAGATACACGGCTGGTAATCGGCACAAGCAGAACAGTTGGTTCTGCAAAGAAATTCGTGAGGATAACTTCCGGTTTTGGTGGAGGAGAGTTCACGAAGACGCTTCGCAAGGTATGTACATGTCAAAAATTTAAATTTTCATTTTTTATTGCTCGAATATTGCAAAATCAGAGAATGCTATGCTGTGGCGAATGCTTTCACGATTAGAAACATGTATAGTTTATTCTTGTATATGAAGTGTAACTCTCGCAAAATCAATCGTCCCACGAAAAACATGACGAAAATTGTGACACTCTTACATTTCTAAGTTGTTCTTGACAAAGATGCAAGTTAAATTTTCAATATTTTTTCATCATGGGAGTCTAAATGTAACCGGGATAAATTCCGATTCGTCAGAAGTAAATTGAAGTCTAGATTAATCTACAAACTGTCAATTTTCTCGTTTTCCTGCTTGAGGAGATCGGTTCTGATAGAGCACATTGCGAATGCATGAGGAGATTTGCTAGTTTTGTTAATTGTTTTCTGCAAAATTGATAAATTGACACTTTTAAACACAAAACTGATAAATACTTAAATCAAAATAAACTATTCTCTGTCCACTTTCAGGAGATGCCAGGATTCAAGGGAAAGAGGAAAAGGGGACTGACATTGACTCTTTACAAAAAACCATTTCGATATAGATTGCCTGCATCACCGCCAAGGAAACGAACAAAAATAAGTAGCAGTACACCAAATTTAAAATTCCCATTAATCAGGCACACCAAGTTTATTAAAAAAGTCTCTTTCAATTTCAAAATATTTATATCCTTTCAAACGGGTTTTTACACATCTATTCGGCGCAACCTTTTTACTAAAGATGACGGAAACTTCACCGCAGATCTACACAAGTTATAATATTACATGATTTCAGCACATACATATGTCTAACGTAAATAAACATTCACTTAGTGCTAGTAGTCATGAATAAATTAAACACAAGATGTCAATTAAACTGGACATATCCTTAAAATCTGTAAAGCGCTTTACATCTTGTAACCACTACTAACAGAGATCTTTTTTATTTACAAGTGTGTACACATAACACACTACATAATAGAAAAACAAACCACAAATTAATATTATTCTCAACTGTATGATATTTAATTTAGAGAGTATCATTTGTATTAGAAATTATAAAGATATGATTCACATTAAGTTTGATTATAAAATTATCTTACAGTGCATTTTCAATTTTTTCTAATGTACAAATGTAAGGGAAGTTAATCTTGTGTATCCAATACACAATGGAAGTTGTCACAAACAACAAATGATCAATAATGACAAGTTTAATCATGGGAAACGCAGTTACAATTATGAATTGATTCCTTAAATGAAATGTTTCTTTCTAGGTGACAGCCCATGAACAATGAATATTACTTTTATACATTTAAAAACCCGACGGGAAGGTCGTTAATTTATTACCAGACAGACATGCAAAATTTGTGATTATACAGTGGATTACATGTGTCGTACCAAAACTAGCAAATCTCCTCATGCATTCGCACTGTAAGATAATTTTACAAAGTTAATGTGAATCATATCTTTATAATTTCTAATACAAATGATACACTCTAAATTAAATATCATACAGTTGAGAATAATATTAATTTGTGGTTTGTTTTTCTATTATGTAGTGTGATATGTGTACACACTTGTGAATAAAAAAGATCTCTGTTACACTGTCGTGTACCCGATAAGGAATGGTCATTTCAAGATGGCGGATTGTAAATCATCAAAAAGGTAGGTGTGACGATTTTGACTATTATCGTTCTTTATAGGTTATCTTAGTGTCTATGAGTTACACGCTTAGATAGGACAGTCTTTTTTCTACTTCACCATTAAGTCAGTAAAGCTTGATCCTTTTGTTTTTATCGGGTACACGACAGTGTGTTAGTAGTGGTTACAAGATGTAAAGCGCTTTACAGATTTTAAGGATATGTCCACAGTTTAATTGACATCTTGTGTTTAATTTATTCATGACTACCAGCACTAAGTGAATGTTTATTTACGTTAGACATATGTATGTGCTGAAATCATGTAATATTATAACTTGTGTAGATCTGCGGTGAAGTTTCCGTCATCTTTAGTAAAAAGGTTGCGCCGAATAGATGTGTAAACCCGTTTGAAAGGATATAAATATTTTGAAATTGAAAGAGACTTTTTTAATAAACTTGGTGTGCCTGATTAATGGGAATTTTAAATTTGGTGTACTGCTACTTATTTTTGTTCGTTTCCTTGGCGGTGATGCAGGCAATCTATATCGAAATGGTTTTTTGTAAAGAGTCAATGTCAGTCCCCTTTTCCTCTTTCCCTTGAATCCTGGCATCTCCTGAAAGTGGACAGAGAATAGTTTATTTTGATTTAAGTATTTATCAGTTTTGTGTTTAAAAGTGTCAATTTATCAATTTTGCAGAAAACAATTAACAAAACTAGCAAATCTCCTCATGCATTCGCAATGTGCTCTATCAGAACCGATCTCCTCAAGCAGGAAAACGAGAAAATTGACAGTTTGTAGATTAATCTAGACTTCAATTTACTTCTGACGAATCGGAATTTATCCCCGATTACATTTAGACTCCCATGATGAAAAAATATTGAAAATTTAACTTGCATCTTTGTCAAGAACAACTTAGAAATGTAAGAGTGTCACAATTTTCGTCATGTTTTTCGTGGGACGATTGATTTTGCGAGAGTTACACTTCATATACAAGAATAAACTATACATGTTTCTAATCGTGAAAGCATTCGCCACAGCATAGCATTCTCTGATTTTGCAATATTCGAGCAATAAAAAGGCAAATTTCAATTTTTGACATGTACATACCTTGCGAAGCGTCTTCGTGAACTCTCCTCCACCAAAATCGGAAGTTATCCTCACGAATTTCTTTGCAGAACCAACTGTTCTGCTTGTGCCGATTACCAGCCGTGAGATACCTCCACTTGTAAATGAGTATTCGATTGTGGACCTTTTTGTACTTTCAAGTTTTTTTTTTAAGGATTTTTTTGCATTTAACATATAGATGTTGCTATAACTTGCTGTTTTTTGTCTAACTACTAACTTGTCAGTGCATGCATCCACTAAATCCCGGTCATTGTTGCAGAAAAAACCCCAAGAAAGTGTTTATTAGACATAATATCGGTATAAAACTAGGTATTTCCCGAGGTATTTGTTTTTGTTGTTATAGCTAAGAATATATGGCGGGAAATTCTCGAGGCTAAGAATAACTGACACAAACGCATCCCATTGGTTGTCAGTAAAAACTATGGTCAAAAATAGGATTACCCATCATTCAAATGTGTAACGAAATATAAAAATAGCCATCATTCCGCCTTTAATTTGCAAAACGAGGTTTGTAACTTAGGACGCTGTCAGCCGCCATTTTTGATAAAGAAGACGCTGAATAAATAAATAAATAAATAAATAAGTTTTATCTAAAGTCGGCATGGTTAAAAACAACAAGCATACAAATATAAGCTCTAATGAGCCTTTGACCGACATACAACATAAATAACAATAATTAAGGCATGCAAAAATAAATTAAAAGAAAAACAAAGCTAGCACTACAAGAAAAGCACAGACATGTAAGTTGGTAAGAAATCTGAAATAACTAAAACATGAAATTAAAAGCAATTTAAAAGCAGATATTATAGCTGAACAGGATTAAAAATAATAAGCTTACATGAAAGCTAAGCATAACTAAAACTAAAAGTATTTATGATTGTATTATCTGATTTTGTTAATGTTGTTATTACCTATATTTGAACCCTTTAAACTGACTTCATCATTCATGATGTTTTAACATTTAAAATTATATGGTCTTGTGATAAAAAATTGGACATGTAAGGATATTCCAGTCTCAACTTCTGATTTTGCACCTTCCAGATTGTTAATTGATCAATTATGCATTTCAATATTTCAGATTTACAGCACAGAAAATATAATGATTAAATAAAACTATTGATGATTTTTTTTTCTTGCTTGCCTGGATGTGCATTTAACAAGGCAAAGGGGTTTGAAAATGGCTATTATTGGTTCAGATGCTCCTGAATTTTACAAACTTGTGTCGATAATTTTAATATATCTGAAAATGCCTGTGTATGTAGGAAATGTGATTTAAAGTTGTATATAAATATATATGTTTTTTTCTCTTCTAAAAAATCCATGAAGTAAGAAAATGGACCAGCATTCCAATTATTTTTAAAGTACATCATCAAACAAATGCAGGCCCTTGGGTATAATTGTGGGCAGAATATATCCTCTAACTGATACATTCATTTAATTCAAAAAGTTTCAGATGCTCCTGAATTTTGTTTGTTTGTAAAAAGAAATTTAACATTTTTTCTGAATTGTATTGTATTTGTAAGAAATGTGAAATTAAGTTCAAACTTTGTATTCTACTCTACTGAAAATAATCTGCTTGAAAATGATGAGCCATGCAGTTAATAAAAGGGTACCTATAAAGTGCGAAACGAAATAGAAACGAAACGAAACGAAACGAAACGAAACGAAACGAAATCAACGAAAACGAAACGAAACGAAACGAAATCAACAAAAACGAAACGAAACGAAACGAAATCAACGAAATGAAAACGAAATAAAACGAAACCAACGAAAGCAAAACGAAATCAACGAACACAAAACGAAATACGATGCTAGACTACTTCCCACACATGTCTCAGTGTCTTTCATCATGAGAGGACAGGATTTGATCACCATTGAACAAGAATACTATGCATTTATTCAGTGGGAGTCTGTCCTTTTCAATTAGTGGCTTCTTTTAAATTTGGGAACCATAAGAGCAACGTCAAGTCTGTTGAAAGGAGAGGAATTAAAATAACAGAAGTGCAGTAGTTAAAGTTCACTAATAAATATCCCCGTCCGAGCAAAATTTAAAAGTGTGTCGGAGAGACAAAAAAGGTGTGACGACCAGACGGACAAACGAACGAACGGACAGCAGAAGTCCTATATACCCCAATCTTTTTTTGGCGGAGGTATACAAATCCTATCAAAAATTAACTTTAGAAATTTAAAAAAAATCTACATATCTTGTAAAAGTACCTTTTTTTCCTTTGATCCCTTTTCATATTAAAAAAAAACCCAAATCACCCCCCCCCCCCTCCAAATTTGTTTCCGGTATTAATAAAATTTGATACGGCACATATTTTTATACCACCCGCTATCCAGCGGGAGGGGAGTATATAGTATATGTCCGTTTGTCCGTGAGTGCTTCCCTCACTGCCTATGCAATTCCTCCTTAACAACTTGATGGAATTGAATGAATCTTACAGGAAATCTTTAATACCATATGGCAAGGTTCATTAATTTCATGAATTCTTTAGTACCAAATGGCATTGTGCACCTTCTATTTTTGTTTTCCCATTTCAACAGTTCTTGCTAAAATTTCTTCACTTTTGGACTTTGTCATTTAAGGCTATGTAATTGTCATACAAGGCTATGTAATTGTCATACAAGGCTATACAATAGAGAGAGGATACTGTTGCGTTATCCATAACTTTTCCTAAACAACATAATGGATTTCAATAAAACTTCCAGAGTTTCTTATGTTTAGTTTTTGCAAGCATTATTTTTTCCAGAAGTTCTTCTGTAAGGAGGGCGCTCACTGTACGTCCTGTTATGTTGCTGTTGGGTTTTTTTAGTTCTTCAAAATAGAACAATAGGATTTGAAATAAAAAGTTTATAGTGTTGGGTCTTTTTGACCCCCTGTATATCTCGGAAAGAACAACGGTAAGACATTACGCCAGATCTGTTGGCACACTACCGAATAAAGGTAATAACAATGGTACCGTACTCCAAGGCGCATTCAAAAGGGAAAGTCCACAAAAACAGACAAAACCGATAAGAAGCTCAACCATCTGAGTTTTCAATTAACGGAACAACTGAACAACAACATGGGGATTAAACGTGTCAAGTCGGGAAAATCCAGTAGTCAAATAGTGTCCAGAATCTGAAACTCAAGACCATCCCGTATGATTTGCGAATAGGCAAATTTATGAAGAATACAAACGAAAAACGTAATAAAATCAGACGAAAAATGAACCCTCAATATCCCAATCTATGAAAATACCCCCTCATATCCCCCCATTTTTTTTCTATATGCCCACTCCAGAAACTTTATAATTCATAAATACTGACACACACTCAAACACAAATAAAAATATGACATTTGAACTTCTGAAAGTTTGTCGGCAAGCAAACCCGACTTGAATTGAGTTGCGGGTAATGTACGTGAGGAGTACTGTAACGGACAGACATGCAAGATGGGTTTCCCGGTTATAATTAATCAAAATTATTGTATTTAAAAAATCGAATTATCTTTTTTTTTTTATTACTTTATTTCGTTTTGTCTTTTATTTTCTTCATATCAGTCTATTTCGTTTTGTTTTCGTTGATTTCGTTTTGCTTTCGTTGGTTTCGTTTTCATTTCGTTGATTTCGTTTCGTTTCGTTTCGTTTTTGTTGATTTCGTTTTGTGTTCGTTGATTTCGTTGATTTCGTTTCGTTTCTATTTCGTTTCGCACTTTATAGGTACCCGTTAATATAAAGGCATTTTCTAATGGAAGTAAGAGTGTTGAAGATGAAAAAAAAAGTTTTTTAAACCATTTTAATTTAAGTAAAAAGAGTGGAGATGACATTAGTATTTGATGTTTGGATAAATGACAAATTTTTAGACAAGGATCAGAGTTTTCAAGACACCTTGTGTCATAAACATTATAATATATTTAGTCATTCAGAAAAGAACTTTTTGATTGTATAATTTTTGAAACTTCATCTGAAACTGAAAGTCAAAAGGTTTATTTCAATTTCAATTGAAAACCAGGACTTGTTAAAGTTGTTCTTAAATATTTCAAGAATGAATTAAATTTCTGTAAAGAATTTGGCTCAAAAGATAAATTATATTGTGGTACATATTGTTATAACAGTTGTAACACATTTTCTAGGTCAGAAAGTGGAGCTGAAACAAGATCTTTTAGATATTTTGAACCAGAACCAAGTTGTTGAACAAGTTTCTAGACATTTAGACCTGCATACACTCCAACATGTTGTTGAATTTGTTATTCATGCTTTTTTTTTTTAGATGAAAAGGTACTTCTGTTGCCTGTTGTTTATGAAAAATATAATTATCTTTTATTATCTATGAATTTTAATGCTGAATTTTATAAATTTTATTTTACAGAAAAGAATTTTTCAAAATTTGCCCTTTTATTAACTTTTTTCCAGTCATTGGATCAAATAAAATAGTTATTTTGCCCACAGAAAACAAATTCATTCTAGTCATTTTATTTACTTAGTGGAATTTGGAAATCTGGTTTGTCATTTCATGTGAATGCAAGTCCTTCTGTATGTGTCTTAAAATTATGTGAATGGTAGTCATTCAATATGTGTCTTTTATGTGAATGCTAGTCATTCTGTTTGTGAATGTCATGGGGAAAAAAATATTGCAACCTATAAGTACCTATATTTGTAAATGCTGGTAATTTTGTGAATGTCCTGGAGAAAGAATTATTGCAAACTAAGTATCCATATGTACTCAGTCATATTTGTAAATGCTGGTCATTTCATCTTGTGAAGTCATGGGGAAATAATTATTGCAACCTAAGTACCCATATTTGTAAATGCTGGTCATTTTGTGAATGTCAAGGGGAAAGAATTATTACAACTTAGCCACCCCTATATGTTATAGAAGCTAGTTTGTAGTTGTGTCAAACACATGAATATTCCAAATATATTGATATTTACATTGTCAGATAAACATGAAACTTGGTAGCTTTCATTCAGATAATAAAATTTCCTAATTTCAAGAAAAATATTTGCTTACACTGATTTTTTTTTTAGTTTGCCTTGATATAATATGAAGGGTTAAGATATCTGAATACAATTTTGTACGTCCCTTTTTGTCTCAAGGTTTCATTTTTATTAGATTTTTAAAAATTTATTAATTGTTTTACTGGCATGTTTTTTTTTATAATATTTTCATATTTTTTCAATTCACTTAATTTTTGTTTACATGCTTTTATTTTTTCCACACATTTGTTTCTTTCTATTTATCTTGTACCTGAAAAGGCTGTTGTATTGAAATTAAATTAAATTGAAATTATTAATTGTTGTACATCCCCTCTGCAAATCTAGTATCATAGATGATTTTTTTTTATATTTAAAGTGATGATAAATAGTAATTCCCCAGTCTAAATTACAAAATGCACAATGTCTAAAACAATATTGCAATAAAAATAAACTGAAAAATACAGTATTAATACAAGAAAATAAAAAAAAGACATAAAAATAGACACCCCTTTCACAAATGAAATAGCCTCTTTCGGATGTACGCTTAGGTGTCGTTTATTGTTGATGTTAAGAAACACCACCGATGTGTTCCGAAAGACAATGAATTTCGATGTTTGGCAAATGGTCGATCGATCAAGGTGGGTGTAGAACTAAGTGACACAATTGCATCCCACAAGACATTGACACTAGTTGTCGGTATGACAATGATCCTAGATGATTTCCTCAGGCAATGGATATTACAGAAAGCCATCATATTGTTTTAATTAAATTTTCTGACTTAAATAGAACCACCTCGACATTTGTTTTGAAATTGAGTCCATTTCAAGTAGCAACATTCGATGTTTGTGCACTATATAAATAAAAACTGAAGTGATGCAATAAATTTCTATTTATCCATAGACATATTCCGTATATTTTAATTGATTTCAAGCGTACGTATTTATTGTAAACCGACGTATTTTAACCGAAGGGTTGAACGTCATTTTTCATCAAAATTGACGCGAAAGTCACATGACTTTGTTTTTAGATGGAACTCTCCTGCGTCACTGGCTTCCCGGCTGATACTTACAGGATCCAAACTAAAAGTGCAATTGAAATGAAGCTCCTTTAAATAGAAAGCTTTTATTTGAAAAATACATACTGATTTTCCATTATAGTGATAATTCGCAGAAAGTAAGGTATATACTTTTGGTTCCCAAAACTAAGATTCATGTCCAAGTTGTTGAAATTTGATAAAATTAAAAGCCTAATTATACAATGTATGTTGCATATCAAAGAAATAAATTTGCTTGAATAAAAAGAACTTTATAGGGTTTTCATTAAGCCATGTACAGTTTTAATTCTTGCATTAAAAATGAATTGATTCGATATATTTTTTTAAATTGATAATAATAAACTGCATTGCCATTCTGTATCTGTAGACGAATTTCTGCCAATCAAGGCACACCTCAATAAAAGAGGAAGGTTAATCCACCACTATAATAAATACGACGCGTAATATATATATATAAAAGTCACTATCAAGGATACATAATAGTCACTATCACCACAGTATAAAACACATAATATGTCAATTCACCACCATAATATATAGCGACGCGTATAATAAATATTTATAAAAGTTCCTATCACATTCACATAAAACGACTCATAAAATATGTATATACACTGGTTGTTATAGATCTAGCAGATAGATAATCTAAAATCTAAAAAATTAGAAGTAGGATCTTATCTAAAATCTAAAATGTATAATCTAAAATCTAAAAGATTTGAAAAAGTAGGATCTTATCTAAAATCTAAAAGATTTGAATAAAAGAAGGATCTTATCTAAAATCTAAAAGATTTGATAAAGTGGGATTTTGCAGTCCATGTGCGCACTCTCCAGGATGGTTACTAAATAAGCATCCATTAGGAAATCATATACCGGGTTGATCACCTATTAATAGCTTCATTATGTCAGTTCTTTTTTCCATTCTCCTTTTTCTTATTCTCCATCAAGCCTAAGAGTTCGTATCGTTTGTTATGAATTTTGTATAATAATTGTCTACATAAAGGTTCCAGCACTTCTCCAATGGTATCCAGAGACTTCTTATGGGTTCTGTCATACTTATCGACATAAATAAACGGATTTATAATAAGTTTTAGTATATCTATTGGCTGACTTGCCTTGATTTTTGCCAATACTTCACTACCTACGTCTATTATCCTCTTGATTAATGGCTCCCTAATATCCTGTAATGCCTCACAGCATAATACAAAATGTTGTAAGGTTTCGTCTGCATTTCTACATAGATTACAAGTTGCAGAAATAAGATGTGTGGAATAAACAGCTCTATTTGTCTGTAGAATATATGTTCCTGTAACAATTTTTAGCCGAGTTGGTATTCTTCTGATGTCCTGTATGTTGGCACTTTGCGATTTCAATAATGGATGTATTCTACCTATGTTATAGTTAGAGTCTAAGTATTTTAAGCTGGTGTATAACAACATATTTTCCTCAATTGCATTTTACCAATATTGGTGTACATGTTTGGTTATCAAACTTTTCCATTGTGACTTTGGAAGTGGATTTTCTAGATATGTATATGGATCCGTGATATCATACCTTATGCAAATTTTTCTTATATCCATAAACCAACTATTGCTATCATATGATTTAACTTGTAGCTGCCTCTCTGCAAGTCTCCATTCAATTGAGGTGTGTTCAGATCTTGTTATGTTTCCAAAAAATGTTAAAACTTTTATATGTATTTCTGCTTCAATCGGTAATAGGCCTGATAGTATATAAATGGCAGGATCCGCTACATTTATGTAAAGTGATAATATTTGCTTCAGTACCTTTTTGTAATGTATGTTCAATTGCTCCAAAATCTTGCCTGTAGGTAATAATATTTCAAGTCCATAGTATAATATAGGTAGTACATAGGTTCTTAATAATGATATCGTAGTCTCAGGATCTATTCCATTTTCCCCATGTAGTCCTACTCCCATTAGGCTGTACAAGGCTCTAGTGGCTTTCTTTATGTTTTCATTTACTGTTGATTGTGTAGAATTTGTCTCTGATTTTTGAATTCCGATATGGGCTGATTGAGTTACAATAGGCATATCCTTTCCATCAAGTTTCCAATAACCATCATTTATTTCTAGCATTTTTGATTTTTTACATGTGTTTATCGGTATTACCACACTTTTTTGCGGTTGGAGTAGATATCCCTCTCTTTTGCTGAAGTCTACAGCTATGTCAACCATTGTTTGGATATCGAAGGGATTATTTGCTATTAATGCAACATCATCCGCACAGGTAGGTGCACAGCAATTTATATTCCCGATTTTACCACCCAGTCCTGAATTACTTAGTATGTCCAGTAGTGGATTTACATAAACTTTGTAAAGATCAGCACTTAGGGCTCCACCTTGTCTCACTCCTTGTTCTATACTAATCATTGATTTTGATATTTGGTTTTTCCATTTAATACATGAGCTGGCATTTGTATAAAGATTGTTGATCAGGGTTATTGATTGTTTTGAGAATCCAATTTGAAATAATCTGCGAATCATATTGGCATGTACCACTACATCAAAAGCTGATTTGCCATCTAATAAGCCAATGTATGTGGGAAAGTTCAGATCTTTATTTTCTCTCTCATATTCCTCTATGAATAGTTCACAGAGTAGAGGTGCAGAGTTCTCAGTGAAACCTCGCTGTAAGGGATTTTGAATTTTCATTATCGTTGGATTTTCTCTAATTTTTATAATTTTTTCCATTATCGTAGAAAAAGTAGGTGTTACGGTTATTCCTCTGTCGTTTTTTGCACTTTTGATGTCACCTTTGTTCTTAAATACTGGAAATAATGTTCCTATTTTTAAACTATCTGGGATATGGCCGTTTGCGAAGCTTACGTTGATTAATTTTTGTAGGTAATTTAAAAAGATGTTACTTCCATATATAATATTCTCAGCTGTGATTCCAAAATAATCTGCCGCTTTGTTAGTGTTCAACTGTTTAACTGCTTTTAAAAGCTCTTCTGATGATACTTCCTTGTGATCATATTGGTCTCTACATATTTGTAAAATAATGTCCTTTTCTCTTTCCATTAGTTCCAGATAATCATTGTCAAAATCTTTGTTTTCAGATTTCTTAGCTAATTGTCCAAAATGAGTGCTCCAGCCGTTCATGATTCCTTCAGGAGTTTCATATGTTGAATTATCCACTTGTAGCTGATCTATAAAACGGGATAATTTCCCTCTTTGCTGTTTTATGATTTTATAAAATAATGCAGTGTCTTTGGATCGAGCATCAATGATTTTTTGTCTGTCAGCGATTCTTTTAATAGCTAATTCTAATCTGCATTGTTTTCTTAGTACATATGTTGTTGTTTTCTTTTCAATGAAGAAGGTGTTCAAGGGATCTGTTGATCTTCCATTTGTTTTCCATATAAAGAAAGCTCTTTTTTTCTGTTCTATGGCTTTAAGTATATCCTCAGACATTATCTGTAATTTTGGTTTTCTTTTCTTGATCTTTCTTTTTGGTACAATTTCTTCTGTAGTTTTTACAATGATATCACACAGATCTTTAAAAGCTTTATCAATTTGTGGTATAGTGGTAGGGTTTATATTTATCATATTAATATTATTGTCCAATGTTTCTTGATAGGTTTGCTTATCAACTTTGTTCCAATTTACTTTTGATGAATGATTACATAGTTCTTTTTGCTTCTTTCTGATGTTGTGATCAAATTTGTATTGTAGCTGTATTGGTTGATGGTCCGAAACGTTTGCTACAACATCTAGTTTCTGTATTTTAAGGACTTCAGTTTCATGCTTTTCTTGATATAAAACATAGTCAATAGCAGAGGTTGCTTGTCCACTAGGGTGACAATATGTTAGTCCTACTTTCACAGCGCACAGTTGATGGTCAGATATAAAATCATTGATATATTTTTTTCTTTGCGACTCGATTCCTTCTAATATATTTTCATTGAAATCTCCGCCAATAATGATTTGATGGGTATTTTCGTAGGTTTCAAATATCTCGTGTAGTATATCAACGCATTGTTTGAAATTGGCATAGTGAGAATCTGAGCTTTTGCATGGTAGGTAAATTGATATAAGTATAATGTTCTGTTTTCCTGAAAGTTCGATACATTGAATTCTCTCATTTCCTTCCTGGAGAGGTGTAATATAACTGTCTAGATCTTTACGCCAAAGGATCGCTACGCCTCCATATCCTCGTGGCATTTGGTACGGTGAGATGGGATCATTTGAATCTACTGATTTACCAGCCCCATTATAGTCTTGATCAATTTCTTGGAGAATGTTCAGTTGACAATCAAATAGCCAATGTTCTTGTAACATGTATATGTCTATAGATTTTTCCATTTCTTTAAATAGCGGACCACATGTTAATATGTTTTTACAATTAAAATCTAAAATCTTTCTGCAGTCTTTTTACATCCCGATTGTATTTGAATACATTTTGTGTCTCTCTGGTAAGATTTGTGTGCTTCCTAAAAAATAGTTGCTACTAGGTGCTGAGTAGTATAGAGGTTGCCCAATTTTAGTATAATTAACAGCATTATCCTGCGTTGTCGCTGTTTTTCTCGTTCTTGCAGAATTATTCTTTAGGTTTGAGTTTGGCGTTTTGGTTTCAGCTTTTGTTAGTGGGTCTGTATGAGTATATGATACCACTAATAATGATTGTTGGTCAGAGTTAATACCATTCTTCTGTTCATAGTTATGATCTTCAATTTGTATTTCAATCAGATTTGATCGACAAACATCACGTTCATCAGCAAAATACTGTCTTTGATCAGGGAAATAGCCAGCAGGGTCGTTGTGGTAAGTTCCACCATCGTCCATTTGACTTGCCTCGATTCGATTTGTCATAATATCTGCAGTCTGATGATTGTTCATGTGATAATGATTGTTATAGTAAGATTGATCGTATGTTACTTGATGGTATTGTTTCTGAGTTGAATCTGAACCAAACAGACCGGAAGGGACGTTGTGGTAGGATCCACCATCGCCCAACTTGTCTTTAGGTCCATACATATCATATCTATGTTCTGTCGGAAACATCATCTGTTGTGGTCGTTGATAGTGACTATATTGCTGGTATTGATTACAATATGTGGTATGTTCAGACGGGACGTTGTGGTAAGCTCCACCATTGCCCATTTGATAACCACTAGTAACAGGCCACCCATCATATATAGATTGACAATGTTCATTTCTATTTGAATCGGGTTCCCACTGAGCTTGTTTTCTGATATGATGAGTTTGTTTTGTTTCGTTATTTTGCTCATCTGCTATTAGTATCCTATTTAGTTCATTTTCTACTTTGCTAAGTACAAATTTTGTAACTTTCTCCCATATTCCTGCTACAAGTTCATCATAAGAGTCTGTGTTTTCATTATTGGAGGTGTTATTGGATGGTTTATTTTCTGATGTTTCAATTTTGTTATAGAGAGTTTTAACTGTATTTTCCAGTTCCAAATTCCTAGTTTCAGCTTTAAACAGCCTATTTAATAACTTTGTTTTTTCTGAAGTACTATCGTTTAATATGGCTTCTTTAATTTTCAGTTGTTCTTCTTTTTTCTTTAATTTGAGTTCAATTTGTCTCATTTCTTTAGAGCTGTTGTTATTGTTAGTTAACTTCCCATCTATTTTCAACATGCTGGTGGTGTTTGGTGTGGTACTTTCAGAATTTTCATCATCTTTTAGATTTCTATATTGGAACCCATTATTTGTTTCTATTGTTCTATCACCATTTTCATTTATAGTTGTTGGACTCATTTTTGTCTGGTTTGGTTTTGGACTCGTATTGTATCCAGTAGTATATTCATTCGTGGATGGAGAATCTTGAGCAGAATTGTCAATAACTTTCCTTTGTTTGGTTATCCCTAAACACCCATAGCATATATTGTCATTTTTGTCAATGCATTCATCATGAAATAGCATTTCGCAGAGACTACAAGTATGTATATTTTGTTCTAACATTTTATTGCATGCGAAACAACTGTTTTTTTCTTCAATCAGGAGGGTTTCAGCAGCTGTAAGTTTAGCCGGTCTTTGTTTCATAACTTTTATATTAATAGTTGCTGTTTTAGTTTCTTCTTTCTCAATCTGGTTACTTATTTTTAGGTTGTCCATTCAAGCATGATATATTGTCAATCTTTCTAATTTGCTTTGGATTACCAGATGCTTTGCAGGCTTTACAAATATAAGGTACAGTAAAACCCCGCTTTATTGCCCCTCGATTCACCGCCAAACTCGCGTATCGCCAAGAATTTCTGCAGTCCCGTTTTCCGTATGTAGTAATAACCCCGTTAAAATGCCAAACTCGCATACCGCCATCCGCCACGGTAATTGAAGATCAAACGGTCAATTTACTGTTATTTAAACCTCGATCATAATGCCAATCAATAATGTCACACCTCGGTGATTTTAGGATGCCTGTCAATCAAGGTAAGTAAACAAGCAGTCAAGGAAAATAGATATTGCTGTGAAAACAGTTAATTGTTTTTTTACAACCCTGAACTGATTACTTTTCATTCTGAATAAAGCTTAATAAATTTGTTTGTGTGTTCTTTTCATTTGTGTTGAAAATGTCGACGCCTAAACGTAAAAGAAATTTGCTTGATTTTCGACAGAAAAGAGAAATTGTAGAAATTAAGAATCCATCGATATATTGGCAAATGATGTCCTCCAGTGACCTCGACTTTCTGAACATTAATGAAGAAATAAGTGAAAGCCTTCCTTGTAATGGGTTATAATCCACGTGAACATGTTGTGAATTATTTGATTGTGAATGCATGCGTTAAAACGACAGAAATGTTTATATGTGAATAGATTTTAACAACTTCCGGTTATAGAAATCAAATTTACTTCCAAACCATACACTGACGGTGACACGCTTCTAAGTGTTGTATAAACATTTTTCAATTAAAGTATAACACCCTTGCTTCTATAAGCATATTTTATCACCTTTCTTTAAACAATTAATGATCAATTATCCATAAGTTAACTGTACATTTGCCATGGGGACAGAATTAATCTTGTGACACGACAACGAGTGAGAAAAACAAACTTTATTGTTCTTTTTTTAGTTGTGATAAACAAAAAGTGAAAATAAAATGGAGAGTAAATATTTGTAAGACGTAAAAATGAATTTAATATATATTAAAGGAAATTGCTAGTATACGTGCTAACAACGTAATTTCAGTAGATTTTTTTTCTTTTCAAATTCGATAAAATAAATTCTGCTTAATTTACAAATGCCGAAATTTTCTACAACTGTCAAAATGAAACTTATATATTAGAATTTAAATTGTAAGTGATAATACTCATTTCCGGTAAACTTGTCAAAATCAAACCGTCAGTCATTCCAAATTTAAAATCAAACTGTTGACTTTCGGTTTTCTGTCCTTACTCAGTTTATCGCCAAACTCGTTATAACGCCAAAATCTGGCTGGACAGATGGTGGCGGTTTAACGAGGTTATACTGTATGTCTCTATGAGCTTCAATACTGGTTATCTCCTGGTCAGTTAGTTTATCACATATGTAGTGAACCCAATGACCTTTTAGACATAGGGCAGCTCTGGTTTTACAGTTTCTTTTACATTTGTAGCATTTTGTCTCTTTAAGCTTTTGAACTTCATTTGTTTTTTCATTTTTTCTGTTTTGTTCAGAGGAATGCAGTTCACTCAGAGCTTCTTCAAGTTTTAATGCTAGCGCTTGATTTAATAATTTTACATCTATCTTGACTCCATTTATTTTAGTTTGTGACATAATGCTATGGATTTCCTTGATGTCATCATCTATAAATTTCTCTACATTTTTCCCATTTATCAATAAACTACATTTAGTAAGGTAGACATTAATAGTATAAGTTTGAGTTTCTTTGCAGCCAATGTGGTAAGCATACTGTACAGTATTACCATCTTTATCAGTTGCAGTGGTTTTCTTATTATCCAACCATTGGTCATTAGTAGTGCTGAAGTATCTATCGCAACTATATATAAACAGTTCAAATGCTACTGCATCCAGCTTTACACAGATACACGGCTGGTAATCGGCACAAGCAGAACAGTTGGTTCTGCAAAGAAATTCGTGAGGATAACTTCCGGTTTTGGTGGAGGAGAGTTCACGAAGACGCTTCGCAAGGTATGTACATGTCAAAAATTTAAATTTTCATTTTTTATTGCTCGAATATTGCAAAATCAGAGAATGCTATGCTGTGGCGAATGCTTTCACGATTAGAAACATGTATAGTTTATTCTTGTATATGAAGTGTAACTCTCGCAAAATCAATCGTCCCACGAAAAACATGACGAAAATTGTGACACTCTTACATTTCTAAGTTGTTCTTGACAAAGATGCAAGTTAAATTTTCAATATTTTTTCATCATGGGAGTCTAAATGTAACCGGGATAAATTCCGATTCGTCAGAAGTAAATTGAAGTCTAGATTAATCTACAAACTGTCAATTTTCTCGTTTTCCTGCTTGAGGAGATCGGTTCTGATAGAGCACATTGCGAATGCATGAGGAGATTTGCTAGTTTTGTTAATTGTTTTCTGCAAAATTGATAAATTGACACTTTTAAACACAAAACTGATAAATACTTAAATCAAAATAAACTATTCTCTGTCCACTTTCAGGAGATGCCAGGATTCAAGGGAAAGAGGAAAAGGGGACTGACATTGACTCTTTACAAAAAACCATTTCGATATAGATTGCCTGCATCACCGCCAAGGAAACGAACAAAAATAAGTAGCAGTACACCAAATTTAAAATTCCCATTAATCAGGCACACCAAGTTTATTAAAAAAGTCTCTTTCAATTTCAAAATATTTATATCCTTTCAAACGGGTTTTTACACATCTATTCGGCGCAACCTTTTTACTAAAGATGACGGAAACTTCACCGCAGATCTACACAAGTTATAATATTACATGATTTCAGCACATACATATGTCTAACGTAAATAAACATTCACTTAGTGCTAGTAGTCATGAATAAATTAAACACAAGATGTCAATTAAACTGGACATATCCTTAAAATCTGTAAAGCGCTTTACATCTTGTAACCACTACTAACAGAGATCTTTTTTATTTACAAGTGTGTACACATAACACACTACATAATAGAAAAACAAACCACAAATTAATATTATTCTCAACTGTATGATATTTAATTTAGAGAGTATCATTTGTATTAGAAATTATAAAGATATGATTCACATTAAGTTTGATTATAAAATTATCTTACAGTGCATTTTCAATTTTTTCTAATGTACAAATGTAAGGGAAGTTAATCTTGTGTATCCAATACACAATGGAAGTTGTCACAAACAACAAATGATCAATAATGACAAGTTTAATCATGGGAAACGCAGTTACAATTATGAATTGATTCCTTAAATGAAATGTTTCTTTCTAGGTGACAGCCCATGAACAATGAATATTACTTTTATACATTTAAAAACCCGACGGGAAGGTCGTTAATTTATTACCAGACAGACATGCAAAATTTGTGATTATACAGTGGATTACATGTGTCGTACCAAAACTAGCAAATCTCCTCATGCATTCGCACTGTAAGATAATTTTACAAAGTTAATGTGAATCATATCTTTATAATTTCTAATACAAATGATACACTCTAAATTAAATATCATACAGTTGAGAATAATATTAATTTGTGGTTTGTTTTTCTATTATGTAGTGTGATATGTGTACACACTTGTGAATAAAAAAGATCTCTGTTACACTGTCGTGTACCCGATAAGGAATGGTCATTTCAAGATGGCGGATTGTAAATCATCAAAAAGGTAGGTGTGACGATTTTGACTATTATCGTTCTTTATAGGTTATCTTAGTGTCTATGAGTTACACGCTTAGATAGGACAGTCTTTTTTCTACTTCACCATTAAGTCAGTAAAGCTTGATCCTTTTGTTTTTATCGTAAACTGCCTTCGGTAGTTGATCAATGCAGCGACAAAGATATCGAGGCGTAGAATCCAATTTATTTCACCAATTCCTACCGCCTAGTGACTTTTTATATTAATATGTTGATGCCAAAATTATTCAAACATGTGAATTGTCCAGCAATTTTTTTTTCAGCCTTTGACAAGCCTTGTATCCCTCTTAAAACGTCTATGAAAAGTTTGTTTATGTCACGGAATGGTCACGACAAAAACATGACAAACATGTATAGGAATGGTCTCATGTTTTGAGTCAAGGAATGGACTTTCAAGCCAAGGAATGGTCTTTTTTGCTTAGGAATGATCTGATTGAACATATCGGATGTAAAGCGGGAGCAATGGCTTTGTCGTTCATCCAGTGTTCACACTCGCATAAAATCTTATTTTTCTTGTCTTACTACATTCACTGTCATGTATTTCAATTGGTTTGTCAATATGACGACATACCATTCGCTGCTCTGATCACAGGCACTCGACGTTCAATGAATAAAATGTAGGGTCAATGTGGAAAACAAATAGTGTCATTGTTATAATATAGAGAAGGCTTCCAATGCATTTTTCGGCACAAATGTAAACAAATCGGTTTATTTTTTCGTATACGGTTTTCGCTTGACCTTTGCGGTATTTATGGATGGAGACCTACCTAATAGTTCCTCCGCCGCATCATTTATTAGAGAGCAGACGATCATACTTCACTAAACCATACTTTTGTGACGTCCCCAGAAATATTCGACTTCCATTCTCTTTTCCTGGCATCCGGGTATTTCGGTCAACGAATTATCTCCCTTGTCATTGAGGCGGTGAAACATTCGCCATTTTACATTTGATTTTCACCGCCTAAAGACGGCCGACTCGTTGTTTTTAGAGGAAGTGACGTCACCCCGGAAAAGAGAATTGTGGAGCGACCATGATATTGCAGGACTGCACAGAATAATTAATAAAAGAAAACTAGATATAAAAAAATTAGACCGCTTACTGGTCACAAAAAAATGTCAGAAGCTTACCAACTAAATGAAATGTATACCTTTTAGTTCAATTGTCCAGTAATCGGTCGTAATTCTTTTTATATCTAGTTTTCTTTTATTAATTATTCTGTGCGGTCCTGCAATATCATGGTCGCTCCACAATGGAAGTCGAATATTTCTGGGGACGTCACAAAAGTATGGTTTAGTGAAGTATGATCGTCTGCTCTCTAATAAATGATGCGGCGGAGGAACTATTAGGTAGGTCTCCATCCATAAATACCGCAAAGGTCAAGCGAAAACCGTATACAAAAAAATAAACCGATTTGTTTACATTTGTGCCGAAAAATGCATTGGAAGCCTTCTCTATATTATAACAATGACACTATTTGTTTTCCACATTGACCCTACATTTTATTCATTGAACGTCGAGTGCCTGTGATCAGAGCAGCGAATGGTATGTCGTCATATTGACAAACCAATTGAAATACATGACAGTGAATGTAGTAAGACAAGAAAAATAAGATTTTATGCGAGTGTGAACACTGGATGAACGACAAAGCCATTGCTCCCGCTTTACATCCGATATGTTCAATCAGATCATTCCTAAACAAAAAAGACCATTCCTTGGCTTGAAAGTCCATTCCTTGACTCAAAACATGAGACCATTCCTATACATGTTTGTCATGTTTTTGTCGTGACCATTCCGTGACATAAACAAACTTTTCATAGACGTTTTAAGAGGGATACAAGGCTTGTCAAAGGCTGAAAAAAAATTTGCTGGACAATTCACATGTTTGAATAATTTTGGCATCAACATATTAATATAAAAAGTCACTAGGCGGTAGGAATTGGTGAAATAAATTGGATTCTACGCCTCGATATCTTTGTCGCTGCATTGAACAACTACCGAAGGCAGTTTACGATAAAAACAAAAGGATCAAGCTTTACTGACTTAATGGTGAAGTAGAAAAAAGACTGTCCTATCTAAACGTGTAACTCATAGACACTAAGATAACTTATAAAGAACGATAATAGTCAAAATCTTCACACCTACCTTTTTGATGATTTACAATCCGCCATCTTGAAATGACCATTCCTTATCGGGTACACGACAGTGTGTTAGTAGTGGTTACAAGATGTAAAGCGCTTTACAGATTTTAAGGATATGTCCACAGTTTAATTGACATCTTGTGTTTAATTTATTCATGACTACCAGCACTAAGTGAATGTTTATTTACGTTAGACATATGTATGTGCTGAAATCATGTAATATTATAACTTGTGTAGATCTGCGGTGAAGTTTCCGTCATCTTTAGTAAAAAGGTTGCGCCGAATAGATGTGTAAACCCGTTTGAAAGGATATAAATATTTTGAAATTGAAAGAGACTTTTTTAATAAACTTGGTGTGCCTGATTAATGGGAATTTTAAATTTGGTGTACTGCTACTTATTTTTGTTCGTTTCCTTGGCGGTGATGCAGGCAATCTATATCGAAATGGTTTTTTGTAAAGAGTCAATGTCAGTCCCCTTTTCCTCTTTCCCTTGAATCCTGGCATCTCCTGAAAGTGGACAGAGAATAGTTTATTTTGATTTAAGTATTTATCAGTTTTGTGTTTAAAAGTGTCAATTTATCAATTTTGCAGAAAACAATTAACAAAACTAGCAAATCTCCTCATGCATTCGCAATGTGCTCTATCAGAACCGATCTCCTCAAGCAGGAAAACGAGAAAATTGACAGTTTGTAGATTAATCTAGACTTCAATTTACTTCTGACGAATCGGAATTTATCCCCGATTACATTTAGACTCCCATGATGAAAAAATATTGAAAATTTAACTTGCATCTTTGTCAAGAACAACTTAGAAATGTAAGAGTGTCACAATTTTCGTCATGTTTTTCGTGGGACGATTGATTTTGCGAGAGTTACACTTCATATACAAGAATAAACTATACATGTTTCTAATCGTGAAAGCATTCGCCACAGCATAGCATTCTCTGATTTTGCAATATTCGAGCAATAAAAAGGCAAATTTCAATTTTTGACATGTACATACCTTGCGAAGCGTCTTCGTGAACTCTCCTCCACCAAAATCGGAAGTTATCCTCACGAATTTCTTTGCAGAACCAACTGTTCTGCTTGTGCCGATTACCAGCCGTGAGATACCTCCACTTGTAAATGAGTATTCGATTGTGGACCTTTTTGTACTTTCAAGTTTTTTTTTTAAGGATTTTTTTGCATTTAACATATAGATGTTGCTATAACTTGCTGTTTTTTGTCTAACTACTAACTTGTCAGTGCATGCATCCACTAAATCCCGGTCATTGTCAATTCTTGCGACTGCCATAGCTGTGTAATTACTTTTAATATTGTAATAGGAACAGAAATCTACCTATATAATAAACTATTTATTGTCACACCAGATAATACACTCTTTTACTTTAAAAGCTAAAAGGTTATATACAGTTACAAAAATAAATGTATCTACAGTTTATACAGGTTTACTTATATGGGACGTTGTGGTATGCTCCACCGTCGCCCTTACAAGCTATGTATAATGATGCGTTTTTCTCAGTAACAATCAATTTTAATTCTTTCAGTTATTTAGCGAAGCCAGACCTTTGCTAAGTTGGTGTCGGGATGCAAACCGTCTTTATATAGATTAAAGTTGTACAAGTCTCTTGGTTTGTTGTGCTTGTTCTTTGATTTGCATGTAGTTGGATGATATATATCAGTACTAAAGTTTGGTGATCTTTTTGAATCAGCGTTGTTGAGTTGCCTTATTTGACTACTAGCTTCGTGAATATTTACTATTAAAGTGTTATCTTCTTCTTTGAATTGGTTTATTTCAGGATGGTTCATACATTTATTCCATAAATAAATTGAAAATATAGGTATTTCAAGAAAAGTAACCTTACATTCTGGATGGACTGTAATTAAGCCTTTGATTTCCTTTAAGTTGTTTATTAATGTCTGTATTTCTTCTTTCAAGTCTTTTTTCAAGGTTATATAACGAGTTTTTCTATCATAGACAGTAAAATCACAAGTGCCAAGCCACACATACAGCGATATATTGTCTAAATACCCAATTCTAGTTTCCAGGCTATCACGTAGCCAGGCAAGGCCTTGTGTTGAATTCTGTCCTGGCTTAAACCACCATTTTATACTATTTTCAACAGGGTTGATGCAGTAATTCTTTATATACTTCGCCTTACTGTCGGTAATAATTACTGGAACCAAACGAATTGGATCACTAGGCAATACAAAGGTTTTACTGATATATCGCAGTAACTTGTGGTCAGCCATGAGCTCAATTTATATAGTTATTACTTTAGCTACGCTTCTATATATTAATGTTTAGGTAGTCAATAAAGTGTCAGCACATGGACTGCAAAAAAAAAAAAAAAAAAATTAACTAATGGTTTCCAAGTTGGTTATGGCACAAAAATGAATTTAATAGGATAATTTACGAGTACAAATTTGATTGTCACATGAAATGAGATTCAATCATATAAAATTGTCAATAATCACCAGCACAATAATCAATATCAAATTCTCAGATGGGACTTCAAGATAAAAAAAAAAAAAATAGATATTTTTTTTGTGTTTAAATGGCCGCCATGGTAAACGGCGTGGTGAGTTGTAAAAATTAATTTAACTAAGTCAAATTTCAATATAGGGAAAAAACCGCCAGTGATAAATGTGTGTTGATGTGTTTTGATTTCCTATTAAACAATCCTGTTGTTAATTGTTCTGTATTATCGTCAAAGACTGCAATAATCTCAATATTCTTTCCTTCACCAAAATTTCACAACCGCCACCATTTATTCAGACATCGACATTGATATCATTTTTGCACTCCCATTTCCCCTTTGCTGGCCTCTTAAAATTTGTGTTTGCTTACCTCGCAAATACGGCCGTTTTATGCTACTCATTGACAATAATTTGCTGTTGCCAGGTGCAAAATTACATATATTGATTAATATCTACCGAAAATGATCATAGGCATCATCATAAATTCATAAAATATGAAAAACGATTGAGAAAAGACGGCAACATGCTCGGCTTACCTATCAACAATAATCAAGCACTTCCTCGAGTTCGCTCCATCCAACGGCAACGGTCCAACTGATCCCATATATCCTGCATTTGTTCCATTTGGAAGATACTTCACTTCTATTCCTCTTTACCTCTGAATCCGTCAAAGTCCGCTTTCTTCCACGCGTTGACAGTTTCTCTTTTGCCCAAGAACCACAGGTTGTTTATTGTTTCTAAACAGTGCGCATGCTCAAGACGTGTTCCCATAGAAGGCCATATGAATAGATTTGAATATTGTCATCCAGACAATAATTCTGATAACGATAGTTTTGGGTCTTTTTTGTCGAAAAATCGTATCTTTTGCAACATAACTCGGTGTTAATCTTCATTTTATGAAGGTCAGTACGGAAATCGACAATAATTTTGGGTATGAAAAAATTACGCAACAGGTAGACAATATCCCTTTATGTAGTCTGGTACCCGTGACCCCTCGGATTTTTTTGTTTGATATCGGGGTCAGGTAACGGCTGAATCCATGTTTTTAATGGCGGCCGCCATAACGTACAGATATTCCCATCTCAGCAAAGGAAATGATGCACAGCATTGAATGAAGGCGTGTCTTAAGTGGGTAATTGGCACAGTTCAGATCAGATACATTTGTTTGTCCCTTTTAGTTATTTTAGAGGTTGAAGACATCACGCGGAAATGTACTTTTGGTCACATTACACAAAAAAAAGGGGGGGGGGGGTGTTATCACGACACACCATCTCCATCGCTCCATTTCTCCAATCTAAACAATGTCTGAACCCGAAAATGTTTTTAAAACAAATAAAAACATATTGAAATATCCTCCCAGTGTAACCAAACTGTATGACACGTCTGTTTTATCTCAATAATTACTACCTTGTCAATGTACTTAGGAACGTACAACTTCACAACTTGTCTCCATTGTCTTAACTTGTACATGTGCCCCACAATAATGTGTGCAATCCTTTACATCTATTATTGGTTGCAGTATGATATAAAGAAGGAAAATGTCAAAAATAAATATCTTCTACAGTAAAAAAAAAGTTACAAGGTACTAGGTGTCACAAATCTGTCATCTTTTTAGAATGGTGCATGACTCATTGTCCTATAAAATGAGTTTGTCCAACACCCAAGCATTTCTTGAGTGATAGACAGGGTACACCGCTTCCATATTTAGGCCCTGTTCCTCTCTGATAGAAGTAAAAGGAGATATGGGGTAAATGTCGATGAGAAAACGACCCATAACCATCGGAATTAATACTGCAATCAAATACAAAAATGAGGCTAATGACAGCAGTTTTAATTGATGAACATGTTCATGAAAAGGTATTTAATGACAGAATTGCTGAGCTGCTTGCCTTATTTGTGATCAAAGAAAGTGCATTATACTTTGAGGGGCTACTATTATTTTAATTTGCATATTTCTTTTTTATTTTGCTTGCTTTTAATTAATTTGTTTTTGTTTTATGTTTTGCTTTGCAGTTAGCACAATCCAGTGTCATGTTTGGATCTTGGATACATGCTATGACAATAGTTTCATGCTTATGATACTTGCTTCTGTTTATTTGCAATTACATTTGTATGGTCCTATTGTCAATAAAAGTCATCAGAAAAAGGAAATTCTTATTCAAACCTAGTTAACACAGCCTGATGAGGATACCAACATGAATGAACCACTCATTGAAGTTTTAAGGTGAAATTCAGCACAGGATAGTGGATATAAAGGACTTCAATCAATTCTATATTTTAATTAAAATATGTTGAAAGATATACATTGTAATATTTATAGCCTAGATTTAAGGTGGATTCAGCATAAAAATGTATATCAGTTAATCTTCTTTATTTACATTAAATATCCTGAATACTTTAAATACTCAACATGAAAGATGAGTTAAGGAATAACACTTGGACAGTACAGCTAAGAATTGTGCCAATTTCACTCTCTATGTTGCATGGTTAGATCTTTTTCTCAGCTTCAAGAAATAGTATTTGGTTGAAAAGGATGGTCATATTTCTAACATTCATCATCTAATTATCCACATTCTTGGTTAATTTGGTTAAACTTTGTATTAAACATTGGACATTGAAATACTGATTATTAGGTGACCTTGACCTTTATTTCATGCTTTCCTTGAATGCCATTTGGCTTTAAGGAGAAGGGTGTATCTATAAGACACTTTTCAAAGTTTGAAAACATTAAGTTTCTAAAAAGGAACATTGAGTAAAAATTGCATAAGGGTTTAATAGTCAACTAAAACTGAAGTTATCATACAGAAACTAAATTTCTACAGACGATAACAATGACAACGCCATACCATTTTACAACCTCAAAAATTGTTTTGGGGTCGTATAAAAAAGGGAATAGGATATAGTAAACTTTCAATGTGCTATGTTTTTTTGGCAATACTTTATTTGTTATTTGCTAATTGTGCTGAGTTTCTATTATTAGTTTCTTTATTTATTATTATGACAACCAAATAACACATACATGTAAAATGCATAAAATATCATAAATACATGTATCCTATTTTCATACATTCACACATACAATGTAATACTCTCCTTGTCAATGAGGTTTGCTACGGAGATATTGTAACAAGTACACAATGAAAGGATATAGAGTAAATGTACATGAGGCAAAATCCCCAATTTATAATGAGTAAAACAAAGCAATAGAACAATGATATAATTGTTATTTTTCATCTTGCAGTCAACATGAGGTCTTTGACAATGAGGAAATCATCATACTTCATATTTAGTTCAAGACGGGTCATAGCACCTGCTTAAGCAGTATTCATTACGAAATGTCAATCAACACTACATCCATGTAATTCATGATGATATACTGTAAAATCGGAAATTAATGCGTTCATTCATTACTGCGATCTAAGAAAATTTAATCAGCCCGGATTGCGATTTTTAATTAATGCAAAACTCAAAGATCTCTAGTGCAAAATGATACAAATGCTTCTAAAATACGAGTTTTAAGTTCAGTTGCATTTTCCGCAATAATGAAACATCTCAATAATTTCTGAATTTACAGTATGTCGGTCACTTTGAATAAGCAAGAACATTGATTCAAAGTTTACAGAATTGATTGAAGTCCTTTATTATGTTTATATCCTCTATCCTGTGCTGAATTTCACCTTAAAACTTCAATGAGTGGTTCTTTTATGTTGGTATCCTCATCAGGCTGTGTTAACTAGGTTTGAATAAGAATTTCCTTTTTCTGATGACTTTTATTGACAATAGGACCATACAAATGTAATTGCAAATAAACAGAAGCAAGTATCATAAGCATGAAACTATTGTCATAGCATGTATCCAAGATCCAAACATCAAACTGGATTGTGCTAACTGCAAAGCAAAACATAAAACAAAAACAAATTAATTAAAAGCAAGCAAAATAAAAAAGAAATATGCAAATTAAAATAATAGTAGCCCCTCAAAGTATAATGCACTTTCTTTGATCACAAATAAGGCAAGCAGCTCAGCAATTCTGTCATTAAATACCTTTTCATGAACATGTTCATCAATTAAAACTGCTGTCATTAGCCTCATTTTTGTATTTGATTGCAATAATAATTCCGATCTTTATGGGTCGTTTTCTCATCGACATTTACCCCATATCTCCTTTTACTTCTATCAGAGGAACAGGGCCTAAATATGGAAGCGGTGTACCCTGTCTATCACTCAAGAAAAGCTTGGGTGTTGGACAAACTCATTTTATAGGACAATGAGTCATGCACCATTCTAAAAAGATGACAGATTTGTGACACCTAGTACCTTGTAACTTTTTTTTTACTGTAGAAGATATTTATTTTTGACATTTTCCTTCTTTATATCATACTACAACCAATAATAGATGTAAAGGATTGCACACATTATTGTGGGGCACATGTACAAGTTAAGACAATGGAGACAAGTTGTGAAATTGTACTTTCCTAAGTACATTGACAAGGTAGTAATTATTGAGATAAAACAGACGTGTCATACAGTTTGGTTACACTGGGAGGATATTTCATTATGTTTTTATTTGTTTTAAAAACATTTTCGGGTTCAGACATTGTTTAGATTGGAGAAATGGAGCGATGGAGATGGTGTGTCGTGATAGCACCCCCCCCCCTTTTTTTGTGTGTAATGTGACCAAAAGTACATTTCCGCGTGATGTCTTCAACCTCTAAAATAACTAAGAGGGTCAAACAAATGTATCTGATCTGAACTGTGCCAATTACCCACTTAAGACACGCCTTCATTCAATGATGTGCATCATTTCCTTTGCTGAGATGGGAATATCTGTACGCTATGGCGGCCGCCATTAAAAACATGGATTCAGCCGTTACCTGACCCCGATATCAAACAAAAAAAATCCGAGGGGTCACGGGTACCAGACTACCCTTTAAGTTACTTTACTTGTCAAAACTTGTCACCTGTTAAAAATCATAAGGAGACTTGATTGTGTACCGATAATCTATAAATAAACAATTCCTGGTTAACCGTCTAATACCTGTTCACAATAAGATGTGTCTTTAAGAAGAGAGATAGCTTGTAAGTATTTTAAATACTTCTTATTTATTTGTATATAATTAAGACATAATTTTTCCATTATTGTTGCTTCTTAGAATTTCAAAATAAAATTGTTTTTTTTTTGTCTTCAATCTTTTATTTTACAAAGTTTAATTTCTTATTTAAAGTAATCGGTCATTTGTATTTTGTGGCACGGTGACAATTTTTAACTATTTGTCAGTTATTGTAAATATGTGATAAATTATTTTATGTAGGCAATACCAAGTATTAAAAAATTCTTAAAAACAAATCCGTAGATATCTAAATTAGTGCTCACGATGCGTACCTGGAATATCCACCATCAGGTACGCTCAAAGATAAAAGATTGGAAAGTCAATGAATTTAAAAATCTTTAAGAGCAAGTAAGCGAATTGGCCTAAACAGGAAAGCCAGTAATTAGTTTCTATTGTTATTGTGGTTTAATATTGAGCAAATTTAAGAATAGTGGACTACATGTATGTCTTCTGCGTCTATGTATTTCTCGTATACAGTTGTGGAAGTATTGTTCGTGATAAGGGACCGACCATTTAACTTGAAGGGGGGGTTATGGTTTTTTGTTTCGTTCAGAATTTTTTTTTTGGACAACACAAGAGTTCGAATATTTATTTTTTTTGTCGCGCAAGGCGCGAAATATTTTTCCAGAATTTAACATTAGGTTATATGACAAAAACTCTGAATCAGACTATTTTTTTTTCCTTCACCAAAATCAGAATATTTTTTTCAACAACACTGGGAATCAGAATATTTTTTTTAGAAAAAAACCATAACCCCCCCTCCCCCTTCAAGTTAAATGGTCGTTCCCTAAAGTGTTTATTTTTTATACACCTTCAACTTTCAATCATTAGATGCATTGATCAGCCCATTTGAAACTATGTATTTACCTGAAGGAAGCCCTGTGTTTGTGTATATTTTTTGTA
Organism: Bathymodiolus brooksi; assembly: GCA_963680875.1. NCBI lineage: Eukaryota > Metazoa > Mollusca > Bivalvia > Mytilida > Modiolidae > Bathymodiolus > Bathymodiolus brooksi. The sequence continues at coordinate 47,440,175 of OY804584.1, forward strand.
CCTTCGTAATGTGATGTCGGAACAATGATGACGGAATTTGTAAGATTATTGTACCCTTATCTTGTTTTCGTCTTGGAATAGCAATTTATACAGAACGACAAGGATGCCCAAATGTAGAATTTACCGACGGAAGTAAAGAGTACTTATTAACTACAAGCTAGGTGCCGTTTGACACTCATATTACGGTATGAGGTTTGCTCATTGTTGAAGAATCTACCGTGACTGTGAAATATAAAACAACAATGAAAGCGATATTCCTTAACTTATGATGTGTGTCGAAGAATAATGCCCTGATCGAGACTCGAACTCGCAACATCAGTGGTGATAGGCACTAATTACATAACTTGAGTAGTTGTAAATCCAACTACCATACGATCACGACGGTCCTTGCAATATTTAGGTATAAGGTTGGAAATTTAAAACGTTTAAAATATGTTAGAGTACAAAATCCAAATGGATAGAATTATAAAGGACGAAGTCCTTATAACGGTAAGCTGTCAGATTTTTCCTCCTTTCTATATTGATAGCCAAATATCTGTTCACCGGAAGTTTAAAAAAATAGATCAATGGATATTTAGAAACGCAAAAGAAATATATTTCAAAAAAAAATTCCCAATTCTTTAATTATTTACTCTATGCAAAATCGAAATAAACTTGAAATAAAATTCAAATAAAAAAATCTCTTTCTACGAAACTCTCGACGGAAGAGCGGCGTTGGTAAAATGAACGGAACAGCCATAGCAAATCGGCTACAAAATTCATTCAAAATAAAAGATAATAACGTGTACGGATTATCGTATTATTGAAATTTTAGGACTTAGTCCTTCAAACAGGTTGCCTGTCTCACATTATATTGATCATGTGAAATAACATGCTATTCGCTATATGTAAAGTTAATGTGTCATATAATTAACATGGCCACCCGAATGTAACGTGATTGATATATTCATTTACAAAATAAAATCTGCGTGTTAAATGTATTAAATACCTGTGTTAAATCGATCAGATACCAGCAAATAACAATAGTAATTTAATAGATCTATTTGATTAAATTATTATCAGATTTTATTAGGTTTATATACATTTCGTGTCTAAAAATCACAATTAAATCAATGTAATATATACATAGAATAAAATTTAATCTTATTAGTTTATTTTTTATGTCAACTTTTGCATAACACATTAATGTTTGTAGCATTTATATTTATATTATTCTTTCTTTACACAAATCAGCTCGTATTCATATTTACGATTATGCCTAGGATCATCCTAAACGAAGATAGTGCTAAGACAGCTTTGATAAACAATCTCAGACATGTCCTAGGATAGTCCTTTCAGTGTCCTAAAATATGTCATAAGACATGTCTTAGGACATATCTTCTAAGGATACTTTCATTAACACAACCCCAGAATTACAACTTATATATATACATAAGAAATAAATCATGGAAGCCAGAATGTGTTGGGAGTTTTAACATGCATTGGTGGATATTAGTATTTTATCCCGAGCCAGAAGCGAGGGATACAATTTACTAATATCCGCCAATCCATGTTAAAACTCAAAACACATTCTGGCTTCCATGATATATTTCGATTCTGATATGTCTTAAGAGTACAAATACGGTAGTATACTTTGATTGGAAGACGGTAGTTTATATTTACGTTTGCGGAAAATGTCGCAAACAGTTTATGCTGCCAATGGAAAAGTCGGTCACATTCACCCGCGCATGTGCTAATGAGATTATACCGAATGGATAACTCGCTCGTTTGTTAACAAAGCGAAAGAAGGACGCTATGTTAGAATATAGTATATTTGACTTTATGGTGGTAATACAAATTGTATTAGAGCGATAAAACTATATGGCTTAAAAAGGATAGCCAATTCGGCCAAGGTGACCTAGATCGGAGGGTGCACACTAGATTAGATATCTTCACCTTGGGTCAATACCCCTGATTATCGATTGCTAGTTTCCTAGATTATCATCCGCAGTAGTCGAGAGTTTCAGCACTGACATGGTTATTAAAATATGTTTGTTACTCAAATTAACTGCTACCAATTATTGTAATTATTATTAAAGCTAAAGGTCTACTCACGAAGGCATAGGTAACCTTTGTCGATTTTGGGGACGGACCATTTAATTTCCAGGGGGGGGGGGGAGGGGGGCTATGTTTTTTTTATCTAAAAACATATTCTGATTCCCAATGTTGCTGAAAAAATATTCTGATTTTGGTGGAGGAAAAAAAATAATCTGATTCAGAGTTTTAGTCATATAACCTAATGTTAAATTATGGAAGAAAAATTCACGCTTAGCGCGACAAAATAAATAAATATTCTAACTCTCGTGTTGTCCGAAAAAAAATTTCTGAACGAAAAAAAACCCATAGCCCCCTCTTTGCATGTTAAATGGTCGGTTCCTAATTAGGTCATATCGTTGTGCCGTGTTCCCAAACACCCATTTAATTATTTAGCTTTCCAATCTTATGATGATAGTACCAGAAACGATTAAAAAAAAAAAATTATATTTGGGAAAATATTTGAAAAGTAGCGGAAGATATTTAACAGGTTTAATATTTTATTCCTTCTATAACTTCCGGTTGTTTTCATGGACATGGGTAAGTTAAATTAAAAGTTTAAAGATACCAAAGTGGTAATCAGTACAACTTACTACAGATAAAGTAGAACATATTTTGTTCATGTTAATGATTTTAATGACGAACTGATATTAAATCTGTTAGAATTATCATTTTTGTTGTCTAAAGAGTAATGGTTTTTAACCAAGAGATTCTACCTTCCACAATGTTGTACCTGTTCTAAGACAGGAACTGGATTTCCAACGTCAAATGTCGTCTTTTTGTGTTCAGTGAGTTCAGTTAAGATGAGAGGTGATTGTTCATTTTGTTGATATTGGTGGAACTGATGACCATCACTGTTTAAACTCTCTTTTCTTTATAAGAATTGCTAAACTAATGTTGATAGTACCCGATAAATGGAGGATTGTATATGTACACACATAATATACATGTATATATTTGGGATGATAACGGGTGACAAGTCAATATTTAAAATAATGTACATACATTAATGATAATGTAGATTTTTTCGAATTATCAGATGTAAATAGTGTAAATATATTAGTCATTAAATATACCTGTAGGTAGGATTAATAAAGATAGTGTCAAAAATCATTATGGTAGTAGATTGTTAGATTTATGTACAGGTAATAACTTATTTATCATAAATGGAAGGATTGGAAATGACAAAGGTATTGGTAAATTGACTTGTAAGAATAGTAGTGTTGTTGATTATGTTATTTCGTCCGTTGATTTTTGGAAACATATTGTAAATTTTAGTATTTGTGAATTTAGTAAACTATTTTCCGATGTACATTCACCAATATCGCTGTCATTGAAATGTGAAAATAAAGAAGAAATAATGGTCACTGAAAATGTAAGTAATAATGCAGAAGCTTGTCGTGAGAAACCGAAAAAATGGGATGAGACATATAAGGTAGATGTTGTAAATAACATTGATGTAGATAGTATACAAAACTTGGAAATACAATTGGAAAACTTAAATATTGAGAACGTTGCACAGTTCGACATAGATACTCTTGTAGGTAAGTTAGGAGAAATATTTGTATCATCTGCGAAGGAAACATTTGGAATAGCCAGTAAACCATTTAAGAATAAGAAAAGAAAGGTATGTATTAGTTCAAAAAACATGGTTTGGAGCTGATTGCAAATTTGCGAGGCAACATTACCGCAAACTTAAACGGAGAAGTAAAACTAACAACACTGAGGAAACACGAGAATTAATGAAAAAAGCTGAGAAAGATTATAGGAAACAAATGGATATAGGTATAAAAAAAACATAGAAAGGAAATGACAAAAAAGATTAAAAATTTAAGATCTAACAACAGCAAGACGTTTTGGAAGCTGATGAGAAAAGGTACATATCGAAAACAGCCAAATATATCTATCGACACTCTATTTGATTTTTTTAAGACCCTGAATCAAAACCCAACAAATGATGGCGATGGTGCAACTGTACTACCGGAAATAGACGAAAATTTGGTTAACAATCTAAACATAGAAATTAATGGGCATATTAAAAGTGAAGTGTGTTAAAAATTTGAAAAATGAGAAAGCTTGTGGCGATGATATTATTAGAAATGAGTATATTAAATCATCAATTGATGTCTTTTTACCCGTTTATTTAAAGTTGTTCAATTGTATATTTGACTCAGGTATTATCCCTGAGAGTTGGTTAACTGGTAATGTTAAACCCATTTACAAGAACAAAGGAAATCATTTAGACCCGAAAATATTTCGTCCGATCACGATTTTGAGCTGTTTCGGCAAATTATTTACAGCAGTATTGCTGACAAGATTAAATGCTTTTTCTGAATTTTTTCTATCTTGAATGAAAACCAATTGATAATATTTTTGTTCTATGTGCCTTTTTTGAATTGTTAAAATTAAAAAAGAAAAAGTTATTTGTTACATTTGTGGACGTTGAAAAAGCCTTTGATAAGGTATGGAGGGATGGTTTATGGTGTAAATTACTTTTAAATAATATAAATGGGAAGATGTATAAAGTAATTTATAATATGTATCAGAATATAAAATATAGAATTGTATATAATAACGCAGTGTCAGATTTTTTCGATTGTAATAACGGTGCGCGACAGGGGAAAATCTTTCCCCTTTCCTTTTCTCGATGTATTTAAATGATTTGGAACAGTTTTTAAACGATACAAATGTCAACGGTCTAACATCTATTACTGAAGATTTTGAAATTGAACTAGATGTATATTTAAAACTTTTTGTACTTTTATATGCCGACGATACTGTTATTATGTCGGAATCAAAAGAAGATATGCAAAACCAGTTAAATGTTTTTAATGATTTTTGCAAAAAATGGAAACTCAAAGTTAATGCTGAAAAGTCGAAAGTTCTTGTGTTTAGTAATGGTAGATTACCTGCAAATTTAAAATTTACTTATAACAATAGAGACTTGGAAATAGTTCCAAATTGTTCTTATCTTGGTATAACATTTTCAAAGTCTGGATCATTCAACGCAGCAAAACAAATCTTGTAAATAAAGGCACGAAAGCTATGTATGAAGTATTGAAGAAAGGTAGACTTAATAATTTGTCAATACAATGTCAACTGGATATTTTCGATAAAACAGTAAAACCTATACTATTATATGGTTGTGAAACTTGGGGCTTTGGGAAAAACTATATTATTGAGAGAGTTCATCTAAAATGCTGTAAGCTTCTATTGCATGTAAAAACATCCACACCAAATTTTATGGTCTATGGGGAATTGTGTCGATATCCAATTGACATTGACATTAAAGTTCTTATGATTTCATATTTGTGAAAACTCATTTTAGGAAATCAGTCAAAAATTTCATCATTATCATACAAACTATTGTATATAAAAGATTTTAAAAATAAAAATGCTACATGTGCTTGGTTAAATAAAATTCGTTGTATTTTGAATGATTGTGGTATGTCATATATTTGGAACATGGAGAATTGTATTTCTGATAAATGGTTGAAATTAGTAGTTAAAAATAATTTAGTGGATCAATTTAAACAAACATGGACTTCAATGATTGAAAATTCATCAAAAGGGGATAATTATAAGTTTTTTAAGCATGATTTAAAATTTGAAGATTATTTGGATGTATTAGATGATAAGGACAAATTCTTACTTGTTAAATTTAGGACTTCAAACCATAGGCTACCGATAGAAGTTGGGCGTTGGCGTAATATAAAAAGGGAAAATCGGATTTGTAACCTATGCAACGGAAGAAACTTAGGTGATGCATTTCACTATCTATTTGAATGTCCATCTTTGTCAAATGAACGTAAGAAGTATTTTGAACCACACTTCATAAATAGACAAAATATACTTAAGTTTTGTAATCTGATGAATTCAAAATCAGTTAGCGTTTTATGTAATATGTGTAAATATATCGGAATTGTAAATATGAGGGTATGTCCTCCAGGTTGATCCACCTTCTATCTTCCTTTAAATGTAATAATATGTGTTATATTGTTGTTATCTCTGTACCTTTGTAAAATTGGTTATGAGAAATAAAGATATATATATATATATATATATATATATAATCATAAACCACAAAAACTTTAAAAACAATAATAACAATAATAAAAAAAAAAGAAAAGAAAAGATATTTCAAAAGGAAATGTTGAAAGGCCGAGAACATTATGTCCACAGTTTTGACTAATTTGATATGTTAATTAATACATGTATATAACATATTTTCCAGGTAAATAAATTGGTTACCACTCTGTTGTCACTCTTGAGGACCTGATCGGGCCGCTGTGGTTGTGATATGGATCAGATTAATGACGGTATTTATCATATTACTATTTTGTATATTTCCCAGATTCTGGCAAATCTCCATGCTACCGTAATCGTTAACGTGCCCACTTTGAGTACACAAGATAGACGGTCCGAACCACAGTTTGCTCTAATAAAAGACTATACAATTTACATTTTGGTACTAGAATGACTGAGTGTATACTTTTTAAGATATTCTGCATGACGTATATCATATTTAGTACGCACGACTCTTTTCTACAAATATACAATATACGTACATTGTCGGTAAATATAAAATTTATATGTACGAGCTTTAGAAACAGGCAGAATAGCGAGCCTTTGGCGAGCTTTTCATGCCTGTTTCGCAGCGAGTACAAATGAATTTTATATTTAACGACAATGTACGTATATTGTGTTTATCCTGCAATGTAAAAAAAGTCGGAAAACTTGTCAGATTTAAACAAAAAGGACAGAAACAAGCGTCATTCCTCGCCTTTCATAAATGTTGTCAAGGGTGTCTTCTTCGTGGTCCGCGTTACATTAGTACCAGTTTCATACTTGTCTGCGTCCTCCGCTGGACATAGCTACAGGGCACCAGGAAAGTTTATTCGTAGGCTGAAAGGTTTATTCGTCTAGTACGAATAAAACAAAAAATTATTCGTATAGCATATTTGTACAGCAAATGTACTGATTGCAGGATAATAACCGTTATCAATTACGTTCAAAGTCAAAATACAGGAAAGCAAAATAATGTATATGTCTTTAGGAGCAAGAAATAGGGTCTAAGCAACATAGACGAAATAGATCTTTGACTGAGAGAGTTGAACCTTAGTGTTTATGATAATAACATTATCTATGTTTATGTTTTGTAGATCGTTGTTTGTCCTTTTTCCCCTTTTCTTTTGGCCAGTGTTGTCTGTTCTTCTTCGATTTACGGATTCTAATTACCCCTTTGGTATCTTCAAACTTTTCTAGAAACTGTTAATTAAAAAAAATATATATCTCAGATATATTTATTATTGACATTTGCAGTTTCTAAATAATGCAATTATTATTAAAGTTAACGTTTTCCTCCCTCATGCATATAGATGATCTTGGCCGATGTATGTTATCCTCTGTTTAGGCCCTTTGGTTTTAGTTCTCTCAAATATTTTGAAATAATTTGGGTTTCCGATCTTTCGACTTTGAGCGTACCTGAAGAAAGTTATTCGAGAAATGCGTCGTGCGCACTAAATTTAATATCTACGTTTTTTTTAAATTAATATCATGGCAATCCCAAAAACGTTGACTAATAGAAAGATGATACCTTCGTTGAATAATTGTTCAACAGCAGAACTGTAGACCCAGTGAAATCTATGAGTAGTGTAATAAAGATTGAATAATGGAAAATGGAGATATAGGTAAGTATATATTTTATTTCAGGTGCTAAGTCGTTGTAAATTTCAGGTTCTAATGTAAGTCGTTGTTTTTTCAGGTGCTAAGGTAAATCTTTGTTTTTCTACACGTGTATAACTGTATTGCCTAGAAGTAATATTGCATATTAACATAGATCGTTATTTTGTAATAAGATTGAATATTCACCACAATGCTCATTTAATTTGAATAAATGTTCACGACATTGAATAGTCTACTCATTGATTAAAATACATATTATAAGACAATACTCATTAATTAGAATAAATATTAGTACTATTAGTACTACTCATTATTCATTAGTGAGGTATAACGACATTTGCAGTTATATAAACTCTTTTGGTGAATGGGTTTCGAATATGCAATCTCTGAAATGCTTATTAATTACTCTGCGCATGATCTTTCGTCAGGTAAGCGAAAGTTTCGTTTAAGGATCAAACGTGAATTAAGTATAACAAACAGAATATTTTACCCTATACTTGCTAACACTTTTTTTTATTTGTGGTGGGGGAGGGGGCAGGGGCAGAGGGGTGATATAGTAATAATAATAATAATAAAACATTTGTTGTGCTGTCAAAATATTTTTCCAATATTTACTTCACGTTTTTCATAACACTATGTCATTGTATATATACTCAGCTGATGGCACATTTTAGCTTTCAGGAGGTAAAACCAGGTGTATACTGCAACAATGAGGCTCCAAATTTGATATTTTCCTTTTTTTTTGCAGACATTACCATCAATGAATTAGCAACATATACAGCTGCATCAGCAACAAGGCCTACACTAACTACTTGACAGATGATACCCTCAAAGTCTTAAGAGTTCACCAGCAGAGATATCGACCAAATGGAAGTCATAAGTAATGGACGAAATATTGAATAATGGAAAACGAAGATATATGTAAGTACATGTTTTTATTTCTGTTTCTAAGGTAAGTGGTTGTTTTATTTCTGTTTCTAAGGTAAGTATATATTGTATTTCAGTTTCTATGGTAAGTACATCTTTTATTTCAGTTTCTAAGGTAAGTATATGTTTTTTTTCTGTTTCTAAGGTAAGTACATTGTAAATGCTTTATTTCAGTTTCTATGGTAAGTCTTTATCTACATGTGTATAGTTTCATTGCCTTGTAATAATATTGCATACTAACAATAGCATTACCTTGTAATGAGATTGAATATTTACCATTATAAACATTAATTGGAGTATATATTCACGACAAAACTCATTAATTAGAATGAATATTCCCGACTAAACTCATCATGCAATTGAATGAATATTCACAACAATACTAATTAATTAGGGTAAATATTTCCAAAACAATAGTCATTAATAAGAAGAATTATTGACAAAATACTCATTAATTAGAATAATTATTCACGAGAATACTCATTAATAATTTAATTTGTTGTGAATACTGCAATCTGATTGGTTGATCCACCAGGAGAAAAAATGGTTATACTTGATAACCGGGGTTGGTTTTATGACGTCACCAACATATTCAGTCGCCAACGACAAATTCACATAGTATTATGAAATAATCGTAATTAAAATCGAGGAATCGCTAAATTTTGTTGTAAAAATTAAACTTTAATATTTGAAATTTGTGAACAGGTTATGCTTGTATAACATGGCTTAGAACAGTTTACGTTTTTCATAAACCGCTTCATAGTTTATTAAACGTAATCTGTCCAAAACCAGGTTATATCGTACAAAATATTCCCTAAATAAATAAATATTCACGACAATTAATACTTATTCATGAGACCCAATATTCGCGAAAATAATCAATAGTAAATATAAATATATTTCTTATTACGAGTAAATCATATCTTTGAATGAGTAAATGTGTATTTCAAGTATTCAATCTCTAAACTGCTTATTAATTACTCTGCACATGATCTTTCGTCAGGTAAGCGAAAGTTTCGTTTAAGGATCAAACGTGAATTAAGGATAGGCAACATTGTTGTATGGAATGTCGGGTGATAGTTTTGTGTGTGTATAATAATAGGAATCAAAATAATACTGTGAAACCTGTCTAAACCGAACCCTGAATATACTTAAATCTTGTACAAACCGAACTTTAAATAGTGTCCCAATGTAAGAATTTTTTATTAATTTAACCTGCATAAACCGAACACCCGTCTATTTCGAAAACAAAGTTGACCCTCAGTAGGTTCGGCTTAAACAGGTTTCAATGTACTTTCGTTGCGTCGTAAAGATAGTTTGTTTGTCAAATATTTAGTTCACGTTTGCCATAACGCTCTGCGATTATTAATACTCAGATGATTGAACATTTAAGCTTTGGGGAGGTAAATCAAGCTATATACTGCAAGAAACAAAGTGTTAAGCTCACTACACTTCATTAACTCCGAAACAACTCGCATTAGAATTCGTCCAGGTGAACTTGAATAAACCAATGAAAACATAACTTGTAAAATCTTTGTCCGAGAACATCTTAGTTATACTGAAGTTCAACTGGACTGTAATATCATAGTGAAATGTAGCGTGTTTGACATGGGGATATTATTACGATTTATTATTAAAGTGAGGCTAATACGTTCAAAAATAGATATTTTTTACTGACATTAACACCAATGAATTAACATTTGATATTTTATTTTAATGCAATTTATTATTATTATGTTCAAAAATGATATTTTCTTTTTTTTTTCAGACACTGCCAACGATGAATTAGCCACATATACAGCTGTATCAACAAGAACTCTATGTCTACACTGTGTGCTGGTGGTAGATTGAGAAAGGCAAATGTCGATCTTTGGGGAGGAGTGTGAAGAAAACGGAGTAAATTGTTCTGCATTGCACTCACTTATGCTTGTATGCAGATTAGAGTTGATAGCAGTTCGAAACTTAAATGTTCCTAGGGATATGCAAAAAGAATATACGATGTGCAGTAAGTCGTGATTTTAATATATGAAATCAACAACAACAATAATAATAATAATAACAATTTCAGGAATTGCAAAAATACAAACATAGATATCAGGATAGAAAAACAAGAAATATATTAAATGAATTCTACCAGTCAAAACACGAAAATGGATATTTTTTTCCCTCACTTCGGTTTTAAAACCAAAAGGGTTGCAGCAGCACATATATTGAAATCACACACTACTAAACCTAATGTTGTATTTTTGTTATGCTTTTGTTGCAGATCAACAACATATTGTAGTAGGTACTGAAGCTTCCTGGTAAGTAATTAATTAGGATTGGTATACCTGGAAGGGAGGCTGCAGGTAAGTAGATGTTCAATAAGATGTTTTATTTCAGCCTTTGGGTAAGTTAGCCTTTGTCTTGTAGTAGTATTGCTTATTAACATAAATCATTGTGTTGTGATAAGAGATTGAATATATTCAAAGCCAAGCACATTAATTATTGCTTTGTGTAAATAGATTGAATATATTCACAACCAAACTCATTAATTAAAATAAAATTAACGACAATTTATATTCATTAACGTGTAACGGGAACGCTCCCCTACCTTAGGTTATATGAACTGTAGTAGGTTCTTCACCACCTCTACTAACTGTGTTAGTGGAGATCTCCTTTGGGTCAGTTGGTAGAGCGGTGGCTTACAATGCGAGAGGTCCCGGGATCAGAGGTAAAACATGGTCTACTGTTCAAATGAAACAAAATTTACATTGTAATAATACTCATTAGTTTGAAAGTAAAAGTAAGATTTATTACCACTTGTGATGAGTGCAAGTGTATATAATATATTCAATCTATAATATGCTTCATTACTCTACACACGATATGTTGAGAGGAAAACAAAAGCTTCGCTTATGAATCAAACGTGATTTAAGTTTAGCCAAAAGTATATCATTGTATCTTGTCAAAATATTTTTTTTACAGAACAGAAAATAAATTTTGCACTAAATTTTGCTGTAAGCAATATACCATGTTTACAGCTTTTACCTAGTATCCCATGTTAATAACCAAATAGCAAGGGATTTACTATTCAGCAAAGCTTATTTATAATAAATCATTTTAGTACTCCTTTTTCAGATCATATACAGAATATACATTAAATAAAAATATTGCGTTAAACATCAATCAATCAATCATTAGATAAACATATTATGATTTATCGTGCTTTTAACAAAGACAAAACAAAATGATATTGTCAATAATAATAAAGTAACAGTGATACTGGCTTTGTATTTACTTCATGTTTTTCATATATAGCATTACGCCATTTTATATCGAGCTAATGGGCATGTTTGCTTTCAGCGGAAAATGGGGGGGTTACAGAGATATATACTGTAAAAGTAAATTTGATTAAAATGATATACAATACATCTGGTCTCATCAGAAACCTGAATCCCAATGCTCCACTCGATTAAACATTTCATGCATTTAAACTTTATGTCAACCAACGAAAAACGTAAATTATATATTTGTATGTCGACATAAAGTCAAAGGAAATCACAACGGTCCGTCTACTCGATAGATAGTCCGAGATTCCTCTGTCGTTTAACGGCATTGAAAAAGTTGCTGTAGCCGTTCAACGTCAGAGCGTGATACATACGGAAAACAGCGGATTTGCTTCTCCAACTCTGGGTCAGCACATTTCCACGTTTCGTGGCTATCGGATTTTATTTTCTATCAGAAACCCTTATATAAATCGCTTCACCAATCATTTTTCTATTCATTCATAACCATCTTACCCTCAGAAAGTGGTGCTACACTCCATTACAGCACGATTTTGCCTTAGATCCTATGATTCCGCCATTTGTCTTCCATTTTTCAAACATTTGTCACGTGACTACGAGAAAACCACGATTACCGCAATGTATCATGGGAGATGATTTGCATATAAACAAACAAACAATTATTTGTATTGCCAATCATACACGCCTGTTAAGGCAGAACAATTAACATAAAATTTAATACAGTTGATTATATTGATTGGTAATGATTTTAACAGCAATAGTGAATTACAGATAACCATAAGAAAAAAAAATGATGTAGTACCTTGTCCAAAAAAGGGGGACGTAACACATGCTCTTTCCGAAGCCCATTGGCAACACTCTGCCATTGAATCTTTTCTTTCCAACACATTCTGTATTATTTCCTTCTGCTCTGCTTTGATCTATAGATGGACTGTTTGTCCTGTAGAATACGCTTAAATGTATGGTCTTCCATGTGATTTGAATGTTGTTTACGTATGCAAATAATGCTAAAATAATTTGGCGCGCTGAATTAAGTAGCTCCCATCATGCAATGCGTTACTGTTATCATTCAGTTAGTATCGCGAGATCACGTTTGTAGATTCGAAAATGGAAGTCAAATGGCGGAATAATAGGATCTAAGGCAAAATCGTGCTGTAATGGAGTGTAACACCACTTTCTGAGGGTAAGATGGTTTTGAATGAATAGAAAAAATGATTGGTGAAGCGATTTATATAAGGGTTTCTGATAGAAAATAAAATCCGATAGCCACGAAACGTGGAAATGTGCCGATCCTAGGGCTGGTGAGGCAAATTCGATGGTTTCCGTATATAGCACGCTCTGACGTTGAACGGCTACAGCAACTTTATCAATGCCGTTAAACGACAGAGGAATCTCGGACTACTCGATAGACACAGTACATTCAGTTGGACTGATAAAACATTTACATATACACGTACAGAGAAATGAATGGGTACCTTTAATTCCACCTGAGTGAAAAGATTGATCTGAATGTATCGGATGTCAATTATATGGTTTTAATCAGATTTACAGTTACAGTGGGATTAGGATGTATACAAAAAATAACTTTTATTTCTTGCTTTTACAGACACTACTACTGAGGAACCAACAACAATACCAATAACAATGCCACCATCAACAACAACAACAACACCAACAACAACAATATCAATAACAATGCCACCATCACGAACAACAGCAACACCACCAACAACAACACCAACAATGATTCCTACAGTAACACCATGTACTAGCAATGGATTGAATAGGACAGATATGGTTCTTGGGGAGGAGTGTGGAGAATACGGAGTCGATGGTAGATGTACCGTGTTACACAGCGCATGTATGCAGAGTAAAATGGATACCAGCTGGAAATGTAGATGTTCTCAGGGCTATGCAAAAAAGAACCAAGGATGTGTAGCTAGTAAGTCGCGATTTTGGTCAATGTCATTTTCTTTTCTGGGTTAAATAAACATTAGGGAAGACCGAAGGGGTAATCAAGAATTAATTAAAACGTAGATAATCATATCACATTGAGTGCACACTATTTCCCAGAGACACTGGCAACATTTGTCTCACAAGGCACAGAACGAAGAAAAAAAGCACAACACAGAAAACGAATAAGATGAGCAACACGGGCCCCACCAAAACACCGGAGGTGAACCGAATAAGATGAGCAACACAGGCCCCACCAAAACACCGGAGGTGAACCGAATAAGATGAGCAACACGGGCCCTACCAAGATACCGGAGGTGAACCAAATAAGATGAGCAACACAGGCCCCACCAAAACACCGGAGGTGAACCGAATAAGATGAGCAACACAGGCCCCACCAAAACAAAGGAGGTGAACCGAATAAGATTAGCAACACAGGCCCCACCAAGACACCAGAGGTGAACCGAATAAGATGAGCAACACGGGCCCCACCAAAACACCGGAGGTGAACCGAATAAGATGAGCAACACGAGCCCCACCAAAACACCGGAGGTGAACCGAATAAGATGAGCAACACGGGCCCCACCAAGACACCGAATAAGATGAGCAACACAGGCCCCACCAAAACACCGGAGGTGAACCAAATAAGATGAGCAACACAGGCCCCACCAAAACACCGGAGGTGAACCGAATAAGATTAGCAACACGGGCCCCACCAAAACACAGGAGGTGAACCGAATAAGATTAGCAACACAGGCCCCACCAAGACACCAGAGGTGAATCGAATAAGATGAGCAACACAGGCCCCCCCAAAACACCGGAGGTGAACCGAATAAGATGAGCAACACGGGCCCCACCAAGACACTGGAGGTGAACCGAATAAGATGAGCAACACGAGCTCCACCAAAACACCGGAGATGAACTGAATAAGATGAGCAACACAGGCCCCACCAAAACACCGGAGGTGAACCGAATAAGATGAGCAACACAGGACCCACCAAAACACCGGAGGTGAACCGAATAAGATGAGCAACACAGGCCCCACCAAAACACCGGAGATGAACTGAATAAGATGAGCAACACAGGCCCCACCAAAACACCGGAGATGAACTGAATAAGATGAGCAACACAGGCCCCACCAAAACACCGGAGGTGAACCGAATAAGATGAGCAACACGAGCCCCACCAAAAACCGGAGATGAACCGAATAAGATGAGCAACACGGGCCCCACCAAGGAACTGAAGGTGAACCGAATAAGATGAGCAACACAGGCCCCACCAAAACACCGGAGGTGAACCGAATAAGATGAGCAACACTCACCCTACTAGCCAATTTACGTTGTCAAAACGTTGTGACAACGTAACTTTTTCGTTGTTACAACGTAATAATTTTACGTTTTAACTACGCCGATTTGTAGACTCCCCTAGACGTAAATACCACGTTGTGGTACTACGTAGTAAAAGACCATTCTACAACCAAACGACAACCATGACCATGTAAGGACGTTTACACAACGTAACCACCAACCATCACAAGACCTTTATACGAGGTAATTACAACTAATTAAGGACGTTTACACAACGTAACTACCAACCATCATAAGACCTTTATACGAGGTAATTACAACCACCAAAGGACCTTTACATGACGTAATTACAACCACATAGGGACCTTTCGACAACGTAACTACAACCACCTAGGGACCTTTACACAACGCAACTACGATCACCTAGGGATCTTTACACAACGTAACTACGACCACATAGGGATCTTTACACAACGTAACTACGACCACCTAGGGATCTTTACACAATGTAACTACGACGACCTAAAGACCTTTAGACGATGCAACTACAGCCATCTCTTTATAGTTATACAACTACAATATACAACCCTAAAAGGACTTTTATAGCCAAATTACGTTGTCAAAGCATTGTGACAACCTAATTTGGATAGTAGGGTAACTATAATCACATTAAGACCGTTACACCATGCAACTACCAACTACATTATTTTTTGTGCATTTAAGGACCTTTTGTGATGTTCTTATTTCCATCCCATGTTCTTAATTTTTTTGAGTTACATGTAACTAATAAAATATAAAGTTCTAAACATTTATTAATCCAAATTATTGCAACTTTTACAGATGATGAAACACTCTTTCTACTCTCAGACTCCTCCCATCATAATCTATTTTAAAGATGCCAAAATGTTTAGATGTAATTATTATACAAATATAAATATGTCCAGTAATAATAAATATATCAGATTAAAAAACATGTATAATAAATGTACTAAAAATCTTTATCTTGTGAATGTTGCATTTGACAAAATTTTAGATGTTTATAGATAACATCTCTAGAAGTAATGAATAGGTACACATCCAGTGGAGGACATACATTTTAAGCTCCCTGAACTATTATGTGGGCCCTTTTGCAGCCAGCAAGAATAACCAACAAGGTCAAAAGGGCCATGAACAGGGTGTTGGGGTGGAGTCCTTGACAATGGGCCAAACATTGATCCATTTCCCACCAGCAAAGAGGTCTGGGTAACGGAAGATATCTTCTTCAATGGTGTTGTTCCATGGGAGATCCTGATAATTGTTTTTTTTTTAAATTTAACCACTATATCTCAGATTTTTATAAAATTGCTGTACCGGGTTATAAGCATTTTATGCTAGAAAACAGAAATATCTCAATAAATATGGGAACTGAAGCACTAGTTGCTGGCTAAGGAAACAGCAGAAATACATGTATACATATAAAAATATCACCCTGCTTAGGCCTGCTAACTATGGACCAAACTTATAAGAACAACTTGACTTATACATCTATTCTTTAGTTTAACATTAAACACTAAAAAAGATATAATAGAAAATTACCAAAAACGAAGAAATATTTGTAGGAACCAAGATCACACCACCCAACATCAATACACAGAAAAAAGAATTTGTTCATTCTTTATAAATTACTAGAGATGAAGTTCATTAGAGGGGGATCGTTAGGATAAAAAGGCGATAGTCTTGATTTTTGGTGTTTGAATGCACAAGCCAGAGGAGTGCAGCCTGAATTAAGAATTCATATGTCTGTTTGTGGTTCTGATTGGTTCTAACATAAGGACTGAGCTGTCAAACTATTAAGCTGTGCACCAACGAAGGATTTGAGGATCCAACTGCCAAAATGTAGGCTATGAATAGATTCTGGCTAAGTCAAGGAGCCCATACAGCTTGGGATTCAAGAGCTGAAACCCCCCATACAAGTTTGGAAATTTTACTAATTACAGGGACATTTTGAAGCCATATGAAATTGGAATTGGAGCATATTCTAAGGTCAATATTAAGTACTTTAACCCACTGACTTATGATTCTATTACTAAAATAGCCTTATTTTAATAACAAAGACTTAAAAAAACTCCATTAATTTTGTTGAAAAGTTAGTTCATTAAAAAAGTTGTTTCCAGGATATAAGGGGCCCTGAAGCGTAAGCTTCAGAGTAAGATCTACCAGTGTACACATCCCAATCCTGAAAAAGCTGTAACCCCAAAATATTCTTGTTAATTGTATATAAATATATAACAAAGAACAATAATCTTTTAAGCTTAGCAATTCAAAATAAAAATATCAAAACCAATATATCACATTCCCTACACAGTACAGAGAAAAAAATATAACCCTAATTTTTCTTTCTTTCTTAAAGAAATAAAAGAACTGCCTAGCGCATAAATGCACGACGTATCCCCCACACTTGCATAATATTTAGTTTTATATATTTATAGAAAGCAGCCTTGCAGTCTTAATGTATAACATATTTTATTGAAGGATGGAGTAAATTGCAGCATGACCTGAATAATATACAGGAAGTACTCCACTTTGAACACTGTGTAAACCTCTGATGTAAATATAGATTTTCTCCCAAAACCCTTGCTTCAAATATTTCCATGTAAGAACCCATCCAAGATAATGATAATTACAAGCCACATGCAAAAAATTATTCAAATCTATCCATGTTTACTAAAGTTATCGCATAAACAAGACACAATTCTCAAAATTGGTGATTTTTCAACCAAAAACTATGATTTCCCCCCAAAACCCTTACTTCAAATATTACCATGTAAGAACCCATCCAAGATAATGATAACTACAAGCCACATGCAAAAAATTATTCAAATCCATCCATGTTTACTAAGTTATCGCATAAACAAGAAAGTGTGACAGCGGACAGTGGCTATTTCTATATCCCCCACCGCTATCGCGGAGAGATAAAAATATATATTATTAAATATGGGGGCAGTCGTGATTGTATGGTTGTGGGATTTATAACTACCTATGCAATCAGTGTACATCACCACTAATGTTGTGAGTTCGAATCCGCTTAGACAAGGTGTACTTGATACAACATTATGTGATAAAGTTTGTCAGTTTTTCAACCAATAAAACTGACCGCCATGATATAAATTAAATATCGTCGAAAGTGGTGTTAAACACCATATGGCATAACCCTAACTCTATCTATTAATTATCCGTTTAACATGATAAATCCAATAAGAAAAACATGAAACTTGTATAAATACACACAATCATATAAATCTGAAAACAAATCAAATACATTTGTACTTTAAATGTTAAATTTCAATTTATATACTGGCATACAAATCATGATTCTCATTCAACCAATCAATTTTCATTCCCCATTATATTATATCATACTATCCTGGGTACTCCGGTTTCCTCTACCTGTCTACCATTATAAACATAACCTTATAATTAACTCTAACCCACATTATCTCAACCATACTGATACTGATATAAATCACAAAACTTGCATACAAAAAAAAACCACATACAAATTCTAACATTTGGTCAGCAAAAAAATGTAAGATATAAAAAACAATAAAGTTAAATGAACAATGAAAGGTTTCCTTAAACTATAATTTTTTTTTTCTCCATCAAGCATCTGGAAAGCTCCCCTCATTGGTGGATTGGTTCTGAAAAAAATAATATGATATTAATATTTTCAGCTAAATCGAACAACTTTAGGGGTGAAAGTATTTTTAGTAACTATTTTGATCATGATCAGAAGCTTGAAATTATTATATTTAGGAGATCATAACTGTATTGTATTTTAAGCTTTGTGGATGTAAATCGTTGGTTTTATGGTCGCAAAATGTGTTTACCTAGCGACGCATAGCGTAGTTAGGTAAACAGATATTTGCGACTGTAAGTGAAGACACATTGTAAAAACTATAATTAATTGATTATAACTCGGAAATATATTGCATGGATATATATTACAGAGCTAAAGAAAGAAATCCAAAAACAGTGACCAAACATATAGTTATGTTAAATTATATTGATAGGACAAATCTAGAAAAGATACATCTCCATTTATGTAAAAAAAACACCATGGGAACAGAGGAGAATTAGAAGAGAAATAGTACAAAAAAAGTGCAGTTCAAACATTTAGATCTATTGCAAGACTACAATATTATCAAAATTAAAACCTAATTTTATAAGAAGCATTACAGTATGTAAAACATTAGACTCGGAAAGGAACTTACACTTAATATGCAACAAACTAAATATCTCTATATTAAAAATTGATTTAAGACAGCACTTATCTTGCAGTTTTTGATATTTGTTGTTGATATAAACATATCATGTAAAATGTTTTTCATGATCTCATTTCATTAACGAGAAATTAGGAAAATTACAAAAGCACATATAAGCAATCAGTGGGGAGGAAATTTATATCCATCAATCAGTGGTGTGGTCTAATTAAATAGCAATTAAGCTGCATAATCACCCATGCCCAGTACTTCTCTACTGACCAATATTACAAAAAAAAATGTATCTTCATTTATTATACTTTTATTATTTCTACACTTAATATAGAAAACTTTAAAAAGAAAAGAAGAAATGAACCAAAAAAATAAGTCCATGTTACAAAGCTCTGACAAAGGATCATATTTAATATAATTATTTACTCTTGGGAACATTAGGCATTTTTTCTGCATTTTTTTTTACATAACTATATTCCTTATTAATTGATTTCTCAAAATTTCAATTTTCATACTGTAGTTAATTTGTTTTTGAGGTGGAATCTCTATCAGATACATTTTTTGTAGGTTGACCTTTTTAAAATTTGTTTATTTTGATATTATAGTCAACTGTAACTCATGATATCTAACATACATGTAAATCTCTTCTTAAGAAATGTTCTGTATTTGAAGTAGATTGTGTACATGTAATTAAATGTAACAAGTTCATCTAAAGAACCCTTTGTTTCTGTAATAGCCACACACTGTAAATATGGGAGGAGCTCTATTGGTATAAGTGTATGCATGTACAAATAATGTATCATTAACTTACTTTCATTAGTTTTATATATATCAATATGTCCTTTGTGCATGAAATCTAATTTCTGGTTCATCATGGTAGCTTTTGTGATCCGATAGAGTTTAATCCCTATAAAATTGCCTCAGGACTAGATTATTTGATAGTCAAATATAATGTTGATGTCTGATTAGAAGAACATGAAATTGATTACCTCTGATTACATGATGGTGAAATTCGCTGTTGTCTAGCTATAGCTATGTGTTGATCGGTCTGACATTACAGGACATGAAGCAGGTGACATCTGTGGTTTCCAATATTACATGGGGGCAGGAATTATTTCGACTGGTTTGCTATGTTGAAAAGTCACATGGTCATGATCAGTTACATTTGTACATGCAAGTGCCTATAACAGCTTATAACCTCAAATCCAATTGTACTTGTTTACCACTTTTACAGAAATGAACCAGCTCTGAAATTATAAAGAAGAAATTTAAGTTATTTTATTCAGTCTCATTTATATATATCATCATACTGTCTTAACAATAAAAAAAAAAAAGAGGCTACTGTCCCCTGCCTCCTAATACAAATGTAGTATAGCCAGAAATGAGGTGCCATTTGATAATTGGCATATCTAAGATGGGGACATCATAAGGAAGTCTGCAATTTTCATATGATCTACATTAAAGATATAATTTCTAATTGCATGCATGTTATTTTCTGAACTTGAAAATGATACCTTTGGCTTAAAATAAAAATTTAAGTTAAATCAAGCTGAATTAATAAAATAAATGAAATACAAATTAAATGTTTGAGATTCCTGGACAAAATGAAAATCGGATGCCTCTAACCTTCATCTGATCTTAAGAGTCTATGTAAAAATGTCTGTAATACATGCAATTGAGGCCTGAATGAGGCAGACTTGGGCTCAATTACTTTCAAATGTAATCGATTACATTACAATTACTTTGCAATTTTCATGATTACATTACATTACGATTACATCAATTTTCAAATGTAATCGATTAAATTACAATCACTTTGCAAATGTAATCGATTACATTACTGATTACATTTAATGTCATGACAACCAATATATTAGTGTTTTATGTTATTTTGTCTCATGTGCATCTGTCCAATATCTCTTTTTTTTTTTTAATGTATTTCTTAATCAGAACTATGAATTACAATTCAGTTGTAATGTGATCATTACATGCAATAACAAACAGTACATTGTAAATTAATAACAGCAATTCTCATTTTCCTATTTTTCGTAAAATATGTCTTCTCTTATTACTATATATGACCAATATTGATTCCATCTTATACTATTAGTAAATATTATAACATACATTTGCACATTTTAATAATATATATCAAATAATTTCAAACATCCTGTGAAAGTCTATTGGGGATAATAAACTAGCAGTTAATTACCTGATAAAATTTGTAATTAAGGTATTATTTATGACACCATTACTAAATTTCACACCATTTGAATGTTTGTCCTTGATATATAATTCAGAAGATAATAAAACAAAAATCATTCTGATTCTAAAAACTTAACTAAATCCTTAATTTATGTAAATAGGTTTAATAAAATATCCATTACAAGTTGCATACATTTAGTAACCCACAAGTAATGAACAAATTATCATATAATCCAATATTAAAAGGAAAATCAGCACCAAAATAAAATGCAGAAATATCACATATATTATCACATATATCTGAATATCAGATACAAGCCCCATTAGAATATTCTTTAAAAAAAAATCAAAAATTTTACAAATATTACAACTTGTTATTTATCAGTTAATTTGTAATATACATGTATGTGTACGAGCATCATAAATAAATGTTTCTGAAAATTATAATTTACATTTTTATATAATATCTTTATTGAAATTTAAATCTCTTTTTAAACTAAGAAATATGAAAACTAAATCCTTAATTTATATAACTTGTAATGGATATTTTATTAAACCTATTTACATAAATTAAGGATTTAGTTTTCATATTTAGACTGAGAAATTATGTACATTTTTAAACTAAGAAATCTTCATGAGATACCTGTTTTGGTTTATATAAAACATGTCTTTGTCTTATGCGAATCATGAGGACATGGTGATAGTCTTTCATAGAAGCAATTTCATATATGAAATCTTGAAAGTTGAGTCAGATAATTTAAATTTTTAGAGCTTGTTGTGTTTTACACAAGCCGACAAACTGTTTTCACTGAATTTTTGAAACCCTAAAGAAATTGAAATTGAGATATTATTTGTTTGGATATCAAGTTTTAATCAAGTCATAATTTATACTTAATATTTTTTGTAGCTGTGATAGTTTTGATTGCAATTAAGCATATAATAATATCTACATTATTTGTTTAATAAATTTCATGAAGAAAATTCATTTACATAAATCATACATTAAATATCTAAAGACATATCCTCGTCTGACAATAAGTCGGTCAGTCATTGGATAATGTTTGATTATTTTTTTCATGTTTGAAAAGTAAACATTTTTTTCTTTTTAATTATGTTCCTCATCTATTCTTGCTCACATGTGCAAAGTTCCATGAAAAAAAGATCGATAATAATTACATACTGACCCATATTTATTTACCACCCTTTTTCCAAATGGCGTCGTATGACGTCACATAAAGTCGGTCAAAGTTCAATAAAGCACATGATTTTGTCATAGGCCAACCAAACTTAAAAAGTAAACCAGATTAAGAAAGTACAATATTTTAGCTTTTTCAGTGTAATTGATTTGTCTGAAAAATTTCAAAAGATGTTTTTTTGAAATAGTTTGAAATTGAAGTATTAAAAATTAATCATTTGATGCAAATATTAAACTTGCTTACCCGCATAAAAAGTATTTAATCCAGTGAATTTGGTGTTTTTGCTTTTGTCAATACAATCTATTAGACCGACATATTTTGGTAAAACAATTAATGACTGATTTCAATTTATTTTTATCACATTTATTATCACAGAGTGGTAACAATACAGTTTTGTTGATGCTATTTGTAATAATGACAGGTTTTTTTTACCCAGACAATCTCATTTTTCTGTCTGGTTTAATTTAATTCTCTGTTCAATTTATGCTATAAATTTTGATTATTGCTGTTAAATTAATTCTTTTTCTATCTTCTCTGTGAATTTCATTTCATTACCCCAAGAAGTAAGGGGTATATTTGTTATTAAAGCACAGGGCCTTGTCACTATCCAGGTAAATATACTATCAATGTATAAACATATACAAGGGCGACATCTTTTTTTACCCCCGCTCGCTTCAAGTCGTGTTTGTTTTTTAAATTCCTTCTAATATATTCAAAACCCTGTTTGGTTCAACTCCCAAGACCTTATTCTTTTAAAAAAATATCATGACCTCCCCTCGACTACCTCTTGTGAAGGCGCAGCGGTCGTTTTTGTCAGGAATTCGCCCGAGTAGAGAACAACATGGACCCAAAGTGAGAGTAACAGCGCCACCTAAAAAAAAAACCGGAAGTTCGGAACTCTCGGGGTTTTAGCTTTGAGGTAAGGAAAATACAGTTAAGATTCAAACATCATAAAACGAACGGGACGATTTGAAGTGAAAACTGAACATTTTTGACTTGTACATACAATGAATGATAAATGCCATTTTCAAGGCTTTTTCTAGATTGCTGTCCATTTTCTTTAATTTATTATTTCGTCTGTTATTTCCCGCGGTATCTTATACTTAGAAACACGATAACTAGCCAGAAAACCAAATATCGAATGGTAAAAACCCGAGAGTTCTGAACTTCCGTTTTTTTATAGGTGGCGCTGTTACTTTCACTTTGGGTCCATGTTGTTCTCTACTCAGGCGAATTCCTGACAAAAAAGACCGCTGCGCCTTCACAAGAGGTAGTCGAGGGGGGGTCATGATATTTTTTGAAAAGAATAAGGTCTTGGGAGTTGAACCATATAGGGTTTTGAATATATTAGAAGGAATTTAAAAAACAAACACGACTTGAAGCGAGCGGGGGTAAAAAAAGATGTCCGCCTTTGTATATGTTTATACATTGATAGTATATTTACCTGGATAGTGACAAGGCCCTGTGATTAAAGCAGCAGTGGAAATGCAAAATAATCTGCCATTTTGTGACTAATGGAGAGCACTTGCATGTATTTTCCCGGTAAAATCGACCATTTTCTAGAAAATGGTGGAATCATCATATTTTTAAAGTATTTTAAAATACAATTTGCTTGGCCTACATTCCAGAAACGGTCATGAACTGTGATGTCGATTATGTCAACAAACCGGAAAAATACAAATGTTTGGGGAATACCATCGATGGAAACATATTTAACAAACATAATGATCAGGAAAAAAAGACATTAGTAAAAAGGATCGTTTTTACTTGCATGGAATTTATTCAATTCAATCTCATCTGTTTTAATCTCATCTTGTAATTTTGACGTTGAAAAGTATTCCCTCTGACTCTGTGTTTATGTACGCTATGAATATACAGAATGACGTCATTGGTCTTGTGCTGTGCGAGAATTGTAAATCAAAACAAATGACCGACATTATTGCATGACCGAGCAGATGTCACGGTAGGATATATGTTTCAGTTAAGACAAAATAAGTCAAAATGATGAAAAGTAATCTAAATGTAATCAGAAAGTAACCTAGTCCGAGATTCCTCTGTCGTTTAACGGCATTGATAAAGTTGCTGTAGTGTTGAACGGCTACAGCAACTTTATCAATGCCGTTAAACGACAGTCAGAGGAATCTCGGACTAAAAGTAACCATGATTACAGGGTCAAAATGAATGTAATCAATTACATTACGATTACATGTAATCTATAAAATGTCCGATTACAGATTACATTCGATTACATGAAAAATGTAATCGATTACAACCGATTACGATTACCCCATGTCTGCAATGAGGCTCGACACAAAATTTAACAATGATTGAAATTCTGAATGACATTTGGCGTCAACACAGTATTTTCTTAAATCAATTTGGATTGCTCATTCATAGATGTAATTCTATTGACTAACCTTATATTTCTAGCTTCTAAACTCGAGGCTGTTGTATGTTCGGGACATCAAAGAAATTGTTAAAATTGTCACAAAACATCAAAATGATTTGAATTTTGGTAGCAAATTCAAACTCCGGAAATAGCAATAACTTTCTATTATCGAATCGTTGACGGACACACTGAATTTCCGCATTGTAGGAAAAGTACTTCTAATTTTTGGATATGGTAATTTTATTGCAAGTAATTAAATTTTGGAGATACAGACAATGGACAAAAGTATGCACACGCTTCCAATTTACCCTATATATTTCATATAAAACTACAGTTTTTCAAAATATTATCTTGAAATCAATTCACGTCCGATTTTAATCATTATTTCATCAAGGAAAGCAGAAAGATATGTAGTTTATAGTAGTAATTTTGAAATAACTTTTTGAAGCATGTTTTTCAAATCGCCATGATTTAAACACAAACGTAAATAATTTTTCTACAAAGGTACTATCTATTAAAGCATTGTATTTCGAAAGAAATGAATTCAGTTGTGGGTTTAGCTTGTATATTCTAAAAATGTTTATCATAGAAAATTATTTTGAAATTATACAGTAAAACTACATACAATTCTGTTTTTATTGATATAAAAATTATCGAAATCGGGTGTGAATTGACTTCAGGATAAGCTTCTGAAAAATTGTAGTTTTATATGAAATATATAGGGAAAATTGGAAGCATGCGAATACTTTTGTCCATTGTCTGTACATATGTATATATTGCCTTATACATCACGTTCTACTAAGTTCAGTGGAAAGAAGAACGATTAACGATCAAGAGGCCACCTTTGTCTTTGTCTTTGCCACCGATTCGATCCTCGTACATGGCGTTTTTATTATGTTTTTTTTTTATTGCTATTGATATACAACTATAGCCAGTTGTATCATCTTAACGCAAACTTTGAATGTAGCTAAATAACAACACAACTTAGTCACATTTTTACTGATGAACCTGGAAATGCAAAAAGTCCCTATCAACCATGCATTTTTGGAATCAGGAGATCAACTACTATCAAATTCAAAGTCATATCTAGGGAATACCTTCCAATTTGAACAATTCACTTTTTAATTAAGATCCTTTCCCTTTTCCAGTGAAATACCTTAATGATTTATCTTTATATTAAAATACGGTTGTCTGACAACGACTTGCATATAAAATATATCCTGAAATACGTTACCAGGACGTAAAAATTACGTCTGAGTTTTTACGTTAGCATCAAAACCATATCCGTACGTAACAAAAACGTTGGAAAGTACGTTGTCACAACGTCTTGCATATAACGTATTCTGAATACGTTACCAGGACGTAAAAAATACGTTTGAGCTTTTACGTTAGCATCAAGACCATATCCGTACGTAACAAAAACGTTCAAACTACAGTGTCACAACGACTTGCATATAACGTATTCTGAATACGTTACCAGAACGTAATAATTACGTTTGAGTTTTGAAGTTAGCATCAAGACCATATCCGTACGTAACAAATACGTTGGAAAGTACGATGTCACAACGTCTTGGATATAGCGTATTCTGAATACGTTACCAGGACGTACAAATTACGTTTGAGCTTTTAAGTTAGCATCAAGACCATATCCGTATGTAACAAAAACGTTGGAAAATACGTTGTCACAACGACTTGCATATCACGTATCTAAAATACGTTGTGGCAACGTAATTTTCACGTAAGAAAGGGACCTGACCAAACAGCAACCAAACTGCAACGTTGTGAATACGTAGTGTGCTAGCTGGGCGGGCCCCACCAAAACACCGGAGGTGAACCGAATAAGATTAGCAACACGGACCCCACCAAGACACCAGAGGTGAACCGAATAAGATGAACAACATGGGCCCCACCAAAACACCGGAGGTGAATCGAATAAGATGAGCAAGACGGGCCCCACCAAAACACCGGAGGTGAACCGAATAAGATGAGCAACACGGGCCCCACCAAAACATCGGAGGTGAACCGAATAAGATGAGCAACACGGGCCCCACCAAAACACCGGAGGTGAACCGAATAAGATTAGCAACACAGGACCCACCAAGACACCGGAGGTGAACCGAATAAGATGAGCAACACAGGCCCCACCAAGTCACCGGAGGTGAACGAATAAGATGAGCAACACGGGCCCACCAAAACACCGGAGGTGAACCCAAGATAAGAAGTTCCTCATTCTTATTCATAAGACATCAGTCATGTAAATCATAGTCATGTCGTATCAAAAATAGGTTGATTGATTGATGGACTACTGCTTAACGTCCAGCGAGCAGTATTTTAACTATATTCAACAATATATAAAAACTATATAGAAGCGAGGTAAGTGTATGTCAATCAGGGCAACAACTTGAGACTGCCACCAGAAAAGTTTGAAGAGTTCGGTAGTCACGAAAAATTAAGTCTTTTGTAAATACAGTGCCCTTTTTCATTTTTCGAAATCTGCGAAAGAGGTCTACCATGTGCAGGAAGAGTAGCAATCTCCACGGACGTAATCCCTTATGGGCCATGGTCAGACCTTCCGTACTATAACCTAACACCACCCCCTCCCCTCATTCGCGAAGACACCCTTTATCCGTAACCTGGGGACGCGATAAGCAGCTCTGTAGTTTTAGGTCCTGGAAACATTCATCAGTAGCCAGTTAAATAATAAGAAGGGTTAAATGTTGATATAAACATAAACAAAACTTGATAATTCTGGATTATATTATCACAATCTGGTCCTTTCCTCACCCATGACTTATCACCGGGTTTATAACGAGAGTAATGCGATGGGTGCCACATGTGGAACAGGAACAGCTAACTCTTCCGGAGACCCCGGGTTCACCTTTTTTCATGCACCTCAGTTCACACCAGTTTTTAATGGGGTTCGTGTTGCTCGATCTTCAGTTTGCTGTGTAATGTTTTGTAGATTGTTCTTTGTCCTTTTTTTTTTTGGCCACTGTATTGTCTGTCCTTCTTCTGGTTACCCCTTTTGGTATCTTCAAACTTTTCTTATGTGTATTTGAAGACAGGTATGATTAGTTTTAGTGAAGGGCTGAACATATGGCAGTTGAATGGTCATGATATGTCATCAGTGTCCATCACAGTTAAAGCTGAGAGATTGATTTCCACATTTGGCATCAAGCAAACGCTGCATTTATTAGTCTAGATAATACGTTGTGATTGGATCCTTGCAGAGTGCTCGAACATTTTATGAGCATAAGACCATTGCTTCTTATGTTAAATATACTGGAAATATTTAGTTAATTCTTAAATCAGAATCAAACTGAAGAAGTTTATTTTGGTTTGAATTTGCGAATAAAATGGGGAAAAGAATAACAAAAAAAAAGAAACAAAAAACAAACACAAAAATACGACACTGTCGGAACAGTTCCATATACATATAAAACATGTGGAAAGGGGCACAATCAATACCCTAAATACGCATACATATGACCGTTCACTTTCTTAACTTGGTACAGACTTTTCAATAAAAGGTAGCAGGATTTAGCTAGTTTTTTGCGCTCAAATCGATTTTTTAATATAATAATCTCATATACAATCTATCGGCGATGCAGGCTGCGAATTTTCTCTTTAGAAAATGAGCTAGAAAATGGTTTACTGTTGTAATTGTCTTTTGCAGTACATTGTTTTGCTTTAGTGTCTGGTACATGTCTGGAAACATTTAAATGTCGCTTTTGCCCCAAAATTATGTTAGCAATTATACATGAGATTTAATATATTACAAATTAATGGTATTTTTTATTTCAGTGCCAAATCAACTTTTCAGTTCTGGACAACCAGTAATGGTGACTGTTCAAGAAAGCACAACATCTGGAATTACAAGTAAATTTATACGTTTTATGTTGTTTGATGTACTCATCAAAACATGAAAGAAAAGTTTGAATATATCAAAGGGGTAATCAGAAGATACCAATGAGGTAATCAGAAGATACCAATGGGGTAATCATAAGATACCAATGGGGTAATCAGAAGATATCAATTGGGTAATCAGAAGATATCAATGGGGTAATCAGAAGATACCAATGGGGTAATCAGAAGATATCAATGGGTAATCATAAGATACCAATGGGGTAATCAGAAGATATCAATGGGGTAATCAGAAGATATCAATGGGTAATCAGAAGATATTAATGGGGTAATCATAAGATACCAATGTGGTAATCAGAAGATACCAATCGGGTAATCATAAGATACCAATGGGGTAATCATAAGATACCAATGGGGTAATCATAAGATATCAATTGGGTAATCATAAGATACCAATGGGGTAATCATAAGATACCAATGGGGTAATCAGAAGATATCAATGGGGTAATCATAAGATACCAATGGGGTAATCAGAAGATACCAATGGGGTAATCATAAGATACCAATGGGGTAATCAGAAGATACCAATGGGGTAATTAGAGGATACCAATGGGGTAATCAGAAGATATCAATGGGGTAATCAGAAGATATCAATGGGGTAATCAGAAGATATCAATGGGGTAATCATAATATACCAATGGGGTAATCAGAAGATATCTATGGGGTAATCAGAAGATATTAATGGGGTAATCATAAGATACCAATGAGGTAATCAGAAGATATCAATGGGGTAATCATAAGATACCAATGGGGTAATCAGAAGATACCAATGGGGTAATCATAAGATACCAATGGGGTAATCATAAGATACCAATGGGGTAATCATAAGATATTAATGGGGTAATCATAAGATACCAATGGGGTAATCATAAGATACTAATGAGGTAATCATAAGATACCAATGGGGTAATCATAAGATACCAATGGGGTAATCATAAGATACCAATGGGGTAATCAGAAGATATCAATGGGGTAATCATAAGATACCAATGGGGTAATCAGAAGATACCAATGGGGTAATCAGAGGATACCAATGGGGTAATCAGAAGATATCAATGGGGTAATCAGAGGATACCAATGGGGTAATAAGAGGATACCAATGGGGTAATCATAAGATATCAATGGGGTAATCATAAGATACCAATGGGGTAATCATAAGATACCAATGGGGTAATCAGAAGATATTAATGGGGTAATCATAAGATACCAATGAGGTAATCAGAAGGTACCAATGGGGTAATCATAAGATAACAATGGGGTAATCATAAGATACCAATGGGGTAATCAGAAGATATCAATGGGGTAATCATAAGATATCAATGGGGTAATCAGAAGATATCAATGGGGTAATCAGAAGATATCAATGGGGTAATCATAAGATACCAATGGGGTAATCAGAAGATATCAATGGGGTAATCAGAAAATATTAATGAGGTAATCATAAGATACCAATGAGGTAATCAGAAGATACCAATGGGGTAATCATAAGATACCAATGGGGTAATCATAAGATACCAATGGGGTAATCATAAGATATCAATGGGGTAATCATAAGATACCAATGGGGTAATCATAAGATACCAATGGGGTAATCAGAAGATATCAATGGGGTAATCATAAGATACCAATGGGGTAATCAGAAGATACCAATGGGGTAATCATAAGATACCAATGGGGTAATTAGAGGATACCAATGGGGTAATCAGAAGATATCAATGGGGTAATCAGAGGATACCAATGGGGTAATCAGAGGATACCAATGGGGTAATCAGAGGATACCAATGGGATACCAATGGGGTAATCAGAGGATACCAATGGGGTAATCATAAGATATCAATGGGGTAATCATAAGATACCAATGGGGTAATCATAAGATACCAATGGGGTAATCAGAAGATATTAATGGGGTAATCATAAGATACCAATGGGGTAATCAGAAGATACCAATGGGGTAATCAGAAGATACCAATGGGAGGGGGTAATAAGATGCCGAAGATGTAAATCGAAGAAGGACGGACAACACAATGGTCAAAAGTATAAGCAATGAGCTGTAAAAGATTGTGGCTAAAACTAACAATCGAGCAACTCGAAAGACACTAAAACCGAGGATTCCTACTCCAAATGAGAGACCGTTTGTGTTATTGTTAAGCCACACAAACATCATCTGATGAGTAAATAAATACAAATAATAATAATGTAAATGAAACATGAACCCCTACGACACAAATGGTGTCAAAACTAATCGAACATCGTTTTTACGCTGCAGAACAAAAACCTTGCATCCATATGAACATTAGATATACCAATGAAAATGTCGCTACCAAAAATAATACTAAAGCTTTCTGTTACTGCCAGTAAAGGAAGATCCAGAGAAAATCGAACAGATGTACGAACATCAACGTACACGTGTATAAACGGTTGTATCACGCTGAGTCAGGTGATAGTGATATGCAGCCTATTTAACGATTTATTTTAATCTGGTAGTCATGGTTTCTTATTTAAAGAGGAGATCTATTTACATCATGTTTGAAAATCTTGCGAATTATCGAAAATACACCTCTTGATCAAAAATGCATTCACCGTCAAGCATCAAACGTCATATTATATAATTACCATCATCGCAATCTGAGACTTAAATGTTTTTGATTATTCGTCATATCCGGTTTTTCGAGTTGCCCGTAGTATGTGAAATTGAAATAAAATTTTATCACCACAGTTATTTTTAGTCAAATTTCTGTGAATTGTTTAATACGATACCCCCATTGCCATCCCCGCTTATCGTAATATGTAGACGACATATCCAAGAGTGAAAGACAAACGATGATAACCTTCCAATGCTCACTCCTTGAGGCAGACGGTTACAACATATCGGTACATTATTTTGATAGTGGAGAATTAAAATATTAAAGTATAAGTCTTAAATATTTGCTAATACCTAATAATTGACTGAAAATTATGGAATTTTTCTTTAATAATGAAGACCACATCGGTGGTGTAATGGTTAAACTAGCGTTCATGCCTCTAGTGCGATGGATCGTTGGTTCGAGCCCCGGTCGAGTTAAAGCAAAGACTATAACATTGGTATCTGCTGCTTCTTCTCCAAGCAGGCAGCATTAAAAAGCAAGAGCAAAGACGGGTTGTCTCGGAATCAGGATAATGTGTTCGAGTGGAACGAAATGTCTATCCCCGAAATGTTGTTTCAGTGATATAGTACTATGAAAGCGTGTTGATCTAGTACTACACAGACATAATTATACTCTCATCGAATGTAACTTGTTTTCGCCATGATATAGCTGACAAATTGCTCTCTTGGCATTATTAAGCAACTGCCAATCAATATTGAAATAATTAAATGGTTAGGGACCGACCATTTAACTTGAAGGGGGTGGGGTTATGGTTTTTTGTTTCGTTCAGAAATTCTTTTTCGGACAACACGAGAGATATAATTTTTTTTCCCTTCAGAATTCAACATTAGGTTATATGACAAAAACTCTGAATCAAATTTTTTTTTTTTCCTCCACGAAAATCAGAATTCAGCAACATTGGGAATCAGAATATTTTTTTAGAAAAAACCATACGCCCCCCCCCCCCCCCCCCCCCTTCAAGTTAATTGGTCGTTCCCTCAGATGCCCAGTACAGTTGTCTACTACTATCACTGAATGATTAAATAAATGCCAAAATGATCAGTTTGGCAGCTATATCAGGCCATAAACAAGTGTTATATTTACAACACCTTGATCGTGTCTGAGTTGTACCAGATTAACAAATGGATGCGCACTGAAACAACAGTCCACATGTAGACATTTTTTTAATTTTTTTTTATTGTTATTTTTTTTTCTTCATATAGTCAGGAATTTATAAATTCCCTTACATCACCACCTGACTAGGGTGTGACAGGGGTTTTCAAAACAATAAGTTTTGTGACTACATTGGTTTTACATTATGATAAACAAAATAAAGAAATAATAATATATAATAGTAATAAACACTTTCATTCATCTTTCACACACACTCTCTGACCACATGTAGACATAGCACTCCATCAAGATGTATCATTCTGACTCCGAGCAATTCAGGTACATTTTGTATATGGTATTACTCCATAAGATCGTGTGCGTAGCAGAGCAGCATTGCAATTTTAAATTTTATAATTTTGATTTAGCCGTGGATCAAGCCAATGATCTTTCCAAATTGAGGTGAACGTGCTAACCTAATGTTTATGAATTTGGCATTATAAGGACAAACATATTATGTACCAAGACAAGAAAGTGAGCGGTTATGTATTTGTGTGTAAAGAGTATCGCTTTTGCCTCTTTCTAAGAATTGTCTATTGAATTTTTTTTTAAATGTTCCGACTGTGGTATTGTTTGTTTTTCGCTTTATTAGGTTTTATTTATCGACATTACAAGGACAAACATACTTAGCTTGCATTTGTTTTTAGTAAAGTCCATCAACTTCGATGAAGTAAGTGGCTTTGATGTAAGGAAACCAACAGCTGAGGTAAAAGGGCCAGAATCGTCATTATTTACTGTGACTGCCAATACCAGCGGCATAACATTGAAACTTAACGAAAAACTGGATCAACTCAATTACATCATATTCGTAACAGTTTCCGTTACAATTGATAATGTCGTTATCCGTGACTTTGTTGAGGTGAGGATATCAGTTTCCCCAGAGGATGTTATCAGACAGAACATTGTTATATTACATGGTACACCCGAGAGAAGTATCATAGGCCAAATATGTAAATCATGTTTTACCGGAAGTGATGTAATTTCCGTTTCAAATTCTGACGTCTATGGCGTAAATATGGAAGGAAGTGTTGTTACAGCTAAAACAATCAATTTAGATACTCTACAAAGTCCAAAGACAATATTCAATTCTACGTATATACTGGTCAACAAAAACACCGCTCTCATTGCTAACGTGACAATAATCGTTATTCGGTCCCAATACACTGTAACCTTAGATGAACGTAGTGGTCCGAATACACAGGTAGCACTGTTGAATAATATTTTCCATACCTTTGTAATAAACACTGATGGATTAGGGACCAGTGGGGATGTAATTAACCTAGGATCTACTTTTCTTGATTACGAAGAACAAACGAAAGTTACAAAGACACTGTCTTTCTCTTTTTCTAACATAATTATGGATCCTCTTAATGTTTTAGTTACAATTAATATACAAGATGTGAACGATGTGGCACCAAAATTTCAACAGACACTATACAACTTCCTGACCTTTCAATCATCGCACCAAAATTTGATCATTGGAGTAGTAAAAGCAGACGACCCTGACATGAATTCTAAGTTAATGTATAGTATCAACCCAAGCGATGTCTTATCAATTAATGAACAGGGTGTCATCAAAGCTGATAAGCCCATTACCGAAAGTAATTACACAGCCAATGTTACCGTTTCTGATGGTCGACAGATTGATACTGTTGTAATAGTTGTCAATTTACTTCTACCAACAAACACCAACCTCAAGAATGAGTTTACTGGTACAATTAATGAAAATACAAATGCAAATGCATTTATCAGTAACGTCTCAATAAATGGGTATACGAATTACCGGTTTACAGACGAGGTGGCCTACAGCGACTTAAGTCTTGATTCAGATACGGTGTGTATAAACCTAATATGATATTTATGTAATATAATAATAATTCCAAGTTCAATATATATCAATAAAAAATAATTACATATTCTCCAATCACACCTAGTATATTTTTTCCCATCACACACTTAGCACGAAATAACAAACTACACGATTTCCCATGGTACAGCTGATAAAGGAAATTACAATTACACGTTTGTTCATCCCACAGTGCCACAAACTGAAATGTCCACGTTTTCGCATCGTACAGATAGTACGAAATAGCAGTATTCTACACGTTTTCCCATCTACTGTTTTAATTAAATACCGGTTTCCAGATGGTTAAAGTCGGTCTGCTTTACGTTATATGTGTACTTATAAGATAACTGATCCCAAAGTCGGTTCAGATTTTATTTACGATCCATCATAATGCTGTTTCAAAATAAAGTTTAATCAACAGAAACAACAATTTCAATTATGAAAATGTTACTGGACCGCTGGACCACCCCACATCCCTCTTTACTGGACCGATTGAAAATTTACTCGCCTCAGTCTTTGGACTCTGGGTCAATTTCGCGAACTGCCATCACACAGATTGTACAAACAGGGCATATAAGAGATATTTTGCAAGGCTTTGGGGCCCCGGAGCTGAGACTTCTCTCAAAATTGAGGATTTGAGGTCTAATAAAACCACTGGTAAACTTTCATAAATGCTTTATTTCCTGTGCAGCAGAATGTCCAGATAACATATCTAAATAAACTAAAAAATAGCTGATAATACAAAGGAAAAATCAAAATGTCTATCGCTAATGGCCCCTTCAGAGATTCACAGGTCCCTTCTTGGCTCCCAGGGCCCTGGCCCGATGTTCTGGCTGAACCCCTCTCTCATAGGCCCTGTGTACAAAGTTACAAAACTGTGCATGTTTATTAC
Organism: Bathymodiolus brooksi; assembly: GCA_963680875.1. Classification (NCBI taxonomy): domain Eukaryota; kingdom Metazoa; phylum Mollusca; class Bivalvia; order Mytilida; family Modiolidae; genus Bathymodiolus; species Bathymodiolus brooksi. The sequence continues at coordinate 47,475,903 of OY804584.1, forward strand.
TATGGTATTGTTAAATTTAAACATATGTTCATGTTTATATTATATCATATATGATCAACTTAATAAGAGATGGGGGGGGGGGGGGGGGTGTTGGAATCCCATTAATCGGTTAAACACCTCCATTTTTATGTAAATGTACATGTCCGAAGTCAGGACCTAGATTACCAATGTCATATGTCATGGTCATTTTTGTTCTCAATGGTTTGAGGTGAGAGAAAGTTGTTCATGTTGTTGATATTGGTGGAAAAACATTTCTTTTAATTTTTATGACCATGTATATACTTGTTGGTACTACTGTCAGATTTGGAGTACCGGTATACACAATAGTATGACAGTTGGCACCTATATGCAACCAGTGCCTATCACACCTAATGTTGTGATTTTGAATCTCGATCAGGGCCAGGTGTACAGTGTACAACAATATGTGATAAAGTTTGTCAGTGACTTGCGACAGGTTTTTTTGCGGGTCCTCCGGTTTCCTCCACGAATAAAACTGACCGCCACGATATAACTGAAATATTGTTGAAAGTGGCGTTCAACACCATCAAACAAACAATAAATATTGTAGACATAGCTCACTAAAAAAGAAGAATATTGTTTTGAAAGTAGATAATGTGCTTACTTATATTTGTTATGCATTCTTTCAGGGCTTAGTAAAAAGTCACAGATCATTTGACAGAGAAAATGTACATGAGAGGCAGTTTGATTTCACAATTGTAGGCAACAGAAAAAACCAGGTTTCTTGTTCATTAGTGGTACGAATTGTATATTTAATCTTATCGTATGTTGGTTAGTTAGCAGTACCACTCATTGCACATAAAAAATGTACACATTCGAAGCAAACTCCACACAACTTCAGTATCAGCTCCGAATATGAGTTGCTTTTTTTTTCTACACAACACTACACAGAAAATTAAATATTGAGCAACACGATTCCATTGAAAACCGGATGTGCTTCGGGAGGATAGGCAGTCTTTTTATAACACAGCAATGAACGGATTTGACTAATCACATCACAGCAAATCACAACATGTCATTTGTAAATATAACATAGACATTTTCCATATCTCTCGTCAATGTTGTGAAGTGACATACTCCCGGTGGTGAATGTACGTCATAATTGGAAGCCATTTTGTGCCGCTTGAAGGTAAGTTTTTACTTATAACATTAGTTATTGTAAGGATAACATTAAATGTGATAGTGCATCAAATGCCCCTAAATGTCTGTTAAACAACGGTGTATCCATTGTTCAAAAACTTGTTGTCAAACTCTCAAACACTTCGACAACGTTTTCGCAACAGGTGGAAATAACTTGGCTTCCAATTATGATGTACATTCACCCCCTGTACTCTCACTAATGGAAGGAGAAGATTAACAGTAATATTTGACAATACATGTATAACCAAATGCCACAACATGAAAACCATTCATTTTTTAAAAGAAAATCTCAGATAGAAGAATATAGTTTTTGTTGGACTTGATCGATTTCACACGTACATATTATTTGATAAGGGATCGTCCATTGAACTTGTAGATGGGTTAGGCTTTCCACTGAGCCAGAAATTCCATTTTTCCACGGGAAACAGAAATTAAACTATTTTTTTTTGGACATGAAAAATAGCCTTGCGATCTGTAATTTTTCTTCAAATTTTATAAGAAAAATTCTTGTTGAAAACTGCCAGGTCTGATTATTAATTCTTCGCATCTTGCATGTCAATTGTTGCTTATGAAATTTAGCGGCAGATTTAGAAAAAAATACATATACAGATATTGATGGTACTTTTCCTCATAAATATTCATCATATTTAAATTAGAATTTGATCACGTGTCTGCAGTTTCTATCAGATTTGTCAAATAATAGCACACACTGCAGAAATTCAATGTGTCCATCAACGATTCAATAATTAAAAGTTATTGTTGATTTCCACCAAGTTTTTCTGCTGTCAAAATTCAAATCACGATTTTAGCCATTTCTTTGAAGTCGCGAGCTGGCAAAAATGACATATTATATTTTATGTGGGAACCTGGAGTTTAGAAGCTAGACATGTAAGCTTTTTTAATGTGTCATTTGCAATTTCAGAAAATGACATGCATGTGTAACGGGAACGCTCCCCTACCTAAGGTTATAGGAACCGTAGTAGGTTCATAGCCACCTCTGCTAATTGCGTTAGTGGAGATCTCCTTTAGCTCAGTTGGTAGAGCGGTGGCTTACAATGCGAGAGGTCCCGGGATCGAATCCCATCGGGGACATTGCATTTTGCGGAGGTAAAACATGCTATTATGAATGATATCTTCTATGTAGATCATATGAAAATTTCCTACGTCCCAGAGTTGCCACTTTATAATGTAGATATGTAAATTAGCAAGTTGCACCTTATTTCTGGCTACGAATACAATGTCCCCTCCCCACAAAATAGTTAATTGGGCATTCCCTTACATACAATTATCTTGCACCATTTCATTTTTTATTTGCAAAACACTGACAAGAGATATCACTTGATTAGTGCATCATGTTAATTTATGTATATATAAATTGACAATAATTTGATAATTTAAGTACTTTATGGTCCTTTTATCAAATTATGTATCACAATAGCTTTGGAATTAAGACTTATCTACATTGTGTTAGTTGTACTGGATAATACTAATTACAGATCATAGGGGAGATAACTGTCAATGTGATTGATGTCAACGATGAACCACCAGTTTTCATAAATACGCCATATACAGCAACAGTTGTAGAAGATTCAAATGGAAAACAATTGAAGGTTAGAAGAAAAAAATATTCCATCTGTCTTGCTTTCATTTTATCATGGAGGTAGAATACAGTGAAGCATGACTAAACCTGTATTGTTATAGACCAAACTTTAAATAAAGGCAACATTTAAAAAATCTTTGTTGATTTAACCTGTCTATTCGAAAATTTCGAATGCATAATTTTAAACTGATTCCAAGTTGGTTAGGTTTAGACAGGTTACACTAATAGATTACGGAATGTTAGATTGGTATTGTTCTATTTAAAACTCTATGTATGTATTGATCCATACTTTGTCATCATAACATTGTATAAACCGATGCCAGGCATACTGATACAACATCATGTGATCAAACTCGTCAATCACTTGTGCCAGGTCTTTTGTTTTTTCCGAGGAATCTGGTAGCCAGCAACTATAAAGCTGGGCGTCATGAAAAATCGTGGATTTAAGCCTCCATAAATCTAACCACAAGTCATGTCAGAAAAGTTTTGAAGGTACTACAGCAATAATCTGAAGCCTTAAATCAAAAAAGGACAGACAACACATTGGCCAAAAGAAAAAGGACAAACAATGATCTACAAAAAATACACAGAAAACTAAAGACTGTTCAATACAAACCCCACTAAAAACCGGGATTTAACTCAGGGGCTTCGCAAGGGTTCGCTGTTCCTGCTCCACTAGTGACACCCATTGTGTTACTGTTAAGCGAAACACACATCATCTGACAAGGAAATTGTGTAAGGCACCATCATGCAGTCTTCGAAATTAGACTTTCGAATTTACTGGACCGAAAACTTCCAAATTAGAATATTTATATAGATTCTATTTAAAAAATTTGGCAAAAGTCACTGGCCGTGGGCCACCGGACCACTGCTAAAGTCGATGACTGTCATGTAAACTAGAGCAAGAGTGGATTTTTTATATACAACTTTCAATTTAAGATGTCTAGATTTACTTTTCACCACAAGCGAGGACTCTACTTACCCAAAATTCTAAATGCTGTTAACAAAGTATCTATAGAACCATGAGTTCCTAGTGGTAAAAAAGCTTGTAGTGAAAAGTAAATCTAGACATCTTAAATTGAAAGTTGTATATATGAGTAACACATCAGGTGTCTTATAAGAAGCAGGAACCGCTTACCCTTTGCAAGCACCTGGGTTCACCCTTGGTTTTTAGTGGGGTCCGTGTTGCTCATCTTTTTAGTTTTCTGTGTTGTGTTTTTTTATTTTGTTTGTCTTCGTCCTATGTCTTGTGTACCCAATGTTGCCAGTTTCTCAGGATTGTCCATTATTGATTATCCCTTCGGTTTTCTCTGGCGTTTTTTTTTGCCATTCATCTACACTACTTAATATCACAGTAACCGTTCAAACTATTTACAACAGATACCATACATTTCAATGTCTATAAATAGTTTGATAAATACATTTGTGTAAGATGGATTCTCTACATGAGTGCTAATAATATTAATAAAAACCATTAGAGAATACCGAAGGGACAATCAAAAATGGACAATCCAGAGACACTGGCAACACAGGTCACACAAGACGAAGAAAAACAAAAACACAACACAATATATGTTGATCACTACTGTATGCAAACAAACACAAATAACATAAATAAGACGTGAGCCCTCCTAGAAACAACTGGAGGTAAAGACGAACCAAACATCAATTTTATGCAGAAATCGTAATGGACATCACAACACAGAATCCAGAACGCAACGACACATAATAGGACAACACAAAAAACAGTTCTTAATGGATAATGAAAAGGCTTATTGCCTAATCCCTTAGTATATGAAACTTATTTTACTTAAGCCGCTGCACTTTTGAATTTTACTTACCCGTGATATTAAAACCATGTTCATCGTTTGCGGAAGGATGAGTAAATTTAAGACGACATTCATTTAATGTCTCTTTTAACAATATTTTTATTATACCCTGGAGATCAGTTTTATATTGGCAGAGGCATAAATCCAACTACCATGCGGTCTCGGACACGACATGATCCTTAGATTATTGAAGTTCTAATGGTGTAAATATATTTTTTTTTTTCCATTTTAGATGAATTTACCGATAGACACAACTGACAAGGATGTTAATTCCACTGTATCGTACAGCTTAGTACACCACCAGGACAAATTTGATATAGATTCTCTATCAGGTACTTAGGGAACGACCATTTAACTTGAAGGGGGGGGGGTTATGGTTTTTTTCTAAAAAAATATTCTGATTCCCAATGTAGCTGAAAAAAATATTCTGATTTCGGTGGAGGATAAAAAAAAAAATCTGATTCAGAGTTTTTGTCATATAACCTAATGTTAAATTCTGGAAAAAAAATTGCGCTTCGTGCGACAAAAAAAATAATATTCTAACTCTTGTGTTGTCCGAAAAGAAATTTCCGAACGAAACAAAAAACCATAACCCCCCCTTCAATTTAAATGGTCGGTCCCTTATATAGCATACAAATGTGTCTACAGATCACAAAGAAAAAATATAACATCAAATCAAGTTGACAGATCACACAGAATATAATGCAATCAATCAACCACCCCACAACTATTTTTACTTCAGCCTGTTTAGTCACAACCACCCATATTTTAGTTTTACCGTAATTGTTTTTCACATCATGCAGTCATAATCACCACTATTTTACCATAATTGTTTGTCATGTCGTGCAGTCATAATCAAAACTATTTTACCATAATTGTTCGTCATATCGTGCAGTCATAATCACCACTATTTTACCATAATTGTTCGTCATGTCGTACAGTCATAATCACCACTATTTTACCGTAATTGTTTGTCATGTCGTGCAGTCATAATCAAAACTATTTTACCGTAATTGTTCGTCATATCGTGCAGTCATAATCAAAACTATTTTACCATAATTGTTCGTCATATCATGCAGTCATAATCACCACTATTTTACCATAATTGTTTCTCATGTCATGCAGTCATAATCACCACTATTTTACCATAATTGTTTGTCATGTCGTGCAGTCATAATCACCACTATTTTACCGTAATTGTTTGTCATGTCGTGCAGTCATAATCACCACTATTTTACCATAATTATTCGTCATGTCGTGCAATCATAATCACCACTATTTTACCTGACGTTATACTCAAAAGCAACAATATCTTATGTCAATTTTCTCAGTCAAAATTACCAGTATTATCCTTATTTTTATTTGCAATCAACACAATTTCACTCTGTATGTTATGCCATACTCAAGACATAACTTTATTGTAATTGAAGAGTTGCAACTGTCTAGTGGAGTTTTAACTGTGCCAAATGCAGTTTTACCTGGCGACGCGTACAAAAATGTAGCAACTCTTCAAGAACTTGTTATATAATAATTGCATTTAATAGAATTTGTTGTCACCTTGTACAGTCATAATCTCTAACAATTTATCTCACGTTTCAGTCACAACCAGCTCTATATTACTTTGTGTTGCTTGGACACAATCTCCACTAGTTTGCTATTTTTTCATTCAAGGCATTATCACCAATAATTTAGTCAAACCTGCCCATACAGTCACCTTTATAAAATGGTCACCTTTTTCTTGTCCTGTCATAGAAAGTTTTATATGAATTGGACCTCTTTTAAGAGGTCACCTGTCTTATAAGGCCACTTTTTCTTGGTTCCAAGGGTGACCTCTTAATACAGGTTCAACTCTACTTCATTTTGTTTAGTAATTATAATTCAAATACTAACGATTTAGTGAACAATGAGTGTTATTCAATTTCAGGTATCATCAAAGCAAAGGCAGACATTGACAGGGAGACAACTCCGATACTGCATGTTTCTGTTAAGGCTTCAGATGGTGTGAATTCTGCGACGGCTGTTATTGTTGTCAATATTGAGGATATAAATGATAACCCTCCTTCTTTTACAAGTACATATAAGTAAGTAATTTTTATTTATCATGGTTCAATAGGTAGACAAATGTACTCTTATCATATGGGGCAGTCATGATCGTATGGTAGTTGGATTTATAACTACCTATGCAATCGGTGCCTATCAGCACTAACGTTGCGAATTCGAACCCCGCTCAGGCGAGGTGTACTTGATACAACATTATGTTATAAAGTTTGTCAGTGACTTGCCGCAGGTCGGTGGTTTTTTCTTGGTACTCCGGTTTCCTCCACCAATAAAACTGACTGCCACGATATAGCTGAAATATTGTTGAAAGTGGCATTAAACACCATAAGCCATAAACCTTATCATATGAATGGTGTTTACAAATTTTCAAAACTTACAGCACACCAAGTTTAACATTTACTTGCAAGTAGTTATTATTTGTTTATTTGTTCAGATGATCTATGTCGTACCTAATTGTTGGCCATCATCATTAATCAACCCAGCAATTGATATTCCGCATACCCCCCTTTTTTTCCATCTTGAAATGCTACTATTTGAACAGTCAAATTGCATTGACTTGTTAATATTTTGCAATGTTAGGTCACTGACTCATATATTTTTTTTTCTGGTACCTGAAGGAAGCGGTAACAGTATAAGTAAGGACGGATGTCATAGAGGACACCATCATAAATGATTAGAATGATGTTTGTTTTAACTCTTTTTAGACAATTTAACAGTTGTTTTGGGGATTTCTCACATTGCTTTCTATCTGTTTCTGAAGGTCAAACTAATAACAATGGATGTATATTGTCTTTGTATTTCCCGATGAATACTTCTACTATATATAAATCATTCTACACATTTTAAAGGACAAATATATATATAAATATATACTGTCAACGGAATCTACAGTTTGTAATAATGACATCAAGGAAATGTGAATAGAGGTGATTAGGGTTATGGAGTTTAACTCCACTTTCAATAATATTTCAGTTATATCGTAGTGGTCAGTTTTATTAGTGGAGGAAACTGGAGTACCTGGAGAAAACCACAGACATGGCACAAGTCACTGACAAACTATATTATATAATGTTGTATCGAGTACACCTTGCGTCAGCAGGATTCGAACTCACAACGTTAATGGTGATAGGCACAGATTGCACAGGTAGTTGGAAATCCAACTACCATACAATCACGGCCCTGTATGTATACTGTCAACCGAATCTACAGTTAATAAAAATGACATCAAGTAAATGTAAATAAAAATGAGATTTGTTTGTGTTACAGCTTTACAGTAGATGAAAACAGTCAAATTGGAAAAAGTGTTGGTACTATATCTGCTAACGATAGTGATATTGGCAAAAACGCTCAAATAACCTACCAAATACACAGTGATGGTGGATACTTTAGAATTAACCAAACAACAGGGGAGATAACCATTTCTAGAAACCTTGATCGTGAGATGAATGCTACCCATAAACCAATTGTTTACGCCCGCGATAATGGAGACAATATATTATCTTCTTCTGTAACATTAACGATATCTGTCAACGACATCAACGATAACGCTCCATTCTTTAGCTCAGATCGAATAATGGTCGAATTCGAGGAGAACAAGGACTGTTCGAATACTATAACAACTCTATTGGCTACTGACAGCGATAAACCTAACAGCGAATATAGTCGAATAACATATTCTCTTTTAAGGTAAAAATCAATGATATTTAAGCTTATTATAATTATTGTTTAAAGCCAGGCAATAATTCTTTCTAGTGGTATCATGGCCAGAAGGTGTAATTTTTTTATGTGATTATGTTCATGATGATACCTGCATTGTACCAGAACTGCATTTTGTGTTTTTGTTTCGCTTGAATTTTTAAATTCTGATAATTGATGTGTAACACCACTTACGATGATATTACAGTAATATTGTGGTGTTCAATTCTGTTTGTTGAGGAAATCGGAGTTCCAAGGGAAAACTGCTGACTGAAGGTATTTAGCAACTTTGTGACATGAAGCTGTATCGCGTGCACCTTGATTCGAACAGGAAACAAAATCTCAGGCATAGATTGTACTGGTAAATATAAATGATTTGATTGATTTTTGATTTTTGGTGTTTAACGCCACTTTCAGCAATATTTCAGCTATTTCATGGTGACCAGTTTTAGTGGTGGAAGGAGCGGGAGTACCCGGAGAGAACCACCGACCATGGGCAAGCAACTAATAAGCTTTATCACTTGCAGTTGCGAGTCGAGTGCACCCTTTTTTGTAATTTACAAAGCCGGGCGCGAACTCATGCCGTATTGGTGATAGGCTTGTATGAGTTGTGAGGTAATCCAACTACCTAACTCATTGAGCCATACGGGCCCTAAATATAAATGAAGTTGCAATATAAGATCACATCTATTGTGATTACCCTGCATACTTGGTGAATTATTGGTATTTATCGTCCCTATCAGTATTTCGTCAGTTATATCATGAATATTATACTTATTTGGAGAGCATATTACGGACATACAGATGGAACCACTGGCTTTTGGTAGGTGTTTGGAAACGTTTATGGTGGATGTTGGGAATTGGATCCTTGTCAGTGATATTACATTTGGAGCCAAAAGTAGGCAATCTTATCCACCATGCTCCATGTATTTCAGAATTTTGGGTTTTAGATTTATTTTGTTGTGGTTCTCACAAGAAAAATACAGTGACACCTGTCAAAACTTTTGTGCTCATAATAGACAGGTGTTCAGTTTATACAGGTTAAGTTAGCAAATATTTCCTACACTGGGACTTTATTTAAGGTTTGGTTTATGCATGATTTCAATTTATTCATGGTTCGGTTTAGACAGCTCCACTGTAAAACAAATCCAAAAACATCGAATTTTGATTAAATAACCGAAGAGAGAAATATATTGAAGATGTGTCAATGAGTTTGTATCATACAACCATATTATAACTCATTTAACTGTTACGTTTGTAGTTCGGATAACATTGAATACATGTTATACCTATGTGACCGCAATAATCCAGTCTCATAGATATACCATTCGACAATAAATAACTATTAGCATTTTAATATCACTCATTCATCCATGACAAGAAAAGTTTGAAGATAGCAAAGGGTTGATTAGAAGTCATTAATTGGGGGACAGACAATACAAGGGCCAAAGAAAAGGACAAACAACGATCTACAAATACTACACAGAAAACTAAAGATTGAGCAACGTGAAAACAACAACAAAACGGAGGTGAACTCAGATGTGTCTGGTCCACTATATTGCGTTATTTTAAAGTTCTAAATCTAAATAAAGAAATTATATCGTTGTGCTATCCCTTTCAAGAAGATAGAAGATCATGGAATGTTACATGAAGAGGCTGAAGATACCAAAGGGTTATTCAGAATCCGTAAATCAAATAAGTAAATACAACACAATGACTAAAAGGAAAAGGATAAACAACAATATACAAAATACTACATAGCTAACAAAAGATCGAGTAACGTGAACCTAACTAATAACCGGGAGTGAACTCAGATTCTCCAGAAGGGTAAGCAGTTCCTCCTCCACTAGCGACACCCATCATGTAACCTTAGATACAACATAGGTGTATCTTTGTGTTGACCACCTCCTATATATCGATGCCTTCATTGTTTTCTATAATGTATTCAGTAGCCCGCACAGAAATATGTGCATTGCGACAAATGTGTGTGCTTGATATGATACTACACAACATTAACATCCAGTGAAATAACTAATAGGTAATTTTGAACTTGTGAACAGACTTTAATGGCGTCATTTATTTTCTATACTCCTCAGTTTTGTTTTGCAACAATGGCAGCCAGTGAAATAACTTATACGTTTCTTTATTATTTGTAGTGGGTCAGGCGATTTTCAGATTGATCAATCAACGGGATCATTAACATGTGGAACAATGTTGGATTATGAGAAAATCAATTCATATACTCTGCTGGTTAAAGCACAGGACAATGGTTCACCGGTGTTATCATCAAATACGACAGTTATTATCAATGTAAAGGATATAAATGACAACACACCAACATTTGTTGATGCAAAGAATTCTATCACAATAAGGTTTGTAACACTAAAGAATTCTATCACAATAAGGTTTGTAACACTAAAGAATTCTATCACAATAAAGTTTGTAATACTAAAGAATTCTATCACAATAAGGTTTGTAACACTAAAGAATTCTATCACAATAAGGTTTGTAACACTAAAGAATTCTATCACAATAAGGTTTGTAACACTAAAGAATTCTATCACAATAAGGTTTGTAACACTAAAGAATTCTATCACAATAAGGTTTGTAACACTAAAGAATTCTATCACAATAAGGTTTGTAACACTAAAGAATTCTATCACAATAAGGTTTGTAACACTAAAGAATTCTATCACAATAAGGTTTGTAACACTAAAGAATTCTATCACAATAAGGTTTGTAACACTAAAGAATTCTATCACAATAAGGTTTGTAACACTAAAGAATTCTATCACAATAAGGTTTGTAACACTAAAGAATTCTATCACAATAAGGTTTGTAACACTAAAGAATTCTATCACAATAAGGTTTGTAACACTAAAGAATTCTATCACAATAAAGTTTGTAACACTAAAGAATTCTATCACAATAAGGTTTGTAACACTAAAGAATTCTATCACAATAAGGTTTGTAACACTAAAGAATTCTATCACAATAAAGTTTGTAACACTAAAGAATTCTATCACAATAAGGTTTGTAACACTAAAGAATTCTATCACAATAAGGTTTGTAACACTGAAGAATTCTATCACAATAAGGTTTGTAACACTAAAGAATTCTATCACAATAAGGTTTGTAACACTAGAGAATTCTATCACAATAAGGTTTGTAACACTAAAGAATTCTATCACAATAAGGTTTGTAACACTAAAGAATTCTATCACAATAAAGTTTGTAACACTAAAGAATTCTATCACAATAAAGTTTGTAACACTAAAGAATTCTATCACAATAAAGTTTGTAACACTAAAGAATTGTATCACAATAAGGTTTGTAACACTAAAGAATTCTATCACAATAAGGTTTGTAACACTAAAGAATTCTATCACAATAAGGTTTGTAACACTAGAGAATTCTATCACAATAAGGTTTGTAACACTAAAGAATTCTATCACAATAAGGTTTGTAACACTAAAGAATTCTATCACAATAAAGTTTGTAACACTAAAGAATTCTATCACAATAAGGTTTGTAACAGTAAAGAATTCTATCACAATAAGGTTTGTAACACTAAAGAATTCTATCCAATAAAGTTTGTAACACTAAAGAATTCTATCACAATAAGGTTTGTAACACTAAAGAATTCTATCACAATAAGGTTTGTAACACTAAAGAATTCTATCACAATAAGGTTTGTAACACTAAAGAATGCTATCACAATAAAGTTTGTAACACTAAAGAATTCTATCACAATAAGGTTTGTAACCCTAAAGAATTCTATCACAATAAGGTTTGTAACACTAAAGTATTCTATCACAATAAGGTTTGTAACACTAAAGAATTCTATCACAATAAAGTTTGTAACACTAAAGAATTCTATCACAATAAGGTTTGTAACACTAAAGAATTCTATCACAATAAGATTTGTAACACTAAAGAATTCTATCACAATAAGGTTTGTAACACTAAAGAATTCTATCACAATAAGGTTTGTAACACTAAAGAATTCTATCACAATAAGGTTTGTAGCACTAAAGAATTCTATCACAATAAAGTTTGTAACACTAAAGAATTATATCACAATAAGGTTTGTAACACTAAAGAATTCTATCACAATAAAGTTTGTAACACTAAAGAATTCTATCACAATAAGGTTTGTAACACTAAAGAATTCTATCACAATAAGGTTTGTAACACTAAAGAATTCTATCACAATAAGGTTTGTAACACTAAAGAATTCTATCACAATAAGGTTTGTAACACTAAAGAATTCTATCACAATAAAGTTTGTAACACTAAAGAATTCTATCACAATAAGGTTTGTAACACTAAAGAATTCTATCACAATAAGGTTTGTAACACTAAAGAATTCTATCACAATAAGGTTTGTAACACTAAAGAATTCTATCACAATAAAGTTTGTAACACTAAAGAATTCTATCACAATAAGGTTTGTAACACTAAAGAATTCTATCACAATAAGGTTTGTAACACTAAAGAATTCTATCACAATAAAGTTTGTAACACTAAAGAATTCTATCACAATAAAGTTTGTAACCCTAAAGAATTCTATCACAATAAAGTTTGTAACACTAAAGAATTCTATCACAATAAGGTTTGTAACACTAAAGAATTCTATCACAATAAAGTTTGTAACACTAAAGAATTGTATCACAATAAGGTTTGTAACACTAAAGAATTCTATCACAATAAGGTTTGTAACACTAAAGAATTCTATCACAATAAAGTTTGTAACACTAAAGAATTCTATCACAATAAGGTTTGTAACACTAAAGAATTCTATCACAATAAAGTTTGTAACACTAAAGAATTGTATCACAATAAGGTTTGTAACACTAAAGAATTCTATCACAATAAGGTTTGTAACACTAAAGAATTCTATCACAATAAGGTTTGTAACACTAAAGAATTCTATCACAATAAAGTTTGTAACACTAAAGAATTCTATCACAATAAGGTTTGTAACACTAAAGAATTCTATCACAATAAGGTTTGTAACACTAAAGAATTCTATCACAATAAAGTTTGTAACACTAAAGAATTCTATCACAATAAGGTTTGCAACACTAAAGAATTCTATCACAATAAGGTTTGTAACACTAAAGAATTCTATCACAATAAGGTTTGTAACACTAAAGAATTCTATCACAATAAGGTTTGTAACACTAAAGAATTCTATCACAATAAGGTTTGTAACACTAAAGATTTCTATCACAATAAGGTTTGTAACACTAAAGAATTCTATCACAATAAAGTTTGTAACACTAAAGAATTCTATCACAATAAAGTTTGTAACACTAAAGAATTCTATCACAATAAAGTTTGTAACCCTAAAGAATTCTATCACAATAAAGTTTGTAACACTAAAGAATTCTATCACAATAAGGTTTGTAACACTAAAGAATTCTATCACAATAAAGTTTGTAACACTAAAGAATTCTATCACAATAAGGTTTGTAACACTAAAGAATTCTATCACAATAAGGTTTGTAACACTAAAGAATTCTATCACAATAAAGTTTGTAACACTAAAGAATTCTATCACAATAAGGTTTGTAACACTAAAGAATTCTATCACAATAAAGTTTGTAACACTAAAGAATTGTATCACAATAAGGTTTGTAACACTAAAGAATTCTATCACAATAAGGTTTGTAACACTAAAGAATTCTATCACAATAAGGTTTGTAACACTAGAGAATTCTATCACAATAAGGTTTGTAACACTAAAGAATTCTATCGCAATAAGGTTTGTAACACTAAAGAATTCTATCACAATAAAGTTTGTAACACTAAAGAATTCTATCACAATAAGGTTTGTAACACTAAAGAATTCTATCACAATAAAGTTTGTAACACTAAAGAATTCTATCCAATAAAGTTTGTAACACTAAAGAATTCTATCACAATAAGGTTTGTAACACTAAAGAATTCTATCACAATAAGGTTTGTAACACTAAAGAATTCTATCACAATAAGGTTTGTAACACTAAAGAATTCTATCACAATAAAGTTTGTAACACTAAAGAATTCTATCACAATAAGGTTTGTAACCCTAAAGAATTCTATCACAATAAGGTTTGTAACACTAAAGTATTCTATCACAATAAAGTTTGTAACACTAAAGAATTCTATCACAATAAAGTTTGTAACACTAAAGAATTCTATCACAATAAGGTTTGTAACACTAAAGAATTCTATCACAATAAGATTTGTAACACTAAAGAATTCTATCACAATAAGGTTTGTAACACTAAAGAATTATATCACAATAAGGTTTGTAACACTAAAGAATTCTATCACAATAAAGTTTGTAACACTAAAGAATTCTATCACAATAAGGTTTGTAACACTAAAGAATTCTATCACAATAAGGTTTGTAACACTAAAGAATTCTATCACAATAAAGTTTGTAACACTAAAGAATTCTATCACAATAAAGTTTGTAACACTAAAGAATTCTATCACAATAAGGTTTGTAACACTAAAGAATTCTATCACAATAAGGTTTGTAACACTAAAGAATTCTATCACAATAAAGTTTGTAACACTAAAGAATTCTATCACAATAAAGTTTGTAACACTAAAGAATTCTATCACAAAAAGGTTTGTAACACTAAAGAATTCTATCACAATAAAGTTTGTAACACTAAAGAATTCTATCACAATAAGGTTTGTAACACTAAAGAATTCTATCACAATAAGGTTTGTAGCACTAAAGAATTCTATCACAATAAAGTTTGTAACACTAAAGAATTCTATCACAATAAGGTTTGTAACACTAAAGAATTCTATCACAATAAGGTTTGTAACACTAAAGAATTCTATCACAATAAAGTTTGTAACACTAAAGAATTCTATCACAATAAAGTTTGTAACACTAAAGAATTCTATCACAATAAAGTTTGTAACACTAAAGAATTCTATCACAATAAGGTTTGTAACACTAAAGGAGTCTATGCCATATTTGAA
Source organism: Bathymodiolus brooksi (assembly GCA_963680875.1). NCBI lineage: Eukaryota > Metazoa > Mollusca > Bivalvia > Mytilida > Modiolidae > Bathymodiolus > Bathymodiolus brooksi. The sequence goes on from OY804584.1 coordinate 47,491,236, forward strand.
CCACCAAATGATTATATTATATGTAAGGTTTGAACCCCAAGGAATTCTATAATAAGTACGATTTGTACCTCCAAACGTTTATATTGAAGAAAACAAAAATTGTAATTGCAAAGGTTTACAAAGTAAATTGTATTTAAAGGATCAAAGCCGACCAATAAAGCACATCATTCAATTTATGATAAATATTTCTAGAGAAGGTTAGATATTTTTTACTTTAAGCTAAAGTTGTCTAATAAAAGAAGATAATATAATTTTATTATGTGATTTATGCATAATTATCGGTAATTTGGACATTTCCCTTTGATCTCATTTAGTGATATATCAATATCAACAAATTGTCTCTGATTCTTGAAATTATCTGTCAGTGTGGCGTCAAACACACTATGCCTTACTGATAAAAACAATGATGTCAGTTTTGAAGGTCTCGACATACCTCATCGCTTGTGTCGTAGCTTTTGCTATCAGACTCCCTGGGATAAAAGTGACAATGTCTGTCTCGACCTTCTAAGCAGCCGTTATTCTATATATTTTATGTATGCATTTGTATTTCTTTTATTAGATGATACATTCTCAGAATTAAATTCAATTGATATTTGTAGATATTTCTCTCGGTCAGACCAGCGACTGATCGAAGTATTATATGTGGTTGACTTGGATAATGGTGTCAACGGAATGGTTACCGTAGCTATTTCTGGCAGTGCTGAAGCATTTTTGACAATAGACAGCAAGGGTGTATTAAAAACTAGAGCATTACCAAATAATCCAAATGATGGGTCGTATAATCTTACAATAACAGCTACTGACATGGGCACTCCATCTTCCTTAACCTCCTCACATTCAATGAACGTAACGGTCAGTCAGGTCTCACAACCGATTACATTTTCAAGACAAGAAATAATGATGACTGTAATGGAAAACAGTAACATTGGAGTAGAAATTGGAAGTATATCTACAGCAGTGAATAAAACATCAGGTACCATTGTTACATTTGAAATAATTAATGAAAAGTCAGATATTAAATTCAGCTTAAATTCAGATGATGGAAAAGTTACTTTAAAAAATTACACAGACAGGGAAATCGATGATATCCACGAATTTGTTGTACGTGTGAAAAACAAAGTTGATGACGCTCAAAGTGATCTTGCATTAGTAAGTATATACTTAATTGATTGATTAATTGATTGGTGTTTAGCACAAAATTTAGCAGTATTTCAGCTATATCGTGGTGGGAACAAATTTTATATAATTGATATAGCACAGATATTTTCATTTTAAATAATTCAGATTATTCATTTTGTATTGAATATGAATGAATATATTTAATCTCACTTTAAAGTAGACAGATATCACTCCAATACCACATAAAAGTAAATACATATCATTAAGACGGCACAAGGAAATAATTTGATAGTGCTTGTATGACTCTACAAAGTAATCTGGTGTCGCTTTCTTGGCACATGAAAATAGACAAATATCGTTTGGATTACATATAAACGTAGGCTACTATTGTTTGTATGGAACTTAAAAACAAACTAGCATACATAATTTAGATGGCTTTTCAGCAGTGAATCAAGACTGATTGGAAGATCTCCCATCCACATTAAACTATGTCATGCAGATGATTGGAAGACCTCCCATCCACATTAAACTATGTCATGTGGATGATTGGAAGACCTCCCATCCACATTAAACTATGTCATGCAGATGATTGGAAGACCTTCCATCCACATTAAACTATGTCATGCAGATGATTGGAAGACCTCCCATCCACATTAAGCTATGTCATGTGGATGATTGGAAGATCTCCCATCCACATTAAGCTATGTCATGTGGATGATTGGAAGACCTCCCATCCACATTAAACTATGTCATGTGGATGATTGGAAGACATTCCATCCACATTAAACTATGTCATGCAGATGATTGGAAGACCTCCCATCCACATTAAACTATGTCATGCAGATGATTGGAAGACCTCCCATCCACATTAAGCTATGTCATGTGGATGATTGGAAGATCTCCCATCCACATTAAGCTATGTCATGTGGATGATTGGAAGACCTCCCATCCACATTAAGCTGCAGTATGTCATGCAGATGATTGGAAGACCTCCCATCCACATTAAACTATGTCATGTGGATGATTGGAAGACATTCCATCCACATTAAACTATGTCATGCAGATGATTGGAAGACCTCCCATCCACATTAAACTATGTCATGTGGATGATTGGAAGACCTCCCATCCACATTAAACTATGTCATGCAGATGATTGGAAGACCTCCTATCCACATTAAACTATGTCATGTGGATGATTGGAAGATCTCCCATCCACATTAAGCTATGTCATGTGGATGATTGGAAGACCTCCCATCCACATTAAGCTGCAGTATGTCATGCAGATGATTGGAAGACCTCCCATCCACATTAAACTATGTCATGTGGATGATTGGAAGACATTCCATCCACATTAAACTATGTCATGCAGATGATTGGAAAACCTCCCATCCACATTAAACTATGTCATGCGGATGATTGGAAGACCTCCCATCCACATTAAACTATGTCATGCAGATGATTGGAAGACCTCCCATCCACATTAAACTATGTCATGCAGATGATTGGAAGACCTCCCATCCACATTAAGCTATGTCATGTGGATGATTGGAAGATCTCCCATCCACATTAAGCTATGTCATGTGGATGATTGGAAGACCTCTCATCCACATTAAGCTGCAGTATGTCATGCAGATGATTGGAAGACCTCCCATCCACATTAAACTATGTCATGTGGATGATTGGAAGACATTCCATCCACATTAAACTATGTCATGCAGATGATTGGAAGACCTCCCATCCACATTAAACTATGTCATGCGGATGACATTGGTTCGATAACACAAGAAACTAAAGTAATATTGCTTCGACTACACATGAAAGTAAAGTATTGCTTAGATGACAGCTGGTAGTAAACTGATATTGCTTTGTTAAAACTAAATGTATATAACAGGACACATTTTAAATATTTTAATTGCTATATTGTTTTCATTCTGTTCCCCTGTCTATTTATCTATCTTAAGATACTGTCAAACCTGCCTATGAAGTTGCCTCTATTAAGCAGTCACCTGTATTAAAAGGTCATCTCTTTCTTGTCCTGTCATAGAAAATTTCATATGAATTGAACCTATTTTAAGAGGTCACCTGTCTTGAAAGACCACTTTTTCTTTGTCCCAAAGGTGACCTCTTAATACAGGTTTGCATGTAGTTTGATTTATATGTAAATATGAGGTTAGATATTTGCCATTGACAAATTTATCATACAAATATACAATATGTACAGTGACCTCGTAAAGAGAAATCTTTCAAGCCACTTACACCAATATTTCAGCAATATCATGGCAATTGGTTGAATGCAAACCGACAACCACTTTCCGAATGTCACTGTCAGACTTTATATCATAGCGATGTACATGTATCTAGTACATCTCGCCACGTGGGGACGTCGAACCCACAACAGTAATGGTGATAGGCTTTGATTTGCATAAGTATATATTTATCCTACTAATATATTGATCGTGCCACAATGACTGACCCCAGTCCCTATGATACTCTTCTCTAAAACCTTGGACCTGTATGAAAAGGTTCTTAATCTTTATGAAACGAACAGATGATTATCTCGTTATCATCTTCAAACTCTTCAGACAGTTATATTGTTTTTACAACGCTTATTGAGGCTGACATGCTGTACATCTACATAGAAATAACAAAATACCCAAAACATTATATAAAAGATATCAATAACTTATATACACGAGACATATTCTGATTTTATATTCGAATTGAACAATTATAAACACCCCCCCCACACACACACACACCCCTAAAAAAACCAAAATAAAACAACTATCAAATCCATTTCAACAGATACATCCACCTTTATTGTTTATGATAGTCGATATTTTCAATTTCAGGTGAGAGTTCAAATTCTGGATGAAAATGACAACAAACCTATTTTTGACAGACCTACATTCTATTTCGAAATAAGGGAAGATTCATCGTCAGATACAACAGTAAATCCCACGGATGTTAAAGTTATAGCTACTGATGCTGACATTGACGCGAATGCTGAAATAAAGTACAAAGTATTAGAATCTGGTGGTGAGTAATTTAAAGATGCTACTGAATTAATATATGCAGTTGAGGTAAGGGAGAGGGGGGATTGTGATGTTAAAGGTCAGTTTTATTGATAGAGGAAACCAAAGTACATGGAGAAAACCACTGACCTGCCGTAAGTCACTGACAAACTTGATCACATAATATCGAGTACACCTTGCCATGATCGGGATTCAAACTCACAACTTTAGTGGTGATAGGCACTGATTGCATAGGTAGTTCTAAATCCGATTACCATATGATCATGACCACGAGGCCCCTTGAAGGAAATTGATCGATCATATACATGTGTATAATGTGTTTGTTAAGAGGTATCGATTTTGCCTCTGTTTTTACGATTTTGCAACTGCTCCAATAGTGTGAGTTTTTATACCCCCGCTCGACGAGAGTCGGGGGTATATAGCGATCCTCATGTCTGTCTGTCCGTCACACTTTTGGTTTCCGGATAATAATTAAAGTGTCGCTCAACCAAATCTTTTCAAACTTTCACACATTGCTGTGTACCATAAAATACAGGTTAAGTTTGATTACGTCGTACCTGAGTTATGGCCCTTTTTCTCATAGAAAATAAGGACTTGTTAGGTTTCCAGATGATATTTAAAGTGTGGCTCAACCAAATCTTTTCAAACTTTAACACAATGCTGCGGACCATTAAATACAGGTTAAGTTCAATTACGGTGTATTTCACATTTACCGTTCCTGAGTTATGGCCCTTTTTCTCATAGAAAATAGGGACTTTTTAGGTTTCCGAATGATATTTAAGGTACGACTCAACCAAATCTTTTCAAGCTTTAGCACAATGCGATGTACCATAAAATACAGATTAAGTTTGATTATGGTGAAATTGACATTTACCGTTCATGAATTATGGCCCTTTTTCTCTTAGAAGATGGGGACTTTAAAGGTTTCTGGATGAAAATTTGGAATGCGGGGGTATCTGTGATCACCAGATCAACTTTCTCTAGTTTTTTCATGTTATTTGAAACACTTCAACAATTAAAATAAATTGAAATGGAAATTTTGGGTAGAAATAATAAGAAATCTACAAATATATGTTGCATAATAAGAAAACAATATGTTATAGATAAGATTGCTTGCGATGACACAATTGCAGTTTCTCTGAATTGTCCATTTTTAATTTCCCTTTCTGTATTCTCTAACAATTATTATAAAACAAGATATATATTTCTTTCAGGATGTGCAGATTTATTTACCTTCAAGGAAAATTCCATAGTGTTAAGAGACACCATAGACTATGAATTATATAACTTTTGTAAATTGACTGTAAAGGTAAATATGAATGAACAACCAGATACCCGTATTAATTGTATGCACCAGATGCACATTTCATTTATATTACAACAGGTCGGTGGTTTCCTCTACCAATAAAACTGACCGCCACGATATAACTGAAATATTGCTGGAAGTGGCATTAAACATTATAAAAAAAACAAAAACATACCATATAATTTCATCAGTGGTGCTCAAAACTAAACAGGTGAAAATACAATGTGAATATCAAGTATTTATGAATGGGAAACACCAAAATGTCTTAATTTAAAGAAAAACACAATTTTTCTATGCATTAATTGTATGAACCTTAAATTGCGAGAGAGAAATTCAAATCACATGTATTTTATAATCGATATAGTACCAATGAATTTCCTGACAGAATTGGGGTGCTGGTTTGGTGGTACACTTCTGGATGACTCATTCAGCCGTGGTGATGAACAAGGAATTATTTCAATTTTTGTGTTAGTGATCAGTGTATACACATCGATAACACCAAAGATTGCGCAAAATTGTATAAGCAGTATAATAATGTGCTGAGACCAATTTTTATTAAATGTATTTCTTTGTTTCTCTTCAGGCCTACAACCCAAACAATGAGACAATGAGTTCTACTGTTAATATACATATAAACGTACTTGATGTTAATGACAATCCACCAGAATTTCTACAGCATACTAACAATGTTTATACAGTCACTGTACGTGAGGATATAACAATTAATACTGAGGTAGGTCTAACAACGTTTATACAGTCTCTGTACGTGAGGATATAACAATTAATACTGAGGTAGGTCTAACAACATTTATACAGTCTCTGTACGTGAGGATATAACAATTAATACTGAGGTAGGTCTAACAACGTTTATACAGTCTCTGTACGTGAGGATACAACAATTAATACTGAGGTAGGTCTAACAACGTTTATTCAGTCTCTGTACGTGAGGATATAACAATTAATACTGAGGTAGGTCTAACAACGTTTATACAGTCTCTGTACGTGAGGATATAACAATTAATACTGAGGTATGTCTAACAACGTTTATACAGTCTCTGTACGTGAGGATACAACAATTAATACTGAGGTAGGTCTAACAACGTTTATTCAGTCTCTGTACGTGACAACAATTAATACTGAGGTATGTCTAACAATGTTTATACAGTCACTGTACGTGAGGATATAACAATTAATACTGAGGTAGGTCTAACAACGTTTATACAGTCTCTGTACGTGAGGATATAACAATTAATACTGAGGTATGTCTAACAACGTTTATACAGTCTCTGTACGTGAGGATACAACAATTAATACTGAGGTAGGTCTAACAACGTTTATACAGTCTCTGTACGTGAGGATACAACAATTAATACTGAGGTAGGTCTAACAACGTTTATCCAGTCTCTGTACGTGAGGATATAACAATTAATACTGAGGTAGGTCTAACAACGTTTATACAGTCTCTGTACGTGAGGATACAACAATTAATACTGAGGTAGGTCTAACAACATTTATACAGTCTCTGTACGTGAGGATACAACAATTAATACTGAGGTAGGTCTAACAACGTTTATACAGTCTCTGTACGTGAGGATACAACAATTAATACTGAGGTAGGTCTAACAACGTTTATACAGTCTCTGTACGTGAGGATATAACAATTAATACTGAGGTAGGTCTAACAACGTTTATACAGTCTCTGTACGTGAGGATACAACAATTAATACTGAGGTAGGTCTAACAACGTTTATACAGTCTCTGTACGTAAGGATACAACAATTAATACTGAGGTAGGTCTAACAACGTTTATACGGTCTCTGTACGTGAGGATACAACAATTAATACTGAGGTAGGTATAACAACGTTTATACAGTCTCTGTACGTGAGGATATAACAATTAATACTGAGGTAGGTCTAACAACGTTTATACAGTCACTGTACGTGAGGATACAACAATTAATACTGAGGTAGGTCTAACAACGTTTATGCAGTCTCTGTACATGAGGATATAACAATTAATACTGAGGTAGGTCTAACAATGTTTATACAGTCTCTGTACGTGAGGATATAACAATTAATACTGAGGTAGGTCTAACAACGTTTATACAGTCTCTGTACGTGAGGATACAACAATTAATACTGAGGTAGGTCTAACAACGTTTATACAATCTCTGTACGTGAGGATACAACAATTAATACTGAGGTAGGTCTAACAACGTTTATACAGTCTCTGTACGTGAGGATACAACAATTAATACTGAGGTAGGTCTAACAACGTTTATACAATCTCTGTACGTGAGGATATAACAATTAATGCTGAGGTAGGTCTAACAACATTTATACAGTCTCTGTACGTGAGGATATAACAATTGATACTGAGGTAGGTCTAACAACGTTTATACAGTCTCTGTACGTGAGGATACAACAATTAATACTGAGGTAGGTCTAACAACGTTTATACACTCTCTGTACGTGAGGATGCAGCCATTAATGCTGAGGTAGGTCTATCAACATTTATACAGTCTGTACATGAGGATACAGCAATTAATACTGAGGTAGGTCTAACAACGTTTATAGTCTCTGTACGTGAGGATACAACAATTAATACTGAGGTAGGTCTAACAACGTTTATACAGTCTCTGTATGTGAGGATACAACAATTAATACTGAGGTAGGTCTAACAACATTTATACAGTCTCTGTACGTGAGGATACAACAATTAATACTGCGGTAGGTCTAACAACGTTTATGCAGTCACTGTACGTGAGGATACAACAATTAATACTGTGGTAGGTCTAACAACGTTTATACAGTCTCTGTACGTGAGGATACAACAATTAATACTGAGGTAGGTCTAACAACGTTTATACAGTCTCTGTACGTGAGGATACAACAATTAATACTGCGGTAGGTCTAACAACGTTTATACAGTCTCTGTACATGAGGATACAACAATTAATACTGAGGTAGGTCTAACAACGTTTATACAGTCTCTGTACATGAGGATACAACAATTAATACTGTGGTAGGTCTAACAACGTTTATACAGTCTCTGTACGTGAGGATACAACAATTAATACTGAGGTAGGTCTAACAACGTTTATACAGTCTCTGTACGTGAGGATACAACAATTAATACTGAGATAGGTCTAACAACGTTTATACAGTCTCTGTACGTGAGGATATAACAATTAATACTGAGGTAGGTCTAACAACGTTTATACAGTCTCTGTACGTGAGGATACAACAATTAATACTGAGGTAGGTCTAACAACGTTTATTCAGTCTCTGTACGTGAGGATATAACAATTAATACTGAGGTAGGTCTAACAACGTTTATACAGTCTCTGTACGTGAGGATATAACAATTAATACTGAGGTATGTCTAACAACGTTTATACAGTCTCTGTACGTGAGGATACAACAATTAATACTGAGGTAGGTCTAACAACGTTTATTCAGTCTCTGTACGTGACAACAATTAATACTGAGGTATGTCTAACAATGTTTATACAGTCACTGTACGTGAGGATATAACAATTAATACTGAGGTAGGTCTAACAACGTTTATACAGTCTCTGTACGTGAGGATATAACAATTAATACTGAGGTATGTCTAACAACGTTTATACAGTCTCTGTACGTGAGGATACAACAATTAATACTGAGGTAGGTCTAACAACGTTTATACAGTCTCTGTACGTGAGGATACAACAATTAATACTGAGGTAGGTCTAACAACGTTTATCCAGTCTCTGTACGTGAGGATATAACAATTAATACTGAGGTAGGTCTAACAACGTTTATACAGTCTCTGTACGTGAGGATACAACAATTAATACTGAGGTAGGTCTAACAACATTTATACAGTCTCTGTACGTGAGGATACAACAATTAATACTGAGGTAGGTCTAACAACGTTTATACAGTCTCTGTACGTGAGGATACAACAATTAATACTGAGGTAGGTCTAACAACGTTTATACAGTCTCTGTACGTGAGGATATAACAATTAATACTGAGGTAGGTCTAACAACGTTTATACAGTCTCTGTACGTAAGGATACAACAATTAATACTGAGGTAGGTCTAACAACGTTTATACGGTCTCTGTACGTGAGGATACAACAATTAATACTGAGGTAGGTATAACAACGTTTATACAGTCTCTGTACGTGAGGATATAACAATTAATACTGAGGTAGGTCTAACAACGTTTATACAGTCACTGTACGTGAGGATACAACAATTAATACTGAGGTAGGTCTAACAACGTTTATGCAGTCTCTGTACATGAGGATATAACAATTAATACTGAGGTAGGTCTAACAATGTTTATACAGTCTCTGTACGTGAGGATATAACAATTAATACTGAGGTAGGTCTAACAACGTTTATACAGTCTCTGTACGTGAGGATACAACAATTAATACTGAGGTAGGTCTAACAACGTTTATACAATCTCTGTACGTGAGGATACAACAATTAATACTGAGGTAGGTCTAACAACGTTTATACAGTCTCTGTACGTGAGGATACAACAATTAATACTGAGGTAGGTCTAACAACGTTTATACAATCTCTGTACGTGAGGATATAACAATTAATGCTGAGGTAGGTCTAACAACATTTATACAGTCTCTGTACGTGAGGATATAACAATTGATACTGAGGTAGGTCTAACAACGTTTATACAGTCTCTGTACGTGAGGATACAACAATTAATACTGAGGTAGGTCTAACAACGTTTATACAGTCTCTGTACGTGAGGATGCAGCCATTAATGCTGAGGTAGGTCTATCAACATTTATACAGTCTGTACATGAGGATACAGCAATTAATACTGAGGTAGGTCTAACAACGTTTATAGTCTCTGTACGTGAGGATACAACAATTAATACTGAGGTAGGTCTAACAACGTTTATACAGTCTCTGTATGTGAGGATACAACAATTAATACTGAGGTAGGTCTAACAACATTTATACAGTCTCTGTACGTGAGGATACAACAATTAATACTGCGGTAGGTCTAACAACGTTTATGCAGTCACTGTACGTGAGGATACAACAATTAATACTGTGGTAGGTCTAACAACGTTTATACAGTCTCTGTACGTGAGGATACAACAATTAATACTGAGGTAGGTCTAACAACGTTTATACAGTCTCTGTACGTGAGGATACAACAATTAATACTGCGGTAGGTCTAACAACGTTTATACAGTCTCTGTACATGAGGATACAACAATTAATACTGAGGTAGGTCTAACAACGTTTATACAGTCTCTGTACATGAGGATACAACAATTAATACTGTGGTAGGTCTAACAACGTTTATACAGTCTCTGTACGTGAGGATACAACAATTAATACTGAGGTAGGTCTAACAACGTTTATACAGTCTCTGTACGTGAGGATACAACAATTAATACTGAGATAGGTCTAACAACGTTTATACAGTCTCTGTACGTGAGGACACAACAATTAATACTGAAGTAGGTCTAAGAACGTTTATACAGTCTCTGTACATGAGGATACAACAATTAATACAGAGGTAGGTCTAACAACATTTATACAGTCTCTGTACGTGAGGATACAACAATTAATACTGAGGTAGGTCTAACAACGTTTATACAGTCTCTGTACATGAGGATACAACAATTAATACTGAGGTATGTCTAACAACGTTTATACAGTCTCTGTACGTGAGGATACAACAATTAATACTGAGGTAGGTCTAACAACGTTTATACAGTCTCTGTACGTGAGGATACAACAATTAATACTGAGATAGGTCTAACAACGTTTATACAGTCTCTGTACGTGAGGACACAACAATTAATACTGAGGTAGGTCTAACAACGTTTATTCAGTCTCTGTACGTGAGGATATAACAATTAATACTGAGGTATGTCTAACAACGTTTATTCAGTCTCTGTACGTGAGGATATAACAATTAATACTGAGGTAGGTCTAACAACGTTTATACAGTCTCTGTACATGAGGATACAACAATTAATACTGAGGTAGGTCTAACAATATTTATACAGTCTCTGTACGTGAGGATACAACAATTAATACTGAGGTAGGTCTAACAACGTTTATACAGTCTCTGTACATGAGGATACAACAATTAATACTGAGATAGGTCTAACAACGTTTATACAGTCTCTGTACGGGAGGATACAACAATTAATACTGAGGTAGTTCTAACAACGTTTATACAGTCTCTGTACGTGAGGATACAACAATTAATACTGAGGTAGGTCTAACAACGTTTATACAGTCTCTGTACGTGAGGATACAACAATTAATACTGAGGTAGTTCTAACAACGTTTATACAGTCTCTGTACGTGAGGATATAACAATTAATACTGAGGTAGGTCTAACAACGTTTATACAGTCTCTGTACATGAGGATACAACAATTAATACTGAGGTAGGTATAACAACGTTTATACAGTCACTGTATGTGAGGATATAACAATTAATACTGAGGTAGGTCTAACAACATTTATACAGTCACTGTACGTGAGGATATAACAATTAATGCTGAGGTAGGTCTAACAACATTTATACAGTCTCTGTACGTGAGGATACAACAATTAATACTGAGGTAGGTCTAACAACGTTTATACAGTCTCTGTACATGAGGATACAACAATTAATACTGAGGTAGGTCTAACAACATTTATACAGTCTCTGTACGTGAGGATACAACAATTAATACTGAGGTAGGTCTAACAACGTTTATACAGTCACTGTATGTGAGGATACAACAATTAATACTGAAGTAGGTATATAAATGTTAGAGAACACCTAAAAATGGATAATCCAGAGAAACTGGCATCATATGTTACCAATAAAAAAAACCACACATATTCTGATAGCATTACAATGAAAAATTAAAACAAATATCACTCTGTCAGAACAGTACCAAAGTTTAATAGAAATCTCATAGAAAGAAGCAAAATGGATACCCATACACCTATACATGACCGCTCACTTCCCTGGCTTGGTACAGGTACAAAATGGATACCCATACACCTATACATGACCGCTGACTTCCCTGGCTTGGTACAGGTACAAAATGGATACCCATACACCTATACATGACCGCTGACTTCCCTGGCTTGGTACAGGTACAAAATGGATACCCATACACCTATATACATGACCGCTCACTTCCTTGGCTTGGTACAGGTACAAAATGGATACCCATACACCTATACATGACCGCTCACTTCCCTGGCTTGGTACAGGTACAAAATGGATACCCATACACCTATACATGACCGCTCACTTCCCTGGCTTGGTACAGGTACAAAATGGATACCTATACACCTATACATGACCGCTGACTTCCCTGGCTTGGTACAGGTACAAAATGGATACCCATACACCTATACATGACCGCTGACTTCCCTGGCTTGGTACAGGTACAAAATGGTTACCCATACACCTATACATGACCGCTCACTTCCCTGGCTTGGTACAGGTACAGCAATAAAAATTGGTGGGGTTAAAAGAGATTGAAGGGCCCAAACCTCCTTTCTTAATGAAATTAAGCAGTTGTGCAAGAGCTTTCCAGTCAAGCCTGCCCATGAAGTCACCTCTATTAAGTAGTCACCTGTATTAAAAGATCACCTTTTTCTTCTTCTGTCATAGATAATTTCATATGAATTGAACATCTTTTAAGAGGTCGCCTGTCTTCTAAGGGCATTCTTTCTTTGTCCCAAAGGGGACCTCTTAATACAGGTTTGACTGTATATAAATTTCTATTTCTACCTATTTAACAGATTCCTTTGTTTGGACTGTTACGAGACAAAGATTCGAGAGAAAATGGTGATATAGAACTCTCAACTGTATCAAGCTGTTTGTTCGATGTCAGACGCAGTAACATGAAAATACAACTACAAGTGAAAGGAGATACAACTCTAGACTTTGAATCTAGCGTACATGTGTATACCTGCATTATTAAGGCAGTTGATAAAGGTGCACCTCCATTATCAGCTACAGCCACTCTCAGCATCAACATAACGGATGTTAATGACAATAGGCCACAAATAACGAATTCCAACATCAATGTCAATGTGTCACGTGATGCTATAGGTGGATATGAGATTATCAGTCAAATTCCCGCCACTGATGCTGATTCATCAGAAAATGGACAGCTGCTTTACTCATTACGTAAGATATCATTTAACATAAGCCCAATTTTTGTTAATACTTAGCTCAATTATTTCTGTACACTTTAATATTATTATATCATTTTGTTGATAATGTAATGCAATATGTCCAGGAGACTTTGTGTCCGTAATTGTGTGGTAGTTGTATTGCCTCTTACCAGTGTCTTATTATCACCAACCACATGGGAGGTGAAATGGTTAGCGTGCTCGCCTCGAGTGTGGAAAATTGTGGGTTCGAGTCCTGATCGAGTCAAACAAAAGACTATGAAATTGGAATTTGTTGCTTCTCCCCTAGTCAGGCAGTATTAAGGAGAAAGAGCAAAGATTGGTTGGTAATCAGGATTTGTCAGAGTGGGGTGACATTTCTATCCACGGACTGTTGTTTCAGTTAGCTAGCACTATAAAAATCTATAAAAACTAAGCGTGTTGGTCTAGTACAAAGCGGACCTCATCATCATCTCATTGAAAATTAACTTGTTCTCGCCATGATATAGCTGGAAAAATGGCTAATCAATAAGGGACCGACCATTTAACATGAATGGGGGGGGGTATTTTTTTTTGTTTCGTTCAGAAATTCTTTTTCGGACAACACGAGAGTTAGAATATTTATTTTTTTCCAGAATTTAACATTATCTTATATGACAAAAACTCTGAATCAGATAATTTTTTTTTTCCTCCACCAAAACCATAACCCCCCCCCCCCCCCCCCCCTTTCAAGTTAAATGGTCGTTCCCTAATAACTCACTCACTCTATTACCACCAAAGTAATGAGTTTGATTCGTGCACACGGTGAGGTGTATTTGGTGCAACATTATGTGATAAAGTTGACAGTAACTACGGAGAGCTCAATGATTTTATGTGGTACTCCCCAGTTTCATTCAAATAAAGAAAAATCTGAAAAACCGAAACTTAATCTGATTTCTACTAAAATAGACATAATGTTTTTTCCAATTATACATGATATTGGACTGAAAAAGGAAATTTTTTAACAGTGATAGTCAACAATTACATCAATATCAACAAAATGAACAACGTCACATGTCGTGGGCTTTTTTTCAGTTAAGATGAAAGGTGATTGTTCATTGTGTTGATGTTGGTGGAATTGATGACCATCACTGTTTAAACTTTATTTTCATAACCATAAATCATCCAACACAAAATAGCTGTACGAAACCATTTTTCTTTTGTAGAAGATTCTCAGTATTCATCCAAATTTACCATCGATCACACCACAGGAAGCATAGCTATTAATACTGTACTAAGATATGCTCAAGCTGATAAAATCACTTTGATTGTCATTGTATCTGATAAAGGTATACCTCCTTTATCATCGACAGCAGTGGTAAGTATCAACTGTAAATAAAGGGAAATAACTGTGTAAGGTTTCCTAAAATTACCTCCCCTTACAATCATTTTGGTTACTATTTTGATACGTGTGAATCTGTATGTATCGAATGTCCATGTGTTATGCTTTCACATTTGATCATCTTCAACGTTGTTTTACATGAAATGTTTAATGTATATTTATAAAGGGGCTTGGCACCACGGCCGCAATCATATGGTAGCTAGATTCTTCATATATCTCTATCATTGACTATCGCCAATAAAGTTAGTGAGTTTGTTTCCTACCAGTGATGAAATCTACTCGATTCAACTTTATCGGGTAGATTCAGTTTATCATTTATCTGAAGTACATCTATGACTTTCTCTGTATTGCTGTTTTCTATTACAGCATAGCTGAAAATAACACTGATATTCTTTATCTAGAACTCAAACCAAAATCCAGCAACCTATGCATGAAGCTAGAAATGTACTGACAGCAATAAATATCCATTAAAGCTTAATAAGCAATACTACAGTTTAGAAACAAGTCAATTATTTCCTTGTATGAATTTTATAAGGGTTGAAATAATATCAAGCAATGATGTTCGTATATCCCTACGCATATGAGATCCACGCATACTATTTGATAATTTTCACCGAGACATAAGGCTTGTAAGCGGTGTTATAGAGAGAAACTTTAAACTGGGGTTTGTGTGCTCGATCTTTTGTTTTCTGTGTAAGGTTTTTTAGATTGTTGTTCTTGTTCTTTTGTCCACTGTGTTGTCTGTCCTTCTTCGATTTACGATTTCTGATTATCCCTTTTGTATCTTCATACTTTTCTTTCAACCCTCCATATAGTTCATGGAATTTATGTCCGTTGAACTCGTGTACTTCACTTTCTTTATATGTTGTTTCTCAAATCCCTCCATGATATAATTGATGAATATATTTTGTTGCAGGTGACAATACTTATTACAGATGATAATCCAAGACCATACCTGGAACAAACTCCTGTCATTAACATTCAAGAACACACGCGAATGGATGATGGTATAGTCCGTGTAAAGGCGTATGATGGGGTCAATGACAATGGAATGGTAAAAGAATGTGACTGTTTATTTAGGTTGGATACTAATAGAGGTATGATTGATTTTTATTTTTTTTTATTTTTTGTGTTTTAGCGCCACTTTCAGCAACATTTCAGCTATATCATGGCGACCAGTTTTAGTGGTGGAAGCAGCTGGAGTACCCAGAGAGCACCACCGGCCATGGGCAAGCAACTGGTAAACTTTATCACTTGCGGCTGCGAGTCGAGTGCACCCTTAGAGGTATGATATATTCAGCAATCTCATTGGGGGATTGCTGGTTTAATAATAGGTCGGGTATCACAGGGAAGATTATAATTTATCCTGCAATCAGTACATTTGCTGTACAAATATGCTATACGAATAAATTTTTGCTTTATTCGTACTAGACGAATAAACTTTTCGTACTATACGAATAAACTTTCCTGGTACCCTGTAGATATGTACAGCGGAGGGCGCAGACAAGTATGAAACTGGTACTAATGTAACGCGGACCACGAAGAAGACACCCTTGACAACACTTATGAAAGGCGAGGAATGACGCTTGTTTCTGTCCTTTTTGTCTAAATCTGACAAGTTTTCCGACTTTTTTGACATTGCAGGATAAACACAAAATGCGTACATTGTATATAAATTCTGCTACTTGAAAAGGAATGATTAGACCATTTATCCTGCAATGACAGCATTTACCGACCAATATAGCCTGCCTAATATTTTTGTTGATATTGGTCAGTTATAAATAGAACATTTTTTGATATTGGTCAGTTATGAATAGAACATACAAATGTAAAACGGGGCACATCGGGGGATATTGTTTTCAAATACATACACAAAATTATTTCAAATACTTTTATCATCGTCCAGTAAACGTTTATTTACGATTTAAAATTGCAGGATAAATACAATACATGTGCACTGTCGAAGCATATAGGTAAATATGTGTATTTGGCGCGAAACGCGGGAAAAGGTTCGGCAAAGCCTCGCCTTTTCCCGCGTTTCTAAGCCTCGTACACATATTACCCATATGCTTCGACAGTGCACAAGTATTGTATATATATTGTCTTGCTTCTTCACTAACCACACAGACAAGCCTCAGAATATGAATAATGTGCGAAATGGAACAGCATGTATAAATATGAATTATTGTTTCAGTGAAATTTTTGTTGTTAAACAATAACACAATCATTTCATTTTGCAACAGAATGACAAACCTTCAATTCCTTAAAAGGGTAGTGTTCTGCTCAATCAGGATTCCTCCACTTTCATCATTTCTCTTTCATTCTGTTTATATTTGCAACTTTGCTGTATTGGATAAACAAATGTTAGAGAATACTGAAGGGACAATTCGGAGAAACTGACAATATAGAGTACATAAGACGAAGAAAAACAAAATAAAAACTCAACACAATGTTTTGGACACCACGTGCACTATGCACAAATAAACACATAAAAAGGTAAATAAGACATGAACCCTCCTACAAACAACTAACGGTAAAGACAAACCGAATATTGTTTTTATGCGGAAATCGTAACAGAGATCACAACACGGAACTCAGAACGTAAAGACACCTAATAGAACAACACAAAAAATCTTGTCAAAGATAAACATCTCATCGTTTGCATTTTCTTTATATTGGTGATATTTATGATAACTTTCAAATGTTTGCTTTCAGATGACCTTGAAATTGACAATGCTGGTAATGTTAGATTTAAGAGTCCGGCCAACAGCTTTGATAGAGAACAGGAGGCCAATAGTAAAGTATTTATCAGTGTAATAGCTACTGACAAAGATGATTCCCCAAAAGATTCTGACCCCATGATAATTACCATCCACATCACGGATATCAACGATCAATATCCACGTTTTACACAGGACAAGTATCACTTTAAAGTATATCAGGTATGAATATATTAGGACTTATTTTGTTTTCTCAGTAGAAATTACTGATTAACACTGGAGCTGTTGTGGTCGTGATCATATTGTACTTGGATTTATAACTACCTATGCCCATCAGCACCTAACACCCTTAACGTTACGAGTTTGAATCCTGCTCAGGTGAGGTGTACTTGATACAACATTATGTGATAAAGTTTGTCAGTGACTTGCGACAGGTCGGTGGTTTTCTCCACCAATAAAACAGACTGCCATGATATAGCTTAAATGTTGTTGAAAGTGGTGTTAAACACCATAGCCAAACCCCTAACCCTGATTAACACCATACAACATATGCTTGTAAGCATAAACATGCAATTGCCATGTCAGTAACTTTTTTTACTTGAATAAAAAATGATTAACATTTTTCATTGAATCTTTTTAAAACAAAAAATGCGTAATTTTGAAAATTCAGGACTAGATTTTCATATTTTTCTTGTTTTAATCATAAACATCGTTTGAAATGCTCAGGAATGTAAAATGACATCAAAAGAAAGCTTACACAGTGACAATCTACAATTCCAACAACATCAACAGAATGAACAAACCACCTCTCCCCTGAAATCATTGAACATGAAAGAGACCATGACAAATGGCATTGGATATCCTGGCTTGGAACAGGCACAGAAACATCTATTACTATAACATCAACGCTAGATTCAATGTCCAGTTAAGACCTCTAAATGTATATCTATGTACAAATGTATATTCCAATGAACTTCATATTAAAGACACAACAGAAATATATTTACAAAATATAAATGTAAATGATGTGTAGCACAAAATGACTGTACATACAGATGTTTTCATTGGTATATGTAAAAACCAAAGCAAACGTGAAACAACAGTACACTTCACATACACGGCTTTTGACATGTTCGTAAAATCATGGAGTTTATGAAAAGTTTGAAGATACCAAAATGTTTGTCAGGAAGTGTAAGTTCAGAACAGACCATGCAATAATTAAAAGAAATGGGACAAAACAAAAACAAGCAATAGTCCTTAAGACTCTACACAGAACATAGATATCGAGCAACAAGAACCCTACTAAAACGGGGATTATCGACTATGTTTTGCAAATTGTGTTGACTTTACTATTGTAGAAAGCACCAAATGGAGTACAGATAGGAACAGTTACTGCCATTGATAAAGATCTTGATCCTGATACTCGTTACTCCATTAACATCACGGAGAGTAGCTTTGACTCGTCTGTAGTTTCCATCAATGAGACAACAGGGGAGATAACTAAATCTGGAGATATGACGTTAAATCAAACAAGCAATACACAAATAGTGGTAGGTATCTATCTATTTTCATAAAATAATAAAAGGTTTGTCAAAAAGCTAGGAAGATTAGACTGGATGTAGTGTTATTAATCAAAAGAATTAGAGAACATCACCAACAGTACACTCGGGGACGTCGTGGTCGTGATCCTATGATAGTTGGATTTATAACTACCTATGCAATCAGTACCTATCACTACTAACATTGTTAGTTTAATCCCACTCAGGTGGGGTGTACTCGATACAACATTACCTGACAAAGTTTGTCAGTGACTTGGGCAGGTTCCTCCACCAATAAAACTGACTGCCACGATATAACTGAAATATTGTTGAAAATGGCATTAAATACCGACCTAACCCAACAGTACACTCACTTATTATTAAATCTCCTGAAAGTTGGACATGAAGTTTGTACAGAAATACAGTATGCATCCTATAGAAAACAAACTTTAGAGAACACCGAAGGGGCAATCAAAAATGGACAATCCAAAGAAAATGGCAATGTAAGTCGCACAAGACAAAGAAAAACAAAGCAAAAAACACAAACAACGTAAACAAGACGTGAGCCCTCCTACAAACAACTGGAAGTAAGCACGAACTGAACATCGTTTTTATGCCAAAATCGTAATAAACATCAGAACATGGAACTCAGAACGTAAAAGCAATACTGTGAATTCATTATTATTCATGGTATAGCATAAAACCATTAAATTAAGAATTCAACGAATATTTGTCACAATATATACTGACTGTCGCAAGAGATCCACAAATTTACGTATCCACGAAAATACTGTTTTT
This sequence comes from Bathymodiolus brooksi, assembly GCA_963680875.1. Classification (NCBI taxonomy): domain Eukaryota; kingdom Metazoa; phylum Mollusca; class Bivalvia; order Mytilida; family Modiolidae; genus Bathymodiolus; species Bathymodiolus brooksi. Next base: position 47,511,306 of record OY804584.1, read on the forward strand.
CCTCCAACTATGAAAATTGGAATCTACGAATTTAAATGAATTCACATTAAAAAAAACCACAAGCCTTCCTTATTTAAATGTTGATGTGATCCACTGTTTAATCTTTGTATCATTAGTAGGGTACAGTGAATACATTTAGTATTATTTGTGTACTTTTCTATATAAACGTTAAAGAAGACTGAAGGGGCAATTAAGAATTTGACAGTCCAGAGATACACACATCATTGGGCATGAGACATAGAACAAAGACAAACAAAACAAAAAACACAACACAGAGAACAAAAATGAGCAACCTACAAAAAACAGGTGAACCCAGGTGCTCTCGAAGGGTGAGCAGATCCTGTTTCTTATAAGACACCCATCATGATACTCTTAATCATTTGTCATGATAAGTCTACTCTGGTATAATTTGCAGCATTGATAAAATGAAAAAGCGTTTGTTTGATATCATTTGTAATGTTAAATGTACTATTATTTGTAGTGTTAAATGTACTATTATTTGTAATGTTAAATGTACTATTATTTGTAATGTTAAATGTACTATTATTTGTAATGTTAAATGTACTATTATTTGTAATGTTAAATGTACTATTATTTGCAGCATTAATTCTTCATTTCATACTATTTTTAAGATTAGGTGTATTATCTGTATACGCTTGGCATCATTTAGAAGGTTGTATATTTATACATACTATTATTTTCACCGAATATTAATTTATTTGTAGGGTAGGATATATGCACAGGACAATAAGGATCCGTTAAAACTACCCGATTCCACAGAAATTACCATAACGATTGAATTTGATGACAAGAATAATCATACACCCACATTTCAACATGGTATGTAATAAACTCATTCCATAAATGTGTATTTTTATTGTTTTAATAAAACATTCTGTTTAATTTTTGATACATTTGAAATAGACTTATAGGAATTCCTGAGTTCACTATTCTAGTGGAGTTCGTTTTGCTAAATCATTTAGTTTTCTGTTGTGTACATCATCGTTTGTCCTGTTTTTGGCTATTATATTATCTATCCTTCGATTACTCCTTGGTATCTCCAGCTTTTCTTAATATTGAGAGACTGGGACTCTGTCAGAATGGCAGAACAACTGGACATAAAATGTATTGTTTATCACTGCTTACAACATTGTTTTAGTGATCACGTTATTGTGGTCAGTTGTATTGGTAGGGCAAACTGCTTAACCCAGTAAATTATCACAAAACAAACTGCTTCACATAATGTTGTATCGAGTACACCGCATCAGAGGAAAATGTCGAACACACTAACATTAGTGGTGATAAGTACTGAATGCAAAGGTAGATGTACATGTAACTACAATACAATCTCAGGGACGATGATGACTTAGGTACCGACCATTTAACTTGAAGGGGGGGTTATGGTTTTTTGTTTCGTTCAGAATTTTTTTTTCGGACAACACAAGAGTTAGAATATTAATTTTTTTTTGTCGCGCTAAGCGCGAATTTTTTTTCCAGGATTTAACATTAGGTTATATGACAAAAACTCTGAATCAGATTATTTTTTTTTTCCTCCACCAAAATCAGAATATTTTTTTCAGCAACATTGGGAATCAGAATCAAAACATACCCCCCCTTCAAGTTAAATGGTCGTTCCCTTGGAAAAAAAACAAGTTTGCAGGTACCTAAGGAGTAATCAGAAGCTGTACTTGGAAGAAGGACAGACAACTTAAAATGCCAAAAGGAAAAGGACACACAACAATCTACAAAACATTACACAGAAAACTAAATATCGAGCAACATGAACACCACTAAAATTCGGGAGTGAACTCAGGTGCCCCGGTAGGGTAAGCAGTTCCTGCTCCACATTTGGCATGTGTTGTGTTACTCTTGTTACAAATCCGGTGATAAGTCATCAATGGGGAATGTCATGGTGGCAAAACATCAGAAAGATGCTTGTAATTACCTTTATATGGTGTATGAAGTTTCACATTTCATATTAAGCCGAAACTTCTGACCCAGAAATAATACAAACACAAATAGAAACGTCGACATCTAATTTAGTGCATAAGACGTGCTTCTGGAATAACCTTCATCAGATACGCCTGATTGGAACCTTTATCAGATACGCCTGATTGGAACCTTCATCAGATACGCCTGATTGGACCCTTCATCAGATATGCCTGATTGGAAAGACAAATAATTCAACTAAGGCTAAGAGCATATACAGGATGAGGCCACCTATGTCTGAGGGAGATTGACCATAGCTTTTAATATATTACATTACATTTTTGTATTTGGAAACGGTAAATTTCAATAATATATATATCTAATAAACCATGTCCGTGCCAAAACACTGACAACTGGGCGGATGATACCATCAGGAAATAATAGTCCACCAGTAGAAGTATCGACACAGTGATAGTAATTAACATGAGAAATTAGCAGTGTACACATTGTATATGTCTTAATATGATATATTAACAGTATACACATGTCTTCTTTATTTTTTTTTTTTTCTCAACTGCAAAAGACATCAATACAGAATAGAGTACAATAATATAATAACATATAAAACATGATACAATCTATATAGTAAAGTACAATTAAATCTTCTTACAATCTTTTCCGATATATAATTTCTTCTTTATTGATCTGCAGTAAAGTACGACACAGACATGATGTGGGATGCTGAGGTTGAACACTCTATTGTACAGACAATGGCAACAGATGCTGACAGTGGTGTAGAAGGAACAATATCTTATTCTATAGTCGAAGGAAATAGCAGGGTAACTTTATCTTAACCCTATAATCTACAATTTAGAAAATACTAAAATAATTAAAAGAACTTTCAATACAATAAAATACGAATAATTATATAAAATGAAAAGCATAAAATACTACAGGTGCTGAATCAGACGAATCCAATCCCTCCTTAAAAATCATAAGACTGTGTGCTGTCTATTGATTAATTAGACAATACTGTTCTCGTTTTAACCATTTCTAATTCTCAGTGGATTATGGATAATGAATAGGGATTACGTCCACATGGATGCTGTCATGCCGTAATAACAATTCAAAAATCCATTAGGAAAATCGTAGATGGAGGCATAATCGATACCCTAACACATATTTAACAAGATACTGATGTTAAATTGGTGCACCAGATAAGCGCATTTGTATTAAGCTTCTACATTGATGTTAGACATCAAATAATTGGGAAAAAATATCCGAACTCCGAAAATTGGAAAGCAAAATGTCTTAAACTACAGCCATACTTAATATCTAAAACCATTTATCTCTGATAAGGTAAAAAAAACAACAACTTCCACACCGCCAGAAAACTTCCTAAATATAATAATAAAATCATACCTTTAGCACACAAAATATAATAATAAAATCATACCATTAGCACACAAAATATAATAATAAAATCACACCTTTAGCACACAAAATATAATAATAAAATCATACCATTAGCACACAAAATATAATAATGAAATCATACCTTTAGCACACAAAATATAATAATAAAATCATACCTTTAGCACACAAAATATAATAATAAAATCATACCTTTAGCACACAAAATATAATAATAAAATCATACCTTTAGCACACATATATGCATGACCGCTCCTTCTCCTGGCTTGGTACAGGCACTTCAATAAAAAATGGTGAGATTAAGCTAGTTTTATAGGCCCAACCACCCATCTTATATATGAGACACAGTAATGCAAATAAACATTAGAGAATACCAAAGGGGCAATTAAAAATGGACAATCCAGAGAAACTGGCAACATAGGTCACACAAGACAAAGAAAAACACAACACAATGTTATAAAGATTTTATTTACAATAATGTCTCTTAATAAATACAGGGACATTTTTTTATATATGAAAAATAATATTATAATTACTTTCCAAAACGAATGTAAGCATTCTTAAACACTATATTTTCAGGGATTTTTTAAAATGGATAATAATGGCATGTTGATCCTAGCATATACGTTAGATTCTTCTATTGGCATGGATCCCACTGAATTTGTGACTTTGACTGTTAAAGCAATGGATGGTGGCATTATACCAAAATACAGGTAACAATTCTGTCATAGCAAGTATTAGATCAAAGACAACACTAATATACAATTAATTATTACCATGACGATTCAAGTTGATGAATTTGTATTTAAACGTCAAATGACGTTGATGCAATATCATGGAGCAAAGATTTATCACATTAACCAGGGACGGATTATGATGCTTTAGGGCACTAGGCTAATGAAATTATGGGTCCTGCCTCAGACGGAGCCACCCTTTAACTCGGCTGTGCCCATCTTGAATATTTTTTGCTCATGATATATTTTAGCGACATTTACATTTATATTTGAAAATCTTTTAGCAGGGTCCCTAGGCTGCTGCCTATACTAAGTGATTATATTAGAATAAATCTTTTAGCAGGGTCCCTAGGCTGCTGCCTATACTAAGTGATTATATTAGAATAAATCTTTTAGCAGGGTCCCTAGGCTGCTGCCTATGCTAAGTGATTATATTAGAATAAATCTTTTAGCAGGGTCCCTAGGCTGCTGCATATACTAAGTGATTATATTAGAATACATCTTTTAGCAGGGTCCCTAGGCTGCTGCATATACTAAGTGATTATATTAGAATAAATCTTTTAGCAGGGTCCCTAGGCTGCTGCCTATACTAAGTGATTATATTATAATAAATCTTTTAGCAGGAGCCCTAGGCTGCTGCCTATACTAAGTGATTATATTAAAATACTAAAGTAACATAAAAATATAATTTCATTTACATATGACATAATTTTAGCTTTATCGTTCATAAACTTATTATCATCACGAATATATCTGAAATAGTAATTGCTTAACAAAAATCAATCAATTTAGCGATAAATCTTAACCGCATCGGTGGTGTAATGGTTGTTGGGTTCGCCTCACGTAAGAACAAAGACTGGTTGGCTTGGAATCAGAATAATGAGTTCCAGTGGCACGACATGTCTACCCGCGGACTGTTGTTTTAGTGAGCTAGCACCATAAAAACCCAACTGAGAGAGTTGGTCTAGTACAAAGTAGACATCATTATTATCTTATCAAAATGTAGCTTACTCTCGCCATGAGTTGCTTAAAAAATTGCTCAATTGGCGTTAAGCAACACCCACTCACACACTTGCAATATATTTCAGTTCTGTGCAGGTCATTATACGGATATCAGGCAACAACCCTGGAGTGTGCATACAAGGCACGGCACATTCTAAACAAGTATTAGATATTACAGAAGAACGTAACAATTGGTCGTATGCTTTGTATGCCCTGGTGGTATTGCTGTGTATAGCTATTGTCTGTTCTATTTTCTTCTTTTACAAGTAAGTACAATTTTATACATTGTTAATGGATTATGCTAAAATATGTCACTTTATTTATTAACTTTGATTTATTAGCCTTTATATGATCAAATCTGTCAATACAATATAAAAACTTTCATTGGGCCAATACGGCAAAAACCAGTCCAATACGGATAATTTCCGTATTGGCCCAATTCCAGTCAGTCCAATAACAACTAGATCGGAATCCGCTAGACATTTCGACAATTTCAAGGAAAAATCCCGAGAGATATTGAACTGGTTAATTAATAAAGGTATCATTACGTGATGTTTTTCATATTGGCCTAGTTATAGGTCCTCGGTCTGCTGTATTGGCGTTCGGCTGCGCCTCGGGCCAATACAGCAGGCCTCGGACCTATAACTAGGCCAATAACGCCAATACAGCAGACCGAGGACCTATAACTAGGCCAATATGAAAAACATCACGTAATAATACTATATTATTGATTATTTGTAAGAGTTTGAAGATACCAAAGGGAGGTAATCAGAATCTGTAAATTGAAGAAGGACAGACAGCACAATGACCAACAGAGAAAGGACAATGATCTACAATACACTACAAATAAAACTAAAGATTGAGTAATACAAACCCCACTAAAAACCGGGGACGAACTCTGTTGGTCCTGAAGGGTAAGCAGTTCCTGCTCCACTAATGACACTCATCGTGTTATTGTTAAGAGACATGAACATCATCTGATATGGAAATCATGTTGGACACCATGAAGTGTAATGAATACAAATTAATAAACATTAATAAAACAAAAACTCCCGACAAAACAAATAGGAGTAAAGATCATTGTTTTTACATGGAAATCGTAACGGACATCACAACACAGAACTAAAAACGAAAAGACATGTAATTTGACAACATTGAACAACACGAATCCCACTTAGATAAGTTAAGAAACAGGGCAAAATCAGGTGCTCCGGAAGTAGTTTTATACTTGACCTTTGCACTGTCATATGTTGCCAATCTACAGGCATGTTGCAAACTTATTATCATTGATTTGATTTCTAACATGACTTTATAATGATGTCACTGATGCCACCTTGACAAATCCTTACATTTATAGATACATTAAATTAAGTCGTTGATATATCAATCGAATAAACTGAATGGACAACACAGAGACCCTGGTTTTATATGTCTGTTCAGTCGGTGAAGTATTGTTTTGCTTTGTTTTAGATGGGAGACAATGCCTGTCCAGTATGTTATGTCTTCATTCTTGTTTTAGATGGGAGACAATGCCTGTCCAGTATGTTATGTCTTTATTCTTGTTTTAGATGGGAGACAATGCCTGTCCAGTATGTTATGTCTTCATTCTTGTTTCAGATGTAGAACGTCTGTTCAGTCAATGAAGTATTTTTTTATTTGTTTCAGATGGAGAACAACGTCTGTTCAGTCAATGAAGTATTATTTGATTTGTTTCAGATGGAGAACAACATCTGTTCAGTCAATGAAGTATTTGTTGATTTGCTTCAGATGGAGAACAACATCTGTTCAGTCAATGAAGTATTTTTTGATTTGTTTCAGATGGAGAACAACGTCTGTTCAGTCAATGAAGTATTTTTTGATTTGTTTCAGATGGAGAACGTCTGTTCAGTCAATGAAGTACTTTTTGATTTGTTTCAGATGGAGAACGTCTGTTCAGTCAATGAAGTATTTTTTTATTTGTTTCAGATGGAGAACGTCTGTTCAGTCAATGTAGTATTTTTTTATTTGTTTCAGACGTAGAACGTCTGTTCAGTCAATGAAGTATTTTTTGATTTGCTTCAGATAGAGAACGTCTGTTCAGTCAATGAAGTATTTTTGTATTTGTTTCAGATGGAGAACAACGTCTGTTCAGTCAATGAAGTATTTTTTTATTTGTTTCAGATGTAGAACGTCTGTTCAGTCAATGAAGTATTTTTTTATTTGTTTCAGATGGAGAACAACGTCTGTTCAGTCAATGAAGTATTATTTGATTTGTTTCAGATGGAGAACAACATCTGTTCAGTCAATGAAGTATTTGTTGATTTGCTTCAGATGGAGAACAACATCTGTTCAGTCAATGAAGTATTTTTTGATTTGTTTCAGATGGAGAACAACGTCTGTTCAGTCAATGAAGTATTTTTTGATTTGTTTCAGATGGAGAACGTCTGTTCAGTCAATGAAGTACTTTTTGATTTGTTTCAGATGGAGAACGTCTGTTCAGTCAATGAAGTATTTTTTTATTTGTTTCAGATGGAGAACGTCTGTTCAGTCAATGTAGTATTTTTTTATTTGTTTCAGACGTAGAACGTCTGTTCAGTCAATGAAGTATTTTTTGATTTGCTTCAGATAGAGAACGTCTGTTCAGTCAATGAAGTATTTTTGTATTTGTTTCAGATGGAGAACAACGTCTGTTCAGTCAATGAAGTATTTTTTTATTTGTTTCAGATGTAGAACGTCTGTTCAGTCAATGAAGTATTTTTCGATTTGTTTCAGATGGAGAACAACATCTGTTCAGTCAATGAAGTATTTTTTGATTTGTTTCAGATGCAGAACGTCTGTTCAGTCAATGAAGTATTTTTTTATTTGTTTCAGATGGAGAACAACGTCTGTTCAGTCAATGAAGTATTTTTTGATTTGTTTCAGATGTAGAACAACGTCTGTTCAGTCAATGAAGTATGTTTTGCTTTGCATACCTGCCAACCTCTGAAACCTTCAATGAGGGAGATCTCCCCCTCAGCTATGACAGCTGAGGGGGAGATTTTGCACAAACAACATTTTCAGCCTAAATATATAACCTATACACCATATACATCTACAAAACACCAATAAGAGTTAATGCCTTTTTCAATACCTCTGAGTCAGGACAATACTCATAACATTCCATATTTTGATTTTGTTTGTCACAAATAAGTGAGCATATAGTGTCATTTGTCAATTCTGACCTATGTTCAGTTTGAATATTTTTTAGCATCGAGAAAATACGTTCACTATCTGCATTACTATTTGGCAGAACAACACATGCCAGGGCTAACTTAGACAAATTGGGATATCTAGGTTATTTTGCAAATAACTCCTTTATATCACACATTTCCCCCCAAAAAGTTCCAACATCCGAAAAGTTGACTGAACATAATGAGCAAAATGAAGATTCATTGCCGAGTGAAGGTCGTAAAAATTGAAAATCCTTCATCCAATCTGCTTGAAATTTGCAGTTATATTTCTTCTTTTTTACACTGCCGCTTGGTCCAGACAAAGACCTCTTTCTGGTTGGAGTTGACATGGCAGAAATGATTTTCGATTACTTATAAATCGAACATGAAAACTACTTGCCAAAGTTTTCAAATGATCGCCCATTGTTTGTTTACTTCTATTGACAGTAATAAAAAATCCCGCGAAATACGAATGCGGGTCTTTGCGGGTTAAAATATCCGAATGCAGGAGATTCTATACTCCCGCGGGAGCAGACCGGCAAGTGGGAGATTTCTGGAATTTCGTCGTTTGTGCGGGAGACTCCCGCACAAAACGGGAGGGTTGGCAGGTATGGCTTTGTTTCAGATGGAGAACAATGTCTGTTCAGTCAATGAAGTATGTTTTGCTTTGTTTCAGATGTAGAACAACGTCTGTTCAGTCATTGAAGTATGTTTTGCTTTGTTTCAGATGGAGAACAATGTCTGTTCAGTCAATGAAGTATTGTTTTGCTTTGTTTCAGATGGAGAACAATGTCTGTTCAGCCTATACTGTATGTTTTGCTTTGTTTCAGATGGAGAACAATGTCTGTTCAGCCTATAATGTATGTTTTGCTTTGTTTCAGATGGAGAACAATGTCTGTTCAGTCAATGAAGTATTGTTTTGCTTTGTTTCAGATGGAGAACAATGTCTGTTCAGCCTATACTGTATGTTTTGCTTTGTTTCAGATGGAGAACAATGTCTGTTCAGCCTATAATATATGTTTTGCTTTATTTCAAATGGAGAACAGCATCTGTTCAGTCAATAAAGTATTGTTCTGCTTTGCTTCAGACGTAGAACAACATCTGTTCAGTTAATGAAGTATTGTTTTGCTTTGTTTCTGATGGAGAGCAACGTCTGTTCAGTCAATATGAAGTATGTTTTGCTTTGTTTCAGATGGAGAACAGCATCTGTGTCAACAAGCAGCGACCCAATTGACAAAGATGGTAAACTCAAGTACTTTATTAGTGGATCAGAATACAATGCATTAGGAAAGAGAAGTACTGTAGAGTATTCACATTCTAATCAGGGATTTGATCAAATGTTAAATTCTGATCCTTCTATCACAGTGAGTATTAATTAGTTATATAATTATGTATGTTTTGTAGATCGTTGTTTGTCCTTTTGTCCTTTTTCTTTTGGCCATTGTGTTGTCTGTCCTTCTTTGATTTACGGATTCTAATTACCTATTTGGTATCTTCAAACTCTTCTTATCTTTTCTTTTGTCCATTGTGTTGTCTGTCCTTATTTGATTTACAGATTCTAATTACCTATTTGGTACCTTCAAACTCTTCTTATCTTTTCTTTTGTCCATTGTGTTGTCTGTCCTTCTTTGATTTACGGATTCTAATTACCTATTTGGTATCTTCAAACTCTTCTTATCTTTTCTTTTGTCCATTGTGTTGTCTGTCCTTCTTTGATTTACAGATTCTAATTACCTATTTGGTATCTTCAAACTCTTCTTATCTTTTCTTTTGTCCATTGTGTTGTCTGTCCTTATTTGATTTACAGATTCTAATTACCTATTTGGTATCTTCAAACTCTTCTTATCTTTTCTTTTGGCCATTGTGTTGTCTGTCCTTCTTTGATTTACAGATTCTAATTACCTATTTGGTATCTTCAAACTCTTCTTATCTTTTCTTTTGTCCATTGTGTTGTCTGTCCTTCTTTGATTTATGGATTCTAATTACCTATTTGGTATCTTCAAACTCTTCTTATCTTTTCTTTTGTCCATTGTGTTGTCTGTCCTTCTTTGATTTACGGATTCTAATTACCTATTTGGTATCTTCAAACTCTTCTTATCTTTTCTTTTGGCCATTGTGTTGTCTGTCCTTATTTGATTTACAGATTCTAATTACCTATTTGGTATCTTCAAACTCTTCTTATCTTTTCTTTTGTCCATTGTGTTGTCTGTCTTTCTTTGATTTACGGATTCTAATTACCTATTTGGTATCTTCAAACTCTTCTTATCTTTTCTTTTGGCCATTGTGTTGTCTGTCTTTCTTTGATTTACGGATTCTAATTACCTATTTGGTATCTTCAAACTCTTCTTATCTTTTCTTTTGACCATTGTGTTGTCTGTCTTTCTTTGATTTATGGATTCTAATTACCTATTTGGTATCTTCAAACTCTTCTTATCTTTTCTTTTGTCCATTGTGTTGTCTGTCTTTCTTTGATTTACGGATTCTAATTACCTATTTGGTATCTTCAAACTCTTCTTATCTTTTCTTTTGTCCATTGTGTTGTCTGTCCTTCTTTGATTTACGGATTCTAATTACCTATTTGGTATCTTCAAACTCTTCTTATCTTTTCTTTTGTCCATTGTGTTGTCTGTCCTTTGATTTACGGATTCTAATTACCTATTTGGTATCTTCAAACTCTTCTTATCTTTTCTTTTGTCCATTGTGTTGTCTGTCCTTCTTTGATTTACGGATTCTAATTACCTATTTGGTATCTTCAAACTCTTCTTATCTTTTCTTTTGTCCATTGTGTTGTCTGTCCTTATTTGATTTACGGATTCTAATTACCTATTTGGTATCTTCAAACTCTTCTTATCTTTTCTTTTGGCCATTGTGTTGTCTGTCCTTCTTTGATTTACGGATTCTAATTACCTATTTGGTATCTTCAAACTCTTCTTATCTTTTCTTTTGTCCATTGTGTTGTCTGTCCTTCTTTGATTTACGGATTCTAATTACCTATTTGGTATCTTCAAGCTCTTCTTATCTTTTCTTTTGTCCATTGTGTTGTCTGTCCTTCTTTGATTTACGGATTCTAATTACCTATTTGGTATCTTCAAACTCTTCTTATCTTTTCTTTTGGCCATTGTGTTGTCTGTCTTTCTTTGATTTACGGATTCTAATTACCTATTTGGTATCTTCAAACTCTTCTTATCTTTTCTTTTGACCATTGTGTTGTCTGTCTTTCTTTGATTTATGGATTCTAATTACCTATTTGGTATCTTCAAACTCTTCTTATCTTTTCTTTTGTCCATTGTGTTGTCTGTCCTTCTTTGATTTACGGATTCTAATTACCTATTTGGTATCTTCAAACTCTTCTTATCTTTTCTTTTGGCCATTGTGTTGTCTGTCTTTCTTTGATTTACGGATTCTAATTACCTATTTGGTATCTTCAAACTCTTCTTATCTTTTCTTTTGGCCATTGTGTTGTCTGTCCTTCTTTGATTTACGGATTCTAATTACCTATTTGGTATCTTCAAACTCTTCTTATCTTTTCTTTTGGCCATTGTGTTGTCTGTCCTTCTTTGATTTACGGATTCTAATTACCTATTTGGTATCTTCAAACTCTTCTTATCTTTTCTTTTGTCCATTGTGTTGTCTGTCCTTCTTTGATTTACGGATTCTAATTACCTATTTGGTATCTTCAAACTCTTCTTATCTTTTCTTTTGTCCATTGTGTTGTCTGTCCTTCTTTGATTTACGGATTCTAAATACCTATTTGGTATCTTCAAACTCTTCTTATCTTTTCTTTTGTCCATTGTGTTGTCTGTCCTTCTTTGATTTACGGATTCTAATTACCTATTTGGTATCTTCAAACTCTTCTTATCTTTTCTTTTGTCCATTGTGTTGTCTGTCCTTCTTTGATTTACGGATTCTAATTACCTATTTGGTATCTTCAAACTCTTCTTATCTTTTCTTTTGTCCATTGTGTTGTCTGTCCTTCTTTGATTTACGGATTCTAATTACCTATTTGGTATCTTCAAACTCTTCTTATCTTTTCTTTTGGCCATTGTGTTGTCTGTCCTTCTTTGATTTATGGATTCTAATTACCTATTTGATATCTTCAAGCTCTTCTTATCTTTTCTTTTGGCCATTGTGTTGTCTGTCCTTTGATTTACGGATTCTAATTACCTATTTGGTATCTTCAAACTCTTCTTATCTTTTCTTTTGTCCATTGTGTTTTCTGTCCTTCTTTGATTTACGGATTCTAATTACCTATTTGGTATCTTCAAACTCTTCTTATCTTTTCTTTTGTCCATTGTGTTGTCTGTCCTTTGATTTACGGATTCTAATTACCTATTTGGTATCTTCAAACTCTTCTTATCTTTTCTTTTGTCCATTGTGTTGTCTGTCCTTCTTTGATTTACAGATTCTAATTACCTATTTGGTATCTTCAAACTCTTCTTATCATTTCTTTTGTCCATTGTGTTGTCTGTCCTTCTTTGATTTACGGATTCTAATTACCTATTTGGTATCTTCAAACTCTTCTTATCTTTTCTTTTGGCCATTGTGTTGTCTGTCTTTCTTTGATTTACGGATTCTAATTACCTATTTGGTATCTTCAAACTCTTCTTATCTTTTCTTTTGGCCATTGTGTTGTCTGTCCTTCTTTGATTTACGGATTCTAATTACCTATTTGGTATCTTCAAACTCTTCTTATCTTTTCTTTTGGCCATTGTGTTGTCTGTCCTTCTTTGATTTACGGATTCTAATTACCTATTTGGTATCTTCAAACTCTTCTTATCTTTTCTTTTGTCCATTGTGTTGTCTGTCCTTCTTTGATTTACGGATTCTAATTACCTATTTGGTATCTTCAAACTCTTCTTATCTTTTCTTTTGTCCATTGTGTTGTCTGTCCTTCTTTGATTTACGGATTCTAAATACCTATTTGGTATCTTCAAACTCTTCTTATCTTTTCTTTTGTCCATTGTGTTGTCTGTCCTTCTTTGATTTACGGATTCTAATTACCTATTTGGTATCTTCAAACTCTTCTTATCTTTTCTTTTGTCCATTGTGTTGTCTGTCCTTCTTTGATTTACGGATTCTAATTACCTATTTGGTATCTTCAAACTCTTCTTATCTTTTCTTTTGTCCATTGTGTTGTCTGTCCTTCTTTGATTTACGGATTCTAATTACCTATTTGGTATCTTCAAACTCTTCTTATCTTTTCTTTTGGCCATTGTGTTGTCTGTCCTTCTTTGATTTATGGATTCTAATTACCTATTTGATATCTTCAAGCTCTTCTTATCTTTTCTTTTGGCCATTGTGTTGTCTGTCCTTTGATTTACGGATTCTAATTACCTATTTGGTATCTTCAAACTCTTCTTATCTTTTCTTTTGTCCATTGTGTTTTCTGTCCTTCTTTGATTTACGGATTCTAATTACCTATTTGGTATCTTCAAACTCTTCTTATCTTTTCTTTTGTCCATTGTGTTGTCTGTCCTTTGATTTACGGATTCTAATTACCTATTTGGTATCTTCAAACTCTTCTTATCTTTTCTTTTGTCCATTGTGTTGTCTGTCCTTCTTTGATTTACGGATTCTAATTACCTATTTGGTATCTTCAAACTCTTCTTATCTTTTCTTTTGTCCATTGTGTTGTCTGTCCTTCTTTGATTTACAGATTCTAATTACCTATTTGGTATCTTCAAACTCTTCTTATCATTTCTTTTGTCCATTGTGTTGTCTGTCCTTCTTTGATTTACGGATTCTAATTACCTATTTGGTATCTTCAAACTCTTCTTATCTTTTCTTTTGTCCATTGTGTTGTCTGTCCTTCTTTGATTTACGGATTCTAATTACCTATTTGGTATCTTCAAACTCTTCTTATCTTTTCTTTTGTCCATTGTGTTGTCTGTCCTTTGATTTACGGATTCTAATTACCTATTTGGTATCTTCAAACTCTTCTTATCTTTTCTTTTGTCCATTGTGTTGTCTGTCCTTCTTTGATTTACGGATTCTAATTACCTATTTGGTATCTTCAAACTCTTCTTATCTTTTCTTTTGGCCATTGTGTTGTCTGTCCTTCTTTGATTTACGGATTCTAATTACCTATTTGGTATCTTCAAACTCTTCTTATCTTTTCTTTTGGCCATTGTGTTGTCTGTCCTTCTTTGATTTACGGATTCTAATTACCTATTTGGTATCTTCAAACTCTTCTTATCTTTTCTTTTGGCCATTGTGTTGTCTGTCCTACTTTGATTTACGGATTCTAATTACCTATTTGGTATCTTCAAACTCTTCTTACCTTTTCTTTTGTCCATTGTGTTGTCTGTCCTTTGATTTACGGATTCTAATTACCTATTTGGTATCTTCAAACTCTTCTTATCTATTCTTTTGTCCATTGTGTTGTCTGTCCTTCTTTGATTTACGGATTCTAATTACCTATTTGGTATCTTCAAACTCTTCTTATCTTTTCTTTTGTCCATTGTGTTGTCTGACCTTCTTTGATTTACGGATTCTAATTACCTATTTGGTATCTTCAAACTCTTCTTATCTTTTCTTTTGTCCATTGTGTTGTATGTCCTTTGATTTACGGATTCTAATTACCTATTTGGTATCTTCAAACTCTTCTTACCTTTTCTTTTGTCCATTGTGTTGTCTGTCCTTTGATTTACGGATTCTAATTACCTATTTGGTATCTTCAAACTCTTCTTATCTATTCTTTTGTCCATTGTGTTGTCTGTCCTTCTTTGATTTACAGATTCTAATTACCTATTTGGTATCTTCAAACTCTTCTTATCTTTTCTTTTGTCCATTGTGTTG
This sequence comes from Bathymodiolus brooksi, assembly GCA_963680875.1. Taxonomy (NCBI): domain Eukaryota; kingdom Metazoa; phylum Mollusca; class Bivalvia; order Mytilida; family Modiolidae; genus Bathymodiolus; species Bathymodiolus brooksi. The sequence continues at coordinate 47,526,391 of OY804584.1, forward strand.
TCTGTCCTTCTTTGATTTACAGATTCTAATTACCTATTTTGTATCTTCAAACTCTTCTTATCTTTTCTTTTGGCCATTGTGTTGTCTGTCCTACTTTGATTTACAGATTCTAATTACCTATTTGGTATCTTCAAACTCTTCTTATCTTTTCTTTTGTCCATTGTGTTGTCTGTCCTTCTTTGATTTACGGATTCTAATTACCTATTTGGTATCTTCAAACTCTTCTTATCTTTTCTTTTGTCCATTGTGTTGTCTGTCCTTCTTTGATTTACGGATTCTAATTACCTATTTGGTATCTTCAAACTCTTCTTATCTTTTCTTTTGTCCATTGTGTTGTCTGTCCTTCTTTGATTTACAGATTCTAATTACCTATTTGGTATCTTCAAACTCTTCTTATCTTTTCTTTTGGCCATTGTGTTGTCTGTCCTTTGATTTACGGATTCTAATTACCTATTTGGTATCTTCAAACTCTTCTTATCTTTTCTTTTGTCCATTGTGTTGTCTGTCCTTCTTTGATTTACGGATTCTAATTACCTATTTGGTATCTTCAAACTCTTCTTATCTTTTCTTTTGGCCATTGTGTTGTCTGTCCTACTTTGATTTACGGATTCTAATTACCTATTTGGTATCTTCAAACTCTTCTTATCTTTTCTTTTGTCCATTGTGTTGTCAGTCCTTTGATTTATGGATTCTAATTACCTATTTGGTATCTTCAAACTCTTCTTATCTTTTCTTTTGTCCATTGTGTTGTCTGTCCTTTGATTTATGGATTCTAATTACCTATTTGGTATCTTCAAACTCTTCTTATCTTTTCTTTTGTCCATTGTGTTGTCTGTCCCTCTTTGATTTACGGATTCTAATTACCTATTTGGTATCTTCAAACTCTTCTTATCTTTTCTTTTGTCCATTGTGTTGTCTGTCCCTCTTTGATTTATGGATTCTAATTACCTATTTGGTATCTTCAAACTCTTCTTATCTTTTCTTTTGGCCATTGTGTTGTCTGTCCTTCTTTGATTTACGGATTCTAATTACCTATTTGGTATCTTCAAACTCTTCTTATCTTTTCTTTTGGCCATTGTGTTGTCTGTCCTTCTTTGATTTACGGATTCTAATTACCTATTTGGTATCTTCAAACTCTTCTTATCTTTTCTTTTGTCCATTGTGTTGTCTGTCCTTCTTTGATTTACGGATTCTAATTACCTATTTGGTATCTTCAAACTCTTCTTATCTTTCCTTTTGTCCATTGTGTTGTCTGTCCTTCTTTGATTTACAGATTCTAATTACCTATTTGGTATCTTCAAACTCTTCTTATCTTTTCTTTTGTCCATTGTGTTGTCTGTCCGTCTTTGATTTACGGATTCTAATTACCTATTTGGTATCTTCAAACTCTTCTTATCTTTTCTTTTGTCCATTGTGTTGTCTGTCCTTCTTTGATTTACGGATTCTAATTACCTATTTGGTATCTTCAAACTCTTCTTATCTTTTCTTTTGTTCATTGTGTTGTCTGTCCTTCTTTGATTTACAGATTCTAATTACCTATTTGGTATCTTCAAACTCTTCTTATCTTTTCTTTTGTCCATTGTGTTGTCTGTCCTTCTTTGATTTATGGATTCTAATTACCTATTTGGTATCTTCAAACTCTTCTTATCTTTTCTTTTGGCCATTGTGTTGTCTGTCCTTCTTTGATTTACGGATTCTAATTACCTATTTGGTATCTTCAAACTCTTCTTATCTTTTCTTTTGTCCATTGTGTTGTCTGTCCTTCTTTGATTTATGGATTCTAATTACCTATTTGGTATCTTCAAACTCTTCTTATCTTTTCTTTTGGCCATTGTGTTGTCTGTCCTTCTTTGATTTACGGATTCTAATTACCTATTTGGTATCTTCAAACTCTTCTTATCTTTTCTTTTGTCCATTGTGTTGTCTGTCCTTCTTTGATTTACGGATTCTAATTACCTATTTGGTATCTTCAAACTCTTCTTATCTTTTCTTTTGTCCATTGTGTTGTCTGTCCTTCTTTGATTTACGGATTCTAATTACCTATTTGGTATCTTCAAACTCTTCTTATCTTTTCTTTTGTTCATTGTGTTGTCTGTCCTTCTTTGATTTACAGATTCTAATTACCTATTTGGTATCTTCAAACTCTTCTTATCTTTTCTTTTGTCCATTGTGTTGTCTGTCCTTCTTTGATTTACGGATTCTAATTACCTATTTGGTATCTTCAAACTCTTCTTATCTTACCATTTGTATTCTTATTACACTTCTATCAGTTATAAAACGAAAAACCAACAAATATGGCACTGTCGAAACAGTTCAAGATCCAATAGCAAAGTCATAGAAAGATGCAAAATTGATACCCTTAATACACAAATACATGACCTCTAACTTTCCTGGCTTGGTACAGGCACTTCAATAAAAAGTGGTGGGGTTAAACTAGTTTTATGGGCACATCACATGTCTTAGTTAAACTAGTTTTATGGGCACATCACATGTCTTAGTTAAACTAGTTTTATGGGCACATCACATATCTTTGTTAAACTAGTTTTATGGGCACATCACATGTCTTAGTTAAACTAGTTTTATGGGCACATCACATGTCTTAGTTAAACTAGTTTTATGGGCACATCACATGTCTTAGTTAAACTAGTTTTATGGGCACATCACATGTCTTTGTTAAACTAGTTTTATGGGCACATCACATGTCTTAGTTAAACTAGTTTTATGGGCACATCACATGTCTTAGTTAAACTAGTTTTATGGGCACATCACATGTCTTAGTTAAACTAGTTTTATGGGCACATCACATGTCTTAGTTAAACTAGTTTTATGGGCACATCACATGTCTTAGTTAAACTAGTTTTATGGGCACATCACATGTCTTAGTTAAACTAGTTTTATGGGCACATCACATGTCTTAGTTAAACTAGTTTTATGGGCACATCACATGTTAAATGTGAGTGCTTTCTACACATAAGTATATACAACCCACATATCAGTTATATGATATATGATATCAAATATATTTTAAAGAAAAAAGCCTTTATTAGACATGTTTGATACACTTATGTTTGTGAATAAGTAGCATCTAACATATCTTAGCTGAAATACTCCTAAAGTTGGCATTAAAAACCATTCAATCAATCAAGTCACTTGTATATGGTTAGTGTTATATCAATGTTCAAGTCATGTGACTTCACTAAGACGATGCTATATTAAATTCCAGCTGTTATATAAATCCTAAATTTCAGACTGGCTACTCTCAGATTTCCTCGTATACTATTTTTGTTTAATAAAATTCTAGAATTTACCATAGTGTAAATATGTTTACTTAAACTTACATGTTTAGATAAACAATATGTAGAAATATCTAGAACATATCAAAACTCAAGGTCAGATTAAAAACTATTTTTGATAACCTATTTGCACTGATGATGTAATATAATCAACAACAACAAATATTATTATGAACAAAATAATATATCATATTTATTATATATACATAACAATGGTCAGTAAAAATAAAATCTATTTATATATAACCTATTTTAGTTTAATTGACACTAAAAAGAAAAACAATTTATATCATACAATATAGCATATCCTCACGTCAGGGTTTCTATGACAACTTGTGTCCAGGTCACTGGAAAAATATTTATGTATGCAGTGCTGGTTAAAATATTGACAAAATAACTTACTTCAAAATTCAAGATAAAAACAAAAATAGCAGATATTAGTGGAAGTTTTTATGTAAGTTTAAAAAGATTTAAAATGATTATTTTGGCGGCCATAGCGATGATTGCATAGTAGGTGGATTATGCAATCAGTGCATATCTCCACGAAAATGTTTGGGTTTGGTTTCCGCATGTGACAAAATATGCTCAACTCAACTTTACATGATTAATAAATGTTAGAGAAAATCTGAAGTGGCAATAACGAATGGAAAATACACAGAAACTGGCAACAGTGGGTACACAAGACACAGGATGAAGACAAACAAACAATAATCAAACATAGTGTTTATACAGAAATCGTAACAGACACCACAACACAGAACTAATAGCGTTTGGGTTTTTGTGGTCACCAGAAGTCATACAAACTCAGACAGGAAAGAACAAGGATAATGCTAAAATGATGCTTAAGATTAAACGTCTTTATATGACATGACTTCTAATGGCTATGTATCTACATTTGTTAAATTTATTATTTGATTGATTATTTTTTTATTCCGACACTGTAAATTAAATGATAAAGTATGTTGCTATGCATGTTATTACGCGATGTTTTGCAAACACTATGTGTGATTTTATAATTTTAACTGCCTTTTAGTCGTGGGTGAGAAGCTAAATTTTTGTAAAAAGAAGAATGATTTTAGTTATTCGTCCTTGATAAGAGGTGTGTGTTCGCTATATTAGTCATACGCAAATGTGTTGCATGTCTGCATCTGTTCACTAAGGGGAGGGGAGGTTTTGGTACATAAAACTAGTTTACCCTGGTACATTTTATTGAAGTAACTGTATAAGGGACCGACCATTTAACTTGAAGGGGGGGTTATGGTTTTTTGTTTCGTTCAGAAAAATTTTTTCAGACAACACAAGAATTCAAATATTTTTTTTTTGTCGTGTCACGCGAAGTGCGAATTTTTTTTAACAGAATTTAACATTAGGTTATATCACAAAAACTCTGAATCAGATTTTTTTTTTCCTCCACCAAAATCAGAATATTTTTTTTGAAAAAAACCATAACCCCCCCCCCACCTTCAAGTTAAATGATCTTTCCCTAAACCTATTTTGCTTCTATAAATTTCCAGAAAAAACTCTTAAAGATCCATTTTTTAAATCAATAATTTTTACCATCTTTCTCAACCTTACAATTATAATGTAAAGTTTTTTTGTAACTTTGAATTGGTGTAAACCCATTTCTTCAAATCTCTATTCAGCGGTACTATAGTAATGCATCTGTAAGTGCTCAGGATTTCGAATTTATAACTACTGTGTTTTATAGTTTGATGTAAGCTTTAAAGTGTTATACTAAAATGAACCTAACAAAAAAATGGACAACAAAGGACCTTACAAAATGTGTATATGTTGAAGTGTTGTACTAAAATGGACCTTGCATGATTCATAATGTATAAGAATTTTACTAAAATAGACCAAGCAAAAAAATAGACCTAACAAGATTTGTAAATGTTTAAGTGTTGTACTTAAATGAACCTTGCAAGATTTGTAAATGTTAATGTGTTGTACAAAAATGGACACAGAACGAAGACAAAACAAAATAAAATATGCACAAACTAATTTCTACCATGTAGATTGGGAATACTTTTAACTAATACATTATAATTTGCATTGTTCTTTTTTCAGGCTACTGATATCGAAGGGTAAGTTACATCTTAAGAATCAATTTAATAAAGGCGTCGTGATCGTATGGTAGTTGAATTTACAACTACCTATTTTACAACTACCTATATGCAATCAGTGCCTATCACCACTAAGGTTGTGAGTTCGAATCCTGTTTTGGCGAGGCGTACTCGATACTGGATGTGATAATGTTTGTTAGTGACTTGCAGCAGGTCAGTGGTTTTCTCTGGGTACTCTGGTTTCCTCCACCAATAAAAGTGACCGCCACGATATATCCGAAATAATGTTGAAAGTGACGTTAAACACCATAATCCACAACCTCTCGATTTAATAATTTAGCTTTACATTGGGAAATGCAACTTTATAAGGGCTATTGTGTCCTAAAAAGTATAGTAGGTCAGGGACGAGGTATATCTGATACAAATTTATTCGTTAAAATTGACATTTACTTTCCACCAGTTATTAGGTTTCTCTGTGTACTCCAGTTATCTCCAACAGTTAAGTTTACCACCATAATATAGTATGAATGCTGTTGTACGTGATGTGAGCAAAAATATGATCCATGAATAATCAATTACACTAAAGTTGTGAGTTCCAATTCCGCTCATGATGAGGTGTACTCGATACGGTGACTTACGAAATGTCTTTGATTTCCTCCAAAACTGACTGCCACGATAAAACTGAAATATTTTTGAAAGTGGCATTAAACATCATAACCCTTGCCCTCAATTACAGTGCAACCTGTCAAGACCAATTCCTATTTCTATTAATTTAACCTGTATAAGGGAACGACCATTTAACTTGAAGGGGGGTGGGGGGATTATGGTTTTTTTCTAAAAAAATATTCTGATTCCCAATGTTGCTGAAAAAAATATTCTGATTTTGGTGGAGGGAAAAAAAAATCTGATTCAGAGTTTTTGTCATATAAGCTAATGTTAAATTCTGGGAAAAAACATTCGCGCTGTGTTAAATGGTCGGTCCCTAATTGAACAACTCTCTATTGTGAGCACAAAGGTTGTTCCCAAAGACGTTCTGTTTAGACAGGTTACACTGCACAATTTTAACCTTCAAGGTGGTATACATTTACATTTCCTCCACTGTAATGTTTTTAATATTTACTACCACTCTGTAACTGGCTAATACTAGTTCAAGGAATCCGACGTCATATATGGACCAGGAGATAATCAAGCTTTCGAAGCACCTTGTGTCTTACCCCTGTTTTTGATAAACTTTTCAGACATTTTGATAATTTGCTGCTATTCTACTTCAGTGTGATTCAGCTGTGATTTGCACTGTTCCAGCTCTGATTAGCTATATTCATTTTGCATACTTATTTCTAATAATTAAGAAATAAACATTTGCACTGAGGGCTATATGGCAGTTTATGGAAGAGTCGATCAGCCCCAAAATATTATATTGGCAGGAGCAAAGCTGAGACACATGTAATATTTCTGGGGTGACTGACCTGCCTATAAACTACCATAACCTATTTGTTATGTTATACTAAACAAACCATCACGATGTGTGTATTGATTATAAAATAATCACGAAATCCGGATGTTCACATTAAAATTGACTGACTTAGGTCCAATATATGATATATTGGACCGGATTGCTAACAGTCATATAGAAGATATTCATATGTAAAAAATAATATTATACATTTACTGTCTTTTGATATTAATCTCTGGATTTATTATCTTTTGAAATAAAAATTATATTCACTGAGCTTGAACGGTGAAGTGAATATTTTTTTTTTTTTCAAAAGTCAATTAATCCACACAGTGACAGAATCAAAAGACATTAATTGTTTCATTTTATATTTTGAATAAAAAAACATATTTAATGCCTCAGATTTAATATTCACTGGCGGTAAATGTCATGTGTTACTTTTTTTAGAACAGGAATTCTATCAGAAATGTTCTATTTTAAATTACTAAGAAAAAGTTAACATGTCACATTTACTGCCAGTTAATATTAAATCTGAGGCAGTGAATGTTTTTTATTCAAAAAATGACTTTTAGTTAAAATCTATTATAATGGAATTTTCTAATATAGAATACTCTACTAGTATATTTTATATTTTTGTTTTATCTCATTACAATGTATTACATGTTATACACATATCGTTTTAGAGTAAATGAACCAAGACCTGATTATGACGATAGATCAGCACCGGCATTGGTTATGTCACCTTTTACATCTTCATATAGCTCTTATCGTTTTAGAGTAAATGAACCAAGACCTGATTATGACGATAGATCAGCACCGGCATTGGTTATGTCACCTTTTACATCTTCATATAGCTCTCCATCGTGACATATTTAATTGTAACTTTCTAATGTAACTAAAACTCAAACATTAAAAACAGTCGATGAACGATCTATAAGTATTATGTATATATATGTGTAGTATGTTATTGTTTCTATATTGCACTAGGATTTTGGCAGATATATAATAATCCAGTTTTGCACAGAAGATTTCTAATATATGCAGTCCAATTAGAGTTTTGTTTTACTTCCGAAATATACGTTTTCTTTACTAGATGCCTGAACTTGTCATTTACAATATGTAGCCAAAATTTTAATATAGCAATATCAATAAATATTTGCATTGGGAAACGTCCCAAATCACCTAAAGTTGCACTGTTTGATGCATTCCTACTTAGGCCTAGCACCGACTTAAAAAATCTATTATGAAAAGTTTCAGTTATATAATTATTTCCCCACATTTCACTACCATATAAAATTAAGGCATCAAATAGCTTCATCATTAGGTTAACACCACAAAAGGGATGGTTTAAGTTCTTAGAGATTCTAAAGGCTGCTTTTCTAGCTTTTGAAACTAATTCTTTTTGTCCATAAGTGAATGTACCTGATGAAGTCAATTTAATTCCAAGATAGTTGTAGTTTGATGCATTCTCTATTACTGAGTCGTCGTATTGAAACAAGTGTTTACATTTTCTACCGCTGTTACTGAAAGTAACTATTTTAGTCTTCTTAAGATTGACTTTAAGGTGCCACTCATTACAATAATTATTTAGTATGTTAATGTTATGTTGCAAAGATTTGGGGTTAGAGGCTAGTAAAACAAGATCGTCTGCATAAAGAAGACAAGAAAATTCTGTAGAATTTAGGGTGACACTGTTTTCACGAGAACGATTTCGTTCATGCAAGTCATTAACAAATAAATTAAATAATAGGGGCCTCAAATTATTCCCTTGCAACACACCTTTTACATGTTAAAACTCCAGTGTTCCTATGTTAATGCATTTAGACTAATGAAATATCTTTGCTGATGATTGAAGTCAAAACCTTTTAAAAGCCAAACCACTAAATATATAAAATGAAAATATAATAAATGATTTCTCGGAAATCAAATTTTTGTGGGCGGGTCGTCATCTCTACTATAGTTAATTGGCTACTGACATCAATTAATTCATTATCTGTTGGAGTGTTATATACTAATCTGCAGTTTCCGTAACTATTAGAAAGAGCAAATAATTATTTCCAAAAATTGTTAAATTTTAATTAATTAGTGTAATGAAGTGTGAATACCTACTTTGTAATGTGTATAAGATAACATACTATAACCTCTATAGACTATCAAAATGATGAAATCATGTTTATTTTTCAAGTGTAATCAAGTGTAGTTAAGTGTAATCAAGTGTAATGAAGTGTGAATACCTACTTTGTAATGTGTATAAGATAACATACTATAACCTCTATAGACTATCAAAATGATGAAATCATGTTTATTTTTCAAGTGTAATCAAGTGTAGTTAAGTGTAGTTAAGTGTAATCAAGTGTAAATACCTACTTTGTAATGTGTATAAGATAACATACTATAACTTCTATAGACTATCAAAATGATCAAAACTGTCCCGAGACCAGTAACTAACTTAATTTTCCTGTTTTTAAATTTTTTACCGAAACTTTGGTGGCTCGAACTATCGATAACTCTAACACATTTTAGTTCCTTTGATTTCGAGCATATGGAACATTTTATAATAATATAATTCCTCATTTTGTTGTAGGATTGGTTTTCGTCCATTTCATTTGTATATATTGTAAATGAATTATTTTGCATAATTTTGTTATAGTTGTTGTGTATATAAATACATGTTAAAATGCATTAAAATAATTTGATTATTGATTGAAAATAAAAACATATTACATTTAACTCCTCTCTGTTTGTTTTCCCTCAGACATTGCCATGGTCACCATTGTATTGTAGTTTGTGGTTTTAATCTACTAATGCAATCATTGAATATGACTACTCAAATATTGTGAATGAACTTAAATTCGTGGACTCAAATTTTCGTGGGTTTCCTCATTAAATGCATATTCTTAAGTTCGTGGATTCAGAAATTACGAAAATAGACTCCCCAAAAAATTGTGTTAATAATAAACATCATTATCAGTGGAAAGAAGACATTATTTGTCCTTGGATTCATTCATTCTTTTGATTGATTGACCCGTGAAATCCACGAAGATTGGTTTCTCATGAATAAAAAGTATTCCACAGTAAGTGATATTCTTAACCACACCGGTGGTGTAATGGTTAGCCTGCTCGCCCCGAGTGTGATAGATCGTGGGTTCAAAGAAGCCCTGTTCAGGTCAAACCAAAGACTATAAAATTGGTATTTGTTACTTCTCCACTAAGCGCCGTCGTGGTCGTATGGTGGTTGGATTTACAACTACCTGTGCAATCAGTGCCTATCACCACTAAAGTTGTGAGTTCGAACCCCACACAGGACCGGTGTACTCGATACAACATTATGTGATAAAGTTGGTCAGTGATATCTCCGGGTACTCCAGTTTCCTCCATCAATAAAATTGACTGCCATGATATAGCTGAAATATTGTTGAAAGTGGCGTTAAACATAACCTCCCTCCCTCTACTAAGCGTGCAGCATTAAGGAGAAAGAGCAAAGACTGGTTGGCTCGGGATCAGGATAATGTGTCGATTGGGGTGATATGTCTAACCAGACTGTTGTTTCAGTGAGCTAGCGCTATAAAAATCCAACTAGTGGTGGTCTAGTAAGAAGCACACCTCATCATCGTCCCATGTAAGATTAACTTCTTCTCACCATGATATAGCTGAAAAATTGCTGAGTTGGCGTGAAACAATCACTCACTCGACTCCACCTTTGAGGTCTACTGGATACACCACTTTTTTTGTTGTTCAACTTGAAGTGAGAAGTGTTTCAGCTAGACTCAAGATTTTAAAACAATAAACCATATAGGCAAAATGGTTACTATAGATTTTTTATTGGTATAAGAAAAACAATGGCAATGCAAAGCGTGGTGTATCCCCTTGCCTAAAAATTAGATGCTGTGACCTTGACCTTTGACCTTGAAAATAAATAGGGTTCCAGATTCTCTTAAGGACTAAATATGTACCAAGTTTGGTCAAAATCCATTGAAGGATGTTGATCCTAGAGTGTTCACAAGGATGTTACGGAAGGACGGACGGACGGAAGGATGGAAGGACGAACGGATGGACAAGGGGTAAATTAATATGCCCCCCGACTCTTCGTCGCGGTGGCATAAAAACATGTACGTGTATACATATAAAAGTATCGCATTTCTAAAGATCATCAATAATGAATAAATAACACTCATAAAATAGGTAAGAAGAGTTTGAAGATGCCAAAGCGGTAATCAGACTACGTAAATCGATGACAGACAACACAGTAGCCTACAGAACTAGTGGCTCAGTGGGCTGAGCCTGTGTCGCTCACCTTTCATTCTGCTTTGAGGAAACTTAATACAGAACCTCCCATAGGTGCTTCCCACCAAGTTTTGGTCATTTGGCTAAGCAGTTTCAGAGAAGAAGATATTTAGAAATCGACCAATTAGAAACAAGAATGGCCTGTGGTGGCCATGTTTATTAACGGACCGGAACTAAATGAGCAATCTTTACAGATGACATTCCAAGGATGCTTCCTACCAAGTTTCGATTCATTTCATTAAGCAGTTTCAGAGAAGAAGATTTTTTTAGAAATCAACCAATCAGAAACAAGAATTGCCTTTCACGGCCATGTTTGTTAACGGATCGGAAGTAAATGAGCAATCTTTATAAAGGACCTTTATGCTTCCTACCAAGTTTTGATTCATTTAGCCAAGCGGTTTAAGAGGAGACGATTTTTTAGAAATCAACCAATCAGAAACAAGAATTGCCTGTGGCAGCCATGTTTGTTAACAGATCAGAGCTAAATGAGCATTCTTTATAGAGGACCTTCCAAGGATGCTTCCTACCAAATTTAGATTCATTTAACCAAGTGGTTACAGAGGAGAATATTTTTTAGAAATCGACCAATCAGAAAAAAATATTGTCTGTGGCGGCCATGTTTGATAACAGATCGGGACGAAATAAGCAATCTTTATAGAGGACCTGCCATATATGCTTCTTGGTATGCTAATAATACTAAAAATAAGGCATAGGAAATAATTGTATTTGAAAAACATTATAATTATACAGTAACAATACTGGTATATAATTACGTTTCCCGAACTTTTCTTTCTGAACTTCTCAGGTATGTTTCGTAAGGCAATGATAAAACCCGAGAACGATCGAAAGGCGGAAATATGTCGCACGTGACCTACTTTCGTTTTGCTGCCACTTAGGTGTCCATTGTCAACAAAATCTGAGGATTATCTGTCAGTATGGGGGTGTAGATGGTAGGAAGATATAAAAAACGGGTTTTCCTTGAAGAAAAATCATTTCACTACGCAAATTAGTAAGCAATTTGCGTCCTATCGACATTTTGACAGAGGAAATAGCGATTGAAGTGACAGGGGTAGTAGGAGTGAGTCCGGCCTTGTGGTATTTTAGGTACATAGCGAGCATATTTTTGACTCTACACAAGCGCCTGTGTATGAATGAGCAATCCAAATTGATTTAAGAAAATACTGTGTTAACGCCAAATGTCATTCAGAATTTCAATCATTGTTAAATTTTGTGTCGAGCCTCATTGCAGACATGGGGTAATCGTAATCGGTTGTAATCGATTACATTTTTCATGTAATCGAATGTAATCTGTAATCGGACATTTTTTAGATTACATGTAATCGTAATGTAATTGATTACATTCATTTTGACCCTGTAATCATGGTTACTTTTAGTCCGAGATTCCTCTGTCGTTTAACGGCATTGATAAAGTTGCTGTAGCCGTTCAACGCTACAGCAACTTTATCAATGCTGTTAAACGACAGAGGAATCTCGGACTATGTTACTTTCTGATTACATTTAGATTACTTTTCATTATTTTGACTTATTTTGTCTTAACTGAAACATATATCCTACCGTGACATCTGCTCGGTCATGCAATAATGTCGGTCATTTGTTTTGATTTACAATTCTCGCGCAGCACGAGACCAATGACGTCATTCTGTATATTCATAGCGTACATAAACACAGAGTCAGAGGGAATACTTTTCAACGTCAAAATTACAAGATGAGATTAAAACAGATGAGATTGAATTGAATAAATTCCATGCAAGTAAAAACGATCCTTTTTACTAATGTCTTTTTTTCCTGATTATTATGCTTGTTAAATATGTTTCCATCGATGGTATTCCCCAAACATTTGTATTTTTCCGGTTTGTTGACATAATCGACATCACAGTTCATGACCGTTTCTGGAATGTAGGCCAAGCAAATTGTATTTTAAAATACTTTAAAAATATGATGATTCCACCATTTTCTAGAAAATAGCAGATTTTACCGGGAAAATACATGCAAGTGCTCTCCATTAGTCACAAAATGGCAGATTATTTTGCATTTCCACTGCTGCTTTAATCACAGGGTCTTGTCACTATCCAGGTAAATATACTATCAATGTATAAACATATACAAGGGCGGACATCTTTTTTTACCCCCGCTCGCTTAAAATACAATACAGTTTCAGAGGAAAAGATGAAAATGTGAAAAGTTAACGGATGACAGACGACGGACGCCAAGTGATGGCAAAAGCTCACATTGCCTTTGGCAAGATGGGCTAAAAAGGACAAAAAAGTATCATTTCAATATTAATTGTTATTGTACAGGAATAGTTTTCTTGGTTCAAAACATCTGCATGTGCACACATTTTAAAACTTCTTTTCTGCACATATGAGAATAACAAAATTAATTTATTATCTTTATTCAGAAATTTTAAACTTCTACATTGCTTAAATTAGCACTTATACATGTAGGTAATATTATGAGATTTATTTTTCTTTTACTGAAGATTATCAATATTTAGATAAGGTTGTTTTTAATATATTTTCAGTGAATATATAATAAGATAAGTGCGTTATTTTCCATTCTTTACTGTTCCAAAACATCATTTAACTTTCTATAAAATTATTTTTAACATTTTATTTAATTTCAAATATGTTTCCGTCCTCTTCAAAGGCTGTGCCTTCATATATTAATAATATTCAGTTCAAAGTTCTTTTTCGGTCATCCGTACAAAATAAACCCAGTAGTTGACCAATGAGGTCTACAAGTGCCGTTTCTTGCGTGATTTCTCAGTTGGAAGATATATTCCGAATGCACCACCCTACACGGAATAGTTATAGTATACTTCACAATGAAAAATGTGAAAAACCTCAAACGGAAATCTTTCGCAGATCGCATAACGTGTTTCCTTCTCCTATAATCCCCTGCTTAGAAAAGATAAAAAAAATATTTTCGAATTATCGGCCCATACAAGGATTTACATATAGAAATATATATAAATCCTTGGCCCATATGAGCATAACAATCAAACATCAAATAAAGTTAATAATGCAATAAACAATAGGAAAACGAATTAATATAAGTTTTTCTAAACTTGTTTTCGAATCCCTTTAATTATTTGTATTGTATAATATTGAAATTTATCATATTGTACTATATTTATTAATTAATAAAATATGTTTAAACTAATAAACAATAATTAATCATATTAAAGAAAATATAAGGCAGTACACAGTATTGAAAATGATTCTAATTCAGTAATACTGTTACTGGGCTCGGCCCAAATTCCATCCACTGTACAATGGGAGATAACTCTGATTGTACAGTGTTGGAATTCATACCGAGCTTTACAAATAAAAGAAACATAATGCATATATATAAATCAGTGCAAACAATGAGAGACTCCACATATCAAACCATCTTTTCTAACATTTGAAAGTTTTCAAATACTATATCGCTTATAAAAGATATAATATTAATATCTTCATTTATCATTAAAAATACAAATTGTTGTTTAATGTCCATAAAGTTAAAATCTGGGACGACCTCCTTTTCCATGAATAATCTGATTTTATCATTATTTATTTTAAATAAGTTGCAATCTAGGAGAAAATGTGGTTCATCTTCTATTTTAAGGCAGGCTTTGCATAGCTGTCCTTCTCCTTTAAGTTTCTTATATCTCCCTCTTTCTATTTCTAGTGTATGTGCACTTATTCTAAGCCTTGCTAGGATTTTCCTTTTATTTTCCTTTTTTATTGTAAATAAGTACAATGTAGGATTCTGCACAAAAAGAGCTTTTAAAGGATGAACAAGTGTCTAATTTAGAGCTTCTCTTTATGCTTATTTTCCAAAATTCTTCATATTGTTTTCTTAATTCTGATTTGAGATTAGACAACTCACTTATATCTTTATCAATATTAAAACAATTTAATATATTGGTTAGGTTTGAATACCAGGAGATTTGTCCTGACTGATGAAGAGTTTTACATTCATTTAGTGCTTGATACAATAAAGAATCCTGTTCCATATCATTTATTCTTTTGTAATATTTAAAAAGATTTATAATAATGTCTATAAATAATGGGAAACGACCAAGTTCCCCTAATACTGCTTGACTTGAAGAAATCTTGTGTACTCCTAGAATGAATTTACAGTATTTTATGTTAAGTTTTTGACAATTAAATTGATCATAAATTTGTACGATCTTGTTAAGTAAGTTATTTTTTAAGACTGCATCACCCCACATCTCACTTCCATACAGTATAATTGGTTTTACTGTATGGTAAAATAAGTGTAAGTTCTAAAGGTTTTGTAAGCTAATTTCTGTTTTTATGGATTTTTTACCACTTAAAACGGTAAGTAATTATCATTATTTTTGCAGATTTGAAAGTAGGAAAGATGTTTATATATGAAATCTTACTTGCACTTAATCTAACACAATCCGTCCAAGCCAAATTATGCGGGGGGACAAGGAGGGGGGGGGGGGGGGGGGTTCTGGTGACATCGAGACAAGCTGTTTACTGATTTTTTTTGAGTATTTTACTTGTTTAAGTTGATAAAATTGAAATGCCATCAAATTGGAAACTATCAGTAACTTAATTTCAACACTGTCTAGTTATCTACATCAAGAAAAACAACATGTGAATTTTGACCTTTTTTTTATGACATGCATTTCCATTACTGACTTACACTTCAAAGAATAAGTTAGATTTTCCCTACTAGAATGGAAATAATTCATGGAAGCCATAGTTTACAGTTTTAACATTGGTAACATTATTTTCACAAAAATGTTATCCTGAGGTAATTACAGTAAAAAGTGCCTAATAGAGGTTTTTTTAATATACCCTATATGGGTATAAATTATTTTTATTGTTCATCTATATATAATCATAGCAAAATCTATTTTGATGAAGTTTTTTTAATGAATTTATCAGGAAAATCCCCATCAGAAAAATGCATAGTCTTATGTAACTATTATGGTTTTTGACATAAAAGGGGGAATTTAAAAAAAAAAAAAAAATTCTCCAATTTTAATGCCTTTTTTTGTGCTAAATGTTCATCTATGTGGGTTATTGATGGTTTGTTATATTGTTTTTGCTATTTTATTTCGAAAAGAGGTCTAAATTCAGAAATTGTGCAAATTTAGAAGGCACACAATGTGTATAAATTTTTGTTTGTTTGAATTGATTGTGTCAGGAGCTTATGGGCAAATTTCCTCCCTTTTTTGTGGTTGTTGAGATAAAGTGGGCAGAAAGTGGCACCAAACAAATGCCAATTTCATAAATGGAAAAATTTTATTTTTCATTCAATTTAAATGTTTATTCATAACCTGGTCAAAAGGGTCATTGGCCCGGTCAAGACGTAAATTAATTAAATTTTGAATTCAAATATTTTATTGAATAAAGTGCATAATTTAATTATACAATATCCAATGGGATTGTACATCAGGCATAACCCTCAATAATTAAGGACATCAGGTACATGTATAATAATAAGAATAAATAATTAATTTACATTATAATTAAAGAGTACAAACTCTTTACGTTAGGAGAAATTTGAAAAGTTACAATAATTTTAAAACTGTCCATTTAAATTCATTATAATTGAGAAAGATGCTAATTTAGAGTGTGAATAAGTTGACTAGTAATTAATATATTTTTACTGTCGGTGTCGTCATAGTTGTGATCGTATGGTAGTTGGATTTAAGACTACCTATGCAATCAGTGTCTTTCACCACTGAAGTTGTGTTCGAATCCCTTTCAGGTGAGGTGTACTTGATACAACATTATGTGATAGAGTTTGTCAATGACTTGCGACAGGCCGGTGATTTTCTCCGGGTCCTCTGGTTTCCTCCACCAATAAAACTGACTGCCACAATATAAATGAATCCTTCTAGAGGCCATCATGGCCGTTATCCTATGATATGGAATACATGCCTATGACCAGTTAAGTTAGTTGTGAGATTGATTGCTGCCTGTACCATACTCAAAACGGGTGCGTATCATTGCTCCGACAGCCCGTTATTCCGACGGCCCATTATTCCGACGACCCATTATTCCGACAACTCATTATTCCGACAGCCCATTACTCCGACGGCCCATTTTTCCGACAATGCAAAATAGAACTCAATCCACAAATCCATGGTTTAACCAGGTGTATCCAACAGGATGGTCCGTCAGTCAGGCTAATCTTGACGGACCATGGCCTAGACAGAATGTTCTGGAAAGGAAGAGGAGCTTTTATCCTAGGCTGTGCATCCCTGCTCAAGGCAATTATGATCGACCGACCTGGTATGGGGAAAGTTTAAAATTGAAGAAAAAGTTGTGCACATTGCACAAAGGAACCAGAAAAGAGGAGTGAAGGAAAAAAAGTGTGAACCGGGAGAAGCATGAGAAAGACAAAATGATGGAAGATAGCAATACGCATGGAAGCGAGGAGAGTTAAGAATTGAAGAAGGACGTATATAGTAGAAAAGGAGAGAAAGGGAGCACAAGGTACATGCAGAAGAATGGAAAAAGCTCCGAAGATAGATAGACAGTTCCCTTGTTCAGGTCAATAAATACATCGATCACTTCTGTTGAAGCACGATTGGCAACCAACATATGCGGCTAATAGAACGCCTTCCATATGCATTATGCCGCTTCCACACATGTTCATTTATTCTGCGATCCCTCGTACGTTTAATGCGAATTGAATGCGCATCCAACACGGTTAATGCCTTCACACGTACGTCAAAACGTTTACGATTTCCATTATTTACGTGAAAATATTTACATTTTCTCTACATTGTAAAAATAGTATTATTACAGTCGTAACTTATGCCAACTGAATACTCCTTGTCATAGGTGTGAAGCGTTTAGAGCATACGATGCACATTTAATGGGCATTAAATGTACATGTGAAGGAGGCATTCATCGGTTTACAATGTATCTAAAACGTATTAGAAAACGCAATACGGTTGAACATCATAAGGCAGTGTCTCTCCGGTCACAAATCGTGGTAGTCTAGACGTGATACTCCCGACAACAACCGAATTTTGCTTGAAACAAATCTTTATTGTTTAATTTTAGCCCCCCCCCCCTCCTGGAGTTTATGGACATTTTTTATTGTATTAATCATAATGTACGGTAATGACATTTTTCTCTCCAGATCCAGGATCAAACTAGACTAGCTCACTCACAATGGCTCTGTATCCTAAATGCAACCGTTAATGTCAGAACAAACCTTTATAATTATTTCATGCACATCTACATATGGTGTACTCCTTTGAGTAAAGTTTAATAAAAAAAAATACTTTGGACGGTTTTGAAGGGTTACAAGGTTTATGGACGGACGGGGGCGGGGCCTGGGATTTTCGTCCGGACAGATTCTTTGTTCGTTAAAAATGTAGGTAATATTATGAGATTTTTTTTCTTTTACTGAAAATTATCAATATTTAGATAAGGTTGTTTTTAATATATTTTCAGTGAATATATAATAAGATAAGTGCGTTATTTTCCATTCTTTACTGTTCCAAAACATCATTTAACTTTCTATAAAATTATTTTTAACATTTTATTTAATTTCAAATATTTTTCCGTCCTCTTCAAAGGCTGTGCCTTCACATATTAATAATATTCAGTTCAAAGTTCTTTTTCGGTCATCCGTACAAAATAAACCCAGTAGTTGACCAATGAGATCTACAAGTGCCGTTTCTTGCGTGATTTCTCAGTTGGAAGATATATTCCGAATGCACCATCCTACACGGAATAGTTATAGTATACCTCACAATAAAAAATGTGAAAAACCTCAAACGGAAATCTTTCGCAGATCGCATAACGTGTTTCCTTCTCCTATAATCCCCTGCTTAAATATTTTCGAATTATCGGCCCATACAAGGATTTACATATAGAAATATATATAAATCCTTGGCCCATATGAGCATAACAATCAAACATCAAATAAAGTTAATAATGCAATAAACAATAGGAAAACGAATTAATATAAGTTTTTCTAAACTTGTTTTCGAATCCCTTTAATTATTTGTATTGTATAATATTGAAATTTATCATATTGTACTATATTTATTAATTAATAAAATATGTTTAAACTAATAAACAATAATTAATCATATTAAAGAAAATATAAGGCAGTACACAGTATTGAAAATGATTCTAATTCAGTAATACTGTTACCGGGCTCGGCCCAAATTCCATCCACTGTACAATGGGAGATAACTCTGATTGTACAGTGTTGGAATTCATACCAAGCTTTACAAATAAAAGAAACATAATGCATATATATAAATCAGTGGAAACAATGAGAGACTCCACATATCAAACCATCTTTTCTCACATTTGAAAGTTTTCAAATACTATATCGCTTATAAAAGATATAATATTAATATCTTCATTTATCTTTAAAAATACAAATTGTTGTTTAATGTCCATAAAGTTAAAATTTGGGACGACCTCCTTTTCCATGAATAATCTGATTTTATAATTATTTATTTTAAATAAGTTGCAATCTAGGAGAAAATGTGGTTCATCTTCTATTTTAAGGCAGGCTTTGCATAGCTGTTCTTCTCTTTTAAGTTTCGTATATCTCCCTCTTTCTATTTCTAGTGTATGTGCACTTATTCTAAGCCTTGCTAGGATTTTTCTTTTATTTTCATTTTTTATTGTAAATAAGTACAATGTAGGATTCTGCACAAAAAGAGCTTTTAAAGGATGAACAAGTGTCTAATTTAGAGCTTCTCTTTATGCTTATTTTCCAAAATTCTTCATATTGTTTTTTTAATTCTGATTTGAGATTAGACAACTCACTTATATCTTGTCTGTTTATATAATTATGAGTTTTGACTTTCCCTTTGTAAGATTGTTCGGAGTTCGGTAATTTTGTTATTACCTTTATTTATCAATATTAAAACAATTTAATAAATTGGTTAGGTTTGAATACCAGGAGATTTTTCCTGACTGATGAAGAGTTTTACATTCATTTAGTGCTTGATACAATAAAGAATCCTGTTCCATATCATTTATTCTTTTGTAATATTTAAAAAGATTTATAATAATGTCTATAAATAATGGGAAACGACCAAGTTCCCCTAATACTGCTTGACTTGAAGAAATCTTGTGTACTCCTAGAATGAATTTACAGTATTTTATGTTAAGTTTTTGACAATTAAATTGATCATAAATTTGTATGATCTTGTTAAGTAAGTTATTTTTTAAGACTGCATCACCCCACATCTCACTTCCATAGAGTATAATTGGTTTTACTGTATGGTAAAATAAGTGTAAGTTCTAAAGGTTTTGTAAGCTAATTTCTGTTTTTATGGATTTTTTACCACTTAAAACGGTAAGTAATTATCATTATTTTTGCAGATTTGAAAGTAGGAAAGATGTTTATATATGAAATCTTACTTGCACTTAATCTAACACAATCCGTCCAAGCCAAATTATGCGGGGGGACAAGGAGGGGGGGGGGGGGGGGTGGGTTCTGGTGACATCGAGACAAGCTGTTTACTGATTTATTTTACGATTTTTTTGAGTATTTTACTTGTTTAAGTTGATTAAATTGAAATGCCATCAAATTGGAAACTATCAGTAACTTAATTTCAACACTGTCTAGTTATCTACATCAAGAAAAACAACAAGTGAATTTTGACCTTTTTTTATGACATGCATTTCCATTACTGACTTACACTTCAAAGAATAAGTTAGATTTTCCCTACTAGAATGGAAATAATTCATGGAAGCCATAGTTTACAGTTTTAACATTGGTAACATTATTTTCACAAAAATGTTATCCTGAGGTAATTACAGTAAAAAGTGCCTAATAGAGGTATTTTTAATATACCCTATATGGGTATAAATTATTTTTATTGTTCATCTATATATAATCATAGCAAAATCTATTTTGATGAAGTTTTTTTAATGAATTTATCAGGAAAATTCCCATCAGAAAAATGCATAGTCTTATGTAACTATTATGGTCTTTGACATAAAAGGGGGAATTTAAAAAAAAAAAAAAAAACATTTCTCCAATTTTAATGCCTTTTTTTGTGCTAAATGTTCATCTATGTGGGTTATTGATGGTTTGTTATATTGTTTTTGCTATTTTATTTCGAAAAGAGGTCTAAATTCAGAAATTGTGCAAATTTAGAAGGCACACAATGTGTATAAATTTTTGTTTGTTTGAATTGATTGTGTCAGGAGCTTATGGGCAAATTTCCTCCCTTTTTTGTGGTTGTTGAGATAAAGTGGGCAGAAAGTGGCACCAAACAAATGCCAATTTCATAAATGGAAAATTTTTATTTTTCATTCAATTTAAATGTTTATTCATAACCTGGTCAAAAGGGTCATTGGCCCGGTCAAGACGTAAATTAATTAAATTTTGAATTCAAATATTTTATTGAATAAAGTGCATAATTTAATTATACAATATCCAATGGGATTGTACATCAGGCATAACCCTCAATAATTAAGGACATCAGATACATGTATAATAATAAGAATAAATAATTAATTTACATTATAATTAAAGAGTACAAACTCTTTACGTTAGGAGAAATTTGAAAAGTTACAATAATTTTAAAACTGTCCATTTAAATTCATTATAATTGAGAAAGATGCTAATTTAGAGTGTGAATAAGTTGACTAGTAATTAATATATTTTTACTGTCGGTGTCGTCGTAGTTGTGATCGTATGGTAGTTGGATTTAAGACTACCTATGTAATCAGTGTCTTTCACCACTGAAGTTGTGTTCGAATCCCTTTCAGGTGAGGTGTACTTGATACAACATTATGTGATAGAGTTTGTCAATGACTTGCGACAGGCCGGTGATTTTCTCCGGGTCCTCTGGTTTCCTCCACCAATAAAACTGACTGCCACAATATAAATGAATCCTTCTAGAGGCCATCATGGCCATTATCTTATGATATGGAATACATGCCTATGACCAGTTAAGTTAGTTGTGAGATTGATTGCTGCCTGTACCATACTCAAAACGGGTGCGTATCATTGCTCCGACAGCCCGTTATTCCGACGGCCCATTATTCCGACGACCCATTATTCCAACAACTCATTATTCCGACAGCCCATTACTCCGACGGCCCATTTTTCCGACAATGCAAAATAGAACTCAATCCACAAATCCATGGTTTAACCAGGTGTATCCAACAGGATGGTCCGTCAGTCAGGCTAATCTTGACGGACCATGGCCTAGACAGAATGTTCTGGAAAGGAAGAGGAGCTTTTATCCTAGGCTGTGCATCCCCGCTCAAGGCAATTATGATCGACCAACCTGGTATGGGGAAAGTTAAAAATTGAAGAAAAAGTTGTGCACATTGCACAAAGGAACCAGAAAAGAGGAGTGAAGGAAAAAAGTGTGAACCGGGAGAAGCATGAGAAAGACAAAATGATGGAAGATAGCAATACGCATGGAAGCGAGGAGAGTTAAGAATTGAAGAAGGACGTATATAGTAGAAAAGGAGAGAAAGGGAGCACAAGGTACATGCAGAAGAATGGAAAAAGCTCCGAAGATAGATAGACAGTTCCCTTGTTCAGGTCAATAAATACATTGATCACTTCTGTTGAAGCACGATTGGCAACCAACATATGCGGCTAATAGAACGCCTTCCATATGCATTATGCCGCTTCCACACATGTTCATTTATTCTGCGATCCCTCGTACGTTTAATGCGAATTGAATGCGCATCCAACACGGTTAATGCCTTCACACGTATGTCAAAACGTTTGCGATTTCCATTATTTACGTGAAAATATTTACATTTTCTCTACATTGTAAAAATAGTATTATTACAGTTGTAACTTATGCCAACTGAATACTCCTTGTCATAGGTGTGAAGCGTTTAGAGCATACGATGCACATTTAATGGGCATTAAATGTACATGTGAAGGAGGCATTCATCGGTTTACAATGTATCTAAAACGTATTAGAAAACGCAATACGGTTGAACAGCATAAGGCAGTGTCTCTCCGGTCACAAATCGTGGTAGTCTAGACGCGATACTCCCGACAACAACCGAATTTTGCTTGAAATCAAATCTTTATTGTTTAATTTTAGCCCCCCCCCCCTCCTGGAGTTTATGGACATGTTTTATTGTATTAATCATAATGTACGGTAATGACATTTTTCTCTCCAGATCCAGGATCAAACTAGACTAGCTCACTCACAATGGCTCTGTATCCTAAATGCAACCGTTAATGTCAGAACAAACCTTTATAATTATTTCATGCACATCTACATATGGTCTACTCCTTTGAGTAAAGTTTAATAAAAAAAAATACTTTGGACGGTTTTGAAGGGTTACAAGGTTTATGGACGGACGGGGGCGGGGCCTGGGATTTTCGTCCGGACAGATTCTTTGTTCGGTAAAATTGTAGGTAATATTATGAGATTTTTTTTCTTTTACTGAAAATTATCAATATTTAGATAAGGTTGTTTTTAATATATTTTCAGTGAATATATAATAAGATAAGTGCGTTATTTTCCATTCTTTACTGTTCCAAAACATCATTTAACTTTCTATAAAATTATTTTTAACATTTTATTTAATTTCAAATATTTTTCCGTCCTCTTCAAAGGCTGTGCCTTCACATATTAATAATATTCAGTTCAAAGTTCTTTTTCGGTCATCCGTACAAAATAAACCCAGTAGTTGACCAATGAGATCTACAAGTGCCGTTTCTTGCGTGATTTCTCAGTTGGAAGATATATTCCGAATGCACCATCCTACACGGAATAGTTATAGTATACCTCACAATGAAAAATGTGAAAAACCTCAAACGGAAATCTTTCGCAGATCGCATAACGTGTTTCCTTCTCCTATAATCCCCTGCTTAGATAAGATAAAAAAAATATTTTCGAATTATCGGCCCATACAAGGATTTACATATAGAAATATATATAAATCCTTGGCCCATATGAGCATAACAATCAAACATCAAATAAAGTTAATAATGCAATAAACAATAGGAAAATGAATTAATATAAGTTTTTCTAAGCTTGTTTTCGAATCCCTTTAATTATTTGTATTGTATAATATTGAAATTTATCATATTGTACTATATTTATTAATTAATAAAATATGTTTAAACTAATAAACAATAATTAATCATATTAAAGAAAATATAAGGCAGTACACAGTATTGAAAATAATTCTAATTCAGTAATACTGTTACTGGGCTCGGCCCAAATTCCATCCACTGTACAATGGGAGATAACTCTGATTGTACAGTGTTGGAATTCATACCGAGCTTTACAAATAAAAGAAACATAATGCATATATATAAATTATTGCAAACAATGAGAGACTCCACATATCAAACCATCTTTTCTAACATTTGAAAGTTTTCAAATACTATATCGCTTATAAAAGATATAATATTAATATCTTCATTTATCATTAAAAATACAAATTGTTGTTTAATGTCCATAAAGTTAAAATTTGGGACGACCTCCTTTTCCATGAATAATCTGATTTTATCATTATTTATTTTAAATAAGTTGCAATCTAGGAGAAAATGTGGTTCATCTTCTATTTTAAGGCAGGCTTTGCATAGCTGTCCTTCTCTTTTAAGTTTCTTATATCTCCCTCTTTCTATTTCTAGTGTATGTGCACTTATTCTAAGCCTTGCTAGGATTTTCCTTTTATTTTCCTTTTTTATTGTAAATAAGTACAATGTAGGATTCTGCACAAAAAGAGCTTTTAAAGGATGAACATGTGTCTAATTTAGAGCTTCTCTTTATGCTTATTTTCCAAAATTCTTCATATTGTTTTTTTAATTCTGATTTGAGATTAGACAACTCACTTATATCTTTATCAACATTAAAACAATTTAATATATTGGTTAGGTTTGAATACCAGGAGATTTGTCCTGACTGATGAAGAGTTTTACATTCATTTAGTGCTTGATACAATAAAGAATCCTGTTCCATATCATTTATTCTTTTGTAATATTTAAAAAGATTTATAATAATGTCTATAAATAATGGGAAACGACCAAGTTCCCCTAATACTGCTTGACTTGAAGAAATCTTGTGTACTCCTAGAATGAATTTACAGTATTTTATGTTAAGTTTTTGACAATTAAATTGATCATAAATTTGTATGATCTTGTTAAGTAAGTTATTTTTTAAGACTGCATCACCCCACATCTCACTTCCATACAGTATAATTGGTTTTACTGTATGGTAAAATAAGTGTAAGTTCTAAAGGTTTTGTAAGCTAATTTCTGTTTTTATGGATCTTTTACCACTTAAAACGGTAAGTAATTATCATTATTTTTGCAGATTTGAAAGTAGGAAAGATGTTTATATATGAAATCTTACTTGCACTTAATCTAACACAATCCGTCCAAGCCAAATTATGCGGGGGGAAAAGGAGGGGGGGGGGGGTGTTTCTGATGACATCGAGACTAGCTGTTAACTGATTTATTTTACGATTTTTTTGAGTATTTTACTTGTTTAAGTTGATAAAATTGAAATGCCATCAAATTGGAAACTATCAGTAACTTAATTTCAACACTGTCTAGTTATCTACATCAAGAAAAACAACATGTGAATTTTGACCTTTTTTTTATGACATGCATTTCCATTACTGACTTACACTTCAAAGAATAAGTTAGATTTTCCCTACTAGAATGGAAATAATTCATGGAAGCCATAGTTTACAGTTTTAACATTGGTAACATTATTTTCACAAAAATGTTATCCTGAGGTAATTACAGTAAAAAGTGCCTAATAGAGGTTTTTTAATATACCCTATATGGGTATAAATTATTTTTATTGTTCATCTATATATAATCATAGCAAAATCTATTTTGATGAAGTTTTTTTAATGAATTTATCAGGAAAATCCCCATCAGAAAAATGCATAGTCTTATGTAACTATTATGGTCTTTGACATAAAAGGGGGAATTTAAAAAAAAAAAAAAAAAAATTTCTCCAATTTTAATGCCTTTTTTTGTGCTAAATGTTCATCTATGTAGGTTATTGATGGTTTGTTATATTGTTTTTGCTATTTTATTTCGAAAAGAGGTCTAAATTCAGAAATTGTGCAAATTTAGAAGGCACACAATGTGTATAAATTTTTGTTTGTTTGAATTGATTGTGTCAGGAGCTTATGGGCAAATTTCCTCCCTTTTTTGTGGTTGTTGAGATAAAGTGGGCAGAAAGTGGCACCAAACAAATGCCAATTTCATAAATGGAAAATTTTTATTTTTCATTCAATTTAAATGTTTATTCATAACCTGGTCAAAAGGGTCATTGGCCCGGTCAAGACGTAAATTAATTAAATTTTGAATTCAAATATTTTATTGAATAAAGTGCATAATTTAATTATACAATATCCAATGGGATTGTACATCAGGCATAACCCTCAATAATTAAGGACATCAGGTACATGTATAATAATAAGAATAAATAATTAATTTACATTATAATTAAAGAGTACAAACTCTTTACTTTAGGAGAAATTTGAAAAGTTACAATAATTTTAAAACTGTCCATTTAAATTCATTATAATTGAGAAAGATGCTAATTTAGAGTGTGAATAAGTTGACTAGTAATTAATATATTTTTACTGTCGGTGTCATCATAGTTGTGATCGTATGGTAGTTGGATTTAAGACTACCTATGCAATCAGTGTCTTTCACCACTGAAGTTGTGTTCGAATCCCTTTCAGGTGAGGTGTACTTGATACAACATTATGTGATAGAGTTTGTCAATGACTTGCGACAGGCCGGTGATTTTCTCCGGGTCCTCTGGTTTCCTCCACCAATAAAACTGACTGCCACAATATAAATGAATCCTTCTAGAGGCCATCATGGCCGTTATCCTATGATATGGAATACATGCCTATGACCAGTTAAGTTAGTTGTGAGATTGATTGCTGCCTGTACCATACTCAAAACGGGTGCGTATCATTGCTCCGACAGCCCGTTATTCCGACGGCCCATTATTCCGACGACCCATTATTCCGACAACTCATTATTCCGACAGCCCATTACTCCGACGGCCCATTTTTCCGACAATGCAAAATAGAACTCAATCCACAAATCCATGGTTTAACCAGGTGTATCCAACAGGATGGTCCGTCAGTCAGGCTAATCTTGACGGACCATGGCCTAGACAGAATGTTCTGGAAAGGAAGAGGAGCTTTTATCCTAGGCTGTGCATCCCCGCTCAAGGCAATTATGATCGACCAACCTGGTATGGGGAAAGTTAAAAATTGAAGAAAAAGTTGTGCACATTGCACAAAGGAACCAGAAAAGAGGAGTGAAGGAAAAAAAGTGTGAACCGGGAGAAGCATGATAAAGACAAAATGATGGAAGATAGCAATACGCATGGAAGCGAGGAGAGTTAAGAATTGAAGAAGGACGTATATAGTAGAAAAGGAGAGAAAGGGAGCACAAGGTACATGCAGAAGAATGGAAAAAGCTCCGAAGATAGATAGACAGTTCCCTTGTTCAGGTCAATAAATACATCGATCACTTCTGTTGAAGCACGATTGGCAACCAACATATGCGGCTAATAGAACGCCTTCCATATGCATTATGCCGCTTCCACACATGTTCATTTATTCTGCGATCCCTCGTACGTTTAATGCGAATTGAATGCGCATCCAACACGGTTAATGCCTTCACACGTACGTCAAAACGTTTGCGATTTCCATTATTTACGTGAAAATATTTACATTTTCTCTACATTGTAAAAATAGTATTATTAGTCGTAACTTATGCCAACTGAATACTCCTTGTCATAGGTGTGAAGCGTTTAGAGCATACGATGCACATTTAATGGGCATTAAATGTACATGTGAAGGAGGCATTCATCGGTTTACAATGTATCTAAAACGTATTAGAAAACGCAATACGGTTGAACAGCATAAGGCAGTGTCTCTCCGGTCACAAATCATGGTAGTCTAGACGTGATACTCCCGACAACAACCGAATTTTGCTTGAAACAAATCTTTATTGTTTAATTTTAGCCCCCCCCCCTCCTGGAGTTTATGGACATTTTTTATTGTATTAATCATAATGTACGGTAATGACATTTTTCTCTCCAGATCCAGGATCAAACTAGACTAGCTCACTCACAATGGCTCTGTATCCTAAATGCAACCGTTAATGTCAGAACAAACCTTTATAATTATTTCATGCACATCTACATATGGTGTACTCCTTTGAGTAAAGTTTAATAAAAAAAAATACTTTGGACGGTTTTGAAGGGTTACAAGGTTTATGGACGGACGGGGGCGGGGGCCTGGGATTTTCGTCCGGACAGATTCTTTGTTCGGTAAAAATGTAGGTAATATTATGAGATTTTTTTTCTTTTACTGAAAATTATCAATATTTAGATAAGGTTGTTTTTAATATATTTTCAGTGAATATATAATAAGATAAGTGCGTTATTTTCCATTCTTTACTGTTCCAAAACATCATTTAACTTTCTATAAAATTATTTTTAACATTTTATTTAATTTCAAATATTTTTCCGTCCTCTTCAAAGGCTGTGCCTTCACATATTAATGATATTCAGTTCAAAGTTCTTTTTCGGTCATCCGTACAAAATAAACCCAGTAGTTGACCAATGAGATCTACAAGTGCCGTTTCTTGCGTGATTTCTCAGTTGGAAGATATATTCCGAATGCACCATCCTACACGGAATAGTTATAGTATATCTCACAATGAAAAATGTGAAAAACCTCAAACGGAAATCTTTCGCAGATCGCATAACGTGTTTCCTTCTCCTATAATCCCCTGCTTAGATAAGATAAAAAAAATATTTTCGAATTATCGGCCCATACAAGGATTTACATATAGAAATATATATAAATCCTTGGCCCATATGAGCATAACAATCAAACATCAAATAAAGTTAATAATGCAATAAACAATAGGAAAACGAATTAATATAAGTTTTTCTAAACTTGTTTTCGAATCCCTTTAATTATTTGTATTGTATAATATTGAAATTTATCATATTGTACTATATTTATTAATTAATAAAATATGTTTAAACTAATAAACAATAATTAATCATATTAAAGAAAATATAAGGCAGTACACAGTATTGAAAATGATTCTAATTCAGTAATACTGTTACTGGGCTCGGCCCAAATTCCATCCATT
Source organism: Bathymodiolus brooksi (assembly GCA_963680875.1). Taxonomy (NCBI): domain Eukaryota; kingdom Metazoa; phylum Mollusca; class Bivalvia; order Mytilida; family Modiolidae; genus Bathymodiolus; species Bathymodiolus brooksi. The sequence goes on from OY804584.1 coordinate 47,555,619, forward strand.
GTACAATGGGAGATAACTCTGATTGTACAGTGTTGGAATTCATACCGAGCTTTACAAATAAAAGAAACATAATGCATATATATAAATCAGTGCAAACAATGAGAGACTCCACATATCAAACCATCTTTTCTAACATTTGAAAGTTTTCAAATACTATATCGCTTATAAAAGATATAATATTAATATCTTCATTTATCATTAAAAATACAAATTGTTGTTTAATGTCCATAAAGTTAAAATATGGGACGACCTCCTTTTCCATGAATAATCTGATTTTATCATTATTTATTTTAAATAAGTTGCAATCTAGGAGAAAATGTGGTTCATCTTCTATTTTAAGGCAGGCTTTGCATAGCTGTCCTTCTCCTTTAAGTTTCTTATATCTCCCTCTTTCTATTTCTAGTGTATGTGCACTTATTCTAAGCCTTGCTAGGATTTTCCTTTTATTTTCCTTTTTTATTGTAAATAAGTACAATGTAGGATTCTGCACAAAAAGAGCTTTTAAAGGATGAACAAGTGTCTAATTTAGAGCTTCTCTTTATGCTTATTTTCCAAAATTCTTCATATTGTTTTTTTAATTCTGATTTGAGATTAGACAACTCACTTATATCTTTATCAATATTAAAACAATTTAATATATTGGTTAGGTTTGAATACCAGGAGATTTGTCCTGACTGATGAAGAGTTTTACATTCATTTAGTGCTTGATACAATAAAGAATCCTGTTCCATATCATTTATTCTTTTGTAATATTTAAAAAGATTTATAATAATGTCTATAAATAATGGGAAACGACCAAGTTCCCCTAATACTGCTTGACTTGAAGAAATCTTGTGTACTCCTAGAATGAATTTACAGTATTTTATGTTAAGTTTTTGACAATTAAATTGATCATAAATTTGTACGATCTTGTTAAGTAAGTTATTTTTTAAGACTGCATCACCCCACATCTCACTTCCATACAGTATAATTGGTTTTACTGTATGGTAAAATAAGTGTAAGTTCTAAAGGTTTTGTAAGCTAATTTCTGTTTTTATGGATCTTTTACCACTTAAAACGGTAAGTAATTATCATTATTTTTGCAGATTTGAAAGTAGGAAAGATGTTTATATATGAAATCTTACTTGCACTTAATCTAACACAATCCGTCCAAGCCAAATTATGCGGGGGGAAAAGGAGGGGGGGGGGGTGTTCTGATGACATCGAGACTAGCTGTTAACTGATTTATTTTACGATTTTTTTGAGTATTTTACTTGTTTAAGTTGATAAAATTGAAATGCCATCAAATTGGAAACTATCAGTAACTTAATTTCAACACTGTCTAGTTATCTACATCAAGAAAAACAACATGTGAATTTTGACCTTTTTTTTATGACATGCATTTCCATTACTGACTTACACTTCAAAGAATAAGTTAGATTTTCCCTACTAGAATGGAAATAATTCATGGAAGCCATAGTTTACAGTTTTAACATTGGTAACATTATTTTCACAAAAATGTTATCCTGAGGTAATTACAGTAAAAAGTGCCTAATAGAGGTTTTTTTAATATACCCTATATGGGTATAAATTATTTTTATTGTTCATCTATATATAATCATAGCAAAATCTATTTTGATGAAGTTTTTTTAATGAATTTATCAGGAATATCCCCATCAGAAAAATGCATAGTCTTATGTAACTATTATGGTTTTTGACATAAAAGGGGGGAAAAAATTCTCCAATTTTAATGCCTTTTTGTGTGCTAAATGTTCATCTATGTGGGTTATTGATGGTTTGTTATATTGTTTTTGCTATTTTATTTCGAAAAGAGGTCTAAATTCAGAAATTGTGCAAATTTAGAAGGCACACAATGTGTATAAATTTTTGTTTGTTTGAATTGATTGTGTCAGGAGCTTATGGGCAAATTTCCTCCCTTTTTTGTGGTTGTTGAGATAAAGTGGGCAGAAAGTGGCACCAAACAAATGCCAATTTCATAAATGGAAACATTTTATTTTTCATTCAATTTAAATGTTTATTCATAACCTGGTCAAAAGGGTCATTGGCCCGGTCAAGACGTAAATTAATTAAATTTTGAATTCAAATATTTTATTGAATAAAGTGCATAATTTAATTATACAATATCCAATGGGATTGTACATCAGGCATAACCCTCAATAATTAAGGACATCAGATACATGTATAATAATAAGAATAAATAATTAATTTACATTATAATTAAAGAGTACAAACTCTTTACTTTAGGAGAAATTTGAAAAGTTACAATAATTTTAAAACTGTCCATTTAAATTCATTATAATTGAGAAAGATGCTAATTTAGAGTGTGAATAAGTTGACTAGTAATTAATATATTTTTACTGTCGGTGTCGTCATAGTTGTGATCGTATGGTAGTTGGATTTAAGACTACCTATGCAATCAGTGTCTTTCACCACTGAAGTTGTGTTCGAATCCCTTTCAGGTGAGGTGTACTTGATACAACATTATGTGATAGAGTTTGTCAATGACTTGCGACAGGCCGGTGATTTTCTCCGGGTCCTCTGGTTTCCTCCACCAATAAAACTGACTGCCACAATATAAATGAATCCTTCTAGAGGCCATCATGGCCGTTATCCTATGATATGGAATACATGCCTATGACCAGTTAAGTTAGTTGTGAGATTGATTGCTGCCTGTACCATACTCAAAACGGGTGCGTATCATTGCTCCGACAGCCCGTTATTCCGACGGCCCATTATTCCGACGACCCATTATTCCGACAACTCATTATTCCGACAGCCCATTACTCCGACGGCCCATTTTTCCGACAATGCAAAATAGAACTCAATCCACAAATCCATGGTTTAACCAGGTGTATCCAACAGGATGGTCCGTCAGTCAGGCTAATCTTGACGGACCATGGCCTAGACAGAATGTTCTGGAAAGGAAGAGGAGCTTTAATCCTAGGCTGTGCATCCCTGCTCAAGGCAATTATGATCGACCGACCTGGTATGGGGAAAGTTTAAAATTGAAGAAAAAGTTGTGCACATTGCACAAAGGAACCAGAAAAGAGGAGTGAAGGAAAAAAAGTGTGAACCGGGAGAAGCATGAGAAAGACAAAATGATGGAAGATAGCAATATGCATGGAAGCGAGGAGAGTTAAGAATTGAAGAAGGACGTATATAGTAGAAAAGGAGAGAAAGGGAGCACAAGGTACATGCAGAAGAATGGAAAAAGCTCCGAAGATAGATAGACAGTTCCCTTGTTCAGGTCAATAAATACATCGATCACTTCTGTTGAAGCACGATTGGCAACCAACATATGCGGCTAATAGAACGCCTTCCATATGCATTATGCCGCTTCCACACATGTTCATTTATTCTGAGATCCCTCGTACGTTTAATGCGAATTGAATGCGCATCCAACACGGTTAATGCCTTCACACGTACGTCAAAACGTTTGCGATTTCCATTATTTACGTGAAAATATTTACATTTTCTCTACATTGTAAAAATAGTATTATTACAGTCGTAACTTATGCCAACTGAATACTCCTTGTCATAGGTGTGAAGCGTTTAGAGCATACGATGCACATTTAATGGGCATTAAATGTACATGTGAAGGAGGCATTCATCGGTTTACAATGTATCTAAAACGTATTAGAAAACGCAATACGGTTAAACAGCATAAGGCAGTGTCTCTCCGGTCACAAATCATGGTAGTCTAGACGTGATACTCCCGTCAACAACCGAATTTTGCTTGAAACAAATCTTTGTTGTTTAATTTTAGCCCCCCCCCCCCCCCCTCCTGGAGTTTATGGACATTTTTTATTGTATTAATCATAATGTACGGTAATGACATTTTTCTCTCCAGATCCAGGATCAAACTAGACTAGCTCACTCACAATGGCTCTGTATCCTAAATGCAACCGTTAATGTCAGAACAAACCTTTATAATTATTTCATGCACATCTACATATGGTGTACTCCTTTGAGTAAAGTTTAATAAAAAAAAATACTTTGGACAGTTTTGAAGGGTAACAAGGTTTATGGACGGACGGGGGCGGGGCCTGGGATTTTCGTCCGGACAGATTCTTTGTTCGTTAAAAATGTAGGTAATATTATGAGATTTTTTTTCTTTTACTGAAAATTATCAATATTTAGATAAGGTTGTTTTTAATATATTTTCAGTGAATATATAATAAGATAAGTGCGTTAATATCCATTCTTTACTGTTCCAAAACATCATTTAACTTTCTATAAAATTATTTTTAACATTTTATTTAATTTCAAATATTTTTCCGTCCTCTTCAAAGGCTGTGCCTTCACATATTAATAATATTCAGTTCAAAGTTCTTTTTCGGTCATCCGTACAAAATAAACCCAGTAGTTGACCAATGAGATCTACAAGTGCCGTTTCTTGCGTGATTTCTCAGTTGGAAGATATATTCCGAATGCACCATCCTACACGGAATAGTTATAGTATATCTCACAATGAAAAATGTGAAAAACCTCAAACGGAAATCTTTCGCAGATAAAAAAAATATTTTCGAATTATCGGCCCATACAAGGATTTACATATAGAAATATATATAAATCCTTGACCCATATGAGCATAACAATCAAACATCAAATAAAGTTAATAATGCAATAAACAATAGGAAAACGAATTAATATAAGTTTTTCTAAACTTGTTTTCGAATCCCTTTAATTATTTGTATTGTATAATATTGAAATTTATCATATTGTACTATATTTATTAATTAATAAAATATGTTTAAACTAATAAACAATAATTAATCATATTAAAGAAAATATAAGGCAGTACACAGTATTGAAAATGATTCTAATTCAGTAATACTGTTACTGGGCTCGGCCCAAATTCCATCCACTGTACAATGGGAGATAACTCTGATTGTACAGTGTTGGAATTCATACCGAGCTTTACAAATAAAAGAAACATAATGCATATATATAAATCAGTGCAAACAATGAGAGACTCCACATATCAAACCATCTTTTCTCACATTTGAAAGTTTTCAAATACTATATCGCTTATAAAAGATATAATATTAATATCTTCATTTATCATTAAAAATACAAATTGTTGTTTAATGTCCATAAAGTTAAAATTTGGGACGACCTCCTTTTCCATGAATAATCTGATTTTATCATTATTTATTTTAAATAAGTTGCAATCTAGGAGAAAATGTGGTTCATCTTCTATTTTAAGGCAGGCTTTGCATAGCTGTCCTTCTCTTTTAAGTTTCTTATATCTCCCTCTTTCTATTTCTAGTGTATGTGCACTTATTCTAAACCTTGCTAGGATTTTCCTTTTATTTTCCTTTTTTATTGTAAATAAGTACAATGTAGAATTCTGCACAAAGAGAGCTTTTAAAGGATGAACATGTGTCTAATTTAGAGCTTCTCTTTATGCTTATTTTCCAAAATTCTTCATATTGTTTTTTTAATTCTGATTTGAGATTAGACAACTCACTTATATCTTTATCAATATTAAAACAATTTAATATATTGGTTAGGTTTGAATACCAGGAGATTTGTCCTGACTGATGAAGAGTTTTGCATTCATTTAGTGCTTGATACAATAAAGAATCCTGTTCCATATCATTTATTCTTTTGTAATATTTAAAAAGATTTATAATAATGTCTTTAAATAATGGGAAACGACCAAGTTCCCCTAATACTGCTTGACTTGAAGAAATCTTGTGTACTCCTAGAATGAATTTACAGTATTTTATGTTAAGTTTTTGACAATTAAATTGATCATAAATTTGTATGATCTTGTTAAGTAAGCTATTTTTTAAGACTGCATCACCCCACATCTCACTTCCATACAGTATAATTGGTTTTACTGTATGGTAAAATAAGTGTAAGTTCTAAAGGTTTTGTAAGCTAATTTCTGTTTTTATGGATCTTTTACCACTTAAAACGGTAAGTAATTATCATTATTTTTGCAGATTTGAAAGTAGGAAAGATGTTTATATATGAAATCTTACTTGCACTTAATCTAACACAATCCGTCCAAGCCAAATTATGCGGGGGGGAAAGGAGGGGGGGGGGTGTTCTGGTGACATCGAGACAAGCTGTTTACTGATTTATTTTACGATTTTTTTGAGTATTTTACTTGTTTAAGTTGATAAAATTGAAATGCCATCAAATTGGAAACTATCAGTAACTTAATTTCAACACTGTCTAGTTATCTACATCAAGAAAAACAACAAGTGAATTTTGACCTTTTTTTTATGACATGCATTTCCATTACTGACTTACACTTCAAAGAATAAGTTAGATTTTCCCTACTAGAATGGAAATAATTCATGGAAGCCATAGTTTACAGTTTTAACATTGGTAACATTATTTTCACAAAAATGTTATCCTGAGGTAATTACAGTAAAAAGTGCCTAATAGAGGTTTTTTTAATATACCCTATATGGGTATAAATTATTTTTATTGTTCATCTATATATAATCATAGCAAAATCTATTTTGATGAAGTTTTTTTAATGAATTTATCAGGAAAATCCCCATCAGAAAAATGCATAGTCTTATGTAACCATTATGGTTTTTGACATAAAAGGGGGAATTTAAAAAAAAAAAAAAAAAAAATTCTCCAATTTTAATGCCTTTTTTTGTGCTAAATGTTCATCTATGTAGGTTATTGATGGTTTGTTATATTGTTTTTGCTATTTTATTTCGAAAAGAGGTCTAAATTCAGAAATTGTGCAAATTTAGAAGGCACACAATGTGTATAAATTTTTGTTTGTTTGAATTGATTGTGTCAGGAGCTTATGGGCAAATTTCCTCCCTTTTTTGTGGTTGTTGAGATAAAGTGGGCAGAAAGTGGCACCAAACAAATGCCAATTTCATAAATGGAAAAATTTTATTTTTCATTCAATTTAAATGTTTATTCATAACCTGGTCAAAAGGGTCATTGGCCCGGTCAAGACGTAAATTAATTAAATTTTGAATTCAAATATTTTATTGAATAAAGTGCATAATTTAATTATACAATATCCAATGGGATTGTACATCAGGCATAACCCTCAATAATTAAGGACATCAGGTACATGTATAATAATAAGAATAAATAATTAATTTACATTATAATTAAAGAGTACAAACTCTTTACTTTAGGAGAAATTTGAAAAGTTACAATAATTTTAAAACTGTCCATTTAAATTCATTATAATTGAGAAAGATGCTAATTTAGAGTGTGAATAAGTTGACTAGTAATTAATATATTTTTACTGTCGGTGTCGTCATAGTTGTGATCGTATGGTAGTTGGATTTAAGACTACCTATGCAATCAGTGTCTTTCACCACTGAAGTTGTGTTCGAATCCCTTTCAGGGGAGGTGTACTTGATACAACATTATGTGATAGAGTTTGTCAATGACTTGCGACAGGCCGGTGATTTTCTCCGGGTCCTCTGGTTTCCTCCACCAATAAAACTGACTGCCACAATATAAATGAATCCTTCTAGAGGCCATCATGGCCGTTATCTTATGATATGGAATACATGCCTATGACCAGTTAAGTTAGTTGTGAGATTGATTGCTGCCTGTACCATACTCAAAACGGGTGCGTATCATTGCTCCGACAGCCCGTTATTCCGACGGCCCATTATTCCGACGACCCATTATTCCGACAACTCATTATTCCGACAGCCCATTACTCCGACGGCCCATTTTTCCGACAATGCAAAATAGAACTCAATCCACAAATCCATGGTTTAACCAGGTGTATCCAACAGGATGGTCGTCAGTCAGGCTAATCTTGACGGACCATGGCCTAGACAGAATGTTCTGGAAAGGAAGAGGAGATTTTATCCTAGGCTGTGCATCCCCGCTCAAGGCAATTATGATCGACCGACCTGGTATGGGGAAAGTTAAAAATTGAAGAAAAAGTTGTGCACATTGCACAAAGGAACCAGAAAAGAGGAGTGAAGGAAAAAAGTGTGAACCGGGAGAAGCATGAGAAAGACAAAATGACGGAAGATAGCAATACGCATGGAAGCGAGGAGAGTTAAGAATTGAAGAAGGACGTATATAGTAGAAAAGGAGAGAAAGGGAGCACAAGGTACATGCAGAAGAATGGAAAAAGCTCCGAAGATAGATAGACAGTTCCCTTGTTCAGGTCAATAAATACATCGATCACTTCTGTTGAAGCACGATTGGCAACCAACATATGCGGCTAATAGAACGCCTTCCATATGCATTATGCCGCTTCCACACATGTTCATTTATTCTGCGATCCCTCGTACGTTTAATGCGAATTGAATGCGCATCCAACACGGTTAATGCCTTCACACGTACGTCAAAACGTTTGCGATTTCCATTATTTACGTGAAAATATTTACATTTTCTCTACATTGTAAAAATAGTATTATTACAGTCGTAACTTATGCCAACTGAATACTCCTTGTCATAGGTGTGAAGCGTTTAGAGCATACGATGCGCATTTAATGGGCATTAAATGTACATGTGAAGGAGGCATTCATCGGTTTACAATGTATCTAAAACGTATTAGAAAACGCAATGCGGTTGAACAGCATAAGGCAGTGTCTCTCCGGTCACAAATCGTGGTAGTCTAGACGTGATACTCCAGACAACAACCGAATTTTGCTTAAAATCAAATCTTTATTGTTTAATTTTAGCCCCCCCCCCCCCCCCCCCCCCCCCTCCTGGAGTTTATGGACATTTAAAATCCTGGATCCGCCCCTGGATAGGTACAGATTGCACAGGTAGTTGTAAATCCAACTACCATACGATCACGACAAAACATAATAGGGAAACTATAGTCAACTTTGAACCAAAATCTAGTCGACAATACCATATTTGGTCATCTGTGCGAAAGTGACATTACTTTTCAACAAATTGTTGACAGCTTCCAAGAAACTTCCTGAAAGCTAAAATGGGATTATTTTTTAAAAATCCTTGACGTACTAACTTATTTTAGTAGTCAGAAGACGGTTACATGATAAAAGTATATATAGAAACTTCAAGCTCGAGTGAGCGTAACGTGTGGGTTGTTGAAATATAAACTCCATTCGCGGTAACGGTTGGTATCATTGAATATTTTATAATGGCAAAATTGAAGTAGTCTCTTTTTGTGATTTGATTTTTTGATTTTTGGTGTTTAACGCCACTTTCAGCAATATTTCAGCTATATCATGGCGACCAGTTTTAGTGGTGGAAGAAGCCGGAGTACCCGGAGAGAACCACTGACCATAGGCAAGCAACTGGTAAACTTTATCACTTGCGACTGCGAGTCGAATGCACCCTTTTTGTAATTTACAAAGCCGTATTGGTGATAGGCTTGTATGAGTTGTTAGGTAATCCAACAACCTAACACATTGAGCCACCCGGGCCCTTCTCTCTTTTGTGATATAGTATGGTAGAAATTTGACCATTGTTGTCAAATGTAAAGTAAATGTCAAGACTCCAAGCAGAATATGTTGTTTCTGTTGTTTCCTTTATCTCAAGTTCTTTGGGGGCATGTTAATGGAATCCAATTAGCAAAGTTTGGATTATTAATCGAAGGAAGATCATCAATATACCTGTAAATAAACGTTAGAAAATACGAAAGGAGCAATCAAAATGGACAATCTAGAGGCACTGGCAACATTGGGCACACATGACACAGGACAAATAAACAATAGAGAAACCCGAAAGGAGAGGAGCAATCAAATATAGACAATCCAGAGAAACTCGCAACATAGGGTACACAAGACGAAGATTAAGTGAGTAAGTAAGATTAATAGAGGATTTAGCTTGACTTCTGTAATAGATGTATAACAATTCATCTATTCAATTGCAATTCTGCTTCCTCATTATATATGTAGAGCGAAATATATCTTAAAGGGATATTGTCTACCAGCTGCGTAATTTTTTCATACCCAAAATTATTGTCGATTTCCGTACTCAGGGGCGGATTTAGAGGGGGGCGTGCGGGGCGTGCGCCCCCCTAAAATTCGCAAAGCATATGTTATACAACGTTAATTAAGCAGTTCAACAAACAACTTTTCATGAATGGTTAACTCGTGACCTGTAGTAAAATATTCCTACACATTGTAAATACACGTTGGGTGTGTTCGTTGATTCATATATGGATTCGCCGACAATTTCCGCTTTTGTTTGTCTATAAAAATGTGACAAAAATATACTGTTAACAATTATCCGACAAAATTAAGACTTAAAATCAAGTTTTTTTGGTCTGATAAAAATGGTGTGGTTGGTTCAAAATTGTCGTTCAAATAAATGTCTGTAATTCCTAGAATCCCCAGAGCTTCAGGGGGCTTTGCCCCCCTGGGCCCCCTACCAGGGTTCTACCCTGGACCAGCTGGGGACCTTAAGCGGTCCCCAGACCCCTCGCCTACTCACGCCCCCCCTAACCACAAATCCTGGATCCGCCCCTGGTACTGACCTTCATAAAATGAAGATTAAACACCGAATTATTGATGAATACGCTCCGAAACGTTGTTTTTTCGACTAAAAAAGCTGACCATCGTTAACGGAAGCTAATTAATTATGCACTGACCTGGGCGAGGCCAACTCTATTTATTTATCTATTTTTTATGTCAGTAGCCCGGATGCTGCAGCATGGATATTGAGGTAAGCTTCTATAAAAGTTGAGGAAAAAAGCTATTTGGGAACCGATTGTATCTAAAAGACGTAGAATAAATAATTTCTGTATCAGGAATAGATATTCTCTGATGAAAACTACATGCCTTAACAGATTCAGCCGATATTTCCACGATAACCATTGAAAACATGCCAGGAGGCACTCCATGGGGACAAGCTCAACTACGTATTTTTGATCGGAAATTTTTGCCGGCGTTAAAAATAACTAAATGAGTTTTTTTCTTCTTATAAGTTAATATATGAAGTTGTTCCCCGAGATTTTGATACACGTGTTAAATTAATTTATTTTAGCCAGTTTTACCGACAATATGAAAACAGAGACATACATGTAGAACACAGTGAAATACATGTCTGATGAAAACGAATGACGTAGCCAGTGTTGTTTTATTTGTTAATTGACTGGAATGTTTCAGAGAAATTTGGGCTGGATTAGAAACAAAAGAGACCTTACTTCTAGTTCCACAAGACAGTTGCTGCAAAATAATATGGGACTGACCATTTACCTTGAAGGGGGCTATGTCACGTTTTTTCGCCGTAGAAATGTTTTTTTCAGACACCACAGAAATCATATTTTCTTATTTTCCGGCGAAGTGCCAATCTAATTAAAACAAGGTGAACTGTGATCTAATGCTCACTTATGATACCCCTGCCACTTCCCATGATATGGGGTACCTATATGAAGCTTGTGACCAAATACCAGATTTCTGCCATCAATAGTTGTTGAGAAAAATGTGACGAAAAATATTTTGGAAGGACGGACGGACAGAGGTAAATAGTATACCCCCCTCCCCCTTCGGGGAGCGGGGGTATAATTAGATCTAAAATAGGGAGCAAGTGCGTAGATCTAATTTTTAATTAGATTGGCGAAGTGCTGGAATAATTTGTTTTCTTCCAAATTTTGTATATGATTATACTGTGAAAATGGCAAGTCGGAATATATTTTTTTTCTCCTGTCCAGCTAATTTTTTTTCTTCAAGATTCAGAATCAAAATAATTTTTTAGGAAAAAAAACATCAAATTAAAATTGAATAACTTCTTCTAAACTGGACTGTTAGTCTTTTATATAATTCAAAACCAAACTTGGCAGAGTTGTTTTCTATGAGGTCCTACACAAGAGTTGTTACTTTTGTGCAGATTCGTCAAAAAACATGGCCACCATGTGACTTTGAAAATTCTGATTGGTCGATTTTCAAGAAACTTCTTCTCAAGAGCCACTGAAGGGATTGAATTGAAATCTGGTATATATGTTCCTATGAATGTCTTTAACATGTGTTGTTACTGTTTGCACCATTTGAAAATTCAAAATGGCCACCAGCGGAGGTCAAAGTTTGAATTGAAACCCTATGGGAAACAACATTTTCATCTTCTTCCTGAGAACAGCCGAACAGAATTTAACCAATCTTGGCAGAGATGTTTCCTGTGAGGTCCTAAAAAGTTTTCCTGGTTTGTACTAACTAGACCAACACACTGAGTGCTATCATTATTGTGCATTGGACAATTTGTAATGCCCATTATCCTGACTTGGGTACTTTTCTGCTCTAAATGTGCAGAACTTCTGTTAGACCAGGAAAAACAAAGAGTGACAATCTAAATTTATTTTATGCGACAATATAGTCAATTGTTTTGTCTTGGTCTTCAAATCTGGATTTCTGAGATGCTACAATATTATCCTGAGTTGGAGGTTGTGGAATTGGTGCAAGATGGACCGAGATTCTTCTGGGATCATCTACTTCCAACTGCACACATTAATTCATTCCTTCATTATCTTGCAGTCTCATACAAATGATGACCCTTAATAGTCTTGGAACATAGGAATATGACTTGTCAGCTTTAACAGGCTGCACAGACCATCTAGCTGTCTTTTTGTTGTAACTTCTCTGCCACCTGAAGTAGAAAAATACATACAATGTAATTCACAAGAATAAAACAACAGAATTGAGATTATGATCTATGGAGCCCTAACTTTCAATTCAAGATGAATATCTCGAATGTATAGTGAATGAGCAACTAAACATATCATTACAAGTCCACTTTATGAAGGATTTGAGTGATTTGTAGACAGATTTTAGGTTGTGGTCATCCCTCAAGAAGTTCTACGGCAGGCATCACAAGCTGGTCAATGTTTACAGGGTGTCTGTTACCCAAATCAGAACTGATCTTCAGTTGTTGTTGATGTCTTTCCCTTCATCGGATGGGACTTCTACCGAACTTGACCATGGACAACGCAGTGGGTTTGTGACTTTCGATTGACCCTTCTGAAGCCTATGATCAAATATCAGATTGCTGCCATAAATAATTACTGAGAAAAATGTTATGATCATCTTGGGACGAACGGACGGACAGAGGTAAAACAGTATACCCCCCCTTCCAGTGGAGCGGGGGTATAATAAAGCTCCTATGACATATGATCATGCATGGTTCTGTTATTAGGACAACATTTCAAGTATGTAAGTTACAACTGAAACATATGAAATTAACATGACAAACCTTAGAGTGAAGTTGAGGCTAGGTTCAAAATCTCCATCGTCAGAATCATCACCAACATCACTGCCCTCTTCAGTAATATCTATTGAGAGACTGTAAGAATAAAAAATAATTGTTTATTACAGTGTATGTGTATAATATCGAAGCAAATTTTGTTATATGGTTCTGATGTGCAGCTGTATAGCGAAAAAGCTTTTCAAAATAATATTAAATCTATATACATGTATCCAGCACACATCTACACAACCCAATATAAAGAGACAAAATTACATCAAAGTTCCAGGAAAAAATTTGGTGCGTCAATTCTGTGCCAGCTTGGTTTCATTCCCGTAAGTAACTAAGGAGGACTGGCCATTTCAGCTTGTGGATTGATGAAAATGTAACGATGACGCAGAAGCCAACATGATCCCTATATAATATAGCTACTAATAGTATCACTATGCAAGCCACAATAAATAATAGGAAACTGTTATACAAGTGACTGTGTTGAACAATATTGACAATGTTACCTATAAACATAATGTAGAATATGTCTAATCTTTAACAAAATGAACATACTCAAATGGGTTCACAAATGAACTTGATTTCTCCAGTTTCATCCGTTTCGTTGAAATGTGATGGCTGCTCATTTCTTCTACTCTAGAAATACCTTGGTCAGAATATCTAAATCAAAAGTACAAATATCAATCACTACAAAATCACATTTGTCTGAAATTACCAGTTTTTGTAGTAATTTGCCTAAAAAATTAAGATAATTTTACAAAAGCCTGCATGATTTTAACACAGACATCGGGCTACTGTTAAATTCACACGCTGTGAAACATGCAAATTGCTATGGATCTTCACATTATTTCTCAAAAATCTTGTTTATAAATCATACTTACAAGATCCAAACTAAACAAGGGCAAAGCGTGGCGTATCCCCTCGCCTAAAAATTTGACCCGGTGACCTTGACCTATGACTTTGAAAATCAATAGGTTTCCAGATTCTCTTAAGGACTAAGTATGTACCAAGTTTGGTCAAAATCCATTGAAGGATGTTGATTCTAGTGTTCACAAGGATGTTACGCGGTACAATTTTGACCCGGTTATCTTGACCCGGTTATCTTGACCTTCGACCTATGAGGCTATGACCTTGAAAATCAATAGGGTTTCGGTTATCTTAAGGACTAAGTATGTACCAAGTTTTGTCAAAAATCCATTGAAGGATGTTGATTCTAGTGTTCACAAGGATGTTATGTGGTAAATATTTGAGCCTGTGACCTTGATCTTTGACATACGACCTTGAAAATCAATAGGGTTCCAGATTCTCTTAAGGACTAAGTATGTACCAAGTTTGGTCAAAATCCATTGAAGATGTTGATTCTAGTGTTCACAAGGATGTTACGCGGTACAATTTTGACCCGGTTATCTTGACCTTCGACCTATGAGGCTATGACCTTGAAAATCAATAGGGTTTCGGTTATCTTGAGGACTAAGTATGTATCAAGTTTTGTCAAAAATCCATTGAAGGATGTTGATTCTAGAGTGTTCACAAGGATGTTACACAGTAAAAATTTGACCCTGTGACCCAGACTTGGGGTTAATTACTTGCAAATGTAATTGATTACATTACAATTACTTTGCAATTTTCATGATTACATTACATTATGATTACATCAATTTTCAAATGTAATCGATTACATTACTGATTACATTTGATGTTATGACAACCAATGTATATTCAAGTTTGCTGTGTTACTTCTTTTTGTTTCAAATTTCTGTTTCTTTGTATGCTTGTTGGTATGTGTACAGAAATATATATAATTGGTGCTTTGATATCTTTTTGTTTCATTGCCTTGATATAGCTAAAAAATTTCTCATTTTGGTGTTTTAAACCAATAATCACTCACTTTATATATTGATATAATTTCCTTTTTTTCTTATACATTCCTCCGTTATAACTGAAATATTATTGAAAGTGGACTAAACCCAAAAACCTCTTATCTTGTTGCAACTAAAGCTTAAATCAGCATTAAAAATTGAACAAATATCAGTGGTTTTGTAAATGAGATTTATTTTAAATAGAAAATCTGAATTTATTATTTATTAATTTATTATTAATCTAATGATACAATTTTATATCCCTTGGGAGGGAGAGGGGGGGTATGATGAAAATTTGAAATAAAAACACAGGACCGGACTTGAAGCAAAAATATTAATCCAGGATTATTTTTTTATTAAAAAAATCCAGGACCCCTGTGACAATGTACCTTCATGTGAGTGACAAAGTTGGATGTGGTCTTTAATGAACCAGATATCAATGCTGTACAATGCTTACAGGAAGCTTTTACATTTCCACAAGAATCAAGAGGTATGATGAAATGAGATAACACTGAGGACATAGTGATAGTCTTCAGAAGTCTTTCAAAGAAGCAATGTCATAAATGAAATCTTGAAAGTTGTGTCAGATAATTTATAAATGTTAGAGCTTGTTGTATTTTACACAAGCCGACAAACTGTTTTCACTGAAATATTGAAACCCTAAAGAAATTGAAATTGAGATATTATTTGTTTTGATATCAACTCTTTGAAGCCATAATTAATGCTTAATATATTTTTTTTGTAGCTGTGATAGTTTTGATTGCCACCTTATTTAATAGATATTTTTGTGGAGTTTTTAACAATTGAATTTCATAACATATGTTTTTATTTAGATGTCAATTAACTATATATTTTTTCTAGTAAACCATTCTACATTATTTGTTTAATAAATTTCATGAAGAAAATTCATTTACATAAATCATACATTAAATATCTAAGGAGATACATTCTTCAGGCAAAATGATGAAAAGTAATATAAATGTAATCAGAAAGTAATCATGATTACAGGGTCAAAATGAATGTAATCGATTACATTATGATTACATGTAATCAAAAAAAAGTCTGATTACAGATTACATCCAATTACATGAAAAAATGTAATCGATTACAACTGATTACGATTACCCCATGTCTGCAGTGTGACCTTGACCTTTGACCTTGAAAATCAATAGGGTTTCAAATTCTTTTAAGGACTAAGTATGTACCAAGTTTGGTCAAATTCCATTGAAGGATGTTGATTCTAGAGTGTTCACAAGGATGTGACGGACCGACGGACGGTAGCGTTACTATATCCCTTCGCAACTTCGTTGGCGAAGGGATAAAAAGCAGTTCAAATGACAATTCTTTAAATAGAAAGCCTTTATATGAAAAATACATATTGATTTCCCTCTATCATGTCTATGTTGATAATTCTAAGATAGTAAAGTATAATTTTGGCTCCCTGAACTAAAAATTATGTCCAAAATTGTTGAAATGTAGTAAAAAACTAGTTAATGTAATGTTTTTAGAATAGTCAAGAAATAAACTTGGTTTGCATAAGGAAATTGAAAACGATTTTCATTTAGTCATAGTCTAAAATATGCAGTTCAGGACATTTCAGTAAAATTTTATAGTCACATATATAGAAAAGTTTCTGAAACTTGCAAATTTCTATGGATCTTCATATTATTTTTTAAAAACCTTGTTTATGTATCATACTTACAGGATCCAAACTAAAAATGCTACTGAAATGACATTTATTTAAATGGAAAGCTTTTTATATAAAAGATACATACTGATTTTCCACTATGGTGATAATTCACAGACAGGAAGATATAATTTTGGCTCCCATACCAAAGTTTTATGTTCAAACTTGTTGAAAAGTACTTTTAACCTTATTTATGTAATGTATTTCCAGTACCCAAGATATCAACTTGTTTGCATAAAGGAATTGAAAATGATTTTCATTTAGCCATGGTCTAAAATATGCATTTTAGGACATTTCTGAAATTTTCAGTAAAATTTTGTAGTCATATATAAAAAAAGTTCTGAAACTTGAAAATTTCAATGGATATTCATATCATTTCTTCAAAACCTTGTTTATAATTATATATTATACTTACAGGATCCAAACTAAAAGTGCAATTGAAATGAAGCTTCTTTAAATAGAAAGCTTTTATTTGAAAAATACATACTGATTTTCCATTATAGTGATAATTCGCAGAAAGTAAGGTATATACTTTTGGTTCCCAAAACTAAGATTCATGTCCAAGTTGTTGAAATTTGATAAGATTAAAAGCCTAATTATACAATGTATGTTGCATATCAAAGAAATAAATTTGCTTGAATAAAAAGAACTGTAAAGGGTTTTCATTAAGCCATGTACAGTTTTAATTCTTGCATTAAAAATGAATTGATTCGATATATTTTTTTAAATTGATAATAATAAACTGCATTGCCATTGATATCATTTTTGCACTCCCATTTCCCCTTTGCTGGCCTCTTAAAATTTGTGTTTGTTTACCTCGCAAATACGGCCGTTTTATGCTACTCATTGACAATAATTTGCTGTTGCCCGGTGCAAAATTACATATATTGATTAATATCTACCGAAAATGATCATAGGCATCATCATAAATTCATAAAATATGAAAAACGATTGAGAAAAGACGGCAACATGCTCGGCTTACCTATCAACAATAATCAAGCACTTCCTCGAGTTCGCTCCATCCAACGGCAACGGTCCAACTGATCCCATATATCCTGCATTTGTTCCATTTGGAAGATACTTCACTTCTATTCCTCTTTATCTCTGAATCCGTCAAAGTCCGCTTTCTTCCACGCGTTGACAGTTTCTCTTTTGCCCAAGAACCACATGTTGTTTATTGTTTCTAAACAGTGCGCATGCTCAAGACGTGTTCCCATAGAAGGCCATATGAATAGATTTGAATATTGCCATCAGACAATAATTCTGATAACGATAGTTTTGGGTCTTTTTTGTCAAAAAATCGTATCTTTTGCAACATAACTCGGTGTTAATCTTCATTTTATGAAGGTCAGTACGGAAATCGACAATAATTTTGGGTATGAAAAAATTACGCAACTGGTAGACAATATCCCTTTAAGTTACTTGTCAAAACTTGTCACCTGTTAAAAAGCATAAGGAGACTTGATTGTGTACCGATAATCTATAAATAAACAATTCCTGGGTAACCGTCTAATATCTGTTCACAATAAGATGTATCTTTAAGAAGAGAGATATCTTGTAAGTATTTTAAATACTTCTTATTTATTTGTATATAATTAAGACATAATTTTTCCTTTATTGTTGCTTCTTAGAATTTCAAAATAAAATTGTTTTTTTTTTGTCTTCAATCTTTTATTTTACAAAGTTTAAATTCTTATTTAAAGTAATCGGTCATATGTATTTTGTGGCACGGTGACAATTTTTAACTATTTGTCAGTTATTGTAAATATGTGATAAATTATTTTATGTAGGCAATACCAAGTATTAAAAAATTCTTAAAAACAAATCCGTAGATATCTAAATTAGTGCTCACGATGCGTACCTGGAATATCCACCATCAGGTACGCTCAAAGATAAAAGATTGGAAAGCCAATGAATTTAAAAGTCTTTAAGAGCAAGTAAGCGAATTGGCCTAAACAGGAAAGCAAGTAATTAGTTTCTATTGTTATTGTGGTTTAATATTGAGCAAATTTAAGAATAGTGGACTACATGTATGTCTTCTCCGTCTATGTATTTCTCGTATACAGTTGTGGAAGTATTGTTCGTGATAAGGGACCGACCATTTAACTTGAAGGGGGGGGTTATGGTTTTTTGTTTCGTTCAGAAATTTTTTTTCGGACAACACAAGAGTTAGAATATTTATTATTTTTATCGCGCAAAGCGCGAAATTTTGTTCCAGAATTTAACATTAGGTTATATGACAAAAACTCTGAATCAGACTATCTTTTTTTCCTCCACCAAAATCAGAATATTTTTTTCAGCAACACTGAAAAAACCATAACCCCCCCTCCCCCTTCAAGTTAAATGGTCGTTCCCTAAAGTGTTTATTTTTTATACACCTTTAACTTTCAATTATTAGATGTATTGATCAGCCCATTTCAAACTATGTATTTACCTGAAGGAAGCCCTGTGTTTGTGTATATTTGTTGTACCTTCGTAATGTGATGTCGGAACAATGATGACGGAATTTGTAAGATTATTGTACCCTTATCTTGTTTTCGTCTTGGAATAGCAATTTATACAGAACGACAAGGATGCCCAAAATGTAGAATTTACCGACGGAAGTAAAGAGTACTTATTAACTACAAGCTAGGTGCCGTTTGACACTCATATTACGGTATGAGGTTTGCTCATTGTTGAAGAATCTACCGTGACTGTGAAATATAAGACAACAATGAAAGCGATATTCCTTAACTTATGATGTGTGTCGAAGAATAATGTTGGATAGTGTCATTTATATCCATGTCGTTACTGAAGCCCTTCGTGGGTACTCAACGAGATCATTCTTTGCGTATCCATTTCGTGTCTCAAACAGTCCACTCGGAAAGAATGCACATTTCATGAAACTGTTTCATATATGTAATACGAAAACAAAAATTCCGCATAAAAAGAAAAAAAAACTAGAAAAAACAAAAAAAATACCACACTGTTGGAATGATTAAACCGGTTCTGAGTTCCGTGTTGTGATGTCCATTACGATTGCCCCATAAACACGGTTTGTCTTAACTCTATTTGTTTGTGTTTGTTTACGAATAGTGGTGTCCAACACATATTGTGTATTTGTTTTGTTTGTGTTTGTTTACGAATAGTGGTGTCCAACACATATTGTGTATTTGTTTTGTTTGTGTTTGTTTACGAATAGTGGTGTCCAACACATATTGTGTATTTGTTTTGTTTGTGTTTGTTTACGAATAGTGGTGTCCAACACATATTGTGTATTTGTTTTTGTTTGTGTTTGTTTACGAATAGTGGTGTCCAACACATATTGTGTATTTGTTTTTGTTTGTGTTTGTTTACGAATAGTGGTGTCCAACACATATTGTGTATTTGTTTTTGTTTGTGTTTGTTTACGAATAGTGGTGTCCAACACATATTGTGTATTTGTTTTTGTTTGTGTTTGTTTACGAATAGTGGTGTCCAACACATATTATGTATTTGTTTTGTTTGTGTTTGTTTACGAATAGTGGTGTCCAACACATATTGTGTATTTGTTTTTGTTTTGTTTGTGTTTGTTTTGTGTATCCTTTGTTGCCACTGTCTCTGGATTGTCTATTTTTGATTGCACCATCGGTATTCTCTAACGTTTATTATACCCCCACTCATAGAGAGGGGGCTATATTGCAATCACCTTGTCTGTCCGTTTGTCCGTCCGTTCACACTTTCGTAACAGATATCTCGGCTTCTACTGGAAGAAATGATTTTATATTTGATATATGGCTTTGGCATGGTGACTTGTACCGTGTCTCCCCTTTCCAGGTTTACCGCACATCTACTTCCTGTTTATCGTGTGACTTAAGAATGTTTCATGTTTTTACGGCATTTTCTGGTAATGAGTGTTGAGATATATACAAATTTGACACAAATGAACGAGTGGGGGTATTCTTAGCACGACGTGAATTTTACAGTTAAATAAATGTTGTTTCGACAGTTTAAAGAGAAAAATAAAAATTTGTTGCACTAAAGCTTAAATCAGCGTTAAAAATTGAACACATATCAGTGGTTTTGTAAATGAGATTTATTTTAAATAGAAAATCTGAATTTATTATTTATTAATTTATTATACAATTTGATATCTCTTGGGAGGGAGTTTGAACAGGTATTTATTGCTTGCATACATACAATTTAAAGCGAAATAAAAAAAAGATTTATAGCTTATCATAAAGTAGACTTGAACAAATATTTAATTTGAAAAGTTAAAGAAGTTTTTCATTGTGAAGAAACTTACATTTAAATCACATTTTAACATCGCTTTTCACAAAAAACATATATCTTAATATTACAAAACAGATTCTGTTTATATTCAATTTGTAAAGTTAAAGAAAGAATTCATTGTTAACATACGTACATTTAAATCACATGTCTACATCGCATGTCCCAATCCTATTAATTTCTTCTTATTATGTAATGTATATAGCTGAATATTGTAATATTATATTGAATTAATTAATAAAATATGTTTAAACTACATCGCATTTGAAAACGATTATTAATAAAAAGAAGCAAGACACTTCCTGTTTGACTAGCTGCATCATATTTTGAAAACCTGATCAAATAAACACTTAGAAATCCATATTTGATTTTTAAAGATAATTTTGACAGCATGTCACGACATACTTACCCATGGGTACCTATAAAGTGCGAAACGAAATAGAAACGAAACGAAACAAACGAAACGAAATCTACGAAAACGAAACGAAATCAACAAAAACGAAACGAAACGAAACGAAATCAACGAAATGAAAACGAAATAAAACGAAACCAACGAAAGCAAAACGAAATCAACGAAAACAAAACGAAATAGACTGATATGAAGAAAATGGAAGGAAAAAAATAAAAGACAAAACGAAATAAAGAAATTAAAAAAAAAAAAAAATTCGATTTTTTAAATACAATAATTTTGATTAATTATAACCGGGAAACCCATCTTGCATGTCTGTCCGTTACAGTACTCCTCACGTACATTACCCGCAACTCAATTCAAGTCGGGTTTACTTGCCGACAAACTTTCATAAGTTCAAATGTCATATTTTTATTTGTGTTTGAATGTGTGTCAGTATTTATGAATTATAAAGTTTCTGGAGTGGGCATATAGAAAAAAATGGGGGGGGGGGGGATATGAGGGGGTATTTTCATAGATCGGGATATTGAGGGTTCATTTTTCGTCTGATCTTAATACGTTTTTCGTTTGTATTCTTCATAAATTTGCCTATTCGCAAATCATACAGGATGGTCTTGAGTTTCAGATTCTGGGCACTATTTGACTACTGGATTTTCCCGACTTGTCACGTGTAATCCCCATGTTGTTGTTCAGTTGTTCCGTTGATTGAAAACTCAGATGGTTGAGCTTCTTATCGGTTTTGTCTGTTTTTGTGGACTTTCCCTTTTGAATGCGCCTTGGAGTACGGTACCATTGTTATTATCTTTATTCGGTAGTGTGCCAACAGATCTGGCGTAATGTCTTACCGTTGTTCTTTCCGAGATATACAGGGGTCAAAAAGACCCAACACTATAAACTTTTTATTTCAAATCCTATTGTTCTATTTTGAAGAACTATAAAAAAACCAACAGCAACCCTACTAGCCAAATTACGTTGTCAAAACGTAGTGACAACGTAACTTTTTCGTTGTTACAACGTAAGAATTTTACGTTTTAACTACGCCGATTTGTAGACTCCCCTAAGCGTAACTACTACGTTGTGGTACTACGTAGTAAAAGACCTTTCTACAACCAAACGACAACCATGACCATGTAAGGACGTTTACACAACGTAACCACCAACCATCACAGGACCTTAATACGAGGTAATTACAACTAATTAAGGACGTTTACACAACGTAACTACCAACCATCATAGGATCTTTATACGACGTAATTACAACCACCAAAGGACCTTTACATGACGTAATTACAACCACATAGGGTCTTTTAGACAACGTAACTACAACCAACTAGGGACCTTTACACAACGTAACTACGACCACCTAGGGACCTTTATACAATGTAACTACGACCACCTAAAGACCTTTAGACGACGCAACCACAACCATCTCTATATAGTTATACAACTACAAAAAATGTACAACCCTAAAAGGACTTGTATAGCCAAATTACGTTGTCAAAGCATTGTGACCACGTAATTTGGATAGTAGGGCAACTATAATCACAATAAGACCGTTACACCATGCAACTACCGGTACCAACTACAAAAATGTACATTATTTTTTGTGTATTTAAGGACCTTTTGTGATGTTCTTAATTTTTTTGAGTTAACTAATAAAATATAAAATTCTAAACATTTATTAATCCAAATTATTGCAAGTTTTACAGATGATGAAACACTCTTTCTACTCTCGGACTCATCCCATCATAATCTATTTAAAAGATGCCAAAATGTTTAGATGTAATTATTATACAAATATGTCAGGTACATGTAATAATAAATATATCAGATTAAAAAACATGTAAAATAAATGTACTAAGAATCTTTATCTTGTGAAAGTTGCATTTGACTAAATTAAAGATGTACAAATGTATATAGATAACATCTATAGAAGTAATGAATAGGTATACATCCAGTGGAGGACCTACATTTTAAGATCCCTGAACTATTATGTGGGCCCATTGCAGCCAGCAAGAATAACCAACAAGGTCAAAAGGGCCATGAACAGGGTGTTGGGGTGGAGTCCTTGACAATGGGCCAAACATTGATCCCTTTCCCACCAGCAAAGAGGTCTGAGTAACGGATGGTATCGTCTTCAATGGTGTTGTTCCATGGGAGATTCTGATAATTGTTTGTTTTTAATTTAACCACTATATCTCAGATTTTTATTAAAATTGCTGTACCGGTTTATAAGCAATTTATGCTAGAAAACAGAAATATCTCAATAAATATGGGAACTGAAGCACTAGTTGCTGGCTAAGGAAACAGCAGAAATACATGTATACATATAAAATTATCACCCTGCTAACAATGGACCAAACTTATAAGAACAACTTGACCTATAAATCTATTCTTTAGTTTAAAATTAAACACTAAAAAATATATAATCGAAAATTACCAAAAACGAAGAAAAATTTGTAGGATCATCAATGCACAGAAAAAAGAATTTTTTCATTCTTTAAATTACTAGAGAGGGATCATTAGGATAAACAGGTGATAGTCTTGATTTTTGGTGTTTGAATGCACAAGCCTGAACTAAGAATTCATATGTCTGTTTGTGGTTCCGATTGGTTCTAACATAAGGACTGAGCTGTCAAACTATTAAGCTGTGCACCAACAAAGGATTCGAGGATCCAACTGCCAAAATGTAGGCTATGAATAGATTCTGGCTAAGTCAAGGAGCCCATACAGCTTGGGATTCAGGTGCAAATTTGGAAATTTTACTAATTGCAGGGACATTTTGAGGCCATATGAAATTGGAATTGGAGCATATTCTAAGGTCAATATTAAGTACTTTAAGCCATTGACATATGATTCTATTACTAAAATAGCCTTATTCTAATAACAAAGACATTAAAAAAAAAAATTTTTGTTGAAAAGTTAGTTCATTAAAAAAGTTGTTTCCAGGATATAGGGGGCCCCAGGCCTGAAGCGTAAGCTTCGGTAGTTTCATAGTAAGATCTACAAATGTACCAGTGTACACATCCCAATCCTGAGAAAGCTGTAACCCCAAAATATTCTTGTTAATGTATATAAAAATATAACAAAGAACAATAATATTTTAAGCTTAGCAATTCAAAATAAAAATATCAAAACCAATACATCACATCCCCTTACAGAGAAAAAATAAAACCCTAATTTTTCTTTCTTTCTTAAAGAAAAAATATATATTATTAAATATGGGGACAGATATGATCGTATGGTAGTTGGATTTATAACTACCTATGCAATCAGTGCACATCACCACTAATGTTGTGAGTTGGGAGGGGTAAAATTTGCACAGATAATGTTACCCATATTAAAATCTCCAACAAACTTACCCCTTCCATAAATTATTTCTATTCTAATAGGACATATACGGTAAATATTTAATCCATATTCCTTTATAGTGTACCCATATTAAAATCTCCAACAAACTTACCCCTTCCATAAATTATTTCTATGACGTGCTGTTTTGGCTTTGTAAACAAAAAGGTATAATAAAACAGCCAAATACGTCATGATCATTAGCGTGTGTAAGTCATAATAAACCGGGGATTTTTATACCCTTTTGTTTACAAGGCCAAAACAGCATGTCATATTAGAATTCAAAATACTGGCATACAAATCATGATTCTCATTCAACCAATCAACTTTCATTCAACATTATATTATACTATCCTGGGTACTCCGGTTTCTTCTACCTTTATAAACTGCAATATTGTTGAAAGTGGTGTTAAATACTCATAACCTTATAATTAACTCAAACCCACATTATCTCAACCATACTGATACTGATATATATAAATCACAAAACTTGCATACAAAAAAAAACACATACAAATTCTAACATTTGGTCAGCAGAAAAATGAAAGATATAAAAAACAACAAAGTTAAATGAACAATGAAAGGTTTCCTTCAACTATAAAGTTTTTCTCCTCCATCAAGCATCTGGAAAGCTCCCTTCATTGGTGGATTGATTCTGAAAAAAATAATATGATATTAATATTTTCAGCTAAATGGAACAACTTTAGGGGTGAAAATATTTTTAGTAATTATTTTGATCATGATCAGAAGCTTGAAA
Organism: Bathymodiolus brooksi; assembly: GCA_963680875.1. Classification (NCBI taxonomy): domain Eukaryota; kingdom Metazoa; phylum Mollusca; class Bivalvia; order Mytilida; family Modiolidae; genus Bathymodiolus; species Bathymodiolus brooksi. The sequence goes on from OY804584.1 coordinate 47,581,052, forward strand.
TTATTATATTTAGGAGATAACTGTATTGTATTTTAAGCTTTGCGGATGTAAATCGTCGGTTTTACGGTCGCAAAATGAGTTTACCTAGCGACGCATATCGTAGCTAGGTAAACAGATATTTGCGACTGCAAGTGAAGACACATTGTAAAACCTATAATTAATTGATTATAACTCGGAAATATATTGCATGGATATATATTACAGAGCTAAAGAAAGAAATCCAAAAACATTGACCAAACATATACGTTAAATTTTATTGATACAGATAGGACAAATCTAGAAAAGATACATCTCCATTTATGTAATAAAGAAAACTATGAGAACAGAAGAGAATTAGAAGAGATATAGTACAAAAAAAGTGCAGTTCAAACATTTAGATCTATTGCAAGACTACAATATTATCAAAATTAATACTTAATTTTAGAAGAAGCATTTGCAGTATGTAAAACATTAGACTCGGAGAGGAACTTACACTTAATATGCAAGAAACTTATATCTCTAGATTAAAAATTGATTTAAGACAGCACTTATCTTGCAGTTTTTGATATTTGTTGTTGATATAAACATATCCCTTAAAATGTTTTCCATGATCTCATTTCATTAACGAGAAATTACGAAAATCACAAAAGCACATATAAACAATCAGTGGGGAGGAGATAAATATCGATCAATCAGTGGTGTGACCTAATTAAATAGCATAATTACCCATGACCAGTACTTCTCTACTGACCAATATTATCTTCATTTATTACACTTTTATTATTTCTACACTTAATATAGAAAACTTTAAAAAGAAAAGTAGAAATGAACCAAAAAATTAAGTCCATGTTGCAAAGCTCTGACAAAGGATCATATTATAATTATTTACTCTTGGGAATTTTAGGCATTTTTTTCTGCAGTTTTTTTTTATATAACTATATTCCTTATTAATTGATTTCTCAAAATTTCATTACAGGTACAGTTAATTTGTCTTTGGGATGGGATCTCTATCAGATAGGTTGATCTTTTCAAAATGTGTTTATTTTCATTTTATCGTCAACTGTAACTGATGATATTTAACATAAATCTCTTCTTAAGAAATGTTCTGTATTTGAAGTAGTTTGCATACATGTAATTAAATGTAACAAGTTCATCTAAAGAACCCTTTGTTTCTGTGATAGCCACATTCTGTAAATATGGGAGGAGCTCTATTGGTACATGTATAACTTACATGTATAAGTGTATGCATGTATCATTATACATTTATTTTGTAGGCTTTGTGCATGAAGTCTAATTTCTGCTTCATCAATAAATCATCATGGTAGCTTTCGTGATCTGAGTTTAATCCCTATAAAATTGCCTCAGGATTAGATTAGTAAAATATAATGTTGTTGACTTGTCTGGCCTATAGCTAGAAGAACATGAAATTGAATACCTCTGATTAGATGATGGTGAAATTTGCTGTTGTCTAGCTATAGCTATGTGTTGATCGGTCTGACATTACAGGACATGAAGCAGGTGACATCTGTGGCTTCCAATATTACATGGGGCCAGGAATTATTTCGACTGGTTTGCCATATGTTGAAAAGTCACAAGGTCAGCTATGTGCCTATAACAGCTATAACCTCAAATCCAACTGTACTTGTTTACCACTTTTACAGAAATGAACCAGCTCTGAAATTATAATGAAGAAATTTAAACTATTTTATTCATAGTCTCATTTATATACACAATGTACAGGTATCATCAATGATCATACTGTCTTAACGATAAAAAAAAGAGGCTACTTCCCCCTGCCTCCTAAGTATATACATGTAGCCAGAAATGAGGTACCATTTGATAATTTGCATATCTAAGATGGGGACATCATGGGGAAGTCTGCAATTTTCATATGATCTACATTAAAGATATAATTTCTAATTGCATGCATGTTATTTTCTGAAAATCAAATTAAGCGATGTTTTGGTATTTTATTTGGCTTAAGTGCCCAAGTAAACATGGCACTTATCTTTGAGATAAATACCAATATTAATGAGAATCATAAGGAAATGTCTTAACTGACCAATTTACGGTCACATGTGGATATATGTATGATTATAAACTTTTGCTGTAAATTAGTGTAAACCTTTATTGTGTTATTTTATTTTATTTCAATGTTTGAAAATCACTTAAATCACGCTAATCATTGTAACAAATTAATGATGATTTTTCTGTTCTTCGGGGCGTCTTGATTGACAATAAAGTATTTGTTTGTTTGTTTGTTTTTGACACAAAATGTAACAATGAATGACATTTTGGCGTCACACTCACAGTATTTTTTTAAATCAATTTGGATTGCTCATTCATAGATGTAATTCTATTGACTAACCTTACTGTATATTTCTACTTTTAAACTCGAGGTTTTTGTATGTTCTGGACATCAAAGAAATTGTTAAAATTGTCACAAAACACCAAAATGATTTGAATTTTGGTAGGAATTCAAACTCCGGAAATAGCAATAACTTTTTATTATCGAATCGTTGACGGACACACTGAATTTCCGCATTGTATGCTATTATTTGACAAATCTAATAAACGATCCACTCAGCTTGAAACTGCAGTGATCAAAATCTAATTCAAATATGACGAATACTTTCCAATTTTGAAAAATCCACTTTTTAATTAAGATCCTTTCCCTTTTCCAGGGAAATACCTTAATGATTGGTGATAAGTACGTACGGTTGTTTGACAACGACTTGCATATAACGTATTCTGAATACGTTACCAGGACGTAATAATTACGCTTGAGTTTTTACGTTAGCATCAAGGCCATATCTGTACGTAACAAAGACGTTGGAAAGTACGTTGTCACAACGTCTTGGATATAACGTATTCTGAATACGTTACCAGGACGTACGCATTACGTTTGAGCTTTTACGTTAGCATCAAGACCATATCCGTACGTAACAAAAACGTTGGAACATACGTTGTCACAACGACTTGCATATCACGTATCTAAAATACGTTGTGGCAACGTAATTTTCACGTAAGAAAGGGACATGACCAAACAGCAACCAAACTGCAACGTTGTGAATACGTAGTTTGCTAGCTGGGAACATAACAGGACGTACAGTGAGCGCCCTCCTTACAGAAGAACTTCTGGAAAAAATAATGCTTGCAAAAACTAAACATAAGAAATTCAGGAAGTTTTATTGAAATCCATTCTGTTGTTTAGGAAGAGTTATGGATAACGCAACAGTATCCTCTCTCTATTGTATAGCCCTGTATGACAATTACATAGCCTTAAATGACAAAGTCCAAAAGTGAAGAAATTTTAGCAAGAACTGTTGAAATGGGAAAACAAAAATAGAAGGTGCACAATGCCATTTGGTACTAAAGAATTCATGAAATTAATGAACCTTGCCATATGGTATTAAAGATTTCCTGTAAGATTCATTCAATTCCATCAAGTTGTTAAGGAGGAATTGCATAGGCAGTGAGGGAAGCACTCACGGACAAACGGACATATACTATATACCCCCCTCCCGCTGGATAGCGTGGGGTATAAAAATATGTGCCGTATCAAATTTTATTAATACCGGAAATTTTTTTGGAGTGGGGTGATTTGGTTTTTTTTTCAATATGAAAAGGGATCAAAGGGAAAAAAGGTACTTTTACAAGATATGTAGATTTTTTTTAAATTTCTAAAGTTAATTTTTGATAGGATTTGTATACCTCCGCCAAAAAAAGATTGGGGTATATAGGACTTCTGCTGTCCGTTCGTTCGTTTGTCCGTCTGGTCGTCACACTTTTTTCGTCTCTCCGACACACTTTTAAATTTTGCTCGGACGGGGATATTTATTAGTGAACTTTAACTACTGCACTTCTGTTATTTTAATTCCTCTCCTTTCAACAGACTTGACGTTGCTCTTATGGTTCCAAAATTTAAAAGAAGCCACTAAGTGAAAAGGACACTCCCGCTGAATAAATGCATAGTATTCTTGTTCAATGGTGATCAAATCCTGTCCTCTCCTGATGAAAGACACTGAGACATGTGTGGGAAGTAGTCTAGCATCGTATTTCGTTTTGTTTTCGTTGATTTCGTTTTGGTTTCGTTTTATTTCGTTTTCATTTCGTTGATTTCGTTTCGTTTCGTTTCGTTTTTGTTGATTTCGTTTCGTTTCGTTTCGTTTCGTTTCGTTTTCGTTGATTTCGTTTCGTTTCGTTTCGTTTCTATTTCGTTTCGCACTTTATAGGTACCCACCCCCCATGTCCAAAATAGATTTGTTAACATGCTGCATAGAAAATTAGAATGTTTTTTGTTTCTTTTGTTCTTGTTTTGTTTTCATTTACTTCTTCCATGTATAATCATATACCTAAATAGTGTAGGGGCCGTCGTGGTCGTGATTGTATGGTAGTTAGCTTTACATCTACCTATGCAATTACCATTGAAATTGTGAGTTCAAGTAAGCCTCATGTCGAGGTTTACTCTATACAACATTATGTCATACAGTTTGTCAGTGGTTTTCTCCAAATAATTAAGTTTCCTCTACCAACAAAACTGACATCCACGATATAACTGAGATATTGTTGAAAGTGACGTTAAACACCATACAAAACATTACACAAAAAATTTAATATTGAGAAATACAAACCCCAATAAAGCAGGGCGTAAACTCAAGTGATCCGGAAGGGTATCTAGTTCCTGTCCCACTAGCAACACCCGTCGTGTTATTCTTTTTTTCAAAATCCGGTCATATATCATGAAAGGGGAAATTAGGGGCGGTGAAGTTAATAAAATACTTATCTGGACAACTCAATAACGGTTATGCATGACTGAGAATGGCGTACATAAAATCCTAATGTTGTCAAATACAGACAAAGAAACGTAATAGTGTTAAAAGGTGTGTTGCAATTGAAATATACCAAGCAACAGTTACTCAGTTACTCACAAACGGTAGCGCATCACTACTACTGATCGTGTATACAATTGTTATCTGGAGAAACCTAGTAATGTTAACTCACTAACAACGCACCATTCATTATTTAAGTGGCAGCGCAGAACTTAAATTAATTTAAATATTATACCAAATGTACATTTCAATTTAATACTCAGTCCTTGTGATACTTGTTTGTTTGTTTGATGGTGTTTAACACCACTTTCAACAATATTTCAGTTATATCGTGGCGGAGGAAACCGGAGGACCCGGAGAAAACCACCGACCTGTAGCAAGTCACTGACAAACTTTATCACACAATGTAGTACACCTTGCCCTGATCGAGATTCGAACTCGCAACATCAGTGGTGATAGGCACTAATTACATAACTTGAGTAGTTGTAAATCCAACTACCATACGATCACGACCACGACGGTCCTTGCAATATTTAGGTATAAGGTTGGAAATTTAAAACGTTTAAAATATGTTAGAGTACAAAATCCAAATGGATAGAATTATAAAGGACGAAGTCCTTATCTTATAACGGTAGGCTGTCAGATTTTTCCTCCTTTCTATATTGATAGCCAAATATCTGTTCACCCTAAGTTTAAAAAAATAGATCAATTGATATTTAGAAACGCAAAAGAAATATATTTCAATAAAAAATTCCCAATTCTTTAATTATTTACTCTATGCAAAATCGAAATAAACTTGAAATAAAATTCTAATAAAAAAATCTCTTTCTACCCCAGCAAACAATCCGACGTCGGGAAAACGTTTTCTCACTTTTGAGACAGACCAGTTCCTATTTTTAGCCATGTGAGATTTTCTTATCTTGCACTAACTAGTGCAAGACAAAAAAATCACGTGCGTTTTACCGGCAAATGCATGATGTACAGTTTATGTCAACTGCCCCCCAATTCTCCATGCTTTTACTTTTTAAAATAAACAATTAACCACGATTCTACTACATAAGTATTTTTAAATTCATTTATGTATTATATTCTGCTAGCTAACGTGCACCTTTCACGGTGTTTGATTCTTTTTTCAGGCTCTCTTCCAGTCAATGTTTGTTTACTTTGAGTAAATAATAGAGTGCTCTCCCTTGTTAGTAACTAACGTAAAGAAAGAAATTACCTCCCTTTGACCAAATTCAAATATTTTTTTACAGGTATTTATCTCTGTTGTAGTAACATTTATAATATATTAATTAAATACATTGTATTTTATCATGAAATACATTTAAAATACTGCCAAGACATGGATGCATATGGATAAATCGAATATTTACTTTAGCAATGGAAAACAAATTGCGGGAAAACGCTCGATGGAATGTAAACAAAACAATTAGGTGTTTAGTGAGAAATAAAATCAAACACCGAAAAAAGTACAAGATAGGGAAATCTCCGACACCCTTGGGTAAGATTACAATCGTTCTCTAACTCGGCAAGCCTCGTAAAGAGAACGATTGAAATCTTACCCTCGGGTGTCGGAGATTTCCCTATCTTGTACTCTCCCCGGTGTTAGATTCTATATGTCACAACGTTATACTTTACGTAGTCAGAACGTAATATTGTTACGTCGTCACAACGTACTTTTGTGGACTCCTCAGCACGTAAATACGACCATCCACACAACGTCGTCACAACGTAATATTACGACGTTGTCATAATGTTGTGGTATGGTCATATTGCGACTAAACTCCTGTTTTATTGGCGAGGAACTCATTGTCAGATGCTTAATCCTTCAGTTAGGGAAGCAATGTACCACTTAATACCATATGTTTTCTCTTATACTAATTTAGCCAATGTCAATTTTATATGCCTAAGCATTTCTAGAAACATTGTCATCCTAGTTTACATAATGTAAAGCATATCACTGCAATATTTAGTACTGCATACCTTGATCTGTGAAATATTATTTCAATAAGTGTGCTTTTCAGAATTAAATTGTAGACAACAAAAGCCATAGGTACAATTCTAAGCATTTGAAAAGTGAGTTAACTTTATAGCACTGTGAAGATATGTTGAAAGCCTAAAAGAGTCTTAATATGCATGGCACAACTTAAACATGAACTAAAAGAATGATAAATTAAATACAGCTTTATTTATAATGTCATTAAACAATTCATGTTTGTGACAGTAAACAATGAGAATACAAAGCAATAATTAACAAATACAAGTCAATACTTTACTGGACTGAAATATAGTCTAATCCTACAATTTGAATGGTCAGCTTGACATGTGATATATGACCATATTCCCGTGGTAGACTGGGGATATGAAGCGGGTCAAAAATATGTTGCTTTCTCAAAATAGAAGTAAAATAAATATCTGAGCTTATCTATATAGGAAGCCAACATTTATTTCGAATAATAAATCGTGAAATTAAAGAAAAATAATGTTTTGTTTTCATACAAGGTAGGCCTTCAAGTGGGTTTAGGTCCAAAAAATTACACTATATGTTATTCAGCTATCAGACAGGGTATATAATGTGACTTTCCCGGCTTAGGATCTACACTCATGGGTCAAAAGTATTTCCACACTAAGATATTTCCCTATATATTTCATATTAAACCACTTATTTTCAACACATTCTCCTGAAGTCATTCCTTTTCTGATTTTCATGAAATTTTCAGCATTCTCAGGGAATATATATCATAAGCCGGGAATGTCACATTATATACCTTGTCTGATAGCTGAATAACAGATATATTACGGATTTAACCATTGCTTTTTTTAAATATAAAATCCAACTGTATTAAATAAATTTGCGTCTTTTATTTTCATTTTTCGTATTTCTAGATGTCCGTTTCCGTACCTTTGACGTCATTCTTCAATGATGTCAAAGTATGTGTCACGTCATATTTCGTATCTATGGTGTCTCATGAAGGAAAATACTGTACTAAATTTCTAATTCAATACAATTTCATATGTAGTAATTTTTATAAACTTTATAAATATAACATTAATATATCACATAACAAAACAACGGGTTTGCGAAAGTTTCAATAATTTAAATGTTAACAACATGTAAATAAAACCTTGGTGTGGCCCCAGCCATGATGTCGAAAGTTTTCAAGCCTCTACGTTTTGTTTATTTTGATGTTCATCACATTATGGTACAGCCGTGGAACATATGAGTTTGCTGAATCGATCAGGTATTTGTGACGGAATTATCTGTTGTAATATTTGTTTTGTTCATACAGCCGTTTTGAGCTTAAAAACAGCATTTAATTAGGTAAAAATACATTTATTATTCCGTATCATTCTATTGATTCAGTGAAGCATAATTTGTTGTCGTCGGAAAGGATTCATTTGTTTAGATAGAATGAATATTTCATTTAGTAATTTTTAATGTCAGAAATAGTTTTGTAATTTTAGAGTGGAAATATACTTTAATGAATATGATCATGCTGTATACAATAATATATTTATGGACATAGTGTCAAATTGTCATCCCACTTGGACACATTATACTGATTCAGAGCCAACCAGTCTTTGCTCTTTCTCCTTAATGCTGCGTACTTAACAGAGAAGCAAAAATACCAATATTATAGTCTTTGATCTGACCCGACCGGAGCACGAACACATGAGCACTCGCACGTTAACCTTTACGCCACTGTCTAATTGTAGATATTGCTGTTTGTGATTGTAAGTTTAATGCAATCAATATGTGACACTTAAATAAAATAAATTTATTATTTAAAAACAAAAATCATTATTTTATTGTCCGTCCTGTAAAATCTAGTTCGGTCCTGTAATTCCTCACAGTTCACAGGACCGAGTGTCCTGTGGATTCAAATTCCTAATTTCCTTGACTGTCGTCCATGTTGTTATCGTTTTAGGAGACTGAAATATATACCCAGTCTGTTTTCCGAATATATGCCGACATTCATGGTTGAACGACCAATGAAAATTTGTGTAACAAACTAAATCCCTAATATACTTTAATATTCAAGTGCTGGATTAAATCATATTTACACGTATATGTAATTACGATACTCTTGAATGTTATCAAAGGAGGGGAACTTAAAGTTCCTGCGGCTCAGGGAATATGAGCCCATATCCCCTGTGAAGATCCTGAATAACATACAATGTATAATATTTAGAAGTCTTCTCTATATATAACAAATGTACAAGTAAAGGGAATTAATACTCTACAATCACAGCATAGTATGGATCTGGTACAATCATATTCTATTTACACCACAAGATCATTGTTCAGTAGGAGAAGTTGGTACAATAAGATTAAAGGTCCTAATTATCTTCTGCCTGTGGGCCAGGTTCTTGGGGTCTTTCTTGAGGTCTCTAAAACATAATAAATTAAATCTTTAAAATACCTTTTTTCACTTTAAAGTATCATTTCCACAATTAACTGCTACATTAATTTACTGAAATATCAACATTGTAATTGTCTTTATGGGTTTTCTTAACATTTCATTGCACCAATATCTTGTTTGTTCTAAACATTTCATTTTACTTAACTTCTTATCTTGTCTTTAACATAAGTTATCTCACAATCTTAGACAACTTTAAGCTACTTAACTTTTTTGTCATCTGAATTCAACACATTGAGATAAAATAAAATTTGACTACCATATTGAGTGAATCGAAGAGCACAATACATTGTAACAACAGTTAATTTCCACAAATCAAACATTTATAACCAACACTATGAGCAAAACCAGTTTCAAGTTTGAATAGTATATTAAACTATATTCAGCAAGATACTTACAAGTTCCTAAACCATACCCCACTGGCTCAAGGTGGGAACTTAAGGAGCTGCTGGCAGGAGATACTGATGACCTTACAAGGTGTCCAGCAGACCTTGCTCCTGGAGATGGGTTACTTCCAGCAGGAGATAATCTGTTCCCTATGGGTAGGAAACTACTGTCTGGAGGTGATCCATAGCCTACCAAGTAAATAAATAAAAATATTTCATAATTTTCATCACTACTACTAACTAGTCCTTATCAAAATAATCTGAATTGTGGGAAATCTGATCAGTAACACGTTTATTAGCATTATACATGTACATATAATAGGAAAATCAACAAGTTACCCAAATTTCAAAATGTATTCTAATGAATACTAATGTAATATCAGAGCTCCAGATAAGCTTTTTACGCTATGAAAACGAGTAAAAACGCATGTATTATCAGATCAGAGTGTACACATTACGCATACATATTGCTGTGTAAGCAAACTTTCCAAATTCGGAGCGTACTTGTACAGTCGTGTACATAACAATACATTTTTGTCTTTGAGAGATTCCCCGTAATTACTACCCATTATACTTTTCGAAGGAGAGAGCGTATACATCCGAGGGGTACCGAATGTTTGCCTTTCTAAGCATCAATGTTAAAAGAGATCTGATTGGATGTTTACGATAATTCATCCAATCGCGGTCAATATTACAAATAAATGCGGTTTAAGTAATAAGTAAGAACTAAAACGAAAGTAAATTTGGGAACAGTTGTTCGTTGAAAATGAGGGATTACCGAAAATGAGCAAGAACAAGAATAAGCGTGCTACTAAGCGCAAGAGCGCTACGGAAAATTCTATACTTAAGTTCCTGACAGTTTCATCTGTGTCTAATGACAGTATAGTTAAAGGAATCATTGATGACATTATCAAAACGGCTGTGAAAACTGCCGAAGTCGACGAGCAAAAAACAAAATGGTTACAACATTTTATTAATAAACATGACACAATCGTGTCAAATTAAACAGAGATATACATTTCACTTGCATCCTGCGTATATTGAATAACACTTGTGTCAAACGTAATTTTAAAAGTGTACATGTAAGCAATCTTTTCTGAAGTAGAGAGTACAACAGTGCAAAGGAAATATGCAAATACCCATCATTTTCAAAAGTAGGGGGCAATTACCCTTTGGACTTGAAAATTATCTGGAGCTCTGAATATAAAAATATCATGTATAGAACTTACTAGAGCATGCTGTTTCCATCCTCTCTCCAGTAGGTTGTGCATGAGTTGAAATTAAACTTGGTCTTAAATATTTTTGGAGCTGTGGAGCTGCAGGTAGCTCTTTTGATGTCCTCCTGGATGGTGTTGGCTGATAACTCCTCTCATCTAACAACAAAAAGTAGAAACAATAATTGGACAAGAACCACTTGACTGCAATACTGTAATTGTTAAGATTTAAGAGAATCAATTTAAATTCAGAAATCATTTCATGCATTTGCTAACAAGATTCTTCATTCAAGGCAAAAGAGGTTTTAATGTACACAGTATTTTTTTTTTGATTAAGCTAATGTTAAAAATTCTTTAAATTGAGCCAACTAAGTGAACTTTTCAAACACACAGCATGTTCTAAGATACACAAAAAGGTATGTGTACATGTGGACAGAGATTGTTAGCCCTATAAACTGCAAAAAAAAATCAAGATTAAACACAAATAATTTTCAAAAAAATAAGACATAAATTAAAATAAAGTGAAGTTTTCTACGTTGGGGGACATTATACATTTTAAGATGAAGGCCTAGCTAACATTTTTTGCTGGCATGGTAAATTGTACCAAAAGTGTACATGATTTAAATTGCTTTTTTTCTTATTAAACATGTTAAGGTTAATATTTTAATTTACATACATGTAGATTTGTATAATGATTCCATGGCTACAATGCCCTTTTATGCCCATTCTAAACTTTATTTACATAGACCATATGTTCAGAAAACCAGGGACAGATAAGGATTTTTCTCAGATACAAATACATGTGCGTCATGTGTTATGCATGCTGAGAAGAGATAAGCCTTCAGTTTTAATGTTTACTAATTAATAAAGACTAATTAGTAAGGCTTAAGATGAAAGAAACACATGCATGTATGTCAGATTGGATTAATTATCATAGATAAGTTCCAAAACAATTTCGCCAAGACTGTTGAATGGGTTTATTGTTACATGTACAAAGCAATGAGTATCCTAGATCCATCTTTTCCATTTAAATCAATATGACATACATTGTGTTAAACAGTTAAGCTCCTAGAGTCATTAAATGGATGTCCAATCAAATCGGCTCCAAGTCAAATCGGTCAAAAAAAAAGAAAAGAAAAAAAAAGAATAAATAAATAAAAATTATGTATTAATATAAATTTTATTGATGAGCGGATTTTTTGTAAGGATCAAAGAAATTAATTAATGATTAATTTATGGCATAATTAAGTGATTAGCAATTTACATAAAACGTGATTGGCGGCAATTATATAATGATCTTTATGTTGATCTTCTTCTTCCATTAGTGTGCATGATTCCTCTGGAACATTTTCGCTTAATTGACTATGTACACGTGAGGGAGGGTCAATAGAAACCCTCATTCGAATGAAATGAGATTGACAGACATATGCAATGTACATATCGTCACGGTATGTGTTTTCGTGTGTCATCTGTTTTCGTTTTATCCATTTTATTTTGATTTCCACAGCGCACGCATTATTTTTGACGTGTCTTCCGGTTTCTATTTATGGAACATAAACAAGACTACAGCATGACATCTGTAAAAGATGTTAAAGTTTGCTTTTAAAGACGTAAGTACCAAAAACAGTGAACCTACCTACATGTGTACTGAACCATACTTTTTGTAATGCTAAAAATTTACTTCATTTATAAAGTAGCTGGAAAAAAATCCAGAAGGGCTATATAAAATTGAACTATGTCGTCTGCCTCTCAGACACCGGCTCTTCCTGTCATGTAACTGTCATGGGGTCACTGATCGTACTTGTAAACAAAAGAGCTGACTGAAATGTGCCTGTTTCTTATATAAAATACATGTCACTTTGCAGTGCATTGTGGTTTCAGCACTAAAAAAACATCTAAAGTAAACACAATTTTGAAAGTGGTCATTTTCAAACATTCTGTTATTTTATTTAGATGTAGTATGATTTGGTAGATGGCCAGAACCGTGAAATTTTAAAACCAGCCATTTCCGGATTATATATTCGTTTCCATCCCGTATATCTGCCTTGTTTTTACTTCACACGAAAACAGATGACGCCATTTTACTGACAACAAAAGTTGCCAGATAATCGAGAGTATATTAAAATACAAGAATGGCTTTAAAAACAATCTTATGTACAAAGAAATATTTAATTAGCCATTCTTTGAACATTCCAATCGTCATATGAATGAAGGGTTAACACTGTTAATCGCTATATCGGAAAATCGATAACACGATGCTACATGTTATGCCCCTGTAACAATGTTGGTGACATTCTCCATAAAAAAGCAATTGTATCAGTGCACAAGTATCATGCATGCCCCCTTTTCCAAGACAAATAAATCTAAAAAAAGTTCAAGTGAAAAATGAGTGAAAACTCGGTCTTACGTTTTACAGTGTCATTTCTATTAATTAATAGTCGAAGTTCTTTTTTTACAAAGTCATATCAGTGTGAAAACCGAACCACTTGAACTGCTGCACGTGCCCCCTTTTTTCTACCAGTTGATGTTGATTTTGCGTCAAAAAAAGAAACGTGTACCTACCTTAAGTGTAATCTTCTGATAACTGTACTAATGATGAGTAACGATATCTTCTTTCTTTTAATTTTCTTTGTCTTAGTCGAGAATTAAAAGCGGAATTTGATCTGTTGTATCTGAACTATTTTTTGAAAGATGCGGGATGCTGCGCGTTGGTATCAATCCGCATGCGCTGATTTTTACTTAGAGTTTGGCGATAAAATCCGAAGTGTACGAATAGAGATTATATGGCGGTAATTTCAAACTTTGCATGATAATTAAAAAAATAAGTTTTTTACAACAGTTTTTGTTACTTAAGATATTTTATAGTGTAAATTATTCAAAGCTTCGGTTTCTTAACAAATTAGCCTTGTAATTTCAAGATATTTTTTCTATTACATAAATATACCATTTACCGGACTTTAGTCTTTACCCCTATCCACAGTCTCAGTTTAGTATGTAAACATTGACGCACGACTAAAAACGAAAAAAATAAGAACGTTTATAGTACGTCGCTACAACGTAATAAAATGTTACGTTGTATGGTGGTAATATTTTTACGTTGTGTAGACGTAATTTTGTAACGTTGTATAAACGTCGTGATATAACGTTGTGAATTTACGTGAACACAACGTTGTGACAACGTTGTTTCCCGATGTTACGTTCAGACGACGAATCCCCGACGTCGGCGTTACGTCGTGTGTTTGCTGGAACGAAATTCTCGACGGAAGAGCGGCGTAGGTAAAATGAAAGGAACAGCGATAACAAATCGGCTACAAAATTCATTCAAAATAAAAGATAATAACGTGTACGGATCATCGTATTATTGAAATTTTAGGACTTCGTCCTTCAAACAGGTTGCCTGTCTCACATTATATTGATCATGTGAAATAACATGCTATGCGCTATATGTAAAGTTAATGTGTCATATAATTAACATGTCCACCCGAATGTAACGTGATTGATATATTCATTTACAAAATAAAACCTGCGTGTTAAATGTAATAAATACCTGTAATTGTGTTAAATCAGTCAGATACCAGCAAATAACAATAGTAATTTAATAGATCTATTTTATTAAATTATTATCAGATTTTATTAGGCTTATATACATTTCGTGTCTAAAAATCACAATTAAATCAATGTAATATATAAATAGAATAAAATTTAATCTTATTAGTTTATTTTTTATGTCAACTTTTGCATAACACATTAATGTTTGTAGCATTTATATTTATATTATTCTTTCTTTACACAAATCAGCTCGTATTCATATTTACGATTATGTCTAGGATCATCCTAAACGAAGATAGTGCTAAGACAGCTTTGATATACAATCTCAGACATGTCCTAGGATAGTCATTTCAGTGTCCTAAAATATGTCATAAGACATGTCTTAGGACATATCTTCTAAGGATACTTTCATTAACACAACCCCAGAATTACAACTTATATATATACATAAGAAATAAATCATGGAAGCCAGAATGTGTTGGGAGTTTTAACATGCATTGGCGGATATTAGTATTTTATCCCGAGCCAGAAGCGAGGGATAAAATTTACTAATATCCGCCAATCCATGTTAAAACTCAAAACACATTCTGGCTTCCATGATATATTTCGATTCTGATAAAAACAATAGAAACTAATGTAACAAAGTCAGTGGGTGAATTAGACGATATAAAAAAGACAGTACGATCAATTTCTGGTACTGTAACAACTGTTCAAAATGAAGTCAAGGAACTCAGTAAGAAATATGTCGATCTCGAAACACATACACAAGGCATGAGTAACATTTTTGATAACGTACGAAGTGAATGTTCAGATAACAGCAAAGCTATTAAGGAACTTGATCAAGACAATATTAGTATTTGCACACACATGGAGTCACTGGCGGAAGATCTGAAAGCTTTTAAATTAGAACGGAATGAAATGAAAAGCACACTGCTGGATATAAGATGTCGTTCAATGAAGAACAACCTGGTATTCACATGATTAAGGGAAACCGCAGGTGAGGAAACGGAAGCTAAATTGAGGGACTTTTTAAGATGTGAGCTCAATATTGATTACTACATTGAGTTTGGTAATGTGCACCGTTTCGGATACCGCCAGAATAACACCAACGGGACTGAAATAAGACCTCGCCCTATAGTAGCTCGCTTCTTATACTATAACGATTTGGCTTATGTGCTCGAATGTGCGAAGCGGCTAAGGGGGAAGCCATACGGAATAAACCAGCAATTCCCGGCAGAGATTGAAAACCGTAGACGGTCGTTGTATCCGGTAATGAAAGAGGCAACAAACAGAGGAAAACGGGTAAAACTTGTACGGGATAGACTTTTTATAAACAATGAGGAATATGTACCCGAAGAAGAGCAAATAACATTGCCAGCAGCAACCAGAATGAACTTTAAACAGGCACGGTCCACCACCCCATGTGGCGCCCCATCGTGACGGCCGGCCTGAGAAACGTCCTCGTATTGGATCTACCCCCGAGCGACCTGCATACTAGGATCACCTAGGAGGTCAAACTGTAAATGTACATCAACAAAATTCTAAAAACTGTTCACTTATTAGTGGTAGTATTGTTAAAGACAATTCTGATAATATATGTGATAATTCGAACTATAACCGTAAATCTTGTGTAAATAAAGTGTTAAATCTTTTGTCATTGAACTGTTGTGGTTTAAAATCGAAACTAATTATCTAGAATTTCATGAGTTTGTTAATACATTTGATATTCTTTGCTTTGTTGAATCAAAAACTGACGATTTAAATGAAATTGTTTTACCGGGATTTTTGATAAAGATGAAAAATCGTAAAAGTTTTTCAAATAGAAAATCAGGGGAAATTGTATTGGGTTTTAAGGAAGAATATGATAGTTTTATACATCCCATTCCTACTGATAGTTCGTATGTATTCTGGTTTAGAATATCTAGAGAGCTACTTGGGTTAGATGAGGATGTTGTTTGTGGTATAGTTTATATTCCACCGGAGTATAGGGTTTATTCCTCTGTAGACGCGTTTAGTGAATTAGAAAATGAATATTATTTGGCTTTGCAGAGGAATTATAAATATATATTTCTAAATGGGGATTTTAATAGCAGAACAGCGAAAGACCCTGATTTCATCTATATTGAAAACAATAATGATAATATAGATTTTTTCGAATTATCAGATGTAAATAGTGTAAAGATATTAGAGTCATTAAATATACCTGTAGGTAGGATTAATAAAGATAGTGTCAAAAATCATTATGGTAGTAGATTGTTAGATTTATGTAAAGGTAATGACTTATTTATCATAAATGGAAGGATTGGAAATGACAAAGGTATTGGTAAACTGACTTGTAAGAATAGTAGTGTTGTTGATTATGTTATTTCGTCCGTTGATTTTTTGAAACATATTGTAAATTTTAGTATTTGTGAATTTAGTAAACTATTTTCCGATGTACATTCACCAATATCGCTGTCATTGAAATGTGAAAATAAAGATGAGATAATGGTCACTGAAAATGTAAGTAATACTGCAGAAGCTTGTCTTGAGAAACCTAAAAAATGCTATGAGACATATAAGGTAGATTTTGTAAATAACATTGATGTAGATAGTATACAAAACTTGAAAGTACAATTGGAAAACTTAAATATTGAGAACGTTGTACAGTCCGACATAGATACTCTTGTAGGTAAGCTAGGAGAAATATTTATATCATCTGCGAAGGAAACATTTCAGTGGAATAGCCAGTAAACCATTTAAGAATAAGAAAATAAAGGTATGTATTAGCTCAAAACCATGGTTTGGAGCTGATTGCAAATTTGCGAGGCAACATTGCCGCAAACTTAAACGGAGAAGTAAAACTAACAATACTGAGGAAACACGAGAATTAATGAAAAAAGCTGAGAAAGATTATAAGAAACAAATGGATGTTAGTATAAAAAAAACATAGAAAGGAAATGACGAAAAAGATTAAAAATTTAAGATCTAACAACAGCAAGGAGTTTTGGAAGCTGATGAGAAAAGGTACATATCGAAAACAACCAAATATATCTATCGACACTCTATTTGATTTTTTTAAGACCCTGAATCAAAACGCAACAAATGATGGCGATGGTGCAACTGTACTACCGGAAATAGACGAAAATTTGGTTAACAATCTAAACATAGAAATTAATGGGCATATTACAAGTGAAGAAATACTACATTGTGTTAAAAATTTGAAAAATGAGAAAGCTTGTGGCGATGATATTATTAAAAATGAGTATATTAAATCATCAATTGATGTCTTTTTACCCGTTTATTTAAAGTTGTTCAATTGTATATTTGACTCAGGTATTATCCCTAAGAGCTGGTTAACTGGTAATGTTAAGCCCATTTACAAGAACAAAGGAAATCATTTAGACCCGAAAAATTTTCGTCCGATCACGATTTTGAGCTGTTTCGGCAAATTATTTACAGCAGTATTGCTGACAAGATTAAATGTTTTTTCTGAAAAAATTTCTATCTTAAATGAAAACCAGAATGGTTTCAGGAAGGGTTATTCGACAATTGATAATATTTTTGTTCTATATGCCTTCTTTGAATTGTTAAAATTAAAAAAGAAAAAGTTATTTGTTACATTTGTGGACTTTGAAAAAGCCTTTGATAAGGTATGGGGGGATGGTTTATGGTGTAAATTACTTTTAAATAATATAAATGGGAAGATGTATAAAGTTATTTATAATATGTATCAGAATATAAAATCTAGAATTGTATATAATAACGCAGTGTCAGATTTTTTCGATTGTAATAATGGTGTGCGACAAGGGGAATATCTTTCCCTTTCCTTTTCTCGATGTATTTAAATGATCTGGAACAGTTTTTAAACGATCGAAATGTCAATGGTCTAACATCTATTACTGAGGATTTTGAAATTGAACTAGATGTATATTTAAAACTTTTTGTACTTTTATATGCCGACGATACTGTTATTATGTCGGAATCAAAAGAAGATATGCAAAACCAGCTAAATGTTTTTAATGATTTTTGCAAAAAATGGAAACTCAAAGTAAATGCTGAAAAGTCGAAAGTTCTTGTGTTTAGTAATGGTAGATTACCTGCAAATTCAAAATTTACTTACAACAATAGAGACTTGGAAATTGTTCCAAATTTTTCTTATCTTGGTATAACATTTTCAAAGTCTGGATCATTCAACGCAGCAAAAAAAGATCTTGTAAATAAAGGTACGAAAGCTATGTATGAAGTATTGAAGAAAGGTAGACTTCATAATTTGTCAATACAATGTCAACTGGATATTTTCGATAAAACAGTAAAACCTATACTATTATATGGTTGTGAAACTTGGGGCTTTGGGAAAAACGATATTATTGAGAGAGTTCATCTAAAATTTTGTAAGCTTCTTTTGCATGTAAAAACATCCACACCAAATTTTATGGTCTATGGGGAATTGGGTCGATATCCAATTGACATTGACATTAAAGTTCGTATGATTTCATATTGGTCAAAACTCATTTTAGGAAATCAGTCAAAAATTTCATCATTATCATACAAACTATTGTATGTAAAATATTTTCAAAATAAAAATGTTACATGTGCTTGGTTAAATAGAATTCGTGGTATTTTGAATGATTGTGGTATGTCATATATTTGGAATATGCAGAATTGTATTTCTGATAAATGGTTGAAATTAGTAGTTAAAAATAATTTAGTGGATCAATTTAAACAAACATGGACTTCAATGATTGAAAATTCATCAAAAGGGGATAATTATAAGTTATTTAAGCATGATTTAAAATTTGAAGATTATTTGGATGTATTAGATGATAAGGACAAATTCTTACTTGTTAAATTTAGGACTTCAAACCATAGGCTACCGATAGAAGTTGGGCGTTGGCGTAATATAAAAAGGGAAAATCGGATTTGTAACCTATGCATCGGAAGAAACTTAGGTGATGAATTTCACTAGCTATTTGAATGTCCATCTTTGTCAAATGAACGTAAGAAGTATTTTGAACCACACTTCATAAATAGACCAAATATACTTAAGTTTTGTAATCTGATGAATTCAAAATCAGTTAGCGTGTTATGTAATATGTGTAAATATATCAGAATTGTAAATATGAGGGTATGTCCTCCAGGTTGATTCACCTTCTATCTTTCTTTAAATGTAATAATATGTGTTATATTGTTGTTATCTCTGTACCTTTGTAACATTGGTTATGAGAAATAAAGATATATATATATATATATATATAATCATAAACCACAAAAACTTTAAAAACAATAATAACAATAATAAAAAAAAAGAAAAGAAAAGATATTTCAAAAGGAAATGTTGAAAGGCCGAGAACATTATGTCCACAGTTTTGACTAATTTGATATGTTAATTAATACATGTATATAACATATTTTCCAGGTAAATAAATGGGTTACCACTCTGTTGTCACTCTTGAGGACTAACAGTCTACCAGGACCTGATCGGGCCGCTGTGGTTGTGATATGGATCAGATTAATGACGGTATTTATCATATTACTATTTTGTATATTTCCCAGATTCTGGCAAATCACCATGCTACCGTAATCGTTAACGTGCCCACTTTGAGTACACAAGATAGACGGTCCGAACCACAGTTTGCTCTAATAAAAGACTATACAATTTACATTTTGGTACTAGAATGACTGAGTGTATACTTTTTAAGATATTCTGCATGACGTATATCATATTTAGTACGCACGACTCTTTTCTACAAATATACAATATACGTACATTGTCGGTAAATATAAAATTTATTTGTACGAGCTTTAGAAACAGGCAGATTAGCGAGCCTTTGGCGAGCTTTTCAGGCCTGTTTCCCAGCGAGTACAAATGAATTTTATATTTAACGACAATGTACGTATATAGTGTTTATCCTGCAATGTCAAAAAAGTCGGAAAACTTGTCAGATTTAAACAAAAAGGACATTCCTCGCCTTTCATAAATGTTGTCAAGGGTGTCTTCTTCGTGGTCCGCGTTACATTAGTACCAGTTTCATACTTGTCTGCGTCCTCCGCTGGACATAGCTACAGGGCACCAGGAAAGTTTATTCGTAGGCTGAAAGGTTTATTCGTCTAGTACGAATAAAACAAAAATTTATTCGTATAGCATATTTGTACAGCAAATGTACTGATTGCAGGATAATAACCGTTATCAATTACGTTCAAAGTCAAAATACAGGAAAGCAAAATAATGTATATATCTTTAGGAGCAAGAAATAGGGTCTAAGCAACATAGACGAAATAGATCTTTGACTGAGAGAGTTGAACCTTAGTGTTTATGATAATAACATTATCTATGTGTATGTTTTGTAGATCGTTGTTTGTCCTTTTTCCCCTTTTCTTTTAGCCAGTGTTGTCTGTTCTTCTTCGATTTACGGATTCTAATTACACCTTTGGTATCTTCAAACTTTTCTAGAAACTGTTAATTAAAAAAAATATATATCTCAGATATATTTATTATTGACATTTGCAGTTTCTAAATAATGCAATTATTATTAAAGTTAACGTTTTCCTCCCTCGTGCATATAGATGATCTTGGCCGATGTATGTTATCCTCTGTTTAGGCCCTTTGGTTTTAGTTCTCTCAAATATTTTGAAATAATTTGGGTTTCGATCTTTCGACTTTGAGCGTACCTGAAGAAAGTTATTCGAGAAATGCGTCGTGCGCACTAAATTTAATATCTACGTTTTTTTTTAAATTAATATCATGGCAATCCCAAAAACGTTGACTAATAGAAAGATGATACCTTCGTTGAATAATTGTTCAACAGCAGAACTGTAGACTCAGTGAAATCTATGAGTAGTGTAATAAAGATTGAATAATGGAAAATGAAGATATAGGTAAGTATATATTTTATTTCAGGTGCTAAGTCGTTGTAAATTTCAGGTTCTAATGTAAGTCGTTGTTTTTTCAGGTGCTAACGTAAATCTTTGTTTTTCTACACGTGTATAACTGTATTGCCTAGAAGTAATATTGCATATTAACATAGATCGTTATTTTGTAATAAGATTGAATATTCACCACAATACTCATTTAATTTGAATAAATGTTCACGACATTGAATAGTCTACTCATTGATTAAAATACATATTACAAGACAATACTCATTAATTAGAATAAATATTAGTACTATTAGTACTACTCATTATTCATTAGTGAGGTATAACGACATTTGCAGTTATATAAACTCTTTTAGTGAATGGGTTTCAAATATACAATCTCTGAAATGCTTATTAATTACTCTGCGCGTGATCTTTCGTCAGGTAAGCGAAAGTTTCGTTTAAGGATCAAACGTGAATTAAGTATAACAAACAGAATAATTTACCCTATACTTGCTAACACTTTTTTTTATTTGTGGTGGGGGAGGGGGCAGGGGCAGAAGGGTGATATAGTAATAATAATAATAATAAAACATTTGTTGTGCTGTCAAAATATTTTTCCAATATTTACTTCACGTTTTTCATAACACTATGTCATTGTATATATACTCAGCTGATGGCACATTTTAGCTTTCAGGAGGTAAAACCAGATGTATACTGCAACAATGAGGCTCCAAATTTGATATTTTCCTTTTTTTTTGCAGACATTACCATCAATGAATTAGCAACATATACAGCTGCATCAGCAACAAGGCCTACACTAACTACTTGACAGATGATACCCTCAAAGTCTTAGAGTTCACCAGCAGAGATATCGACCAAATGGAAGTCATAAGTATTGGACGAAATATTGAATAATGGAAAACGAAGATATATGTAAGTACATGTTTTTATTTCTGTTTCTAAGGTAAGTGGTTGTTTTATTTCTGTTTTTAAGGTAAGTATATATTGTATTTCAGTTTCTATGGTAAGTACATCTTTTATTTCAGTTTCTAAGGTAAGTATATGTTTTTTTTCTGTTTCTAAGGTAAGTACATTGTATATGCTTTATTTCAGTTTCTATGGTAAGTCTTTATCTACATGTGTATAGTTTCATTGCCTTGTAATAATATTGCATACTAACAATAGCATTACCTTGTAATGAGATTGAATATTTACCATTATAAACATTAATTGGAGTATATATTCACGACAAACTCATTAATTAGAATGAATATTCACGACTAAACTCATCATGCAATTGAATGAATATTCACAACAATACTAATTAATTAGGGTAAATATTTCCAAAACAATAGTCATTAATAAGAAGAATTATTGACAAAATACTCATTAATTAGAATAATTATTCACGAGAATACTCATTAATAATTTAATTTGTTGTGAATACTGCAATCTGATTGGTTGATCCACCAGGTGAAAAAATGGTTATACTTGATAACCGGGGTTGGTTTTATGACGTCACCAACATATTCAGTCGCCAACGACAAATTCACATAGTATTATGAAATAATCGTAATTAAAATCGAGGAATCGCTAAATTTTGTTGTAAAAATTAAACTTTAATATTTGAAATTTGTGAACAGGTTATGCTTGTATAACATGGCTTAGAACAGTTTACGCTTTTCATAAACCGCTTCATAGTTTATTAAACGTAAGCTGTCCCAAACCAGGTTATATCGTACAACATGTTCAAAGATTGAAAATATTCCCTAAATAAATAAATATTCACGACAATTAATACTTATTCATGAGACCCAATATTCGCGAAAATAATCAATAGTAAATATAAATATATTTCTTATTACGAGTAAATCATATCTTTGAATGAGTAAATGTGTATTTCAAGTATTCAATCTCTAAACTGCTTATTAATTACTCTGCACATGATCTTTCGTCAGGTAAGCGAAAGTTTCGTTTAAGGATCAAACGTGAATTAAGGATAGGCAACATTGTTGTATGGAATGTCGGGTGATAGTTTTGTGTGTGTATAATAATAGGAATCAAAATAATACTGTGAAACCTGTCTAAACCGAACCCTGAATATACTTAAATCTTGTACAAACCGAACTTTAAATAATGTCCCAATGTAAGAAATTTTTATTAATTTAACCTGCATAAACCGAACACCCGTCTATTTCGAAAACAAAGTTGACCCTCAGTAGGTTCGGCTTAAACAGGTTTCAATGTACTTTCGTTGCGTCGTAAAGATAGTTTGTTTGTCAAATATTTAGTTCACGTTTGCCATAACGCTCTGCGATTATTAATACTCAGATGATTGAACATTTAAGCTTTGGGGAGGTAAATCAAGCTATATACTGCAAGAAACAAAGTGTTAAGCTCACTACACTTCATTAACTCCGAAACAACTCGCATTAGAATTCGTCCAGGTGAACTTGAATAAACCAATGAAAACATAACTTGTAAAATCTTTGTCTACATAGACCATGTCCGAGAACATCTTACAGTTATACTGAAGTTCAACTGGACTGTAATATCATAGTGAAATGTAGCGTGTTTGACATGGGGATATTATTACGATTTATTATTAAAGTGGGGCTAATACGTTCAAAAATAGATATTTTTTACTGACATTAACACCAATGAATTAACATTTGATATTTTATTTTAATGCAATTTATTATTATTATGTTCAAAAATGATATTTTCTCTTTTTTTCAGACACTGCCACCGATGAATTAGCCACATATACAGCTGTATCAACAAGAACTCTATGTCTACACTGTGTGCTGGTGGTAGATTGAGAAAGGCAAATGTCGATCTTTGGGGAGGAGTGTGAAGAAAACGGAGTAAATTGTTCTGCATTGCACTCACTTATGCTTGTATGCAGATTAGAGTTGATAGCAGTTCGAAACTTAAATGTTCCTAGGGATATGCAAAAAGAATATACGATGTGAAGTGAGTCGTGATTTTAATATATGAAATCAACAACAACAATAATTATAATAATAACAATTTCAGGAATTGCAAAAATACAAACATAGATATCAGGATAGAAAAACAAGAAATATATTAAATGAATTCTACCAGTCAAAACACGAAAATGGATATTTTTTTCCCTCACTTCGGTTTTAAAACCAAAAGGGTTGTAGCAGCACATATATTGACATCACACACTACTAAACCTAATGTTGTATTTTTGTTATGCTTTTGTTGCAGATCAACAACATATTGTAGTAGGTACTGAAGCTTCCTGGTAAGTAATTAATTAGGATTGGTATACCTGGAAGGGACGCTGCAGGTAAGTAGATGTTCAATAAGATGTTTTATTTCAGCCTTTGGGTAAGTTAGCCTTTGTCTTGTAGTAGTATTGCTTATTAACATAAATCATTGTGTTGTGATAAGAGATTGAATATATTCAAAGCCAAGCACATTAATTATTGCTTTGTGTAAATAGATTGAATATATTCACAACCAAACTCATTAATTAAAATAAAATTAACGACAATTTATATTCATTAACGTGTAACGGGAACGCTCCCCTACCTTAGGTTATATGAACTGTAGTAGGTTCTTCACCACCTCTACTAACTGTGTTAGTGGAGATCTCCTTTGGGTCAGTTGGTAGAGCAGTGGCTTACAATGCGAGAGGTCCGGGATCCTGTGTTAGTGGAGATCTCCTTTGGGTCAGTTGGTAGAGCGGTGGCTTACAATGCGAGAGGTCCCGGGATCAGAGGTAAAGCATGGTCTACTGTTCAAATGAAACAAAATTTACATTGTAATAATACTCATTAGTTTGAAAGTAAAAGTAAGATTTATTACCACTTGTGATGAGTGCAAGTGTATATAATATATTCAATCTATAATATGCTTCATTACTTTACACACGATATGTTGAGAGGAAAACAAAAGCTTCGCTTATGAATCAAACGTGAATTAAGTTTAGCCAAAAGTATATCATCGTATCTTGTCAAAATATTTTTTTTACAGAACAAAAAATAAATTTTGCATTAAATTTTGCTGTAAACAATATACCATGTTTACAGCTTTTACCTAGTATCCCATGTTAATAACCAAATAGCAAGGGATTTACTATTCAGCAAAGCTTATTTATAATAAATCATTTTAGTACTCCTTTTTCAGATCATATACAGAATATACATTAAATAAAAATATTGCGTTAAACATCAATCAATCAATCAATCAATCATTAGATAAACATATTATGATTTATCATGCTTTTTACAAAGACAAAACAAAATGATATTGTCAATAATAATAAAGTAACAGTGATACTGGCTTTGTATTTACTTCATGTTTTTCATATATAGCATTACGCCATTTTATATCGAGCGATATACAATACATCTGGTCTCATCAGAAACCTGAATCCCAATGCTCCACTTGATTAAACATTTCATGCATTTAAACTTTATGTCAACCAACGAAAAACGTAAATTATATACTTGTATGTCGACATAAAGTCAAAGGAAATCACAACGGTCCGTCTACTCGATAGACACAGTACATTCAGTTGGACTTTATATCAACCAATTAAAGTGAGACTGATAAAACATTTACATGTACACGTACAGAGAAGCAAATGGGTACCTTTAATTCCACCTGAGTGAAAAGATTGATCTGAATGTATCGGATGTCTATTATATGGTTTTAATCAGATTTACAGTTACAGTGGGATTAGGATGTATACAAAAAATAACTTTTATTTCTTGCTTTTACAGACACTACTACTGAGGAACCAACAACAATACCAATAACAATGCCACCATCACCAACAACAACAACAACACCAACAATGATTCCTACAGTAACACCATGTACTAGCAATGGATTGAATAGGACAGATATGGTTCTTGGGGAGGAGTGTGGAGAATATGGAGTCGATGGTAGATGTACCGTGTTACACAGCGCATGTATGCAGAGTAAAATGGATACCAGCTGGAAATGTAGATGTTCTCAGGGCTATGCAAAAAAGAACCAAGGATGTGTAGCTAGTAAGTCGCGATTTTGGTCAATGACATTTTCTTTTCTGGGTTAAATAAACATTAGGGAAGACCGAAGGGGTAATCAAGAATTAATTAAAATGTAGATAATCATATCACATTGAGTGCACACTATTTCCCAGAGACACTGGCAACATTTGTCTCACAAAGCACAGAACGAAGAAAAAAAGCACAACACAGAAAACGAATAAGATGAGCAACACGGGCCCCACCAAAACACCGGAGGTGAACCGAATAAGATGAGCAACACGGGCCCCACCAAAACACCGGAGGTGAACCGAATAAGATGAGCAACACGGGCCCCACCAAAACACAGGAGGTGAACCGAATAAGATTAGCAACACAGGCCCCACCAAGACACCAGAGGTGAACCGAATAAGATGAGCAACACGGGCCCCACCAAAACACCGGAGGTGAACCGAATAAGATGAGCAACACGGGCCCCACCAAGACACTGGAGGTGAACCGAATAAGATGAGCAACACGAGCCCCCACCAAAACACCGGAGATGAACCGAATAAGATGAGCAACACGGGCCCCACCAAGACACCAGAGGTGAACCGAATAAGATGAGCAACACGAGCTCCACCAAAACACCGGAGATGAACCAAATAAGATGAGCAACACAGGCCCCACCAAGATACCGAAGGTGAACTGAATAAGATGAGCAACACAGGCCCCACCAAAACACCGGAGGTGAACCGAATAAGATGAGCAACACGGGCCCCACCAAATCACCGGAGGTGAACCGAATAAGATTAGCAACACAGGACCCAACAAGACACCAGAGGTGAACCGAATAAGATGAGCAACACGGACCCCACCAAGAAACCGGAGGTGAACCAAATAAGATGAGCAACACGGGCCCCACCAAAACACCGGAGGTGAACCGAATAAGATGAGCAACACAGGCCCCACCAAGACACAGGAGGTGAACCGAATAAGATTAGCAACAAAGGCCCCACCAAGACACCAGAGGTGAACCGAATAAGATTAGCAACACAGGCCCCACCAAAACACCGGAGGTGAACCGAATAAGATAAGCAACACAGGCCCCACCAAGACACTGGAGGTGAATCGAATAAGATGAGCAACACGAGCCCCACCAAAACACCGGAGATGAACCGAATAAGATGAGCAACACAGGCGCCACCAAAACACCGGAGGTGAATCGAATAAGATGAGCAACACGGGCCCCACCAAAACACCGGAGGTGAACCGAATAAGATGAGCAACACGGGCCCCACCAAAACACTGGAGGTGAACCGAATAAGATGAGCAACACGGGCCCCACCAAAACACCGGAGATGAACCGAATTAGATGAGCAACACGGGCCACACCAAGACACCGAAGGTGAACCGAATAAGATGAGCAACACAGGCGCCACCAAAACACCAGAGGTGAATCGAATAAGATAAGCAACACGGGCCCCACCAAAACACCAGAGGTGAACCGAATAAGATGAGCAACACGGGCCCTACCAAAACACCGGAGGTGAACCGAATAAGATGAGCAACACAGGCCCCACCAAAACACCGGAGGTGAACCGAATAGGATGAGCAACACGGGCCCCAAGAAGACACCGGAGGTGAACCGAATAAGATGAGCAACACGGGTCCCAAAACACCGGAGGTGAACCGAATAAGATGAGCAACACGGGCCCCACCAAAACACCAGAGGTGAACAGAATAAGATGAGCAACACAGGCCCCACCAAAACACCGGAGGTGAACCGAATAAGATGAGCAACACGGGCCCCACTAAAACACCGGAGGTGAACCGAATAAGATTAGCAACACATGCCCCACCAAGACACCAGAGGTGAACCGAATAAGATGAGCAACACGGGCCCCAAGAAGACACAGGAGGTGAACCGAATAAGATGAGCAACACGGGTCCCAAAGCACCGGAGGTGAACCGAATAAGAAGAGCAACACGGGCCCCACCAAAACACCAGAGGTGAACCGAATAAGATGAGCAACACAGGCCCCACCAAAACACCGGAGGTGAACCGAATAAGATGAGCAACACGGGCCCCACTAAAACACCGGAGGTGAACCGAATAAGATTAGCAACACATGCCCCACCAAGACACTGGAGGTGAACCGAATAAGATGAGCAACATGGGCCCCACCAAAACACAGAAGGTGAACCGAATAAGATGAGCAACACGGGCCCCATCAAGACACCGGAGGTGAACCGAATAAGATGAGCAACACGGGCCCCCCAAAACACCGGAGATGAACCGAATTAGATGAGCAACACGGCCACACCAAGACACCGAAGGTGAACCGAATAAGATGAGCAACACAGGCGCCACCAAATCACCAGAGGTGAATCGAATAAGATGAGCAACACGGGCGCCACCAAAACACCGGAGGTGAACCGAATAAGATGAGCAACACGGGCCCCATCAAAACACCGGAGGTGAACCGAATAAGATGAGCAACACGGGCCCCACCAAGACACCGGAGGTGAACCGAATAAGATTAGCAACACGGGTCCCAAAACACCGGAGGTGAACCGAATAAGATGAGCAACACGGGCCCCACCAAAACACCAGAGGTGAACAGAATAAGATGAGCAACACAGGCCCCACCAAAACACCGGAGGTGAACCGAATAAGATGAGCAACACGGGCCCCACTAAAACACCGGAGGTGAACCGAATAAGATTAGCAACACATGCCCCACCAAGACACCAGAGGTGAACCGAATAAGATGAGCAACACAGGCCCCAAGAAGACACAGGAGGTGAACCGAATAAGATGAGCAACACGGGTCCCAAAACACCGGAGGTGAACCGAATAAGAAGAGCAACACGGGCCCCACCAAAACACCAGAGGTGAACCGAATAAGATGAGCAACACAGGCCCAACCAAAACACCGGAGGTGAACCGAATAAGATGAGCAACACGGGCCCCACTAAAACACCGGAGGTGAACCGAATAAGATTAGCAACACATGCCCCACCAAGACACTGGAGGTGAACCGAATAAGATGAGCAACATGGGCCCCACCAAAACACAGAAGGTGAACCGAATAAGATGAGCAACACGGGCCCCATCAAGACACCGGAGGTGAACCGAATAAGATGAGCAACACGGGCCCCCCAAAACACCGGAGATGAACCGAATTAGATGAGCAACACGGCCACACCAAGACACCGAAGGTGAACCGAATAAGATGAGCAACACAGGCGCCACCAAATCACCAGAGGTGAATCGAATAAGATGAGCAACACGGGCGCCACCAAAACACCGGAGGTGAACCGAATAAGATGAGCAACACGGGCCCCATCAAAACACCGGAGGTGAACCGAATAAGATGAGCAACACGGGCCCCACCAAGACACCGGAGGTGAACTGAATAAGATTAGCAACACAGGACACACCAAGACACCGGAGGTGAACAGAATAAGATGAGCAACACAGGCCCCACAAAGTCACCAGAGGTGAACCGAATAAGATGAGCAACACGGGCCCACCAAAACACCGGAGGTGAACCGAATAAGATGAGCAACACGGGCCCCACCAAAACAGCGGAGGTGAACCGAACAAGATTAGCAACACAGGACCCACCAAGACACCGGAGGTGAACCGAATAAGATGAGCAACACAGGCCCCACCAAGTCACCGGAGGTGAACCGAATAAGATGAGCAACACGGGCCCACCAAAACACCGGAGGTGAACCCATGATAAGAAGTTTCTCATTCTTATTCATAAGACATCAGTCATGTAAATTATAGTCATGTCGTATCAAAAATAGGTTGATTGATTGATGGACTACTGCTTAACGCCCAGCGAGCAGTATTTTAACTATATTCAACAATATATAAAAACTATATAGAAGCGAGGTAAGTGTATGTCAATCAGGGCAACAACTTGAGACTGCCACCAGAAAAGTTTGAAGAGTTCGGTAGTCACGAAAAATTAAGTCTTTTGTAAATACAGTGCCCTTTTTCATTTTTCTAAATCTGCGAAAGAGGTCTACCATGTGCAGGAAGAGTAGCAATCTCCACGGACGTAATCCCTTATGGGCCATGGTCAGACATTCCGTACTATAACCTAACACCACACCCTCCCCTCATTCGCAAACACACCCTTTATCCGTAACCTGGGGACGCGATAAGCAGCTCTGTAGTTTTAGGTACTGGAAACATTCATCAGTAGCCAGTTAAATAATAAGAAGTGTTAAATGTTGATATAAACATAAACAAAACTTGATAATTCTGGATTCTATTATCACAATCTGGTCCTTTCCTCACCCACGACTTGTCACCGGGTTTATAACGAGAGTAATGCGATGGGTGCCACATGTGGAACAGGAACAGCTAACTCTTCCGGAGACCCCGGGTTCACCTTTTTCATGCACCTCAGTTCACACCAGTTTTTAATGGGGTTCGTGTTGCTCGATCTTCAGTTTTCTGTGTAATGTTTTGTAGATTGTTCTTTGTCCTTTTTTGGCCACTGTATTGTCTGTCCTTCTTCTGGTTACCCCTTTTGGTATCTTCAAACTTTTCTTATGTGTATTTGAAGACAGGTATGATTAGTTTTAGTGAAGGGCTGAACATATGGCAGTTGAATGGTCATGATATGTCATCAGTGTCCATCACAGTTAAAGCTGAGAGATTGATTTCCACATTTGGCATCAAGCAAACGCTGCATTTATTAGTCTAGATAATACGTTGTGATTGGATCCTTGCAGAGTGCTCGAACATTTTATGAGCATAAGACCATTGCTTCTTATGTTAAATATACTGGAAATATTTAGTTAATTCTTAAATCAGAATCAAACTGAAGAAGTTTATTTTGGTTTGAATTTGCGAATAAAATGGGGAAAAGAATAACAAAAAAAAAAAGAAACAAAAAACAAACACAAAAATACGACACTGTCGGAACAGTTCCATATACATATAAAACATGTGGAAAGGGGCACAATCAATACCCTAAATACGCATACATATGACCGTTCACTTTCTTAACTTGGCACAGACTTTTCAATAAAAGGTAGCAGGATTTAGCTAGTTTTTTGCGCTCAAATAAATTTTTTAATATAATAATCTCATATACAATCTATCGGCGATGCAGGCTGCGAATTTTCTCTTTAGAAAATGAGCTAGAAAATGGTTTAATGTTGTAATTGTCTTTTGCCGTACATTGTTTTGCTTTAGTGTCTGGTACATGTCTGGAAACATTTAAATGTCGCTTTTGCCCCAAAATTATGTTAGCAATTATACATGAGATTTAATATATTACAAATTAATGGTATTTTTTATTTCAGTGCCAAATCAACTTTTCAGTTCTGGACAACCAGTAATGGTGACTGTTCAAGAAAGCACAACATCTGGAATTACAAGTAAATTTATACGTTTTATGTTGTTTGATGTACTCATCAAAACATGAAAGAAAAGTTTGAATATATCAAAGGGATAATTAGAAGATACCAATGGGGTAATCAGAATATATCAATGGGGTAATCATAAGATACCAATGGGGTAATCAGAAGATACCAATGGGGTAATCATAAAATACCAATGGGGTAATCAGAAGATACCTATGGGGTAGTCAGAAGATACCAATGGGGTAATCATAAGATACCCATGGGGTTAATCAGAAGATATCAATGGGGTAATCAGAAGATATCAATGGGGTAATCAGAAGATACCAATGGGGTAATCAGAAGATATCAATGGGGTAATCATAAGATACCAATGGGGTAATCAGAAGATATCAATGGGGTAATCATAAGATACCAATGGAGTAATCATAAGATACCAATGGGGTAATCAGAAGATACCAATTGGGTAATCAGAGGATACCAATGGGGTAATCAGAAGATATCAATGGGGTAATCAGAGGATACCAATGGGGTAATCAGAGGATACCAATGAGGTAATCATAAGATATCAATGGGGTAATCATAAGATACCAATGGGGTAATCATAAGATACCAATGGGGTAATCAGAAGATATCAATGGGGTAATCATAAGATACCAATGGGGTAATCCGAAGATACCAATGAGGTAATCATAAGATATCAATGGGGTAATCAGAAGATATAAATGGGGTAATCATAAGATATCAATGGGGTAATCAGAAGATATCAATGGGGTAATCAGAAGATATCAATGGGGTAATCATAAGATACCAATGGGGTAATCAGAAGATATCAATGGGGTAATCATAAGATACCAATGGGGTAATCAGAAGATATCAATGGGGTAATCATAAGATACCAATGGGGTAATCAGAAGATATCAATGGGGTAATCATAAGATACCAATGGGGTAATCATAAGATACCAATGAGGTAATCATAAGATATCAATGGGGTAATCATAAGATACCAATGGGGTAATCAGAAGATATCAATGGGGTAATCATAAGATATCAATGGGGTAATCAGAAGATATCAATGGGGTAATCACAAGATACCAATGGGGTAATCATAAGATACCAATGGGGTAATCAGAAGATATCAATGGGGTAATCATAAGATACCAATGGGGTAATCAGAAGATACCAATGAGGTAATCATAAGATATCAATGGGGTAATCATAAGATACCAATGGGGTAATCAGAAGATATCAATGGGGTAATCATAAGATATCAATGGGGTAATCAGAAGATATAAATGGGGTAATCATAAGATATCAATGGGGTAATCATAAGATACCAATGGGGTAATCAGAAGATACCAATGGGGTAATCAGAAGATACCAATGGGAGGGGGTAATAAGATGCCGAAGCTGTAAATCGAAGAAGGACGGACAACACAATGGTCAAAAGTACAAGCAATGAGCTGTAAAAGATTGTTACTAAAACTAACAATCGAGCAACTCGAAAGCCACTAAAACCGAGGATTCCTACTCCAAATGAGAGACCGTTTGTGTTATTGTTAAGCCACACAAACATCATCTGATGAGTAAATAAATACAAATAATAATAATGTAAATGAAACATGAACCCCTACGACACAAATGGTGTCAAAACTAATCGAACATCGTTTTTACGCTGCAGAACAAAAACCTTGCATCCATATGAACATTAGATATACCAATGAAAATGTCGCTACCAAAAATAATACTAAAGCTTTCTGTTACTGCCAGTAAAGGAAGATCCAGAGAAAATCGAACAGATGTACGAACATCAACGTACACGTGTATAAACGGTTGGATCACGCTGAGTCAGGTGATAGTGAAATGCAGCCTATTTAACGATTTATTTTAATCTGGTAGTCATGGTTTCTTATTTAAAGAGGAGATCTATTTACATCATGTTTGAAAATCTTGCGAATTATCGAAAATACACCTCTTGATCAAAAATGCATTCACCGTCAAGCATCAAACGTCATATTATATAATTACCATCATCGCAATCTGAGATTTAAATGTTTTTGATTATTCGTCATATCCGGTTTTTCGAGTTGCCCGTAGTATGT
The DNA here is from genome assembly GCA_963680875.1 of Bathymodiolus brooksi. Classification (NCBI taxonomy): domain Eukaryota; kingdom Metazoa; phylum Mollusca; class Bivalvia; order Mytilida; family Modiolidae; genus Bathymodiolus; species Bathymodiolus brooksi. The sequence goes on from OY804584.1 coordinate 47,614,762, forward strand.
GAAATTGAAATAAAATTTTATCACCACAGTTATTTTTAGTCAAATTTCTGTGAATTGTTTAATACGATACCCCCATTGCCATCCCCGCTTATCGTAATATGTAGACGACATATCCAAGAGTGAAAGACAAACGATGATAACCTTCCAATGCTCACTCCTTGAGGCAGACGGTTACAACATATCGGTACATTATTTTGATAGTGGAGAATTAAAATATTAAAGTATAAGTCTTAAATATTTGCTAATACCTAATAATTGACTGAAAATTATGGAATTTTTCTTTAATAATGAAGACCACATCGGTGGTGTAATGGTTAAACTAGCGTTCATGCCTCTAGTGCGATGGATCGTTGGTTCGAGCCCCGGTCGAGTTAAAGCAAAGACTATAACATTGGTATCTGCTGCTTCTTCTCCAAGCAGGCAGCATTAAAAAGCAAGAGCAAAGACTGGTTGTCTCGGAATCAGGATAATGTGAAACGAAATGTCTATCCCCGAAATGTTGTTTCAGTGATATAGTACTATGAAAGCGTGTTGATCTAGTACTACACAGACATAATTATACTCTCATCGAACGTAACTTGTTTTCGCCATAATATAGCTGACAAATTGCTCTCTTGGCATTATTAAGCAACTGCCAATCAATAATGAAATAACTAAATGGTTAGGGACCGACCATTTAACTTGAAGGGGGGAGGGGGGTTATTGTTTTTTGTTCCGTTCAGAAATTCTTTTTCGGACAACACGAGTGATATAATTTTTTTTTCCTTCAGAATTCAAAATTAGGTTATATGACAAAAACTCTGAATCAAATTATTTTTTTTTCCTCCACCAAAATCAGATTTCAGCAACATTGGGAATCAGAATATTTTTTTAGAAAAAACCATAACCCCCACCCCCCCCCCCCCCCCCACCCCTTCAAGTTAAACGGTCTTTCCCTTAGATGCCCAGTACAGTTGTCTACTACTATCACTGAATGATTAAATAAACGCCAAAATGATCAGTTTGGCAGCTATATCAGGTCGTAAACAAGTGTTATATTTACAACACCCTGATCGTGTCTGAGTTGTACCAGATTAACAAATGGATGCGCACTGAAACAACAGTCCACATGTAGACATTTTTTTTATTTTTTTTTATTGTTATTATTTTTTTTCATATAGTCAGGATTTTATAAATTCCCTTACATCACCACCTGACTAGGGTTTTGTGACTACATTGGTTTTACATTATGATAAACAAAATAAAGAAATAATAATATATAATAGTAATAAACACTTTCATTCATCTTTCACACACACTCTCTGACCACATGTAGACATAGCACTCCATCAAGATGTATCATTCTGACTCCGAGCAATTCAGGTACATTTTGTATATGGTATTACTCCATAATATCGTGTGCGTAGCAGAGCAGCATTGCAATTTTAAATATTATAATTTCGATTTAGCTGTGGATCAAGCCAATGATCTTTCCAAATTGAGGTGAACGTGCTAACCTAATGTTTATGAATTTGGCATTATAAAGACAAACATATTATGTACCAAGACAAGAAAGTGAGCGGTTATGTATTTGTGTGTAAAGAGTATCACTTTTGCCTCTTTCTAAGATTTGTCTATTGAATTTTTTTTTAAATGTTCCGACTGTGATATTGTTTGTTTTTCGCTTTATTAGGTTTTATTTATTGACATTATAAGGACAAACATACTTAGCTTGCATTTGTTTTCAGTAAAGTCCATCAACTTCGATGAAGTAAGTGGCTTTGATGTAAGGAAACCAACAGCTGAGGTAAAAGGGCCAGAATCGTCATTATTTACTGTGACTGCCAATACCAACGGCATAACATTGAAACTTAACGAAAAACTGGATCAACTCAATTACATCATATTCGTAACAGTTTCCGTTACAATTGATAATGTCGTTATTCGTGACTTTGTTGAGGTGAGGATATCAGTTTCCCCAGAGGATGTTATCCGACAGAACATTGTTATATTACATGGTACACTCGAGAGAAGTATCATAGGCCAAATATGTAAATCATGTTTTACCGGAAGTGATGTAATTTCCGTTTCAAATTCTGACGTCTATGGCGTAAATATGGAAGGAAGTGTTGTTACAGCTAAAACAATCAATTTAGATACTCTACAAAGTCCAAAGACAATATTCAATTCTACGTATATACTGGTCAACAAAAACACCGCTCTCATTGCTAACGTGACAATAATCGTTATTCGGCCCCAATACACTGTAACCTTAGATGAACGTAGTGGTCCGAATACACAGGTAGCACTGTTGAATAATATTTTCCATACCTTTGTAATAAACACTGATGGATTAGGGACCAGTGGGGATGTAATTAACCTAGGATCTACTTTTCTTGACTACGAAGAACAAACGAAAGTTACAAAGACCCTGTCTTTGTCTTTCTCTAACATAATTATGGATCCTCTTAATGTTTTAGTTACAATTAATATACAAGATGTGAACGATGTGGCACCAAAATTTCAACAGACACTATACAACTTCCTAACCTTTCAATCATCGCACACAAATTTGATCATTGGAGTAGTAAAAGCAGACGACCCTGACATGAATTCTAAGTTAATATATAGTATCAACCCAAGCGATGTCTTATCAATTAATGAACAGGGTGTCATCAAAGCTGATAAGCCCATTACCGAAAATAATTACACAGGCAATGTTACCGTTTCTGATGGTCGACAGATTGATACAGTTGTAATAGTTGTCAATTCACTTCTACCAACAAACACCAACATCAAGATTGAGTTTACTGGTACAATTAATGAAAATACAAATGCAAATGCATTTATCAGTAACGTCTCAATAAATGGGTATACGAATTACCGGTTTACAGACCAGGCGGCCTACAGCGACTTAAGTCTTGATTCAAATACGGTGTGTATAAACCTAATATGATATTTATGTAATATAATAATAATTCCAAGTTCAATATATATCAATAAAAAATAATTACATATTCTCCAATCACACCTAGTATATTTTTTCCCATCACACAGTTAGTACGAAATAACTAACTACACGATTTCCCATGGTACAGCTGGTAAAGGAAATTACAAGTGTTTACACGTTTGTTCATCCCACAGTGCCACAAACTGAACTGTCCACGTTTTCGCATCGTACAGATAGTACGAAATAGCAGTATTCTACACGTTTTCCCATCTACTGTTTTAATTAAATACCGGTTTCCGGATGGTTAAAGTCGGTCTGCTTTACGTTATATGTGTACTTATAAGATAACTGATCCCAAAGTCGGTTCAGATTTTTTTGTCAGATTTTATTTACGATCCATCATAATGCTGTTTCAAAATAAAGTTTAATCAACAGAAACAACAATTTCAATTCTGAAAATGTTACTGGACCGCTGGACCACCCCACATCCCTCTTTACTGGACCGAATGAAAATTTACTCGCCTCGGTCTTTGGACTCGGGGTCAATTTCGCGAACTGCCATCACACAGATTGTACAAACAGGGCATATAAGAGATATTTTGCAAGGCTTTGGGGCCCCGGAGCTGAGACTTCTCTCAAAATTGAGGATTTGAGGTCCAATATAACCACTGGTAAACTTTCATAAATGCTTTATTTCCTGTGCAGCAGAATGTCCAGATAACATATCTAAATAAACTAAAAAATAGTTGATAATACAAAAAAAAAAGAAAAAAGAAAAATCAAAATGTCTATCGCTAATGGCCCTTTTAGAGATTCACGGGTCCCTTTTTGGCTCTCAGGGCCCCGGCCCAATATTCCGGCTGAACCCCTCTCTCATAGGTCCTGTGTACAAAGTTACAAAACTGTGCATGTTTATTACTATGGTATTATTAAAATTAAACATATGTTCATGTTTATATTATATGATCAACTTAATAAGAGAGGGAGGGGGGGGGGGGGTGTTGGAAACCCATTAATCGGTTAAACACCTCCATTTTTATGTAAATGTACTAGGTCAGGACCTAGATTACCAATGTCATTTGTCGTGGTCTTTTTTGTTTTCAATGGTTGGAGGTGAGAGAAAGTTGTTCATGTTGTTGAAAAACATTTCTTTTAATTTTTATGACCATGTATTTACTTGTTGGTACTGCTGTCAGATTTGGAGTATACACAATAGTATAACAGTTGGCACCTATATACAACCAGTGCCTATCACACCTAATGTTGTGATTTTGAATCTCGATCAGGGCCAGGTATACAACATTATGTGATAAAGTTTGTCAGTGACTTGCGACAGGTTTTTTTGCGGGTCCTCGGGTTTCCTCCACGAATAAAACTGACCGCCACGATATAACTGAAATATTGTTGAAAGTGGCGTTCAACACCATCAAACAAACAATAAATATTGTAGACATAGCTCACTAAAAAAGAAGAATATTGTTTTGAAAGTAGATAATGTGCTTACTTATATTTGTTATGCATTCTTTCAGGGCTTAGTAAAAAGTCGCAGATCATTTGACAGAGAAAATGTACATGAGAGGCAGTTTAATTTCACAATTGTAGGCAACAGAGAAAACCAGGTTTCTTGTTCATTAGTGGTACGAATTGTATATTTAATCTTATCGTATGTTGGTTAGTTAGCAGTACCACTCATTGCACATGAAAAATGTACACATTCGAAGCAAACTCCACACAACTTCAGTATCCGCTCCGAATATGAGTTGCTTTTTTTTTCTACACAACACTACACAGAAAATTAAATATTGAGCAACACGATTCTATTGAAAACCGGATGTGCTTCGGGAGGATAGGCAGTCTTTTTATAACACAGCAATGAACGGATTTGACTAATCACATCACAGCAAATCACAACATGTCATTTGTAAATATAACATAGACATTTTCCATATCTCTCGTCAATGTTGTGAAGTGACATACTCCCGGTGGTGAATGTACGTCATAATTGGAAGCCATTTTGTGCCGCTTGAAGGTAAGTTTTTACTTATAACATTAGTTATTGTAAGGATAACATTAATAAGTGATAGTGCATCAAATGCCCCTAAATGTCTGTTAAACAACGATGTATCCATTGTTCAAAAACTTGTTGTCAAACTCTCAAACACTTCGACAACGTTTTCGCAACAGGTGGAAATAACATGGCTTGCAATTATGATGTACATTCACCCCCTGTACTCTCATGATCACTAATGGAAGGAGAAGATTAACAGTAATATTTGACAATACATGTATAACCAAACGCCACAACATGAAAACCATTCATTTTTTAAAAGAAAATCTCAGATAGAAGAATATAGTTTTTGTTGGGCTTGATCGATTTCACACGTACATATTATTTGATAAGGGATCGTCCATTGAACTTGTAGATGGGTTAGGCTTTCCACTGAGCCAGAAATTCCATTTTTCCACGGGAAACAGAAATTAAACTATTTCTTTTTGGACATGAAAAATAGCCTTGCGATCTAATTTTTCTTCAAATTTTTTAAGAAAAATTCTTGTTGAAAACTGCCAGGTCTGATTATTAAATCTTCGCATCTTGCATGTCAATTGTTGCTTATGAAATTTAGCGGCAGATTTAGAAAAAAATACATATACAGATATTGATGGTACTTTTCCTCATAAATATTCATCATATTTAAATTAGAATTTGATCACGTGTCTGCAGTTTCTATCAGATTTGTCAAATAATAGCACACACTGCAGAAATTCAATGTGTCCGTCAACGATTCAATAATTAAAAGTTATTGTTGATTTCCACCAAGTTTTTCTGCTGTCAAAATTCAAATCACGATTTTAACCATTTCTTTGAAGTCGCGAGCTGGCAAAAATGACATATTATATTTTATGTGGGAACCTGGAGTTTAGAAGCTAGACATGTAAGCTTTTTTAATGTGTCATTTGCAATTTCAGAAAATGACATGCATGTGTAACGGGAACGCTCCCCTACCTAAGGTTATTGGAACCGTAGTAGGTTCATAGCCACCTCTGCTAATTGCGTTAGTGGAGATCTCCTTTAGCTCAGTTGGTAGAGCGGTGGCTTACAATGCGGGAGGTCCCGGGATCGAATCCCATCTGGGACATTGCATTTTTCGGAGGTAAAACATGCAATTATGAATGATATCTTCTATGTAGATCATATGAAAATTTCCTACGTCCCAGAGTTGCCACTTTATAATGTAGATATGTAAATTAGCAAGTTGCACCTTATTTCTGGCTACGAATACAATGTCCCCTCCCCACAAAATAGTTAATTGGGCATTCCCTTACATACAATTATTTTGCACCATTTCATTTTTTATTTGCAAAACACTGACAAGAGATATCACTTGATACGTGCATCATGTTAGTTTATGTATATAAATTGACAATAATTTGATAATTTATGTACTTTATGGTCCTTTTATCAAATTATGTATCACAATAGCTTTGGAATTAAGACTTATCTACATTGTGTTAGTTGTACTGAATAATACTAATTACAGATCATAGGGGAGATAACTGTCAATGTGATTGATGTCAACGATGAACCACCAGTTTTCACAAATATGACATATACAGCAACAGTTGTAGAAGATTCAAGTGGAAAACAATTAAAGGTTAGAAGAAAAAAATATTTCATCTGTCTTGCTTTCATTTTATCATGGGGGTAGAATACAGTGAAGCATGACTAAACCTGTATTGTTATAGACCAAACTTTAAATAAAGGCAACATTTAAAAAATCTTTGTTGATTTAACCTGTCTATTCGAAATTCCGAATGCATAATTTTAAACTGATTCCAAGTTGGTTAGGTTTAGACAGGTTACACTAATAGATTACGGAATGTTAGATTGGTATTGTTCTATTTAAAACTCTGTATGTATGTATTGATCCATACTTTGTCATCATAACATTGTATAAACCGATGCCAGGCATACTGATACAACATCATGTGATCAAACTCGTCAATCACTTGTGCCAGGTCTTTTGTTTTTTCCGAGGAATCTGGTAGCCAGCAACTATAAAGCTGGGCGTCATGAAAAATCGTGGATTTAAGCCTCCATAAATCTAACCACAAGTCATGTCAGAAAAGTTTTGAAGGTACTACAGCAATAATCTGAAGCCTTAAATCAAAAAAGGACAGACAACACATTGGCCAAAAGAAAAAGGACAAACAATGATCTACAAAAAATACACAGAAAACTAAAGACTGTTCAATACAAACCCCACTAAAAACCGGGGTTTAACTCAGGGGCTTCGCAAGGGTTCGCTTTTCCTGCTCCACTAGTGACACCCATTGTGCTACTGTTAAGCGAAACACACATCATCTGACAAGGAAAGTGTGTTAGGCACCATCATGCAGTCTTCGAAATTAGACTTTCGAATTTACTGGCCCGAAAACTTCAAAATTAGAATATTTATATAGATTCTATTGAAAAAAATTGGCAAAAGTCACTGGCCGTGGGCCACCGGATCACTGCTAAAGTCAATGACTGTCATGTAAACTAGAGCAAGAGTGGATTTTTTATATACAACTTTCAATTTAAGATGTCTAGATTTACTTTGCACTACAAGCGAGGACTCTACTTACCCAAAATTCTAAATGCTGCTAACAAAGTATCTATAGAACCATGGGTTCCTAGTGGTAAAATAGTAGTATGTGAGATCGTAGAGTCCTCGCTTGTAGTGAAAAGTAAATCTAGACATCTTAAATTGAAAGTTGTATATATGAGTAACACATCAGGTGTCTTATAAGAAGCAGGAACCGCTTACCCTTTGCAAGCACCTGGGTTCACCCTTGGTTTTTAGTGGGGTCCGTGTTTCTCATCTTTTTAGTTTTCTGTGTTGTGTTTTTTTATTTTGTTTGTCTTCGTTCTATGTCTTGTGTACCCAATGTTGCCAGTTTCTCAGGATTGTCCATTATTGATTATCCCTTCGGTTTTCTCTGGTGTTTTTTTGCCATTCATCTACACATTTGGCGAACTACTTAGTATCACAGTAACCGTTCAAATTATTTACAACAGATAACATACATTTCAATATTTAAGACCAAATTTGCAAAAAAAAAAATGTGTTTTTCCTGTCTATGAATAGTTTGATAAATACATTTGTATAAGATGGATCCTCTACATGAGTGCTGATTAATATTAATAAAAACCATTAGAGAATACCGAAGGAACAATCAAAAATGGACAATCCAGAGACACTGGCAACACAAGACGAAGAAAAACAAAACAAAAAAACAACACAATATATGTTGATCACTACTGTATGCAAACAAACACAAATAGCATAAATAAGACATGAGCCCTCCTAGAAACAACTGGAGGTAAAGACGAACCAAACATCAATTTTATGCAGAAATCGTAATGGACATCACAACACAGAATCCAGAACGCAACGACACATAATAGGACAACACAAAAAACAGTTCTTAATGGATAATGAAAAGGCTTATTGCCTAATCTCTTAATATATGAAACTTATTTTACTTAAGCCGCTGCACTTTTTAATTTTACATACCCTTGATATTAAAACCATGTTCACCGTTTGCGGAAGGATGAGTAAATTTAAAACGACATTTATTTAATGTCTCTTTTAACAATATTTTTTATTATACCCTGGAGATCAGTTTTATATTGGCAGAGGTATACATCCAGCTACCATGCGGTCTCGGACACGACAGCATCCTTAGATCATTGAAGTTCTAATAGTGTAAATACATGTATATATATATATTTTTCCATTTTAGATGAATTTACCGATGAACACAACTGACAAGGATGTTGATCCAATTGTATCGTACAGCTTAGTAAACCACCAGGACAAATTTGAAATAAATCCTCTATCAGGTACTTATATAGCATACAAATGTGTCTACAGATCACAAAGAAAAAATTATAACATCAAATCAAGTTGACAGATCACACAGAATATAATGCAATCAATCAACCACCCCACAACTATTTTTACTTCAGCCTGTTTAGTCACAACCACCCATATTTTAGTTTTACTGTAATTGTTCGTCACATCGTGCAGTCATAATCACCACTATTTTACCATAATTGTTCGTCATGTCGTGCAGTCATAATCACCACTATTTTACCGTAATTGTTCGTCATATTGTGCAGTCATAATCACCACTATTTTACCGTAATTGTTTGTCATGTCGTGCAGTCATAATCAAAACTATTTTACCATAATTGTTCGTCATGTCGTGCAGTCATAATCACCATTATTGTACCTCAGTATATGAACATCACTACAAAATTTTCTACATTAATATTTCTCTTTTTCCAGTTGTTTGACTATTGAGCGGTCCATAGTTTTTAAGACTATGGACCGGCAATGTGAATCGTTTTCGCGGGTTTTTAGTTCCGCGACCGGATTGGATAAAAGTTTTATATTTATTCAGAACACTTGGACTTCATCCTCTATTAACGAAAACTCTGAAATTTTCAAAAAAAATAAAAATTTCTAAAATTTCTAAAATTTCAAAAAAATTCAAAATTTTCATAAGATTTTAAAATTTCCCAAGATTTTAAAATTTTCCAAAAATTTCAGTTTTCATAAAATTTCAAAATTTTCAAAAAATTTGAAATAAAAAAATTAAAAGATTTTAGTTCAAAATTTCAAAATTTTCATAAGACTTGTAGTCACCATGTACATTTATGTTGAAGTCTACTTTCTCAAAAGAATCAAACTCTTATGAATGACTGGGGAAATAGCATAAACATGTCCAAGAGACAATATTCAGATTTATAAAGCAAAATACTGGCAAAAGATGCATGATTTTATAGGTCTTTATCATTTTGAGGTGATCATTCAACTATGAGTCTAATGTTTTTCGGTTTAATAAAATACTTATAGACTGTGTATTCGGGAATAGCAAGTTTATTGTCCCCTCGACCCTGACTATTGACCTCGGCTTCGCCTCGGTCAATAGTCAGCGTCTCGGGGACAACAAACTTGCTGCTATTCCCTTATACCCAGTCAATAAGTATATACTATTTTACCTCACGTTATACTCACAAGCAACAATATCTAATGTCAATTTTCTCAGTCAAAATTACCAGTATTATCCTTATTTTTATTTGCAATCAACACAATTTCACTATGTATATTATGCCATACTCAAGACATAACTTTATTGTAATTGAAGAGTTGCAACTGTCTAGTGGAGTTTTAACTGTGCCAAATGCAGTTTTACCTGGCGACGCCTACAAAAATGTAGCAACTCTTCAAGAACTTGTTACATAATAATTGCATTAGAATTTGTTGTCACCTTGTACAGTCATAATCTCTAACAATTTATCTCACGTTTCAGTCACAACCAGCTCTATATTACTTTGTGTTGCTTGGACACAATCTCCACTAGTTTGCTATTATTTCATTCAAGGCATTATCACCAATAATTTAGTCAAACCTGCCCATACAGTCACCTTTATAGAACGGTCACATTTTTCTTGTCCTGTCATAGAAAGTTTTATATGAATTGGACCTCTTTTAAGAGGTCACCTGTCTTATAAGGCCACTTTTTCTTGGTTCCAAGGGTGACCTCTTAATACAGGTTCAACTCTACTTCATTTTGTTTTGTAATTATAATTCAAATACTAACGATTTAGTGAACAATGAGTGTTATTCAATTTCAGGTATCATCAAAGCAATGGCAGACATTGACAGGGAGACAACTCCGATACTGTATGTTTCTGTTAAGGCTTCAGATGGTGTGAATTCTGCGACGGCTGTTATTGTTGTCAATATTGAGGATATAAATGATAACCCTCCTTCTTTTACAAGTACATATAGGTAAGTAATTTTTATTTATCATGGTTCAATAGGTAGACGAATGTACTCTTATCATATGGGGCAGTCATGATCGTATGGTAGTTGGATTTATAACTACCTGTGCAATCGGTGCCTATCAGCACTAACGTTGCGAATTCGATCCCCACTCAGGCGAGGTGTACTTGATACAACATTATGTTATAAAGTTTGTCAGTGGCTTGCCGCAGGTCGGTGGTTTTTTCTAGGTACTCCGGTTTCCTCCACCAATAAAACTGACTGCTAAGATATAACTGAAATATTGTTGAAAGTGGCATTAAACACCATAAGCCATAAACCTTATCATATGAATGTTGTTTACAAATTTTCAAAACATACAGCACATCAAATTTAACATTTACTTGCAAGTAGTTATTATTTGTTTATTTGTTCAGATGATCTATGTCATACCTAATTGTTGGCCATCATTATTAATCAACCCAGCAATTGATATTCTGCATACCCCCCTTTTTTTCCATCTTGAAATGCTACTATTTGAACAGTCAAATTGCATTGACTTGTTAATATTTTGCAATGTTAGGTCACTGACTCATATATTTTTTTTTTCTGGTACCTGATTTATGTTGAGCGACGGTAAGAAACGGTAACAGTATAAGTAAGGACGGATGTCATAGAGGACACCATCATAAATGATTAGAACGATGTTTGTTTTAACTCTTTTTAGACAATTTAACAGTTGTTTTGGGGATTTCTCACATTGCTTTCTATCTGTTTCTAAAGGTCGAACTAATAACAATGGATGTATATTGTCTTTGTATTTCCCGATGAATACTTCTACTATATATAAATCATTGTACACATTTTAAAGGACAAATATATATATAAATATATACTGTCAACGGAATCTACAGTTTGTAATAATGACATCAAGGAAATGTGAATAGAGGGATTAGGGTTATGGAGTTTAACTCCACTTTCAATAATATTTCAGTTATATCGTAGTGGTCAGTTTTATTAGTGGAGGAAACCGGAGTACCTGGAGAAAACCACCGACATGGCACAAGTCACTGACAAACTATATTATATAATGTTGTATCGAGTACACCTTGCGTCAGCAGGATTCGAACTCACAACGTTAATGGTGATAGGCACAGATTGCACAGGTAGTTGGAAATCCAACTACCATACAATCACGGCCCTGTATGTATACTGTCAACCGAATCTACAGTTAATAAAAATGACATCAAGTAAATGTAAATAAAAATGAGATTTGTTTGTGTTACAGCTTTACAGTAGATGAAAGCAGTCAAATTGGAAAAAGTGTTGGTACTATATCTGCTAGCGATAGTGATATTGGCAAAAACGCTCAAATATCCTACCAAATACACAGTGATGGTGGATACTTTAGAATTAACCAAGCAACAGGGGAGATAACCATTTCTAGAAACCTTGATCGTGAGATGAATGCTACCCATAAACCAATTGTTTACGCCCGCGATAATGGAGACAATATATTATCTTCTTCTGTAACAGTAACGATATCTGTCAACGACATCAACGATAACGCTCCAATCTTTAGCTCAGATCGAATAATGGTCGAATTCGAGGAGAACAAGAACTGTTCGAATACTATAACAACTCTATTGGCTACTGACAGCGATAAACCTAACAGCGAATATAGTCGAATAACATATTCTCTTTTAAGGTAAAAATCAGTGATATTTAAGCTTATTATAATTATTGTTTAAAGCCAGGCAATAATTCTTTCTAGTGGTATCATGCCCAGAAGGTGTAATTTTTTTATGGGATTATGTTCACGATGATACCTGCATTGTACTAGAACTGCATTTTGTGTTTTTGTTTCGCTTGAATTTTTAAATTCTGATAATTGATGTGTAACACCACTTACGATAATATTACAGTAATATTGGGGTGTTCAATTCTGTTTGTTGAGGAAATCGGAGTTCCAAGGGAAAACTGCTGACTGAAGGTATTTAGCAACTTTGTGACATGAAGCTGTATCGCGTACACCCTGATTCGAACAGGAAACAAAATCTCAGGCATAGATTGTACTGGTAAATATAAATGAATTGATTGATTTTTGATTTTTGGTGTTTAACGCCACTTTCAGTTTTAGTGGTGCAAGAAGCGGGAGTACCCGGAGAGAACCATCGACCATGGGCAAGCAACTAGTAAGCTTTATCACTTGCAGTTGCGAGTCGAGTGCACCCTTTTTTGTAATTTACAAAGCCGGGCGCAAACTCATGCCGTATTGGTGATAGTCTTGTATGAGTTGTGAGGTAATCCAACTACCTAACTCATTGAGCCACCCGGGCCCTAAATATAAATGAAGTTGCAATATAAGATCACATCTATTGTGATTACCCTGCATACTTGGTGAATTAATGGTATTTATCGTCCCTATCAGTATTTCGCCAGCTATATCATGACTAACAGACATGTCAGGCTTGTCAGCTATATCATGAATAATATACTTATTTGGAGAGCAAATTACGGACATACAGATGGAACCACTGGCTTTTGGTAGGTGTTTGGAAACGTTTATGGTGGATGTTGGGAATTGGATCCTTGTCAGTGATATTACATTTGGAGCCAAAAGTAGGCAATCTTATCCACCATGCTCCATGTATTTCAGAATTTTGGGTTTTAGATTTATTTTGTTGCGGTTGGCTATAGTATTTAATTTAATTGTTTTCACATTATTATTGAATTCTCATATACAGAATGTTTCTACATGTGGTTCTCCCACAAGAAAAATACAGTGACACCTGTCAAAACTTTTGTGCTCATAATAGACAGGTGTTGATTTATACAGGTTAAGTTAGCAAATATTTCCTACACTGGGACTTTATTTAAGGTTCGGTTTATGCATGATTTCAATTTATTCATGGTTCGGTTTAGACAGCTCCATTGTAAAACGAATCCAAAAACATCGAATTTTGATTACATAACCGAAGAGAGAAATATATTGAAGATGTTTATGAAGATGTGCCTATGAGTTTGTATCATACAACCATATTATAACTCATTTAACTGTTACGTTTGTAGTTCAGATAACATTGAATACATGATATACCTATGCGACCGCAATAATCCAGTCTCATAGATATACCATTCGACAATAAATAACTACTAGCATTTTAATATCACTCATTCATCCATGACAAGAAAAGTTTGAAGATAGCAAAGGGTTGATTAGAAGTCATTAATTGGGGGACAGACAATACAAGGTCCAAAGAAAAGGACAAACAACGATCTACAAATACTACACAGAAAACTAAAGATTGAGCAACGTGAAAACAACAACAAAACGGAGGTGAACTCAGATGTGTTTGCTCCACTATATTGCGTTATTTTAAAGTTCTAAATCTAAATAAAGAAATTATATCGTTGTGCTATCCATTTCAAGAAGATAGAAGATCATGGAATGTTACATGAAGAGGATGAAGATACCAAAGGGTTGTTCAGAATCCGTAAATCAAATAAGTACATACAACACAATGACTAAAAGGAAAAGGATAAACAACAATATACAAAATACTACATAGCTAACAAAAGATCGAGTAACGTGAACCTAACTAATAACCGGGGGTGAACTCAGATTCTCCAGAAGGGTAAGCAGTTCCTCCTCCACTAGCGACACCCATCATGTAACCTTAGATACAACATAGGTGTATCTTTGTGTTGACCTCCTATATATCGATGCCTTCATTGTTTTCTATAATGTATTCAGTAGCCCGCACAGAAATATGTGCATTGCGACAAATGTGTGTGCTTGATATGATACTACACAACATTAACATCCAGTGAAATAACTAATAGGTAATTTTGAACTTGTGAACAGACTTTAATGGCGTCAATTATTTTCTATATTCCTCAGTTTTGTTTTGCAACAATGGCAGCCAGTGAAATAACTTATATGTTTCTTTATTATTTGTAGTGGGTCAGGCGATTTTCAGATTGATCAATCAATGGGATCATTAAGATGTGGAACAATGTTGGATTATGAGAAAATCAATTCATATACTCTGCTGGTTAAAGCACAGGACAATGGTTCACCGGTGTTATCATCAAATACGACAGTTATTATCAATGTAAAGGATATAAATGACAACACACCAACATTTGTTGATGCAAAGAATTCTATCACAATAAGGTTTGTAACACTAAAGAATTCTATCACAATAAGGTTTGTAACACTAAAGAATTTTATCACAATAAAGTTTGTAACACTAAAGAATTCTATCACAATAAAGTTTGTAACACTAAAGAATTCTATCGCAATAAGGTTTGTAACACTAAAGAATTCTATCACAATAAAGTTTGTAACACTAAAGAATTCTATCACAATAAGGTTTGTAACACTAAAGAATTCTATCACGATAAGGTTTGTAACACTAAAGAATTCTATCACAATAAAGTTTGTAACACTAAAGAATTCTATCACAATATGGTTTGTAACACTAAAGAATTCTATCACAATAAGGTTTGTAACCCTAAAGAATTCTATCACAATAAAGTTTGTAACACTAAAGAATTCTATCACAATAAGGTTTGTAACACTAAAGAATTCTATCACAATAAAGTTTGTAACACTAAAGAATTCTATCACAATAAGGTTTGTAACACTAAAGAATTCTATCACAATAAGGTTTGTAACACTAAAGAATTCTATCACAATAAAGTTTGTAACACTGAAGAATTCTATCACAATAAGGTTTGTAACACTAAAGAATTCTATCACAATAAGGTTTGTAACACTAAAGAATTCTATCACAATAAAGTTTGTAACACTAAAGAATTCTATCACAATAAAGTTTGTAACACTAAAGAATTATATCATAATAAGGTTGTAACACTAAAGAATTCTATCACAATAAAGTTTGTAACACTGAAGAATTCTATCACAATAAAGTTTGTAACACTAAAGAATTCTATCACAATAAAGTTTGTAACACTGAAGAATTCTATCACAATAAAGTTTGTAACACTGAAGAATTCTATCACAATAAAGTTTGTAACATTAAAGAATTCTATCACAATAAAGTTTGTAACATTAAAGAATTCTATCAAAATAAAGTTTGTAACACTAAAGAATTCTATCACAATAAGGTTTGTAACACTAAAGAATTCTATCACAATAAGGTTTGTAACACTAAAGAATTCTATCACAATAAAGTTTGTAACACTAAAGAATTCTATCACAATAAAGTTTGTAACACTAAAGAATTCTATCACAATAAAGTTTGTAACACTAAAGAATTCTATCACAATAAAGTTTGTAACACTAAAGAATTCTATCACAATAAAGTTTGTAACACTAAAGAATTCTATCACAATAAAGTTTGTAACACTAAAGAATTCTATCACAATAAGGTTTGTAACACTAAAGAATTCTATCACAATAAAGTTTGTAACACTAAAGAATTCTATCACAATAAAGTTTGTAACACTAAAGAATTCTATCACAATAAGGTTTGTAACTCTAAAGAATTATATCATAATAAGGTTTGTAACACTAAAGAGTTCTATCACAATAAAGTTTGTAACACTAAAGAATTCTATCACAATAAGGTTTGTAACACTAAAGAATTCTATCACAATAAGGTTTGTAACACTAAAGAATTCTATCACAATAAGGTTTGTAACACTAAAGAATTATATCACAATAAAGTTTGTAACACTAAAGAATTCTATCACAATAAGGTTTGTAACACTAAAGAATTCTATCACAATAAAGTTTGTAACACTAAAGAATTATATCACAATAAGGTTTGTAACACTAAAGAATTCTATCACAATAAGGTTTGTAACATTAAAGAATTCTATCACAATAGGGTTTGTAACACTAAAGAATTCTATCACAATAAGATTTGTAACACTAAAGAATTCTATCACAATAAAGTTTGTAACACTAAAGAATTCTATCACAATAAGGTTTGTAACACTAAAGAATTCTATCACAATAAGGTTTGTAACACTAAAGAATTCTATCACAACAAGGTTTGTAACACTAAAGAATTCTATCACAACAAGGTTTGTAACACTAAAGAATTCTATCACAATAAGGTTTGTAACACTAAAGAATTCTATCACAATAAAGTTTGTAACACTAAAGAATTCTATCACAATAAAGTTTGTAACACTAAAGAATTCTATCACAATAAAGTTTGTAACACTAAAGAATTCTATCACAATAAGGTTTGTAACACTAAAGAATTCTATCACAATAAGGTTTGTAACACTAAAGAATTCTATCACAATAAAGTTTGTAACACTAAAGAATTCTATCACAATAAAGTTTGTAACACTAAAGAATTCTATCACAATAAAGTTTGTAACACTAAAGAATTCTATCACAATAAAGTTTGTAACACTAAAGAATTCTATCACAATAAAGTTTGTAACACTAAAGAATTCTATCACAATAAAGTTTGTAACACTAAAGAATTCTATCACAATAAGGTTTGTAACACTAAAGAATTCTATCACAATAAGGTTTGTAACACTAAAGAATTCTATCACAATAAAGTTTGTAACACTAAAGAATTCTATCACAATAAAGTTTGTAACACTAAAGAATTATATCACAATATGGTTTGTAACACTAAAGAGTTCTATCACAATAAAGTTTGTAACACTAAAGAATTCTATCACAATAAGGTTTGTAACACTAAAGAATTCTATCACAATAAAGTTTGTAACACTAAAGAATTCTATCACAATAAAGTTTGTAACACTAAAGAATTCTATCACAATAAAGTTTGTAACACTAAAGAATTCTATCACAATAAGGTTTGTAACACTAAAGAATTCTATCACAATAAGGTTTGTAACATTAAAGAATTCTATCACAATAAGGTTTGTAACACTAAAGAATTCTATCACAACAAGGTTTGTAACACTAAAGAATTCTATCACAATAAGGTTTGTAACACTAAAGAATTCTACCACAATAAAGTTTGTAACACTAAAGAATTCTATCACAATAAAGTTTGTAACACTAAAGAATTCTATCACAATAAAGTTTGTAACACTAAAGAATTCTATCACAATAAGGTGTGTAACACTAAAGAATTCTATCACAATAAGGTTTGTAACACTAAAGAATTCTATCACAATAAAGTTTGTAACACTAAAGAATTCTATCACAATAAAGTTTGTAACACTAAAGAATTCTATTACAATAAAGTTTGTAACATTAAAGAATTCTATCACAATAAAGTTTGTAACACTAAAGAATTATATCACAATAAAGTTTGTAACACTAAAGAATTCTATCACAATAAGGTTTGTAACACTAAAGAATTCTATCACAATAAAGTTTGTAACACTAAAGAATTCTATCACAATAAAGTTTGTAACACTAAAGAATTCTATCACAATAAAGTTTGTAACACTAAAGAATTCTATCACAATAAAGTTTGTAACACTAAAGAATTCTATCACAATAAAGTTTGTAACACTAAAGAATTCTATCACAATAAAGTTTGTAACACTAAAGGAGTCTATGCCATATTTGAACCACCAAATGATTATATTATATGTAAGGTTTGAACCCCAGAGAATTCTATAATAAGTACGATTTGTACCTCCAAACGTTTATATGGAAGAAAACAAAAATTGTAATTGCAAAGGTTTACAAATTAAATTGTATTCAAAGGATCAAAGCCAACCAATAAAGCACATCATTCAATTTATGATAAATATTTCTAGAGAAGGTTAGATATTTTTTACTTTAAGCTAAAGTTGTCTAATGAAAGAAGATAATATAATTTTATTATGTGATTTATGCATAATTATCGGTAATTTGAACATTTCCCTTTGATTTCATTTAGTGATATATCAATATCAACAAATTGTCTCTGATTCTTGAAATTATCTGTCAGTGTGACGTCAAACACACTATGCCTTACTGATAAAAACAATGATGTCAGTTTTGAAGGTCTCGACATACCTCATCGCTTGTGTCGTAGCTTTTGTTATCAGACTCCCTGGGATAAAAGTGACAATGTCTGTCTCGACCTTCTAAGCTGCCGTTATTCTATATATTTTATGTATGCATTTGTATTTCTTTTATTAGATGATACATTCTCAGAATTAAATTCAATTGATATTTGTAGATATTTCTCTCGGTCAATCGAGCGACTGATCGAAGTATTATATGTGGTTGACTTGGATAATGGTGACAACGGAAAAGTTACCTTAGCTATTTCTGGCAGTGCTGAAGCATTTTTGAAAATAGACAACAAGGGTGTATTAAAAACTAAAGCATTACCAAATAATCCAAATGATGGGTTGTATAATCTTACAATAACAGCTACTGACATGGGCACTCCATCTTCCTTAACCTCCTCACATTCAATGAACGTAATGGTCAGTCAGGTCTCACAACCGATTACATTTTCAAGACAAGAAATAATGATGACTGTAATGGAAAACAGTAACATTGGAGTAGAAATTGGAAGTATATCTACAGCAGTGAATAAAACATCAGGTACCATTGTTACATTTGAAATAATTAATGAAAAGCCAGATATTAAATTCAGCTTAAATTCAGATGATGGAAAAGTTACTTTAAAAAATTACACAGACAGGGAAATCGATGATATCCACGAATTTGTTGTACGTGTGAAAAACAAAGTCGTTGACGCTCAAAGTGATCTTGCATTAGTAAGTATATACTTAATTGATTGATTAATTGATTGGTGTTTAGCACAAACTTGAGCAGTATTTCAGCTATATCGTGGTGGGAACAAATTTTATATAATTGATATAGCACAGATATTTTCATTTTAAATAATTCAGATTATTCATTTTGTATTGAATATGAATGAATATATTTAATCTCACTTCAAAGTAGACAAATATCACTCCCATACCACATAAAAGTAAATACATATCACTAAGAAGGCACAAGGAGATAATTTGATAGTGCTTGTATGACTCTACAAAGTAATCTGGTGTCGCTTTCTTGGCACACGAAAATAGACAAATATCGTTTGGATTACATATAAACGTAGGCTACTAATGTTTGTATGGAACTTAAAAACAAACTAGCATACATAATTTAGATGGCTTTTCAGCAGTAAATCAAGACTTCAGCAGTAAATCAAGACTGATTGGAAGACCCCCCATCCACATTAAACTATGTCATGTGGATGATTGGAAGACCTCACATCCACATTAAACTATGTCATGTGGATGATTGGAAGACATTCCATCCACATTAAACTATGTCATGTGGATGATTGGAAGACCTCCCATCTACATTAAACTATGTCATGTGGATGATTGAAAGACCTCCCATCCACATTAAACTATGTCATGTGGATGATTGAAAGACCTCCCATCCACATTAAACTATGTGATGTGGATGATTGAAAGACCTCCCATCCACATTAAACTATATCATGTGGATGATTGGAAGACCTCCCATCCACATTAAACTATGTCATGTGGATGATTGAAAGACCTCCCATCCACATTAAACTATGTCATGCAGATGATTGGAAGACCTCCCATCCACATTAAACTATGTCATGCAGATGATTGGAAGACCTCCCATCCACATTAAGCTATGTCATGTGCATGATTGGAAGATCTCCCATCCACATTAAGCTATGTCATGTGGATGATTGGAAGACCTCCCATCCACATTAAGCTGCAGTATGTCATGCAGATGATTGGAAGACCTCCCATCCACATTAAACTATGTCATGTGGATGATTGGAAGACATTCCATCCACATTAAACTATGTCATGCAGATGATTGGAAGACCTCCCATCCACATTAAACTATGTCATGCGGTTGACATTGGTTCGATAACACAAGAAACTAAAGTAATATTGCTTCGACTACACATGAAAGTAAAGTATTGCTTAGATGACAGCTGGTAGTAAACTGATATTGCTTTGTTAAAACTAAATGTATATAACAGGACACATTTTAAATATTTTAATTGCTATATTGTTTTCATTCTGTTCCCCTGTCTATTTATCTATCTTAAGATACTGTCAAACCTGCCTATGAAGTCGCCTCTATTAAGCAGTCACCTGTATTAAAAGGTCACCTCTTTCTTGTCCTGTCATAGAAAATTTCATATGAATTGAACCTATTTTAAGAGGTCACCTGTCTTGAAAGACCACTTTTTCTTTGTCCCAAAGGTGACCTCTTAATACAGGTTTGCATGTAGTTTGATTTATATGTAAATATGAGGCTAGATATTTGCCATTGACAAATTTATCATACAAATATACAATATGTACAGTGACCTCGTAAAGAGAAATCTTTCAAGCCACTTACACCAATATTTCAGCAATATCATGGCAATTGGTTGAATGCAAACCGACAACCACTTTCCGAATGTCACTGTCAGACTTTATATCATAGCGATGTACATGTATCTAGTACATCTCGCCACGTGGGGACGTCGAACCCACAACAGTAATGGTGATAGGCTTTGATTTGCATAAGTATATATTTATCCTACTAATATATTGATCGTGCCACAATGACTGACCCCAGTCCCTATGATACTCTTCTCTAAAACCTTGGACCTGTATGAAAAGGTTCTTAATCTTTATGAAACGAACAGATGATTATCTCGTTATCATCTTCAAACTCTTCAGACAGTTATATTGTTTTTACAACGCTTATTGAGGCTGACATGCTGTACATCTACATAGAAATAACAAAATACCCAAAACATTATATAAAAGATATCAATAACTTATATACACGAGACATATTCTGATTTTATATTCGAATTGAACAATTATAAACATCCCCCCACCCCCCCCCCCCACCCCCCCCCCCCCCACACACCCCTAAAAAAACAACAATAAAACAACTATCAAATCCATTTCAACAGATACATCCACCTTTATTGTTAATGATAGTCGATATTTTCAATTTCAGGTGAGAGTTCAAATTCTGGATGAAAATGACAACAAACCTATTTTTGACAAACCTACATTCTATTTCGAAATAAGGGAAGATTCATCGTCAGATACAACAGTAAATCCCACGGATGTTAAAGTTATAGCTACTGATGCTGACATTGACGCGAATGCTGAAATAAAGTACAAAGTATTAGAATCTGGTGGTGAGTAATTTAAAGATGCTACTGAATTAATATATGCAGTTGAGGTAAGGGAGAGGGGGGATTGTGATGTTAAAGGTCAGTTTTATTGATAGAGGAAACCAAAGTACATGGAGAAAACCACTGACCTGCCGTAAGTCACTGACAAACTTGATCACATAATATCGAGTACACCTCGCCATGATCGGGATTCAAACTCACAACTTTAGTGGTGATAGGCACTGATTGCATAGGTAGTTCTAAATCCGATTACCATATGATCATGACCACGAGGCCCCTTGAAGGAAATTGATCGATCATATACATGTGTATAATGTGTTTGTTAAGAGGTATCGATTTTGCCTCTGTTTTTACGATTTTGCAACTGCTCCAATAGTGTGAGTTTTTATACCCCCGCTCGACGAGAGTCGGGGGTATATAGCGATCCTCATGTCTGTCTGTCCGTCACACTTTTGGTTTCCGGATAATAATTAAAGTATCGCTCAACCAAATCTTTTCAAACTTTCACACATTGCTGTGTACCATAAAATACAGGTTAAGTTTGATTACGTCGTACCTGAGTTATGGCCCTTTTTCTCATAGAAAATAAGGACTTGTTAGGTTTCCAGATGATATTTAAAGTGTGGCTCAACCAAATCTTTTCAAACTTTAACACAATGCTGCGGACCATTAAATACAGGTTAAGTTCAATTACGGTGTATTTCACATTTACCGTTCCTGAGTTATGGCCCTTTTTCTCATAGAAAATAGGACTTTTTAGGTTTCCGAATGATATTTAAAGTACCGCTCAACCAAATCTTTTCCAACTTTAACACAATGCTGTATACCATAAAATACAGGTTACGTTTGATTATGGTGTATTTCACATTTACCGTTCCTGAGTTATGGCCCTTTTTCTCTTAGAAAATAGGGACTTTTTAGGTTTTCCGGATGATATTTAAAGTATGGCTCAACCAAATCATTTCAAACTTAAACACATTGCTGTGGACCATTAAATACAGGTTAATTTCAATTACGGTGTATTTCACATTTACCGTCCCTGAGTTATGGCCCTTTTTCTCATAGAAAATAGGGACATTTTAGGTTTCCGAATGATATTTAAAGTATGGCTCAACCAAATCTTTTCAAACTTTAACACAATGCTGTGGACCATTAAATACAGGTTAAGTTCGATTACGGTGTATTTCACATTTACCGTTCCTGAGTTATGGCCCTTTTTCTCTTAGAAAATAGGACTTTTTAGGTTTCCGAATGATATTTAAAGTACCGCTCAACCAAATTTTTCAAACTTTAACACAATGCTGTATACCATAAAATACAGGTTACGTTTGATTATGGTGTATTTCACATTTACCGTTCCTGAGTTATGGCCCTTTTTCTCTTAGAAAATAGGGACTTTTTAGGTTTTCCGGATAATATTTAAAGTATGGCTCAACCAAATCATTTCAAACTTAAACACATTGCTGTGGACCATTAAATACAGGTTAAGTTCAATTACGGTGTATTTCACATTTACCGTCCCTGAGTTATGGCCCTTTTTCTCATAGAAAATAGGGACTTTTTAGGTTTCCGAATGATATTTAAAGTATTGCTCAACCAAATTTTTTCAAACTTTCACACAATGCTGTGGACCATTAAATACAGGTTAAGTTCGATTACTATGTATTTCACATTTACCGTTCCTGAGTTATGGCCCTTTTTCTCTTAGAAAATAGGACTTTTTAGGTTTCCGAATGATATTTAAAGTACCGCTAAACCAAATTTTTCAAACTTTAACACAATGCTGTATACCATAAAATACAGGTTACATTTGATTATGGTGTATTTCACATTTACCGTTCATAAGCTATGGCCCTTTTTCTCTTAGAAAATAGGGACTTTCTAGGTTTCCGAATGATATTTAAGGTACGACTCAACCAAATCTTTTCAAGCTTTAACACAATGCGATGTACCATAAAATACAGATTAAGTTTGATTATGATGAAATTGACATTTACCGTTCATGAATTATGGCCCTTTTTCTCTTAGAAGATGGGGACTTTAAAGGTTTCTGGATGAAAATTTGGAATGCGGGGGTATCAGTGATCACCAGATCAACTTTCTCTAGTTTTGTCATGTTATTTGAAACACTTCAACAATTAAAATAAATTGAAATGGAAATTTTGGGTAGAAATAATAAGAAATCTACAAATATATGTTGCATAATAAGAAAACAATATGTTATAGATAAGATTGCTTGCGATGACACAATTGCAGTTTCTCTGAATTGTCCATTTTTAATTTCCCTTTCTGTATTCTCTAACAATTATTATAAAACAAGATATATATTTCTTTCAGGATGTGCAGATTTATTTATCGTCAAGGAAAATTCCATAGTGTTAAGAGACACCATAGACTATGAATTATATAACTTTTGTAAATTGACTGTAAAGGTAAATATGAATGACCACCAGATACCTGTATTAATTGTATGCACCAGATGCACATTTCATTTATATTACAACAGGTCGGTGGTTTCCTCTACCAATAAAACTGACCGCCACGATATAACTGAAATATTGCTGGAAGTGGCATTAAACATTATAAAAAAACCAAAAACATACCATATAATTTCATCAGTGGTGCTCAAAACAAAACAGGTGAAAATACAATGTGAATATCAAGTATTTATGAATGGGAAACACCAAAATGTCTTAATTTAAAGGAAAACACAATTTTTCTATGCATTAATTGTATGAACCTTAAATTGCGAGAGAGAAATTCAAATCACATGTATTTTATAATCGATATAGTACCAATGAATTTCCTGACAGAATTGGGGTGCTGGTTTGGTGGTACACTTCTGGATGACTCATTCCGCCGTGGTGATGAACAAGGAATTATTTCAATTTTTGTGTTAGTGATCAGTGTATACACATCGATAACACCAAAGATTGCGCAACACTGTATAAGCAGTATAATAATGTGCTGAGACCAATTTTTATTAAATGTATTTCTTTGTTTCTCTTCAGGCCTACAACCCAAACAATGAGACAATGAGTTCTACTGTTAATATAGATATAAACGTACTTGATGTTAACGACAATCCACCAGAATTTCTACAGCATACTAACAACGTTTATACAGTCACTGTACGTGAGGATATAACAATTAATACTGAGGTAGGTCTGACAACGTTTATACAGTCTCTGTACGTGAGGATACAACAATTAATACTGAGGTAGGTCTAACAACGTTTATGCAGTCTCTGTACATGAGGATACAACAATTAATACTGAGGTATGTCTAACAATGTTTATACAGTCACTGTACGTGAGGATATAACAATTAATACTGAGGTAGGTCTAACAACGTTTATACAGTCTCTGTACGTGAGGATATAACAATTAATACTGAGGTAGGTCTAACAACGTTTATACAGTCTCTGTACGTGAGGATATAACAATTAATACTGAGGTAGGTCTAACAACGTTTATATTCTCTGTACGTGAGGATATAACAATTAATACTGAGGTAGGTCTAACAACGTTTATACAGTCTCTGTACGTGAGGATACAACAATTAATACTGAGGTAGGTCTAACAACGTTTATACAGTCTCTGTACGTGAGGATATAACAATTAATACTGAGGTATGTCTAACAACGTTTATACAGTCTCTGTACGTGAGGATACAACAATTAATACTGAGGTAGGTCTAACAACGTTTATACAGTCTCTGTACGTGAGGATATAACAATTAATACTGAGGTAGGCCTAACATCGTTTATACAGTCTCTGTACGTGAAGATACAACAATTAATACTGAGGTAGGTCTAACAACGTTTATACAGTCTCTGTACGTGAGGATACAACAATTAATACTGAGGTAGGTCTAGCAACGTTTATGCAGTCACTGTACATGAGGATACAACAATTAATACTGAGGTAGGTCTAACAACGTGTATACAGTCTCTGTACGTGAGGATACAACGTTTATACAGTCACTGTACGTGAGGATATAACAATTAATACTGAGGTAGGTCTAACAACGTTTATACAGTCACTGTATGTGAGGATACAACAATTAATACTGAGGTAGGTGTAACAACGTTTATACAGTCTCTGTACGTGAGGATACAACAATTAATACAGAGGTAGGTCTAACAACGTTTATACAGTCTCTGTACGTGAGGATATAACAATTAATACTGAGGTAGATCTAACAACGTTTATATAGTCTCTGTATGTGAGGATACAACAATTAATACTGAGGTAGGTCTAACAACGTTTATACAGTCTCTGTACGTGAGGACATAACAATTAATACTGAGGTAGGTCTAACAACGTTTATACAGTCACTGTACATGAGGATATAACAATTAATACTGAGGTAGGTCTAACAACGTTTATACAGTCTCTGTACGTGAGGACATAACAATTAATACTGAGGTAGGTCTAACAACGTGTATACAGTCTCTGTACGTGAGGATACAACAATTAATACTGAGGTAGGTCTAACAACGTTTATACAGTCACTGTACATGAGGATATAACAATTAATACTGAGGTAGGTCTAACAACGTTTATACAGTCTCTGTACGTGAGGACATAACAATTAATACTGAGGTAGGTCTAACAACGTTTATACAGTCTCTGTACGTGAGGATACAACAATTAATACAGAGGTAGGTCTAACAACGTTTATACAGTCTCTGTACGTGAGGATATAACAATTAATACTGAGGTAGATCTAACAACGTTTATACAGTCACTGAACGTGAGGATACAACAATTAATACTGAGGTAGGTCTAACAACGTTTATACAGTCACTGTACATGAGGATATGACAATTAATACTGAGGTAGGTCTAACAACGTTTATGCAGTCTCTGTACATGAGGATATAACAATTAATACTGAGGTAGGTCTAACAACGTTTATGCAGTCTCTGTACATGAGGATATAACAATTAATACTGTGGTAGGTCTAACAACATTTATACAGTCACTGTACGTGAGAATACAACAATTAATACTGAGGTGGTCTAACAACGTTTATGCAGTCTCTGTACATGAGGATATAACAATTAATACTGAGGTAGGTCTAACAACGTTTATACAGTCTTTGTATGTGAGGATATAACCATTAATGCTGAGGTAGGTCTAACAACGTTTATACAGTCTCTGTACGTGAGGATATAGCAATTAATACTGAGGTAGGTCTAACAACGTTTATACAGTCTCTGTACCTGAGGATACAACAATTAATACTGAGGTAGGTCTAACAACGTTTATACAGTCTCTGTACATGAGGATATAACAATTAATACTGAGGTAGGTCTAACAACATTTATACAGTCTCTGTACGTGAGGATATAACAATTAATACTGAGGTAGGTCTAACAACGTTTATACAGTCTCTGTACGTGAGGATACAACAATTAATACTGAGGTAGGTCTAACAACGTTTATACAGTCTCTGTACGTGAGGATATAACAATTAATACTGAGGTAGGTCTAACAACGTTTATACAGTCTCTGTACGTGAGGATACAACAATTAATGCTGAGGTAGGTCTAACAACGTTTATAGTCACTGTACGTGAGGATACAACAATTAATACTGAGGTAGGTCTAACAACGTTTATAGTCACTGTACGTGAGGATACAACAATTAATGCTGAGGTAGGTCAAACAACGTTTATAGTCACTGTACGTGAGGATATAACAATTAATACTGAGGTAGGTCTAACAACGTTTATACAGTCTCTGTATGTGAGGATACAACAATTAATACTGAGGTAGGCCTAGCAACGTTTATACAGTCTCTGTACATGAGGATACAACAATTAATACTGAGATAGGTCTAACAACGTTGATAGTCTCTGTACGTGAGGATACCACAATTAATACTGAGGTAGGTCTAACAACGTTTATACAGTCACTGTACATGAGGATATAACAATTAATACTGAGGTAGGTCTAACAACGTTTATACAGTCTCTGTACGTGAGGATATAACAATTAATACTGAGGTAGGTCTAACAACGTTTATACAGTCTCTGTACGTGAGGATATAACAATTAATACTGAGGTAGGTCTAACAACGTTTATACAGTCACTGTACATGAGGATATAACAATTAATACTGAGGTAGGTCTAACAACGTTTATACAGTCTCTGTACGTGAGGATATAACAATTAATACTGAGGTAGGTCTAACAACGTTTATACAGTCTCTGTACGTGAGGATATAACAATTAATACTGAGGTAGGTCTAACAAAGTTTATACAGTCTCTGTACGTGAGGATATAACAATTAATACTGAGGTAGGTCTAACAACATTTATACAGTCACTGTACGTGAGAATACAACAATTAATACTGAGGTGGTCTAACAACGTTTATGCAGTCTCTGTACATGAGGATATAACAATTAATACTGAGGTAGGTCTAACAACGTTTATGCATTCTCTGTATGTGAGGATACAACAATTAATACTGAGGTAGGTCTAACAACGTTTATACAGTCTCTGTACGTGAGGATATAACAATTAATACTGAGGTAGGTCTAACAACGTTTATACAGTCTCTGTACGTGAGGATATAACAATTAATACTGAGGTAGGTCTAACAACATTTATACAGTCACTGTACGTGAGAATACAACAATTAATACTGAGGTGGTCTAACAACGTTTATGCAGTCTCTGTACATGAGGATATAACAATTAATACTGAGGTAGGTCTAACAACGTTTATACATTCTCTGTATGTGAGGATACAACAATTAATACTGAGGTAGGTCTAACAACGTTTATACAGTCTCTGTACGTGAGGATATAACAATTAATACTGTGGTAGGTCTAACAACGTTTATACAGTCTCTGTACGTGAGGATACAACAATTAATACTGAGGTAGGTCTAACAACGTTTATACAGTCTCTGTACGTGAGGATACAACAATTAATACTGAGGTAGGTCTAACAACGTTTATACAGTCTCTGTACGTGAGGATATAACAATTAATACTGAGGTAGGTCTAACAACATTTATACAGTCACTGTACGTGAGAATACAACAATTAATACTGAGGTGGTCTAACAACGTTTATGCAGTCTCTGTACATGAGGATATAACAATTAATACTGAGGTAGGTCTAACAACGTTTATACAGTCTCTGTACGTGAGGATATAACAATTAATACTGAGGTAGGTCTAACAACATTTATACAGTCACTGTACGTGAGAATACAACAATTAATACTGAGGTGGTCTAACAACGTTTATGCAGTCTCTGTACATGAGGATATAACAATTAATACTGAGGTAGGTCTAACAACGTTTATACAGTCTCTGTACATGAGGATATAACAATTAATACTGAGGTAGGTTTAACAACATTTATACAGTCTCTGTACGTGAGGATATAACAATTAATACTGAGGTAGGTCTAACAACGTTTATACAGTCTCTGTACGTGAGGATACAACAATTAATACTGAGGTAGGTCTAACAACGTTTATACAGTCTCTGTATGTGAGGATGCAACCATTAATGCTGAGGTAGGTCTATCAACATTTATACAGTCTCTGTACATGAGGATACAACAATTAATACTGAGATAGGTCTAACAACGTTTATAGTCTCTGTACGTGAGGATACAACAATTAATACTGAGGTAGGTCTAACAACGTTTATACAGTCTCTGTACGTAAGGATACAACAATTAATACTGAGGTAGATCTAACAGCATTTATAGTCTCTGTATGTGAGGATACATCAATTAATACTGAGGTAGGTCTAACAACGTTTATACAGTCTCTGTACGTGAGGATATAACAATTAATACTGAGGTAGGTCTAACAACGTTTATACAGTCACTGTACATGAGGATATAACAATTAATACTGAGGTAGGTCTAACAACGTTTATACAGTCTCTGTACGTGAGGATACAACAATTAATACTGAGGTAGGTCTAACAACGTTTATACAGTCTCTGTACGTGAGGATATAACAATTAATACTGAGGTAGGTCTAACAACGTTTATACAGTCTCTGTACGTGAGGATACAACAATTAATACTGAGGTAGGTCTAACAACGTTAATACAGTCTCTGTACGTGAGGATACAACAATTAATACTGAGGTAGGTCTAACAACATTTATACAGTCACTGTACGTGAGGATACAACAATTAATACTGAGGTGGTCTAACAACGTTTATGCAGTCTCTGTACATGTGGATATAACAATTAATACTGAGGTAGGTCTAACAACGTTTATACAGTCTCTGTACATGAGGATACAACAATTAATGCTGAGGTAGGCCTAGCAACGTTTATACAGTCTCTGTACGTGAGGATATAACAATTAATACTGAGGTAGGTCTAACAACGTTTATACAGTCACTGTACATGAGGATATAACAATTAATACTGAGGTAGGTCTAACAACGTTTATACAGTCTCTGTACGTGAGGATACAACAATTAATACTGAGGTAGGTCTAACAACGTTTATACAGTCACTGTACATGAGGATATAACAATTAATACTGAGGTAGGTCTAACAACGTTTATACAGTCTCTGTACGTGAGGATATAACAATTAATACTGAGGTAGGTCTAACAACGTTTATACAGTCACTGTACATGAGGATATAACAATTAATACTGAGGTAGGTCTAACAACGTTTATACAGTCTCTGTACGTGAGGATACAACAATTAATACTGAGGTAGGTCTAACAACGTTTATACAGTCACTGTACATGAGGATATAACAATTAATACTGAGGTAGGTCTAACAACGTTTATACAGTCTCTGTACGTGAGGATACAACAATTAATACTGAGGTAGGTCTAACAACATTTATACAGTCTCTGTACGTGAGGATATAACAATTAATACTGTGGTAGGTCTAACAACGTTTATACAGTCTCTGTACGTGAGGATACAACAATTAATACTGAGGTAGGTCTAACAACATTTATACAGTCACTGTACGTGAGAATGCAACAATTAATACTGAGGTGGTCTAACAACGTTTATGCAGTCTCTGTACATGAGGATATAACAATTAATACTGAGGTAGGTCTAACAACGTTTATACAGTCTCTGTACATGAGGATATAACAATTAATACTGAGGTAGGTTTAACAACATTTATACAGTCTCTGTACGTGAGGATATAACAATTAATACTGAGGTAGGTCTAACAACGTTTATACAGTCTCTGTACGTGAGGATACAACAATTAATACTGAGGTAGGTCTAACAACGTTTATACAGTCTCTGTACGTGAGGATACAACAATTAATACTGAGGTAGATCTAACAGCATTTATAGTCTCTGTATGTGAGGATACAACAATTAATACTGAGGTAGGTCTAACAACGTTTATACAGTCTCTGTACGTGAGGATATAACAATTAATACTGAGGTAGGTCTAACAACGTTTATACAGTCACTGTACATGAGGATATAACAATTAATACTGAGGTAGGTCTAACAACGTTTATACAGTCTCTGTACGTGAGGATACAACAATTAATACTGAGGTAGGTCTAACAACGTTTATACAGTCTCTGTACGTGAGGATATAACAATTAATACTGAGGTAGATCTAACAACGTTTATACAGTCACTGTACGTGAGGATACAACAATTAATACTGAGGTGGTCTAACAACGTTTATGCAGTCTCTGTACATGTGGATATAACAATTAATACTGAGGTAGGTCTAACAACGTTTATACAGTCTCTGTACGTGAGGATATAACAATTAATACTGTGGTAGGTCTAACAACGTTTATACAGTCTCTGTACGTGAGGATACAACAATTAATACTGAGGTAGGTCTAACAACATTTATACAGTCACTGTACGTGAGAATACAACAATTAATACTGAGGTAGTCTAACAACGTTTATGCAGTCTCTGTACATGAGGATATAACAATTAATACTGAGGTAGGTCTAACAACGTTTATACAGTCTCTGTACGTGAGGATACAACAATTAATACTGAGGTAGGTCTAACAACATTTATACAGTCACTGTACGTGAGAATACAACAATTAATACTGAGGTAGTCTAACAACGTTTATGCAGTCTCTGTACGTGAGGATACAACAATTAATACAGAGGTAGGTCTAACAACGTTTATACAGTCTCTGTACGTGAGGATATAACAATTAATACTGAGGTAGATCTAACAACGTTTATACAGTCACTGAACGTGAGGATACAACAATTAATACTGAGGTAGGTCTAACAACGTTTATACAGTCACTGTACATGAGGATATGACAATTAATACTGAGGTAGGTCTAACAACGTTTATGCAGTCTCTGTACATGAGGATATAACAATTAATACTGAGGTAGGTCTAACAACGTTTATGCAGTCTCTGTACATGAGGATATAACAATTAATACTGTGGTAGGTCTAACAACATTTATACAGTCACTGTACGTGAGAATACAACAATTAATACTGAGGTGGTCTAACAACGTTTATGCAGTCTCTGTACATGAGGATATAACAATTAATACTGAGGTAGGTCTAACAACGTTTATACAGTCTTTGTATGTGAGGATATAACCATTAATGCTGAGGTAGGTCTAACAACGTTTATACAGTCTCTGTACGTGAGGATATAGCAATTAATACTGAGGTAGGTCTAACAACGTTTATACAGTCTCTGTACCTGAGGATACAACAATTAATACTGAGGTAGGTCTAACAACGTTTATACAGTCTCTGTACATGAGGATATAACAATTAATACTGAGGTAGGTCTAACAACATTTATACAGTCTCTGTACGTGAGGATATAACAATTAATACTGAGGTAGGTCTAACAACGTTTATACAGTCTCTGTACGTGAGGATACAACAATTAATACTGAGGTAGGTCTAACAACGTTTATACAGTCTCTGTACGTGAGGATATAACAATTAATACTGAGGTAGGTCTAACAACGTTTATACAGTCTCTGTACGTGAGGATACAACAATTAATGCTGAGGTAGGTCTAACAACGTTTATAGTCACTGTACATGAGGATACAACAATTAATACTGAGGTAGGTCTAACAACGTTTATAGTCACTGTACGTGAGGATACAACAATTAATGCTGAGGTAGGTCTAACAACGTTTATAGTCACTGTACGTGAGGATATAACAATTAATACTGAGGTAGGTCTAACAACGTTTATACAGTCTCTGTATGTGAGGATACAACAATTAATACTGAGGTAGGCCTAGCAACGTTTATACAGTCTCTGTACATGAGGATACAACAATTAATACTGAGATAGGTCTAACAACGTTGATAGTCTCTGTACGTGAGGATACCACAATTAATACTGAGGTAGGTCTAACAACGTTTATTCAGTCACTGTACATGAGGATATAACAATTAATACTGAGGTAGGTCTAACAACGTTTATACAGTCTCTGTACGTGAGGATATAACAATTAATACTGAGGTAGGTCTAACAACGTTTATACAGTCTCTGTACGTGAGGATATAACAATTAATACTGAGGTAGGTCTAACAACGTTTATACAGTCACTGTACATGAGGATATAACAATTAATACTGAGGTAGGTCTAACAACGTTTATACAGTCTCTGTACGTGAGGATATAACAATTAATACTGAGGTAGGTCTAACAACGTTTATACAGTCTCTGTACGTGAGGATATAACAATTAATACTGAGGTAGGTCTAACAAAGTTTATACAGTCTCTGTACGTGAGGATATAACAATTAATACTGAGGTAGGTCTAACAACATTTATACAGTCACTGTACGTGAGAATACAACAATTAATACTGAGGTGGTCTAACAACGTTTATGCAGTCTCTGTACATGAGGATATAACAATTAATACTGAGGTAGGTCTAACAACGTTTATACATTCTCTGTATGTGAGGATACAACAATTAATACTGAGGTAGGTCTAACAACGTTTATACAGTCTCTGTACGTGAGGATATAACAATTAATACTGAGGTAGGTCTAACAACGTTTATACAGTCTCTGTACGTGAGGATATAACAATTAATACTGAGGTAGGTCTAACAACATTTATACAGTCACTGTACGTGAGAATACAACAATTAATACTGAGGTGGTCTAACAACGTTTATGCAGTCTCTGTACATGAGGATATAACAATTAATACTGAGGTAGGTCTAACAACGTTTATACATTCTCTGTATGTGAGGATACAACAATTAATACTGAGGTAGGTCTAACAACGTTTATACAGTCTCTGTACGTGAGGATATAACAATTAATACTGTGGTAGGTCTAACAACGTTTATACAGTCTCTGTACGTGAGGATACAACAATTAATACTGAGGTAGGTCTAACAACGTTTATACAGTCTCTGTACGTGAGGATACAACAATTAATACTGAGGTAGGTCTAACAACGTTTATACAGTCTCTGTACGTGAGGATATAACAATTAATACTGAGGTAGGTCTAACAACATTTATACAGTCACTGTACGTGAGAATACAACAATTAATACTGAGGTGGTCTAACAACGTTTATGCAGTCTCTGTACATGAGGATATAACAATTAATACTGAGGTAGGTCTAACAACGTTTATACAGTCTCTGTACGTGAGGATATAACAATTAATACTGAGGTAGGTCTAACAACATTTATACAGTCACTGTATGTGAGAATACAACAATTAATACTGAGGTGGTCTAACAACGTTTATGCAGTCTCTGTACATGAGGATATAACAATTAATACTGAGGTAGGTCTAACAACGTTTATACAGTCTCTGTACATGAGGATATAACAATTAATACTGAGGTAGGTTTAACAACATTTATACAGTCTCTGTACGTGAGGATATAACAATTAATACTGAGGTAGGTCTAACAACGTTTATACAGTCTCTGTACGTGAGGATACAACAATTAATACTGAGGTAGGTCTAACAACGTTTATACAGTCTCTGTATGTGAGGATGCAACCATTAATGCTGAGGTAGGTCTATCAACATTTATACAGTCTCTGTACATGAGGATACAACAATTAATACTGAGATAGGTCTAACAACGTTTATAGTCTCTGTACGTGAGGATACAACAATTAATACTGAGGTAGGTCTAACAACGTTTATACAGTCTCTGTACGTGAGGATACAACAATTAATACTGAGGTAGATCTAACAGCATTTATAGTCTCTGTATGTGAGGATACAACAATTAATACTGAGGTAGGTCTAACAACGTTTATACAGTCTCTGTACGTGAGGATATAACAATTAATACTGAGGTAGGTCTAACAACGTTTATACAGTCACTGTACATGAGGATATAACAATTAATACTGAGGTAGGTCTAACAACGTTTATACAGTCTCTGTACGTGAGGATACAACAATTAATACTGAGGTAGGTCTAACAACGTTTATACAGTCTCTGTACGTGAGGATATAACAATTAATACTGTGGTAGGTCTAACAACGTTTATACAGTCTCTGTACGTGAGGATACAACAATTAATACTGAGGTAGGTCTAACAACGTTTATACAGTCTCTGTACGTGAGGATACAACAATTAATACTGAGGTAGGTCTAACAACGTTTATACAGTCTCTGTACGTGAGGATATAACAATTAATACTGAGGTAGGTCTAACAACATTTATACAGTCACTGTACGTGAGAATACAACAATTAATACTGAGGTGGTCTAACAACGTTTATGCAGTCTCTGTACATGAGGATATAACAATTAATACTGAGGTAGGTCTAACAACGTTTATACATTCTCTGTATGTGAGGATACAACAATTAATACTGAGGTAGGTCTAACAACGTTTATACAGTCTCTGTACGTGAGGATATAACAATTAATACTGAGGTAGGTCTAACAACGTTTATACAGTCTCTGTACGTGAGGATATAACAATTAATACTGAGGTAGGTCTAACAACATTTATACAGTCACTGTACGTGAGAATACAACAATTAATACTGAGGTGGTCTAACAACGTTTATGCAGTCTCTGTACATGAGGATATAACAATTAATACTGAGGTAGGTCTAACAACGTTTATACATTCTCTGTATGTGAGGATACAACAATTAATACTGAGGTAGGTCTAACAACGTTTATACAGTCTCTGTACGTGAGGATATAACAATTAATACTGTGGTAGGTCTAACAACGTTTATACAGTCTCTGTACGTGAGGATACAACAATTAATACTGAGGTAGGTCTAACAACGTTTATACAGTCTCTGTACGTGAGGATACAACAATTAATACTGAGGTAGGTCTAACAACGTTTATACAGTCTCTGTACGTGAGGATATAACAATTAATACTGAGGTAGGTCTAACAACATTTATACAGTCACTGTACGTGAGAATACAACAATTAATACTGAGGTGGTCTAACAACGTTTATGCAGTCTCTGTACATGAGGATATAACAATTAATACTGAGGTAGGTCTAACAACGTTTATACAGTCTCTGTACGTGAGGATATAACAATTAATACTGAGGTAGGTCTAACAACATTTATACAGTCACTGTATGTGAGAATACAACAATTAATACTGAGGTGGTCTAACAACGTTTATGCAGTCTCTGTACATGAGGATATAACAATTAATACTGAGGTAGGTCTAACAACGTTTATACAGTCTCTGTACATGAGGATATAACAATTAATACTGAGGTAGGTTTAACAACATTTATACAGTCTCTGTACGTGAGGATATAACAATTAATACTGAGGTAGGTCTAACAACGTTTATACAGTCTCTGTACGTGAGGATACAACAATTAATACTGAGGTAGGTCTAACAACGTTTATACAGTCTCTGTATGTGAGGATGCAACCATTAATGCTGAGGTAGGTCTATCAACATTTATACAGTCTCTGTACATGAGGATACAACAATTAATACTGAGATAGGTCTAACAACGTTTATAGTCTCTGTACGTGAGGATACAACAATTAATACTGAGGTAGGTCTAACAACGTTTATACAGTCTCTGTACGTGAGGATACAACAATTAATACTGAGGTAGATCTAACAGCATTTATAGTCTCTGTATGTGAGGATACAACAATTAATACTGAGGTAGGTCTAACAACGTTTATACAGTCTCTGTACGTGAGGATATAACAATTAATACTGAGGTAGGTCTAACAACGTTTATACAGTCACTGTACATGAGGATATAACAATTAATACTGAGGTAGGTCTAACAACGTTTATACAGTCTCTGTACGTGAGGATACAACAATTAATACTGAGGTAGGTCTAACAACGTTTATACAGTCTCTGTACGTGAGGATATAACAATTAATACTGTGGTAGGTCTAACAACGTTTATACAGTCTCTGTACGTGAGGATACAACAATTAATACTGAGGTAGGTCTAACAACGTTTATACAGTCTCTGTACGTGAGGATACAACAATTAATACTGAGGTAGGTCTAACAACGTTTATACAGTCTCTGTACGTGAGGATATAACAATTAATACTGAGGTAGGTCTAACAACATTTATACAGTCACTGTACGTGAGAATACAACAATTAATACTGAGGTGGTCTAACAACGTTTATGCAGTCTCTGTACATGAGGATATAACAATTAATACTGAGGTAGGTCTAACAACGTTTATACAGTCTCTGTACGTGAGGATATAACAATTAATACTGAGGTAGGTCTAACAACATTTA
This sequence comes from Bathymodiolus brooksi, assembly GCA_963680875.1. Classification (NCBI taxonomy): domain Eukaryota; kingdom Metazoa; phylum Mollusca; class Bivalvia; order Mytilida; family Modiolidae; genus Bathymodiolus; species Bathymodiolus brooksi. The sequence continues at coordinate 47,652,364 of OY804584.1, forward strand.
TACAGTCACTGTATGTGAGAATACAACAATTAATACTGAGGTGGTCTAACAACGTTTATGCAGTCTCTGTACATGAGGATATAACAATTAATACTGAGGTAGGTCTAACAACGTTTATACAGTCTCTGTACATGAGGATATAACAATTAATACTGAGGTAGGTTTAACAACATTTATACAGTCTCTGTACGTGAGGATATAACAATTAATACTGAGGTAGGTCTAACAACGTTTATACAGTCTCTGTACGTGAGGATACAACAATTAATACTGAGGTAGGTCTAACAACGTTTATACAGTCTCTGTATGTGAGGATGCAACCATTAATGCTGAGGTAGGTCTATCAACATTTATACAGTCTCTGTACATGAGGATACAACAATTAATACTGAGATAGGTCTAACAACGTTTATAGTCTCTGTACGTGAGGATACAACAATTAATACTGAGGTAGGTCTAACAACGTTTATACAGTCTCTGTACGTGAGGATACAACAATTAATACTGAGGTAGATCTAACAGCATTTATAGTCTCTGTATGTGAGGATACAACAATTAATACTGAGGTAGGTCTAACAACGTTTATACAGTCTCTGTACGTGAGGATATAACAATTAATACTGAGGTAGGTCTAACAACGTTTATACAGTCACTGTACATGAGGATATAACAATTAATACTGAGGTAGGTCTAACAACGTTTATACAGTCTCTGTACGTGAGGATACAACAATTAATACTGAGGTAGGTCTAACAACGTTTATACAGTCTCTGTACGTGAGGATATAACAATTAATACTGAGGTAGGTCTAACAACGTTTATACAGTCTCTGTACATGAGGATACAACAATTAATACTGAGGTAGGTCTAACAACGTTAATACAGTCTCTGTACGTGAGGATACAACAATTAATACTGAGGTAGGTCTAACAACATTTATACAGTCACTGTACGTGAGGATACAACAATTAATACTGAGGTGGTCTAACAACGTTTATGCAGTCTCTGTACATGTGGATATAACAATTAATACTGAGGTAGGTCTAACAACGTTTATACAGTCTCTGTACATGAGGATACAACAATTAATGCTGAGGTAGGCCTAGCAACGTTTATACAGTCTCTGTACGTGAGGATATAACAATTAATACTGAGGTAGGTCTAACAACGTTTATACAGTCACTGTACATGAGGATATAACAATTAATACTGAGGTAGGTCTAACAACGTTTATACAGTCTCTGTACGTGAGGATACAACAATTAATACTGAGGTAGGTCTAACAACGTTTATACAGTCACTGTACATGAGGATATAACAATTAATACTGAGGTAGGTCTAACAACGTTTATACAGTCTCTGTACGTGAGGATATAACAATTAATACTGAGGTAGGTCTAACAACGTTTATACAGTCACTGTACATGAGGATATAACAATTAATACTGAGGTAGGTCTAACAACGTTTATACAGTCTCTGTACGTGAGGATACAACAATTAATACTGAGGTAGGTCTAACAACGTTTATACAGTCACTGTACATGAGGATATAACAATTAATACTGAGGTAGGTCTAACAACGTTTATACAGTCTCTGTACGTGAGGATACAACAATTAATACTGAGGTAGGTCTAACAACATTTATACAGTCTCTGTACGTGAGGATATAACAATTAATACTGTGGTAGGTCTAACAACGTTTATACAGTCTCTGTACGTGAGGATACAACAATTAATACTGATGTAGGTCTAACAACATTTATACAGTCACTGTACGTGAGAATACAACAATTAATACTGAGGTGGTCTAACAACGTTTATGCAGTCTCTGTACATGAGGATATAACAATTAATACTGAGGTAGGTCTAACAACGTTTATACAGTCTCTGTACATGAGGATATAACAATTAATACTGAGGTAGGTTTAACAACATTTATACAGTCTCTGTACGTGAGGATATAACAATTAATACTGAGGTAGGTCTAACAACGTTTATACAGTCTCTGTACGTGAGGATACAACAATTAATACTGAGGTAGGTCTAACAACGTTTATACAGTCTCTGTACGTGAGGATACAACAATTAATACTGAGGTAGATCTAACAGCATTTATAGTCTCTGTATGTGAGGATACAACAATTAATACTGAGGTAGGTCTAACAACGTTTATACAGTCTCTGTACGTGAGGATATAACAATTAATACTGAGGTAGGTCTAACAACGTTTATACAGTCACTGTACATGAGGATATAACAATTAATACTGAGGTAGGTCTAACAACGTTTATACAGTCTCTGTACGTGAGGATACAACAATTAATACTGAGGTAGGTCTAACAACGTTTATACAGTCTCTGTACGTGAGGATATAACAATTAATACTGAGGTAGATCTAACAACGTTTATACAGTCACTGTACGTGAGGATACAACAATTAATACTGAGGTGGTCTAACAACGTTTATGCAGTCTCTGTACATGTGGATATAACAATTAATACTGAGGTAGGTCTAACAACGTTTATACAGTCTCTGTACGTGAGGATATAACAATTAATACTGTGGTAGGTCTAACAACGTTTATACAGTCTCTGTACGTGAGGATACAACAATTAATACTGAGGTAGGTCTAACAACATTTATACAGTCACTGTACGTGAGAATACAACAATTAATACTGAGGTAGTCTAACAACGTTTATGCAGTCTCTGTACATGAGGATATAACAATTAATACTGAGGTAGGTCTAACAACGTTTATACAGTCTCTGTACGTGAGGATACAACAATTAATACTGAGGTAGGTCTAACAACATTTATACAGTCACTGTACGTGAGAATACAACAATTAATACTGAGGTAGTCTAACAACGTTTATGCAGTCTCTGTACATGAGGATATAACAATTAATACTGAGGTAGGTCTAACAATGTTTATACAGTCTCTGTACGTGAGGATACAACAATTAATACTGAGGTATGTCTGACAACGTTTATACAGTCTCTGTACCTGAGGATACAACAATTAATACTGAGGTAGGTCTAACAACGTTTATACAGTCTCTGTACATGAGGATATAACAATTAATACTGAGGTAGGTCTAACAACATTTATACAGTCTCTGTACGTGAGGATATAACAATTAATACTGAGGTAGGTCTAACAACGTTTATACAGTCTCTGTACGTGAGGATACAACAATTAATACTGAGGTAGGTCTAACAACGTTTATACAGTCTCTGTATGTGAGGATGCAACCATTAATGCTGAGGTAGGTCTATCAACATTTATACAGTCTCTGTACATGAGGATACAACAATTAATACTGAGATAGGTCTAACAACGTTTATAGTCTCTGTACGTGAGGATACAACAATTAATACTGAGGTAGATCTAACAGCATTTATAGTCTCTGTATGTGAGGATACAACAATTAATACTGAGGTAGGTCTAACAACGTTTATACAGTCTCTGTACGTGAGGATATAACAATTAATACTGAGGTAGGTCTAACAACGTTTATACAGTCACTGTACATGAGGATATAACAATTAATACTGAGGTAGGTCTAACAACGTTTATACAGTCTCTGTACGTGAGGATACAACAATTAATACTGAGGTAGGTCTAACAACGTTTATACAGTCTCTGTACGTGAGGATATAACAATTAATACTGAGGTAGGTCTAACAACGTTTATACAGTCTCTGTACATGAGGATACAACAATTAATACTGAGGTAGGTCTAACAACGTTAATACAGTCTCTGTACGTGAGGATACAACAATTAATACTGAGGTAGGTCTAACAACATTTATACAGTCACTGTACGTGAGGATACAACAATTAATACTGAGGTGGTCTAACAACGTTTATGCAGTCTCTGTACATGTGGATATAACAATTAATACTGAGGTAGGTCTAACAACGTTTATACAGTCTCTGTACATGAGGATACAACAATTAATGCTGAGGTAGGCCTAGCAACGTTTATACAGTCTCTGTACGTGAGGATATAACAATTAATACTGAGGTAGGTCTAACAACGTTTATACAGTCACTGTACATGAGGATATAACAATTAATACTGAGGTAGGTCTAACAACGTTTATACAGTCTCTGTACGTGAGGATACAACAATTAATACTGAGGTAGGTCTAACAACGTTTATACAGTCACTGTACATGAGGATATAACAATTAATACTGAGGTAGGTCTAACAACGTTTATACAGTCTCTGTACGTGAGGATATAACAATTAATACTGAGGTAGGTCTAACAACGTTTATACAGTCACTGTACATGAGGATATAACAATTAATACTGAGGTAGGTCTAACAACGTTTATACAGTCTCTGTACGTGAGGATACAACAATTAATACTGAGGTAGGTCTAACAACGTTTATACAGTCACTGTACATGAGGATATAACAATTAATACTGAGGTAGGTCTAACAACGTTTATACAGTCTCTGTACGTGAGGATACAACAATTAATACTGAGGTAGGTCTAACAACATTTATACAGTCTCTGTACGTGAGGATATAACAATTAATACTGTGGTAGGTCTAACAACGTTTATACAGTCTCTGTACGTGAGGATACAACAATTAATACTGATGTAGGTCTAACAACATTTATACAGTCACTGTACGTGAGAATACAACAATTAATACTGAGGTGGTCTAACAACGTTTATGCAGTCTCTGTACATGAGGATATAACAATTAATACTGAGGTAGGTCTAACAACGTTTATACAGTCTCTGTACATGAGGATATAACAATTAATACTGAGGTAGGTTTAACAACATTTATACAGTCTCTGTACGTGAGGATATAACAATTAATACTGAGGTAGGTCTAACAACGTTTATACAGTCTCTGTACGTGAGGATACAACAATTAATACTGAGGTAGGTCTAACAACGTTTATACAGTCTCTGTACGTGAGGATACAACAATTAATACTGAGGTAGATCTAACAGCATTTATAGTCTCTGTATGTGAGGATACAACAATTAATACTGAGGTAGGTCTAACAACGTTTATACAGTCTCTGTACGTGAGGATATAACAATTAATACTGAGGTAGGTCTAACAACGTTTATACAGTCACTGTACATGAGGATATAACAATTAATACTGAGGTAGGTCTAACAACGTTTATACAGTCTCTGTACGTGAGGATACAACAATTAATACTGAGGTAGGTCTAACAACGTTTATACAGTCTCTGTACGTGAGGATATAACAATTAATACTGAGGTAGATCTAACAACGTTTATACAGTCACTGTACGTGAGGATACAACAATTAATACTGAGGTGGTCTAACAACGTTTATGCAGTCTCTGTACATGTGGATATAACAATTAATACTGAGGTAGGTCTAACAACGTTTATACAGTCTCTGTACGTGAGGATATAACAATTAATACTGTGGTAGGTCTAACAACGTTTATACAGTCTCTGTACGTGAGGATACAACAATTAATACTGAGGTAGGTCTAACAACATTTATACAGTCACTGTACGTGAGAATACAACAATTAATACTGAGGTAGTCTAACAACGTTTATGCAGTCTCTGTACATGAGGATATAACAATTAATACTGAGGTAGGTCTAACAACGTTTATACAGTCTCTGTACGTGAGGATACAACAATTAATACTGAGGTAGGTCTAACAACATTTATACAGTCACTGTACGTGAGAATACAACAATTAATACTGAGGTAGTCTAACAACGTTTATGCAGTCTCTGTACATGAGGATATAACAATTAATACTGAGGTAGGTCTAACAATGTTTATACAGTCTCTGTACGTGAGGATACAACAATTAATACTGAGGTATGTCTGACAACGTTTATACAGTCTCTGTACCTGAGGATACAACAATTAATACTGAGGTAGGTCTAACAACGTTTATACAGTCTCTGTACATGAGGATATAACAATTAATACTGAGGTAGGTCTAACAACATTTATACAGTCTCTGTACGTGAGGATATAACAATTAATACTGAGGTAGGTCTAACAACGTTTATACAGTCTCTGTACGTGAGGATACAACAATTAATACTGAGGTAGGTCTAACAACGTTTATACAGTCTCTGTATGTGAGGATGCAACCATTAATGCTGAGGTAGGTCTATCAACATTTATACAGTCTCTGTACATGAGGATACAACAATTAATACTGAGATAGGTCTAACAACGTTTATAGTCTCTGTACGTGAGGATACAACAATTAATACTGAGGTAGGTCTAACAACGTTTATACAGTCTCTGTACGTGAGGATACAACAATTAATACTGAGGTAGGTCTAACAACGTTTATACAGTCTCTGTACGTGAGGATATAACAATTAATACTGAGGTAGATCTAACAACGTTTATACAGTCACTGTACGTGAGGATACAACAATTAATACTGAGGTGGTCTAACAACGTTTATGCAGTCTCTGTACATGTGGATATAACAATTAATACTGAGGTAGGTCTAACAACGTTTATGCAGTCTCTGTACATGAGGATATAACAATTAATACTGAGGTAGGTCTAACAACGTTTATACAGTCTCTGTACGTGAGGATACAACAATTAATACTGAGGTAGGTCTAACAACGTTTATACAGTCTCTGTACGTGAGGATATAACAATTAATACTGAGGTAGGTCTAACAACGTTTATACAGTCTCTGTACATGAGGATATAACAATTAATACTGAGGTAGGTCTAACAACATTTATACAGTCTCTGTACGTGAGGATATAACAATTAATACTGAGGTAGGTCTAACAACGTTTATACAGTCTCTGTACGTGAGGATACAACAATTAATACTGAGATAGGTCTAACAACGTTTATAGTCTCTGTACGTGAGGATACAACAATTAATACTGAGGTAGGTCTAACAACGTTTATACAGTCTCTGTACATGAGGATACAACAATTAATACTGAGGTAGATCTAACAGCATTTATAGTCTCTGTACGTGAGGATATAACAATTAATACTGAGGTAGGTCTAACAACGTTTATACAGTCTCTGTACATGAGGATACAACAATTAATACTGTGATAGGTCTAACAACGTTTATACAGTCTCTGTACGTGAGGATACAACAATTAATACTGAGGTAGGTCTAACAATGTTTATACAGTCTCTGTACATGAGGATACAACAATTAATACTGAGGTAGTTCTAACAACGTTTATACAGTCTCTGTACGTGAGGATACAACAATTAATACTGAGGTAGGTCTAACAACGTTTATACAGTCTCTGTACATGAGGATACAACAATTAATACTGAGGTAGGTCTAACAACATTTATACAGTCTCTGTACGTGAGGATACAACAATTAATACTGAGGTAGGTATAACAACGTTTATACAGTCACTGTACGTGAGGATACAACAATTAATACTGAGATAGGTATATAAATGTTAGAGAACACCTAAGGGGCATTTAAAAATGGATAATCCAGAGAAACTGGCATCATATGTTACCAATAAAAAAAACCACACATATTCTGATAGCATTACAATGAAAAATTAAAACAAATATCACTCTGTCAGAACAGTACCAAAGTTTAATAGAAATCTCATAGAAAGAAGCAAAATGGATACCCATACACCTATACATGACCGCTGACTTCCCTGGCTTGGTACAGGTACAAAATGGATACCCATACACCTATACATAACAGCTGACTTCCCTGGCTTGGTACAGGTACAAAATGGATACCCATACACCTATACATGACCGCTGACTTCCCTGGCTTGGTACAGGTACAAAATGGATACCCATACACCTATATACATGACCGCTCACTTCCTTGGCTTGGTACAGGTACAAAATGGATACCCATACACCTATACATGACCGCTCACTTCCCTGGCTTGGTACAGGTACAAAATGGATACCTATACACCTATACATGACCGCTCACTTCCCTGGCTTGGTACAGGTACAAAATGGATACCTATACACCTATACATGACCGCTCACTTCCCTGACTTGGTACAGGTACAAAATGGTTACCCATACACCTATACATGACCGCTCACTTCCCTGGCTTGGTACAGGTACAGCAATACAAATTGGTGGGGTTAAAAGAGATTGAAGGGCCCAAACCTCCTTTCTTAATGAAATTAAGCAGTTGTGCAAGAGCTTTCCAGTCAAGCCTGCCCATGAAGTCACCTCTATTAAGTAGTCACCTGTATTAAAAGATCACCTTTTTCTTCTTCTGTCATAGATAATTTCATATGAATTGAACATCTTTTAAGAGGTCGCCTGTCTTCTAAGGGCATTCTTTCTTTGTCCCAAAGGGGACCTCTTAATACAGGTTTGACTGTATATAAATTTCTATTTCTACCTATTTAACAGATTCCTTTGTTTGGACTGTTACGAGACAAAGATTCGAGAGAAAATGGTGATATAGAACTCTCAACTGTATCAAACTGTTTGTTCGATGTCAGACGCAGTAACATGAAAATACAACTACAAGTGAAAGGAGATACAACTCTAGACTTTGAATCTAGCGTACATGTGTATACCTGCATTATTAAGGCAGTTGATAAAGGTGCACCTCCATTATCAGCTACAGCCACTCTCAGCATCAGCATAACGGATGTTAATGACAATAGGCCACAAATAACGAATCCCAACATCAATGTCAATGTGTCACGTGATGCTATAAGTGGATATGAGATTATCAGTCAAATTCCTGCCACTGATGCTGATTCATCAGAAAATGGACAGCTGCTTTACTCATTACGTAAGATATCATTTAACATAAGCCCAATTTTTGTTAATACTTAGCTCAATTATTTCTGTACACTTTAATATTATTATATCATTTTGTTGATAATGTAATGCAATATGTCCAGGAAACTTTGTGTCCGTAATTGTGTGGTAGTTGTATTGCCTCTTACCTATGTCTTATTATCACCAACCACATGGGAGGTGAAATGGTTAGCGTGCTCGCCTCGAGTGTGGAAAATTGTGGGTTCGAGTCCCGATCGAGTCGAACAAAAGACTATGAAATTGGAATTTGTTGCTTCTCCCCTAGTCAGGCAGTATTAAGAAGAAAGAGCAAAGATTGGTTGGTAATCAGGATTTGTCAGAGTGAGGTGACATTTCTATCCACGGACTGTTGTTTCAGTGAGCTAGCACTATAAAAATCTATAAAAACTAAGCATGTTGGTCAAGTACAAAGCGGACCTCATCATCATCTCATTGAAAATTAACTTGTTCTCGCCATGATATAGCTGAAAAAATGGCTAATCAATAAGGGACCGACCATTTAACATGAATGGGGGGGGGGGGGGGGGGGTTATTTTTTATTGTTTCGTTCAGAAATTCTTTTTCGGACAACACGAGAGTTAGAATATTTATTTTTTTCCAGAACTTAACATTATCTTATATGACAAAAACTCTGAATCAGATTATTTTTTTTTTCCTCCACCAAAATCAGACTATTTTTTTCAGCAACATTGGGAATCAGAATATTTTTTTAGAAAAAAAACCATAACCCCCCCCCCTTTCAAGTTAAATGGTCGTTCCCTAATAACTCACTCACTCTATTACCACCAAAGTAATGAGTTTGATTCGTGCACACGGTGAGGTGTATTTGGTGCAACATTATGTGATAAAGTTGACAGTAACTACGGAGAGCTCAATGATTTTATGTGGTACTCGCCAGTTTCATTCAAATAAAGAAAAATCTGAAAAACCGAAACTTAATCTGATTTCTACTAAAATAGACATGATGTTTTTTCCAATTATACATGATATTGGACTGAAAAAGGAAATTTTTTAACAGTGATAGTCAACAATTACATCAATATCAACAAAATGAACAACGTCACATGTCGTGGTTTTTTTTTCAGTTAAGATGAAAGGTGATTGTTCATTGTGTTGATGTTGGTGGAATTGATGACCATCACTGTTTAAACTTTATTTTCCTAACCATAAATCATCCAACACAACATAGCTGTACGAAACCATTTTTCTTTTGTAGAAGATTCTCAGTATTCATCCAAATTTACCATCGATCACACCACAGGAAGCATAGCTATTAATACTGTACTAAGATATGCTCAAACTGATAAAATCACTTTGATTGTCATTGTATCTGATAAAGGTATACCTCCTTTATCATCGACAGCAGTGGTAAGTATCAACTGTAAATAAAGGGAAATAACTGTGTAAGGTTTCCTAAAATTACCTCCCCTTACAATCATTTTGGTTACTATTTTGATACGTGTGAATCTGTATGTATCGAATGTCCATGTGTTATGCTTTCACATTTGATCATCTTCAACGTTGTTTTACATGAAATGTTTAATGTATATTTATAAAGGGGCTTGGCACCACGGCCGCAATCATATGGTAGCTAGATTCTTCATATATCTCTATCATTGACTATCGCCAATAAAGTTAGTGAGTTTGTTTCCTACCAGTGATGAAATCTACTCGATTCAACTTTATCGGGTAGATTCAGTTTATCATTTATCTGAAGTACATCTATGACTTTCTCTGTATTGCTGTTTTCTATTACAGCATAGCTGAAAATAACACTGATATTCTTTATCTAGAACTCAAACCAAAATCCAGCAACCTATGCATGAAGCTAGAAATGTACTGACAGCAATAAATATCCATTAAAGCTTAATAAGCAATACTACAGTTTAGAAACAAGTCAATTATTTCCTTGTATGAATTTTATAAGGGTTGAAATAATATCAAGCAATGATGTTCGTATATCCCTACGCATATGAGATCCACGCATACTATTTGATAATTTTCACCGAGACATAAGGCTTGTAAGCGGTGTTATAGAGAGAAACTTTAAACTGGGGTTTGTGTGCTCGATCTTTTGTTTTCTGTGTAAGGTTTTTTAGATTGTTGTTCTTGTTCTTTTGTCCACTGTGTTGTCTGTCCTTCTTCGATTTACGATTTCTGATTATCCCTTTTGTATCTTCATACTTTTCTTTCAACCCTCAATATAGTTCATGGAATTTATGTCCGTTGAACTTGTGTACTTCACTTTCTTTATATGTTGTTTCTCAAATCCCTCCATGATATAATTGATGAATAAATTTTGTTGCAGGTGACAATACTTATTACAGATGATAATCCAAGACCATACCTGGAACAAACTCCTGTCATTAACATTCAAGAACACACGCGAATGGATGATGGTATAGTCCGTGTAAAGGCGTATGATGGGGTCAATGACAATGGAGTGGTAAAAGAATGTGACTGTTTATTTAGGTTGGATACTAATAGAGGTATGATTGATTTTTATTTTTTTTAATTTTTTGTGTTTTAGCGCCACTTTCAGCAATATTTCAGCTATATCATGGCGACCAGTTTTAGTGGTGGAAGCAGCTGGAGTACCCAGAGAGCACCACCGGCCATGGGCAAGCAACTGGTAAACTTTATCACTTGCGGCTGCGAGTTGAGTGCACCCTTAGAGGTATGATATATTCAGAAATCTCATTGGGGGATTGCTGGTTTAATAATAGGTCGGGTCTCACAGGGAAGATTATAATTTATCCTGCAATCAGTACATTTGCTGTACAAATATGCTATACGAATAAATTTTTGCTTTATTCGTACTAGACGAATAAACTTTTCGTACTATACGAATAAACTTTCCTGGTACCCTGTAGATATGTACAGCGGAGGGCGCAGACAAGTATGAAACTGGTACTAATGTAATGCGGACCACGAAGAAGACACCCTTGACAACATTTATGAAAGGCGAGGAATGACGCTTGTTTCTGTCCTTTTTGTCTAAATCTGACAAGTTTTCCGACTTTTTTGACATTGCAGGATAAACACAAAATGCGTACATTGTATATAAATTCTGCTACTTGAAAAGGAATGATTAGACCATTTATCCTGCAATGACAGCATTTACCGACCAATATAGCCTGCCTAATATTTTTGTTGATATTGGTCAGTTATAAATAGAACATTTTTTGATATTGGTCAGTTATAAATAGAACATACAAATGTAAAACGGGGCACATCGGGGGATATTGTTTTCAAATACATACACAAAATTATTTCAAATACTTTTATCATCGTCCAGTAAACGTTTATTTACGATTTAAAATTGCAGGATAAATACAATACATGTGCACTGTCGAAGCATATAGGTAAATATGTGTATTCGGCGCGAAACGCGGGAAATGGTTCGGCAAAGCCTCGCCTTTTCCCGCGTTTCTAAGCCTCATACACATATTACCCATATGCTTCGACAGTGCACAAGTATTGTATATATATTGTCTTGCTTCTTCACTAACCACACAGACAAGCCTCAGAATATGAATAATGTGCGAAATGGAACAGCATGTATAAATATGAATTATTGTTTCAGTGAAATTTTTGTTGTTAAACAATAACACAATCATTTCATTTTGCAACAAAATGACAAACCTTCAATTCCTTAAAAGGGTAGTGTTCTGCTCAATCAGGATTCCTCCACTTTCATCATTTCTCTTTCATTCTGTTTATATTTGCAACTTTGCTGTATTGGATAAACAAATGTTAGAGAATACTGAAGGGACAATTCGGAGAAACTGACAATATAGAGTACATAAGACGAAGAAAAACAAAATAAAAACTCAACACAATGTTTTGGGCACACGTATGCACAAATAAACACATAAAAAGGTAAATAAGACATGAACCCTCCTACAAACAACTAACGGTAAAGACAAACCGAATATTGTTTTTATGCGGAAATCGTAACAGAGATCACAACACGGAACTCAGAACGTAAAGACACCTAATAGAACAACACAAAACATCTTGTCAAAGATAAACATCTCATCGTTTGCATTTTCTTTATATTGGTGATATTTATGATAACTTTCAAATGTTTGCTTTCAGATGACCTTGAAATTGACAATGATGGTAATGTTAGATTTAAGAGTCCGGCCAACAGCTTTGATAGAGAACAGGAGGCCAATAGTAAAGTATTTATCAGTGTAATAGCTACTGACAAAGATGATTCCCCAAAAGATTCTGACCCCATGATAATTACCATCCACATCACGGATATCAACGATCAATATCCACGTTTTACACAGGACATGTATCACTTTAAAGTATATCAGGTATGAATATATTAGGACTTATTTTGTTTTCTCAGTAGAAATTACTGATTAACACTGGAGCTGTTGTGGTCGTGATCATATTGTACTTGGATTTATAACTACCTATGCCCATCAGCGCCTAACACCCTTAACGTTACGAGTTTGAATCCTGCTCAGGTGAGGTGTACTTGATACAACATTATGTGATAAAGTTTGTCAGTGACTTGCGACAGGTCGGTGGTTTTCTCCACCAATAAAACAGACTGCCATGATATAGCTTAAATGTTGTTGAAAGTGGTGTTAAACACCATAGCCAAACCCCTAACCCTGATTAACACCATACAACATATGCTTGTAAGCATAAACATGCAATTGCCATGTCAGTAACTTTTTTTACTTAGAATAAAAAATGATTAACATTTTTCATTGAATCTTTTTAAAACAAAAAATGCGTAATTTTGAAAATTCAGGACTAGATTTTCATATTTTTCTTGTTTTAATCATAAACATCGTTTGAAATGCTCAGGAATGTAAAATGACATCAAAAGAAAGCTTACACAGTGACAATCTACAATTCCAACAACATCAACAGAATGAACAAACCACCTCTCCCCTGAAATCATTGAACATGAAAGAGACCATGACAAATGGCGTTGGATATCCTGGCTTGGAACAGGCACAGAAACATCTATTACTATAACATCAACGCTAGATTCAATGTCCAGTTAAGACCTCTAAATGTATATCTATGTACAAATGTATATTCCAATGAACTTCATATTAAAGACACAACAGAAATATATTTACAAAATATAAATGTAAATGATGTGTAGCACAAAATGACTGTACATACAAATGTTTTCATTGGTATATGTAAAAACCAAAGCAAACGTGAAACAACAGTACACTTCACATACACGGCTTTTGACATGTTCGTAAAATCATGGAGTTTATAAAAAGTTTGAAGATACCAAAATGTTTGTCAGGAAGTGTAAGTTCAGAACAGACCATGCAATAATTAAAAGAAATGGGACAAAACAAAAACAAGCAATAGTCCTTAAGACTCTACACAGAAAATAGATATCGAGCACAAGAACCCTACTAAAACGGGGATTATCGACTATGTTTTGCAAATTGTGTTGACTTTACTATTGTAGAAAGCACCAAATGGAGTACAGATAGGAACAGTTACTGCCATTGATAAAGATCTTGATCCTGATACTCGTTACTCCATTAACATCACGGAGAGTAGCTTTGGCTCGTCTGTAGTTTCCATCAATGAGACAACAGGGGAGATAACTAAATCTGGAGATATGACGTTAAATCAAACAAGCAATACACAAATAGTGGTAGGTATCTATCTATTTTCATAAAATAATAAAAGGTTTGTCAAAAAGATAGGAAGATTAGACTGGATGTAGTGTTATTAATCAAAAGAATTAGAGAACATCACCAACAGTACACTCGGGGACGTCGTGGTCGTGATCCTATGATAGTTGGATTTATAACTACCTATGCAATCAGTACCTATCACCACTAACATTGTTAGTTTAATCCCGCTCAGGTGGGGTGTACTCGATACAACATTACCTGACAAAGTTTGTCAGTGACTTGGGCAGGTTCCTCCACCAATAAAACTGACTGCCACGATATAACTGAAATATTGTTGAAAATGGCATTAAATACCCACCTAACCCAACAGTACACTCACTTATTATTAAATCTCCTGAAAGTTGGACATGAAGTTTGTACAGAAATACAGTATGCATCCTATAGAAAACAAACTTTAGAGAACACCGAAGGGGCAATCAAAAATGGACAATCCAAAGAAAATGGCAATGTAAGTCGCACAAGACAAAGAAAAACAAAGCAAAAAACACAACACAAACAACGTAAACAAGACATGAGCCCTCCTACAAACAACTGGAAGTAAGCACGAACTGAACATCGTTTTTATGCCAAAATCGTAATAGACATCAGAACATGGAACTCAGAACGTAAAAACAATACTGTGAATTCATTATTATTCATGGTATAGCATAAAACCATTAAATTAAGAATTCAACGAATATTTGTCACAATATATACTGACTGTCGCAAGAGATCCACAAATTTACGTATCCACGAAAATACTGTTTTTCCTCCAACTATGAAAATTGGAATCTACGAATTTAAATGAATTCACATTAAAAAAAACCACAAGCCTTCCTTATTTAAATGTTGATGTGATCCACTGTTTAATCTTTGTATCATTAGTAGGGTACAGTGAATACATTTAGTATTATTTGTGTACTTTTCTATATAAACGTTAAAGAAGACTGAAGGGGCAATTAAGAATTTGACAGTCCAGAGATACGCATCATTGGGCATGAGACATAGAACAAAGACAAACAAAACAAAAAACACAACACAGAGAACAAAAATGAGCAACCTACAAAAAACAGGTGAACCCAGGTGCTCTCGAAGGGTGAGCAGATCCTGTTTCTTATAAGACACCCATCATGATACTCTTAATCATTTGTCACGATAAGTCTACTCTGGTATAATTTGCAGCATTGATAAAATGAAAAAGCGTTTTTTTGATATCATTTGTAATGTTAAATGTACTATTATTTGTAATGTTAAATGTACTATTATTTGTAATGTTAAATGTACTATTATTTGTAATGTTAAATGTACTATTATTTGTAATGTTAAATGTACTATTATTTGTAATGTTAAATGTACTATTATTTGTAATGTTAAATGTACTATTATTTGTAATGTTAAATGTACTATTATTTGTAATGTTAAATGTACTATTATTTGTAATGTTAAATGTACTATTATTTGCAGCATTAATTCTTCATTTCATACTATTTTTAAGATTAGGTGTATTATCTGTATACGCTTGGCATCATTTAGAAGGTTGTATATTTATACATACTATTATTTTCACCGAATATTAATTTTTTGGTAGGGTAGGATATATGCACAGGACAATAAGGATCCGTCAAAACTACCCGATTCCACAGAAATTACCATAACGATTGAATTTGACGACAAGAATAATCATACACCCACATTTCAACATGGTATGTAACAAACTCATTCCATAAATGTGTATTTTTATTGTTTTAATAAAACATTCTGTTTAATTTTTGATACATTTGAAATAGACGTATAGGAATTCCTGAGTTCACTATTCTAGTGGAGTTCGTTTTGCTAAATCAAAACTGTGTTAGTGGAGATCTCCTTTGGGTCAGTTGGTAGAGCGGTGGCTTACAATGCGAGAGGTCCGGGATCCTGTGTTAGTGGAGATCTCCTTTGGGTCAGTTGGTAGAGCGGTGGCTTACAATGCAGAGGTCCCGGGATCAGAGGTAGAACATTGTCTACTGTTCAAATGAAATAAAATTTACATTGTAATAATACTCATTAGTTTGAAAGTAAAAGTAAGATGTATTACCACTTGTGATGAGTGCAAGTGTATATAATATATTCAATCTATAATATGCTTCATTACTCTACACACGATATGTTGAGAGGAAAACAAAAGCTTCGCTTATGAATCAAACGTGAATTAAGTTTAGCCAAAAGTATATCATTGTATCTTGTCAAAATATTTTTTTTACAGAACAGAAAATAAATTTTGCATTAAATTTTGCTGTAAACAATATACCATGTTTACAGCTTTTACCTAGTATCCCATGTTAATAACCAAATAGCAAGGGATTTACTATTCAGCAAAGCTTATTTATAATAAATCATTTTAGTACTCCTTTTTCAGATCATATACAGAATATACATTAAATAAAAATATTGCGTTAAACATCAATCAATCAATCAATCAATCAATCATTAGATAAACATATTATGATTTATCGTGCTTTTTACAAAGACAAAACAAAATGATATTGTCAATAATAATAAAGTAACAGTGATACTGGCTTTATATTTACTTCATGTTTTTCATATATAGCATTACGCCATTTTATTTCGAGTTAATGGGCATGTTTGCTTTCAGCGGAAAATGGGGGGGGGGGATGGGGGGTTACAGAGATATATACTGTAAAAGTAAATTTGATTAAAATGATATACAATACATCTGGTCTCATCAGAAACCTGAATCCCAATGCTCCACTCGATTAAACATTTCATGCATTTAAACTTTATGTCAACCAACGAAAAACGTAAATTATATACTTGTATGTCGACATAAAGTCAAAGGAAATCACAACGGTCCGTCTACTCGATAGACACAGTACATTCAGTTGGACTTTATATCAACCAATGAAAGTGAGACTGATAGAACATTTACATGTACACGTACAGAGAAGCGAATGGGTACCTTTAATTCCTCCTGAGTGAAAATATTGATCTGAATGTATCGGATGGTTTTAATCAGATTTACAGTTACAGTGAGATTAGGATGTATGCAAAAAATAACTTTTATTTCTTGCTTTTACAGACACTACTACTGAGGAACCAACAACAATACCAATAACAATGCCACCATCACCAACAACAACAACAACAACAACAATGATTCCTACAGTAACACCATGTACTAGCAATGGATTGAATAGGACAGATATGGTTCTTGGGGAGGAGTGTGGAGAATACGGAGTCGATGGTAGATGTACCGTGTTACACAGCGTATGTATGCAGAATAAAATGGATACCAGTTGGAAATGTAGATGTTCTCAGGGATATGCAAAAAAGAACCAAGAATGTGTAGCTAGTAAGTCGCGATTTTGGTCAATGACATTTTCTTTTCTTGGTTAAATAAACATTAGGGAAGACCGGAGGGGTAATCAAGAATTAATTAAAACGTAGATAATCATATCACATTGAGTGCACACTATTTCCCAGAGACACTGGCAACATTTGTCTCACAAGGCACAGAACGAAGAAAAAAAGCACAACACAGAAAACGAATAAGATGAGCAACACGGGCCCCACCAAAACACCGGAGGTGAACCGAATAAGATGTGCAACACAGGCCCCACCAAAACACCGGAGGTGAACCGAATAAGATGAGCAACACGGGCCCCACCAAGATACCGGAGGTGAACCAAATAAGATGAGCAACACGGTGCCCCACCAAAACACCAGAGGTGAACCGAATAAGATTAGCAACACGGGCCCCACCAAAACACCGAAGGTGAACCGAATAAGATGAGCAACACGGGCCCCACCAAAACACAGGAGGTGAACCGAATAAGATTAGCAACACAAACCCCACCAAGACACCAGAGGTGAACCGAATAAGATGAGCAACACAGGCTCTACCAAAACACCGGAGGTGAACCGAATAAGATGAGCAACTCGGGCCCCACCAAGACACTGGAGGTGAACCGAATAAGATGAGGAACACGAGCTCCACCAAAACACCGGAGATGAACCGAATAAGATGAGCAACACGGGCCCCACCAAGACACCGGAGGTGAACCGAATAAGATTAGCAACAGGAGCTCCACCAAAACACCGGAGATGAACCGAATAAGATGAGCAACACAGGCACCACCAAGACACCAGAGGTGAACCGAATAAGATGAGCAACACGAGCCCCACCAAAACACCGGAGATGAACCGAATAAGATGAGCAACACGGGCCCCAACAAGACACTGGATGTGAACTGAATAAGATGAGCAACACGGGCCCCACCAAAACACCAGAGGTGAACCGAATAAGATGAGCAACACGGGCCCCACCAAAACACCAGAGATGAACCGAATAAGATGAGCAACACAGGCCCAACCAAAACACCAGAGGTGAACCGAATAAGATGAGCAACACGGGCCCCACCAAAATACCGGAGGTGAACCGAATAAG
Source organism: Bathymodiolus brooksi (assembly GCA_963680875.1). NCBI lineage: Eukaryota > Metazoa > Mollusca > Bivalvia > Mytilida > Modiolidae > Bathymodiolus > Bathymodiolus brooksi. The sequence continues at coordinate 47,671,308 of OY804584.1, forward strand.
ATTAGCAACACAGGACCCAACAAGACACCAGAGGTGAACCGAATAAGATGAGCAACACGGGCCCCACCAAGACACCGGAGGTGAACCGAATAAAATGAGCAACACGGACCCCACCAAGACACCGGAGGTGAACCGAATAAGATGAGCAACACGGGCCCCACCAAAACACAGGAGGTGAACCAAATAAGATTAGCAACACAGGCCCCAACAAGACACCAGAGGTGAACCGAATAAGATGAGCAACATGGGCCCCACCAAAACACCGGAGGTGAACCGAATAAGATGAGCAACATGGGTCCCTCCAAGACACTGGAGGTGAACCGAATAAGATAAGCAACACGAGCCCCACCAAAACACCGGAGATGAACCGAATAGGATGAGCAACACGGGCCCCACCAAGACACCGAAGGTGAACCGAATAAGATGAGCAACACGAGCCCCACCAAAACACCGGAGATGAACTGAATAAGATGAGCAACACGGGCCCCACCAAGACACTGGAAGTGAACTGAATAAGATGAGCAACACGGGCCCCACCAAAACACCAGAGATGAACCGAATAAGATGAGCAACACGGGCCCCACCAAAACACCAGAGATGAACCGAATAAGATGAGCAACACGGGCCCAACCAAAACACCGGAGGTGAACCGAATAAGATGAGCAACACGGGCCCCACCAAAATACCGGAGGTGAACCTAATAAGATTAGCAACACAGGACCCAACAAGACACCAGAGGTGAACCGAATAAGATGAGCAACACGGGCCCCACCAAGACACCAGAGGTGAACCGAATAAGATGAGCAACACGGACCCCACCAAGACACCGGAGGTGAACCGAATAAGATGAGCAACATGGGCCCCACCAAAACACCGGAGGTGAACCAAATAAGATGAGCAACACGGGCCCCACCAAAACACAGGAGGTGAACCAAATAAGATTAGCAACACAGGCCCCACCAAGACACCAGATAGGAACCGAATAAGATGAGCAACATGGGCCCCACCAAGACACCGGAGGTGAACCGAATAAGATGAGCAACACGGGCCCCACCAAAACACAGGAGGTGAACCAAATAAGATTAGCAACACAGGCCCCAACAAGACACCAGAGGTGAACCGAATAAGATGAGCAACATGGGCCCCACCAAAACACCGGAGGTGAACCGAATAAGATGAGCAACATGGGTCCCTCCAAGACACTGGAGGTGAACCGAATAAGATAAGCAACACGAGCCCCACCAAAACACCGGAGATGAACCGAATAGGATGAGCAACACGGGCCCCACCAAGACACCGAAGGTGAACCGAATAAGATGAGCAACACGAGCCCCACCAAAACACCGGAGATGAACTGAATAAGATGAGCAACACGGGCCCCACCAAGACACTGGAGGTGAACTGAATAAGATGAGCAACACGGGCCCCACCAAAACACCAGAGATGAACCGAATAAGATGAGCAACACGGGCCCCACCAAAACACCAGAGATGAACCGAATAAGATGAGCAACACGGGCCCAACCAAAACACCGGAGGTGAACCGAATAAGATGAGCAACACGGGCCCCACCAAAATACCGGAGGTGAACCTAATAAGATTAGCAACACAGGACCCAACAAGACACCAGAGGTGAACCGAATAAGATGATCAACACGGACCCCACCAAGACACCGGAGGTGAACCGAATAAGATGAGCAACATGGGCCCCACCAAAACACCGGAGGTGAACCAAATAAGATGAGCAACACGGGCCCCACCAAAACACAGGAGGTGAACCAAATAAGATTAGCAACACAGGCCCCACCAAGACACCAGATAGGAACCGAATAAGATGAGCAACATGGGCCCCACCAAGACACCGGAGGTGAACCGAATAAGATGAGCAACATGGGTCCCACCAAGACACTGGAGGTGAACCGAATAAGATGAGCAACACGAGCCCCACCAAAACACAGGAGATGAACCGAATAGGATGAGCAACACGGGCCCCACCAAAACACCAGAGGTGAACCGAATAAGATGAGGAACACAGGCCCCACCAAAACACAGGAGGTGAACCGAATAAGATGAGCAAGACAGGCCCCACCAAAACACCAGAGGTGAACCAAATAAGATGAGCAACACGGGCCCCACCAAAACACCGGAGGTGAACCGAATAAGATTAGCAGCACAGGACCCAACAAGACACCAGAGGTGAACCGAATAATATGAGCAACATGGGCCCCACCAAGTCACTGGAGGTGAACCGAATAAGATGAGCAACACGGGCCCCACCAAAACACAGGAGGTGAACCAAATAAGATGAGCAACACCGGCTCCACCAAGACACCAGAGGTGAACCGAATAAGATGAGCAACATGGGCCCCACCAAGACACCGGAGGTGAACCGAATAAGATGAGGAACACGGGCCCCACCAAGACACCGGAGGTTAACCGAATAAGATGAGCAACACAGGCCACACCAAAACACCGGAGGAGAACCGAATAAGATGAGCAACACGGGACCCACTAAGACACCAGAGGTGAACCAAATAAGATGAGCAACACGGGCCCCACCAAAACACCAGAGGTGAACCGAATAAGATGAGCAACAAGGGCCCCACCAAAACACCGGAGGTGAACCGAATAAGATAAGCAACACGGGCCCCACCAAAACACTGGAGGTGAACCGAATAAGATGAGCAACATGGGCCCCACCAAAACACCGGAGATGAACCGAATAAGATGAGCATCACGGGCTCCACCAAGACACCGAAGGTGAACCGAATAAGATGAGCATCACAGGCCCCACCAAAACACTGGAGGTGAACCGAATAAGATGAGCAACACGGGGCCCGCCACAGCACCGGAGAGGAACCAAATAAGATTAGCAACACATGACCCAACAAGACACCAGAGGTGAACCGAATAAGATGAGCAACACGGGTCCCACCAAGTCACCGGAGGTGAACGGAATAAGATGAGCAACACAGGACCCACCGAGACACCGAAGGTGAACCGAATAAGATGAGCAACACGGGCCCCACCAAGACACCGGAGGTGAACCGAATAAGATGAGCAACACAGGCCCCACCAAAACACCGGAGGTGAACCGAATAAGATGAGCAACACGGGCCCCACCAAGAAACGGAGGTGAACCAAATAAGATGAGCAACACGGGCCCCGAAACACCGGAGGTGAACCGAATAAGATTAGCAAGACAGGCCCCACCAAGACACCGGAGATGAACCGAATAAGATGAGCAACACAGGCCCCACCAAAAAACCGGAGGTGAACCGAATAAGATGAGCAACACGGCCCCACCAAAACACCGGAGGTGAACCGAATAAGATTAGCAACACAAACCCCACCAAGACACCAGAGGTGAACCGAATAAGATGAGCAACACAGGCTCTACCAAAACACCGGAGGTGAACCGAATAAGATGAGCAACACGGGCCCCACCAAAACACCAGAGGTGAACCGAATAAGATTAGCAACACGGGCCCCACCAAAACACCGAAGGTGAACCGAATAAGATGAGCAACACGGGCCCCACCAAAACACAGGAGGTGAACCGAATAAGATTAGCAACACAAACCCCACCAAGACACCAGAGGTGAACCGAATAAGATGAGCAACACAGGCTCTACCAAAATACCGGAGATGAACCGAATAAGATGAGCAACACGGGCCCCACCAAGACACCGGAGGTGAACCGAATAAGATTAGCAACAGGAGCTCCACCAAAACACCGGAGATGAACCGAATAAGATTAGCAACACAGGCACCACCAAGACACCAGAGGTGAACCGAATAAGATGAGCAACACGAGCCCCACCAAAACACCGGAGATGAACCGAATAAGATGAGCAACACGGGCCCCACCAAAACACCAGAGATGAACCGAATAAGATGAGCAACACAGGCCCAACCAAAACACCAGAGGTGAACCGAATAAGATGAGCAACACGGGCCCCACCAAAATACCGGAGGTGAACCGAATAAGATTAGCAACACAGGACCCAACAAGACACCAGAGGTGAACCGAATAAGATGAGCAACACGGGCCCCACCAAGACACCGGAGGTGAACCGAATAAGATGAGCAACACGGACCCCACCAAGACACCGGAGGTGAACCGAATAAGATGAGCAACACGGGCCCCACCAAAACACAGGAGGTGAACCAAATAAGATTAGCAACACAGGCCCCAACAAGACACCAGAGGTGAACCGAATAAGATGAGAAACATGGGCCCCACCAAAACACCGGAGGTGAACCGAATAAGATGAGCAACATGGGTCCCTCCAAGACACTGGAGGTGAACCGAATAAGATAAGCAACACGAGCCCCACCAAAACACCGGAGATGAACCGAATAGGATGAGCAACACGGGCCCCACCAAGACACCGAAGGTGAACCGAATAAGATGAGCAACACGAGCCCCAACAAAACACCGGAGATGAACTGAATAAGATGAGCAACACGGGCCCCACCAAGACACTGGAGGTGAACTGAATAAGATGAGCAACACGGGCCCCACCAAAACACCAGAGATGAACCGAATAAGATGAGCAACACGGGCCCCACCAAAACACCAGAGATGAACCGAATAAGATGAGCAACACGGGCCCAACCAAAACACCGGAGGTGAACCGAATAAGATGAGCAACACGGGCCCCACCAAAATACCGGAGGTGAACCTAATAAGATTAGCAACACAGGACCCAACAAGACACCAGAGGTGAACCGAATAAGATGAGCAACACGGGCCCCACCAAGACACCAGAGGTGAACCGAATAAGATGAGCAACACGGACCCCACCAAGACACCGGAGGTGAACCGAATAAGATGAGCAACATGGGCCCCACCAAAACACCGGAGGTGAACCAAATAAGATGAGCAACACGGGCCCCACCAAAACACAGGAGGTGAACCAAATAAGATTAGCAACACAGGCCCCACCAAGACACCAGATAGGAACCGAATAAGATGAGCAACATGGGCCCCACCAAGACACCGGAGGTGAACCGAATAAGATGAGCAACATGGGTCCCACCAAGACACTGGAGGTGAACCGAATAAGATGAGCAACACGAGCCCCACCAAAACACAGGAGATGAACCGAATAGGATGAGCAACACGGGCCCCACCAAAACACCAGAGGTGAACCGAATAAGATGAGGAACACAGGCCCCACCAAAACACAGGAGGTGAACCGAATAAGATGAGCAAGACAGGCCCCACCAAAACACCAGAGGTGAACCAAATAAGATGAGCAACACGGGCCCCACCAAAACACCGGAGGTGAACCGAATAAGATTAGCAGCACAGGACCCAACAAGACACCAGAGGTGAACCGAATAATATGAGCAACATGGGTCCCACCAAGTCACTGGAGGTGAACCGAATAAGATGAGCAACACGGGCCCCACCAAAACACAGGAGGTGAACCAAATAAGATGAGCAACACAGGCCCCACCAAGACACCAGAGGTGAACCGAATAAGATGAGCAACATGGGCCCCACCAAGACACCGGAGGTGAACCGAATAAGATGAGGAACACGGGCCCCACCAAGACACCGGAGGTGAACCGAATAAGATGAGCAACACAGGCCACATCAAAACACCGGAGGAGAACCGAATAAGATGAGCAACACGGGACCCACTAAGACACCAGAGGTGAACCAAATAAGATGAGCAACACGGGCCCCACCAAAACACCAGAGGTGAACCGAATAAGATGAGCAACAAGGGCCCCACCAAAACACCGGAGGTGAACCGAATAAGATAAGCAACACGGGCCCCACCAAAACACTGGAGGTGAACCGAATAAGATGAGCAACATGGGCCCCACCAAAACACCGGAGATGAACCGAATAAGATGAGCATCACGGGCTCCACCAAGACACCGAAGGTGAACCGAATAAGATGAGCATCACAGGCCCCACCAAAACACTGGAGGTGAACCGAATAAGATGAGCAACACGGGGCCCGCCACAGCACCGGAGAGGAACCAAATAAGATTAGCAACACATGACCCAACAAGACACCAGAGGTGAACCGAATAAGATGAGCAACACGGGTCCCACCAAGTCACCGGAGGTGAACGGAATAAGATGAGCAACACAGGACCCACCGAGACACCGAAGGTGAACCGAATAAGATGAGCAACACGGGCCCCACCAAGACACCGGAGGTGAACCGAATAAGATGAGCAACACAGGCCCCACCAAAACACCGGAGGTGAACCGAATAAGATGAGCAACACGGGCCCCACCAAGAAACGGAGGTGAACCAAATAAGATGAGCAACACGGGCCCCGAAACACCGGAGGTGAACCGAATAAGATTAGCAAGACAGGCCCCACCAAGACACCAGAGGTGAACCGAATAAGATGAGCAACATCGGCCCCACCAAAACACCGGAGATGAACCGAATAAGATGAGCAACACAGGCCCCACCAAAAAACCGGAGGTGAACCGAATAAGATGAGCAAGACAGGCCCCACCAAAACACCGGAGGTGAACCGAATAAGATGAGCAACACAGGCCCCACCAAGACACCAGAGGTGAACCGAATAAGATGAGCAACATGGGCCCCACCAAAACACCAGAGGTGAATCGAATAAGATGAGCAACACCGGCCCCACCAAGACACCGGAGGTGAACCGAATAGGATGAGCAACACAGGACCCAACAAGACACCAGAGGTGAACCGAATAATATGATCAACACGGTCCCCACCAAGTCACTGGAGGTGAACCGAATAAGATGAGCAACACAGGCCCCACCAAGACACCGGAGGTGAACCGAATAAGATGAGCAACACGGGCCCCACCAAGACACCGGAGGTGAACCGAATAAGATAAGCAACACGGGCCCCACCAAGATACTGGAGGTGAACCGAATAAGAAGAGCAACACAGGCCACACCAAAACACCGGAGGTGAACCGAATAAGATGAGCAACACGGGACCCACTAAGACACCAGAGGTGAACCGAATAAGATGAGCAACACAGGCTCTACCAAAATACCGGAGATGAACCGAATAAGATGAGCAACACGGGCCCCACCAAGACACCGGAGGTGAACCGAATAAGATTAGCAACAGGAGCTCCACCAAAACACCGGAGATGAACCGAATAAGATTAGCAACACAGGCACCACCAAGACACCAGAGGTGAACCGAATAAGATGAGCAACACGAGCCCCACCAAAACACCGGAGATGAACCGAATAAGATGAGCAACACGGGCCCCACCAAAACACCAGAGATGAACCGAATAAGATGAGCAACACAGGCCCAACCAAAACACCAGAGGTGAACCGAATAAGATGAGCAACACGGGCCCCACCAAAATACCGGAGGTGAACCGAATAAGATTAGCAACACAGGACCCAACAAGACACCAGAGGTGAACCGAATAAGATGAGCAACACGGGCCCCACCAAGACACCGGAGGTGAACCGAATAAGATGAGCAACACGGACCCCACCAAGACACCGGAGGTGAACCGAATAAGATGAGCAACACGGGCCCCACCAAAACACAGGAGGTGAACCAAATAAGATTAGCAACACAGGCCCCAACAAGACACCAGAGGTGAACCGAATAAGATGAGAAACATGGGCCCCACCAAAACACCGGAGGTGAACCGAATAAGATGAGCAACATGGGTCCCTCCAAGACACTGGAGGTGAACCGAATAAGATAAGCAACACGAGCCCCACCAAAACACCGGAGATGAACCGAATAGGATGAGCAACACGGGCCCCACCAAGACACCGAAGGTGAACCGAATAAGATGAGCAACACGAGCCCCAACAAAACACCGGAGATGAACTGAATAAGATGAGCAACACGGGCCCCACCAAGACACTGGAGGTGAACTGAATAAGATGAGCAACACGGGCCCCACCAAAACACCAGAGATGAACCGAATAAGATGAGCAACACGGGCCCCACCAAAACACCAGAGATGAACCGAATAAGATGAGCAACACGGGCCCAACCAAAACACCGGAGGTGAACCGAATAAGATGAGCAACACGGGCCCCACCAAAATACCGGAGGTGAACCTAATAAGATTAGCAACACAGGACCCAACAAGACACCAGAGGTGAACCGAATAAGATGAGCAACACGGGCCCCACCAAGACACCAGAGGTGAACCGAATAAGATGAGCAACACGGACCCCACCAAGACACCGGAGGTGAACCGAATAAGATGAGCAACATGGGCCCCACCAAAACACCGGAGGTGAACCAAATAAGATGAGCAACACGGGCCCCACCAAAACACAGGAGGTGAACCAAATAAGATTAGCAACACAGGCCCCACCAAGACACCAGATAGGAACCGAATAAGATGAGCAACATGGGCCCCACCAAGACACCGGAGGTGAACCGAATAAGATGAGCAACATGGGTCCCACCAAGACACTGGAGGTGAACCGAATAAGATGAGCAACACGAGCCCCACCAAAACACAGGAGATGAACCGAATAGGATGAGCAACACGGGCCCCACCAAAACACCAGAGGTGAACCGAATAAGATGAGGAACACAGGCCCCACCAAAACACAGGAGGTGAACCGAATAAGATGAGCAAGACAGGCCCCACCAAAACACCAGAGGTGAACCAAATAAGATGAGCAACACGGGCCCCACCAAAACACCGGAGGTGAACCGAATAAGATTAGCAGCACAGGACCCAACAAGACACCAGAGGTGAACCGAATAATATGAGCAACATGGGTCCCACCAAGTCACTGGAGGTGAACCGAATAAGATGAGCAACACGGGCCCCACCAAAACACAGGAGGTGAACCAAATAAGATGAGCAACACAGGCCCCACCAAGACACCAGAGGTGAACCGAATAAGATGAGCAACATGGGCCCCACCAAGACACCGGAGGTGAACCGAATAAGATGAGGAACACGGGCCCCACCAAGACACCGGAGGTGAACCGAATAAGATGAGCAACACAGGCCACATCAAAACACCGGAGGAGAACCGAATAAGATGAGCAACACGGGACCCACTAAGACACCAGAGGTGAACCAAATAAGATGAGCAACACGGGCCCCACCAAAACACCAGAGGTGAACCGAATAAGATGAGCAACAAGGGCCCCACCAAAACACCGGAGGTGAACCGAATAAGATAAGCAACACGGGCCCCACCAAAACACTGGAGGTGAACCGAATAAGATGAGCAACATGGGCCCCACCAAAACACCGGAGATGAACCGAATAAGATGAGCATCACGGGCTCCACCAAGACACCGAAGGTGAACCGAATAAGATGAGCATCACAGGCCCCACCAAAACACTGGAGGTGAACCGAATAAGATGAGCAACACGGGGCCCGCCACAGCACCGGAGAGGAACCAAATAAGATTAGCAACACATGACCCAACAAGACACCAGAGGTGAACCGAATAAGATGAACAACACGGGTCCCACCAAGTCACCGGAGGTGAACGGAATAAGATGAGCAACACAGGACCCACCGAGACACCGAAGGTGAACCGAATAAGATGAGCAACACGGGCCCCACCAAGACACCGGAGGTGAACCGAATAAGATGAGCAACACAGGCCCCACCAAAACACCGGAGGTGAACCGAATAAGATGAGCAACACGGGCCCCACCAAGAAACGGAGGTGAACCAAATAAGATGAGCAACACGGGCCCCGAAACACCGGAGGTGAACCGAATAAGATTAGCAAGACAGGCCCCACCAAGACACCAGAGGTGAACCGAATAAGATGAGCAACATCGGCCCCACCAAAACACCGGAGATGAACCGAATAAGATGAGCAACACAGGCCCCACCAAAAAACCGGAGGTGAACCGAATAAGATGAGCAAGACAGGCCCCACCAAAACACCGGAGGTGAACCGAATAAGATGAGCAACACAGGCCCCACCAAGACACCAGAGGTGAACCGAATAAGATGAGCAACATGGGCCCCACCAAAACACCAGAGGTGAATCGAATAAGATGAGCAACACCGGCCCCACCAAGACACCGGAGGTGAACCGAATAGGATGAGCAACACAGGACCCAACAAGACACCAGAGGTGAACCGAATAATATGATCAACACGGTCCCCACCAAGTCACTGGAGGTGAACCGAATAAGATGAGCAACACAGGCCCCACCAAGACACCGGAGGTGAACCGAATAAGATGAGCAACACGGGCCCCACCAAGACACCGGAGGTGAACCGAATAAGATAAGCAACACGGGCCCCACCAAGATACTGGAGGTGAACCGAATAAGAAGAGCAACACAGGCCACACCAAAACACCGGAGGTGAACCGAATAAGATGAGCAACACGGGACCCACTAAGACACCAGAGGTGAACCAAATAAGATGAGCAACGCGGGCCCCACCAAAACACCAGAGGTGAACCGAATAAGATGAGCAACAAGGGCCCCACCAAAACACCGGAGGTGAACCGAATAAGATTAGCAACACGGACCCCACCAAGACACCAGAGGTGAACCGAATAAGATGAGCAACACAGGCCCCACCAAAACACTGGAGGTGAACCGAATAAGATAAGCAACACGGGCCCCACCAAGACACTGGAGGTGAACGAATAAGATGAGCAACATGGGCCCCACCAAAACACCGGAGATGAACCGAATAAGATGGGCATCATGGGCCCCACCAAGACACCGAAGGTGAACCGAATAAGATGAGCATCACAGGTCCCACCAAAACACCGGAGGTGAACCAAATAAGATGAGCAACACGGGCCCCACCAAAACACCGGAGATGAACCGAATAAGATTAGCAACACATGACCCACCAAGACACCAGAGGTGAACCGAATAAGATGTGCAACACGGGCCCCACGAAGACACCGGAGGTGAACCGAATAAGATAAGCAACACGGGTCCCACCAAGACACCGGAGGTGAACCGAATAAGAAGAGCATCACAGGCCCCACCAAAACACCGGAGGTGAACCGAATAAGATGAGCAACACGGGCCCCACCAAGACACCGGAGGTGAAGCGAATAAGAAGAGCAACACAGGCCACACCAAAACACCGGAGGTGAACCGAATAAGATGAGCAACACGGGACCCACTAAGACACCAGAGGTGAACCAAATAAGATGAGCAACACGGGCCCCACCAAAACACCAGAGGTGAACCGAATAAGATGAGCAACAAGGGCCCCACCAAAACACCGGAGGTGAACGAAATAAGATTAGCAACACGGGTCCCACCAAGACACCAGAAGTGAAGCGAATAAGATGAGCAACAAAGGCCCCACCAAAATACCGGAGGTGAACCGAATAAGATGAGCAACACGGGCCCCACCAAAACACCGGAGATGAACCGAATAAGATATGCAACAGATGACCCACCAAGACACCGGAGGTGAACCGAATAAGATAAGCAACACGGGCCCCACCAAGACACTGGAGGTGAACGAATAAGATGAGCAACATGGGCCCCACTAAAACACCGGAGATGAACCGAATAAGATGGGCATCATGGGCCCCACCAAGACACCGAAGGTGAACCGAATAAGATGAGCATCACAGGCCCCACCAAAACACCGGAGGTGAACCGAATAAGATGAGCAACACGGGCCCCACCAAAACACCGGAGATGAACCGAATAAGATATGCAACAGATGACCCACCAAGACACCAGAGGTGAACCGAATAAGATGAGCAACACGGGCCCCACCAAGTCACCGGAGGTGAACCGAATAAGATGAGCAACACAGGCCCCACCAAAACACCGGAGGTGAACCAAATAAGATGAGCAACACAGGCCCCACCAAGACACCAGAGGTGAACCGAATAAGATGAGCAACACGGGCCCCACCAAGTCACCGGAGGTGAACCGAATAAGATGAGCATCACAGGCCCCACCAAAACACCGGAGGTGAACCGAATAAGATGAGCAACACGGGCCCCACCAAAACACCGGAGGTGAACCGAATAAGATGAGCAACACAGGACCCACCAAGACACCGAAGGTGAACCGAATAAGATGAGCAACACGGGCCCCACCAAGACACCGGAGGTGAACCGAATAAGATGAGCAACACAGGACCCACCAAAACACCGGAGGTGAACCGAATAAGATAAGCAACACGAGCCCCACCAAGACACTGGAGGTGAACGAATAAGATGAGCAACATGGGCCCCACCAAAACACCGGAGATGAACCGAATAAGATGGGCATGATGGGCCCCACCAAGACACCGAAGGTGAACCGAATAAGATGAGTATCACAGGCCCCACCAAAACACCGGAGGTGAACCGAATAAGATGAGCAACACGAGCCCCACCAAAACACCGGAGATGAACCGAATAAGATTAGCAACAGATGACCCACCAAGACACCAGAGGTGAACCGAATAAGATGAGCAACACGGGCCCCACCAAGTCACCGGAGGTGAACCGAATAAGATGAGCAACACAGGCCCCACCAAAACACCGGAGGTGAACCAAATAAGATTAGCATCACAGGCCCCACCAAAACACCGGAGGTGAACCGAATAAGATGAGCAACACGGGCCCCACCAAAACACCGGAGGTGAACCGAATAAGATGAGCAACACAGGACCCACCAAGACACCGAAGGTGAACCGAATAAGATGAGCAACACGGGCCCCACCAAGACACCGGAGGTGAACCGAATAAGATGAGCAACACAGGACCCACCAAAACACCGGAGGTGAACCGAATAAGATAAGCAACACGAGCCCCACCAAGACACTGGAGGTGAACGAATAAGATGAGCAACATGGGCCCCACCAAAACACCGGAGATGAACCGAATAAGATGGGCATCATGGGCCCCACCAAGACACCGAAGGTGAACCGAATAAGATGAGCATCACAGGCCCCACCAAAACACCGGAGGTGAACCGAATAAGATGAGCAACACGGGCCCCACCAAAACACCGGAGATGAACCGAATAAGATTAGCAACAGATGACCCACCAAGACACCAGAGGTGAACCGAATAAGATGAGCAACACGGGCCCCACCAAGTCACCGGAGGTGAACGAATAAGATGAGCAACACAGGCCCCACCAAAACACCGGAGGTGAACCGAATAAGATGAGCAACACAGGCCCCACCAAGACACCAGAGGTGAACCGAATAAGATGAGCAGCACGGGCCCCACCAAGTCACCGGAGGTGAACCGAATAAGATGAGCATCACAGGCCCCACCAAAACACCGGAGGTGAACCGAATAAGATGAGCAACACGGGCCCCACCAAAACACCGGAAGTGAACCGAATAAGATGAGCAACACGGGCCCCACCAAGTCACCGGAGGTGAACCGAATAAGATGAGCATCACAGGCCCCACCAAAACACCGGAGGTGAACCGAATAAGATGAGCAACACGGGCCCCACCAAAACACCGGAGGTGAACCGAATAAGATGAGCAACACGGGCCCCACCAAGACACCGGAGGTGAACCGAATAAGATAAGCAACACAGGACCCACCAAGACACTCAAGGTGAACCGAATAAGATGAGCAACACGGGCCCCACCAAGACACCGGAGGTGAACCGAATAAGATGAGCAACACAGGCCCCACCAAAACACCGGAGGTGAACCGAATAAGATGAGCAACACGGGCCCCAAAACACCGGAGGTGAACCGAATAAGATTAGCAACACAGGCCCCACCAAGACACCAGAGGTGAACCGAATAAGATATGCAACACGGGCCCGACCAAAACACCGGAGGTGAACCGAATAAGATGAGCAACACAGGCCCCACCAAAACACCGGAGATGAACCGAATAAGATGAGCAACACGGCCCCACCAAAACACCGGAGGTGAACCGAATAAGATTAGCAACACAGGCCCCACCAAGACACCAGAGGTGAACCGAATAAGATGAGCAACATGGGCCCCACCAAAACACCAGAGGTGAACCGAATAAGATGAGCAACACGGGCCCCACCAAGACACCGGAGGTGAACCGAATAAGATGAGCAACACGGGCCCCACCAAAACACCGGAGGTGAACCGAATAAGATTGGCAACACAGGCCCCACCAAGACACCAGAGGTGAACCGAATAAGATGAGCAACATGGGCCCCACCAAAACACCGGAGGTGAAGTAAATAAGATAAGCAACAGGGGCCCCACAAAGACACTGGAGGTGAACCGAATAAGATGAGCCACACGAGCCCCACCAAAACACTGGAGATGAACCGAATAAGATTAGCAACACGGGCCCCACCAAGACACCGAAGGTGAACCGAATAACATGAGTAGCACAGGCCCCACCAAAACACCGGAGGTGAACCGAATAAGATGAGCAACACGAGCCCCACCAAAACACCGGAGGTGAACCAAATAAGATTAGCAACACAGGCCCCACCAAAACACTGGAGGTGAACCGAATAAGATGAGCAAAACGGGGCCCCACCAAAACACAGGAGGTGAACCGAATAAGATGAGCAATACAGGCCCCACCAAAACACCGGAGGTGAACCGAATAAGATGAGCAACACGGGCCCCACCAAAACACTGGAGGTGAACCGAATAAGATGAGCAACACGGGGCCCCACCAAAACACAGGAGGTGAACCGAATAAGATGAGCAACACGGGCCCCACCAAAACACCAGAGGTGAATCGAATAAGATGAGCAACACGGGCCCCACCAAAACACCGGAGGTGAACCGAATAAGATGAGCAACATGGGCCCAACCATAACACCGGAGGTGAACCGCATAAGATGAGCAACACGGGCCCCACCAAAACACTGGAGGTGAACGGAATAAGATGAGCAACACGAGCCCCACCAAAACACCGGAGATGAACCGAATAAGATTAGCAACACGGGCCCCACCAAGACACCGAAGGTGAACCGAATAACATGAGCAACACAGGCCCCACCAAAACACCGGAGGTGAACCGAATAAGATGAGCAACACGGGCCCCACCAAAACACCGGAGGTGAACCGAATAAGATTAGCAACACAGGACCCACCAAAACACTGGAGGTGAACCGAATAAGATGAGCAACACGGGGCCCCACCAAAACACAGGAGGTGAACCGAATAAGATAAGCAACACAGGCCCCACCAAAACACCGGAGGTGAACCGAATAAGATGAGCAACACAGGCCCCACCAAAACACTGGAGGTGAACCGAATAAGATGAGCAACACGGGTCCCCACCAAAACACAGGAGGTGAACCGAAGAAGATGAGCAACACGGGCCCCACCAAAACACCAGAGGTGAATCGAATAAGATGAGCAACACGGGCCCCACCAAAACACCGGAGGTGAACCGAATAAGATGAGCAACACGGGCCCCACCAAAACACCGGAGGTGAACCGCATAAGATGAGCAACACGGGCCCCACCAAAACACCGGAGGTGAACCGAATAAGATTAGCAACACAGGACCCACCAAGACACCGGAGGTGAACCGAATAAGATGAGCAACACGGTCCCCACCAAAACACCGGAGGTGAACCGCATAAGATGAGCAACACGGGCCCCACCAAAACGCCGGAGGTGAACCGAATAAGATTAGCAACACAGGACCCACCAAGACACCGGAGGTGAACAGAATAAGATGAGCTTCAGTTTGCTGTGTAATGTTTTGTAGATTGTTCTTTGTCCTTTTTTTTTTGGCCACTGTATTGTCTGTCCTTCTTCTGGTTACCCCTTTTGGTATCTTCAAACTTTTCTTATGTGTATTTGAAGTAAGGTATGATTAGTTTTAGTGAAGGGCTGAACATATGGCAGTTGAATGGTCATGATATGTCATCAGTGTCCATCACAGTTAAAGCTGAGAGATTGATTTCCACATATTGCATCAAGCAAACGCTGCATTTATTAGTCTAGATAATACGTTGTGATTGGATCCTTGCAGAGTGCTCGAACATTTTATGAGCATAAGACCATTGCTTCTTATGTTAAATATACTGGAAATATTTAGTTAATTCTTAAATCAGAATCAAACTGAAGAAGTTTATTTTGGTTTGAACTTGCGAATAAAATGGGGAAAAGAATGACAAAAAAATAAGAAACAAAAAACAAACACAAAAATACGACACTGTCGGAACAGTTCCATATACATATAAAACATGTGGAAAGGGGCACAATCAATACCCTAAATACGCATACATATGACCGTTCACTTTCTTAACTTGGTACAGACTTTTCAATAAAAGGTAGCAGGATTTAGCTAATTTTTTAATATAATAATCGCATATACAATCTATCGGCGATGCAGGCTGCGAATTTTCTCTTTAGAAAATGAGCTAGAAAATGGTTTACTGTTGTAACTGTCTTTTGCAGTACATTGTTTTGCTTTAGTGTCTGGTACATGTCTGGAAACATTTAAATGTCGCTTTTGCCCCAAAATTATGTTAGCAATTATACATGAGATTTAATATATTACAAATTAATGGTATTTTTTATTTCAGTGCCAAATCAACTTTTCAGTTCTGGACAACCAGTAATGGTGACTGTTCAAGAAAGCACAACATCTGGAATTACAAGTAAATTTATACATTTTATGTTGTTTGATGTACTCATCACAACATGAAAGAAAAGTTTGAATATATCAAAGGGGTAATCAGAAGATACCAATGGGGTAATCATAAGATATCAATGGGATAATCATAAGATACCAATGGGGTAATCAGAAGATATCAATGGGGTAATCAGAAGATACCAATGGGGTAATCATAAGATACCAATGGGGTAATCAGAGGATACCAATGGGGTAATCAGAAGATACCAATGGGATAATCATAAGATACCATTGGGGTAATCAGAAGATACCAATGGGGTAATCAGAGGATACCAATGGGGTAATCAGAGGATACCAATGGAGTAATCATAAGATACCAATGGGGTAATCAGAAGATACCAATGGGGTAATCATAAGATATCAATGGGATAATCAGAGGATACCAAAGGGGTAATCAGAAGATACCAATGGGGTAATCAGAAGATACCAATGGGGTAATCAGAAGATATCAATGGGATAATCATAAGATCCCAATGGGGTAATCAGAAGATATCAATGGGGTAATCATAAGATACCAATGGGGTAATCAGAAGATACCAATGGGGTAATCATAAGATACCAATGGGGTAATCAAAAGATACCAATGGGGTAATCATAAGATACCAATGGGGTAATTAGAGGATACCAATGGAGTAATCAGAGGATACCAATGGGGTAATCATAAGATACCAATGGGGTAATCAGAAGATACCAATGGGATAATCATAAGATACCAATGGGGTAATCAGAAGATACCAATGGGGTAATCAGAGGATACCAATGGGGTAATCATAGGATACCTATGGGGTAATCAGAAGATACCAATGGGGTAATCAGAGGATACCAATGGGGTAATCATAAGATATCAATGGGGTAATCATAAGATACCAATGGGGTAATCAGAAGATACCAATGGGGTAATCAGAGGATACCAATGGGGTAATCATAAGATATCAATGGGGTAATCAGAAGATACCAATGGGGTAATCATAAGATACCAATGGGGTAATCAGAAGATATCAATGGGGTAATCAGAGGATACCAATGGGGTAATCATAAGATACCAATGGGGTAATCAGAAGATACCAATGGGGTAATCATAAGATACCAATGGGGTAATCAGAAGATACCAATGGGGTAGTCAGAAGATACCAATGGGGTAATCAGAAGATATCAATGGGGTAATCAGAAGATACCAATGGAGTAATCAGAAGATATCAATGGGGTAATCATAAGATACCAATGGGGTAATCAGAAGATACCAATGGGGTAATCAAAGGATACCAATGGGGTAATCAGAGGATACCAATGGGGTAATCAGAAGATATCAATGGGGTAATCATAAGATACCAATGGGGTAATCAGAGGATACCAATGGGGTAATCAGAAGATATCAATGGGGTAATCATAAGATACCAATGGGGTAATCAGAAGATACCAATGGGGTAATCATAAGATATCAATGGGGTAATCATAAGATACCAATGGGGTAATCAGAAGATATCAATGGGGTAATCATAAGATATCAATGGGGTAATCAGAAGATATCAATGGGGTAATCAGAAGATATCAATGGGGTAATCATAAGATACCAATGGGGTAATCAGAAGATACCAATGGGAGGGGGTAATAAGATGCCGAAGCTGTAAATCGAAGAAGGACGGACAACACAATGGTCAAAAGTACAAGCAATGAGCTGTAAAAGATTGTGGCTAAAACTAACAATCGAGCAACTCGAAAGCCACTAAAACCGAGGAATCCTACTCCAATTGAGAGACCGTTTGTGTTATTGTTTAGCCACCCAAACACCATCTGATGAGTAAATAAATACAAATAATAATAATGTAAATGAAACATGAACCCCTATGACACAAATGGTGTCAAAACTAATCGAACATCGTTTTTACGCTGCAGAACAAAAACCTTGCATCCATATGAACATTAGATAAACCAATGAAAATGTCGCTACCAAAAATAATAATAAAGCTTTCTGTTACTGCCAGTAAAGGAAGATCCAGAGAAAATCGAACAGATGTACGAACATCAACGTACACGTGTATAAACGGTTGGATCACGCTGAGTCAGGTGATAGTGAAATGCAGCCTATTTAACGATTTATTTTAATCTGGTAGTCATGGTTTCTTATTTAAAGAGGAGATCTATTTACATCATGTTTGAAAATCTTGCGAATTATCGAAAATACACCTCTTGATAAAAAATGCATTCACCGTCAAGCATCAAACGTCATATTATATAATTACCATCATCACAATCTGAGACTTAAATGTTTTTGATTATTCGTCAAATCCGGTTTTTCGAGTTGCCCGTAGTATGTGAAATTGAAATAAAATTTTATCACCACAGTTATTTTTAGTCAAATTTCTGTGAATTGTTTAATACGATACCCCCATTGCCATCCCCGCTTATCGTAATATGTAGACGGAATCAGGATAATGTGAAACGAAATATCTATCCCCGAAATGTTGTTTCAGTGATATAGTACTATGAAAGCGTGTTGATCTAGTACTACACAGACATAATTATACTCTCATCGAACGTAACTTGTTTTCGCCATGATATAGCTGACAAATTGCTCTCTTGGCGTTATTAAGCAACTGCCAATCAATAATGAAATAACTAAATGGTTTTGGGACCGACCATTTAACGTGAAGGGGGGGGGGGGAGGGGGGGGGTTATGGTTTCTTATTCCGTTCAGAATTTATTTTTCGGACAACACAAGAGTTAGAATTTTTTTTTTTGTCGCGAAAAATGGCTAATCAATAAGGGACCGACCATTTAACTTGAAAGGGGGGGGGGGGGGGGGGGGTTATGGTTTTTGTTTCGTTCAGAAATTCTTTTTCGAACAACACGAGAGATAAAAAAAAAATTTGCCTTCAGAATTCAACATTAGGTTATATGACAAAAACTCTGAATCAAATTTTTTTGTTTACCTCCACCAAAATCAGAATTCAGCAACAAACGCCAAAATGATCAGTTTAGCAGCTATATCAGGCCGTAAACAAGTGTTATATATACAACACTCTGATCGTGTCTGAGTTGTACCAGATTAACAAATGGATGCGCACTGAAACAACAGTCCACATGTAGACAATTTTTTTATTTTTTTTTATTGTTATTTTTTTTTTTCATATAGTCAGGATTTTATAAATTCCCTTACATCACCACCTGACTAGGGTGTGACAGGGGTTTTCAAAACAATAAGTTTTGTGACTACATTGGTTTTACATTATGATAAACAAAATAAAGAAATAATAATATATAATAGTAATAAACACTTTCATTCATCTTTCACACACACTCTCTGACCACATGTAGACATAGCACTCCATCAAGATGTATCATTCTGACTCCGAGCAATTCAGGTATATGATATTACTCCATAATATCGTGTGCGTAGCAGAGCAGCATTGCAATTTTAAATTTTATAATTTCGATTTAGCTGTGGATCAAGCCAATGATCTTTCCAAATTGAGGTGAACGTGCTAACCTAATGTTTATGAATTTGGCATTATAAGGACAAACATATTATGTACCAAGACAAGAAAGTGAGCGGTTATGTATTTGTGTGTAAAGAGTATCACTTTTGCCTCTTTCTAAGATTTGTCTATTGAATTTTTTTTTAAATGTTCCGACTGTGGTATTGTTTGTTTTTCGCTTTATTAGGTTTTATTTATCGACATTATAAGGACAAACATACTTAGCTTGCATTTGTTTTCAGTAAAGTCCATCACCTTCGATGAAGTAAGTGGCTCTGATTTAAGGAAACCAACAGCTGAGGTAAAAGGGCCAGAATCGTCATTATTTACTGTGACTGCCAATACCAACGGCATAACATTGAAACTTAACGAAAAACTGGATCAACTCAATTACGTCATATTCGTAACAGTTTCCGTTACAATTGATAATGTCGTTATCCGTGACTTTGTTGAGGTGAGGATATCAGTTTCCCCAGAGGATGTTATCAGACAGAACATTGTTATATTACATGGTACAACCGAGAGAAGTATCATAGGCCAAATATGTAAATCATGTTTTACCGGAAGTGATGTAATTTCCGTTTCAAATTCTGACGTCTATGGCGTAAATATGGAAGGAAATGTTGTTACAGCTAAAACAATCAATTTAGATACTCTACAAAGTCCAAAGACAATATTCAATTCTACGTATATACTGGTCAACAAAAACACCGCTCTCATTGCTAACGTGACAATAATCGTTATTCGGCCCCAATACACTGTAACCTTAGATGAACGTAGTGGTCCGAATACACAGGTAGCACTGTTGAATAATATTTTCCATACCTTTGTAATAAACACTGATGGATTAGGGACCAGTGGGGATGTAATTAACCTAGGATCTACTTTTCTTGACTACGAAGAACAAACGAAAGTTACAAAGACACTGTCTTTGTCTTTCTCTAGCATAATTATGGATCCTCTTAATGTTTTAGTTACAATTAATATACAAGATGTGAACGATGTGGCACCAAAATTTCAACAGACACTATACAACTTCTTGACCTTTCAATCATCGCACACAAATTTGATCATTGGAGTAGTAAAAGCAGACGACCCTGACATGAATTCTAAGTTAATATATAGTATCAACCCAAGCGATGTCTTATCAATTAATGAACAGGGTGTCATCAAAGCTGATAAGCCCATTACCGAAAGTAATTACACAGCCAATGTTACCGTTTCTGATGGTCGACAGATTGATACTGTTGTAATAGTTGTCAATTTACTTCTACCAACAAACACCAACCTCAAGAATGAGTTTACTGGTACAATTAATGAAAATACAAATGCAAATGCATTTATCAGAAACGTCTCAATAAATGGGTATACGAATTACCGGTTTACAGTCCAGGCGGCCTACAGCGACTTAAGTCTTGATTCAGATACGGTGTGTATAAACCTAATATGATATTTATGTAATATAATAATAATTCCAAGTTCAATATATATCAATAAAAAATAATTACATATTCTCCAATCACACCTAGTATATTTTTTCCCATCACACACTTAGCACGAAATAACAAACTACACGATTTCCCATGGTACAGCTGATAAAGGAAATTACAAGTGTTTACACGTTTGTTCATCCCACAGTGCCACAAACTGAAATGTCCACGTTTTCGCATCGTACAGATAGTACGAAATAGCAGTATTCTACACGTTTTCCCATCTACTGTTTTAATTAAATACAGTTTCCAGATGGTTAAAGTCGGTCTGCTTTACGTTATATGTGTACTTATAAGATAACTGATCTCAAAGTCGGTTCAGATTTTATTTACGATCCATCATAATGCTGTTTCAAAATAAAGCTTAATCAACAGAAACAACAATTTCAATTATGAAAATGTTACTGGACCGCTGGACCACCCCACATCCCTCTTTACTGGACCGATTGAAAATTTACTCGCCTCAGTCTTTGGACTCTGGGTCAATTTCGCGAACTGCCATCACACAGATTGTACAAACAGGGCATATAAGAGATATTTTGCAAGGCTTTGGGGCCCCAGAGCTGAGACTTCTCTCAAAATTGAGGATTTGAGGTCTAATAAAACCACTGGTAAACTTTCATAAATGCTTTATTTCCTGTGCAGCAGAATGTCCAGATAACATATCTAAATAAACTAAAAAATAGTTGATAATACAAAAGAAAAATCAAAATGTCTATCGCTAATGGCCCCTTCAGAGATTCACGGGTCCCTTCTTGGCTCACAGGGCCCTGGCCCGATGTTCCGGCTGAACCCCTCTCTCATAGGCCCTGTGTACAAAGTTACAAAACTGTGCATGTTTATTACTATGGTATTGTTAAATTTAAACATATGTTCATGTTTATATTATATCATATATGATCAACTTAATAAGAGATGGGGGGGGGGGGGTGTTGGAATCCCATTAATCGGTTAAACACCTCCAGTTTTATGTAAATGTACATGTCCGAAGTCAGGACCTAGATTACCAATGTCATATGTCATGGTCATTTTTGTTCTCAATGGTTTGAGGTGAGAGAAAGTTGTTCATGTTGTTGATATTGGTGGAAAAACATTTCTTTTAATTTTTATGACCATGTATATACTTGTTGGTACTACTGTCAGATTTGGAGTACCGGTATACACAATAGTATGACAGTTGGCACCTATATGCAACCAGTGCCTATCACACCTAATGTTGTGATTTTGAATCTCGATTAGGGCCAGGTGTACAGTGTACAACAATATGTCATAAAGTTTGTCAGTGACTTGCGACAGGTTTTTTTGCGGGTCCTCCGGTTTCCTCCACGAATAAAACTGACCGCCACGATATAACTGAAATATTGTTGAAAGTGGCGTTCAACACCATCAAACAAACAATAAATATTGTAGACATAGCTCACTAAAAAAGAAGAATATTGTTTTGAAAGTAGATAATGTGCTTACTTATATTTGTTATGCATTCTTTCAGGGCTTAGTAAAAAGTCACAGATCATTTGACAGAGAAAATGTACATGAGAGGCAGTTTGATTTCACAATTGTAGGCAACAGAAAAAACCAGGTTTCTTGTTCATTAGTGGTACGAATTGTATATTTAATCTTATCGTATGTTGGTTAGTTAGCAGTACTACTCATTGCACATGAAAAATGTACACATTCGAAGCAAACTCCACACAACTTCAGTATCCGCTCCGAATATGAGTTGCTTTTTTTTCTACACAACACTACACAGAAAATTAAATATTGAGCAACACGATTCCATTGAAAACCGGATGTGCTTCGGGAGGATAGGCAGTCTTTTTATAACACAGCAATGAACGGATTTGACTAATCACATCACAGCAAATCACAACATGTCATTTGTAAATATAACATAGACATTTTCCATATCTCTCGTCAATGTTGTGAAGTGACATACTCCCGGTGGTGAATGTACGTCATAATTGGAAGCCATTTTGTGCCACTTGAAGATAAGTTTTTACTTATAACATTAGTTATTGTAAGGATAACATTAAATGTGATAGTGCATCAAATGCCCCTAAATGTCTGTTAAACAACGGTATAACCATTGTTCAAAAACTTGTTGTCAAACTCTCAAACACTTCGACAACGTTTTCGCAACAGGTGGAAATAACATGGCTTCCAATTATGATGTACATTCACCCCCTGTACTCTCACTAATGGAAGGAGAAGATTAACAGTAATATTTGACAATACATGTATAACCAAACGCCACAACATGAAAACCATTCATTTTTTAAAAGAAAATCTCAGATAGAAGAATATAGTTTTTGTTGGACTTGATCGATTTCACACGTACATATTATTTGATAAGGGATCGTCCATTGAACTTGTAGATGGGTTAGGCTTTCCACTGAGCCAGAAATTCCATTTTTCCACGGGAAACAGAAATTAAACTATTTTTTTTTGGACATGAAAAATAGCCTTGCGATCTGTAATTTTTCTTCAAATTTTATAAGAAAAAGTCTTGTTGAAAACTGCCAGGTCTCATTATTAATTCTTCGCATCTTGCATGTCAATTGTTGCTTATGAAATTTAGCGGCAGATTTAGAAAAAAATACATATACAGATATTGATGGTACTTTTCCTCATAAATATTCATCGTATTTAAATTAGAATTTGATCACGTGTCTGCAGTTTCTATCAGATTTGTCAAATAATAGCACACACTGCAGAAATTCAATGTGTCCATCAACGATTCAATAATTAAAAGTTATTGTTGATTTCCACCAAGTTTTTCTGCTGTCAAAATTCAAATCACGATTTTAGCCATTTCTTTGAAGTCGCGAGCTGGCAAAAATGACATATTATATTTTATGTGGGAACCTGGAGTTTAGAAGCTAGACATGTATGCTTTTTTAATGTGTCATTTGCAATTTCAGAAAATGACATGCATGTGTAACGGGAACGCTCCCCTACCTAAGGTTATAGGAACCGTAGTAGGTTCATAGCCACCTCTGCTAATTGCGTTAGTGGAGATCTCCTTTAGCTCAGTTGGTAGAGGGGTGGCTTACAATGCGAGAGGTCCCGGGATCGAATCCCATCGGGGACATTGCATTTTGCGGAGGTAAAACATGCTATTATGAATGATATCTTCTATGTAGATCGTATGAAAATTTCCTACGTCCCAGAGTTGCCACTTTATAATGTAGATATGTAAATTAGCAAGTTGCACCTTATTTCTGGCTACGAATACAATGTCCCCTCCCCACAAAATAGTTAATTGGGCATTCCCTTACATACAATTATCTTGCACCATTTCATTTTTTATTTGCAAAACACTGACAAGAGATATCACTTGATTAGTGCATCATGTTAATTTATGTATATATAAATTGACAATAATTTGATAATTTAAGTACTTTATGGTCCTTTTATCAAATTATGTATCACAATAGCTTTGGAATTAAGACTTATCTACATTGTGTTAGTTGTACTGGATAATACTAATTACAGATCATAGGGGAGATAACTGTCAATGTGATTGATGTCAACGATGAACCACCAGTTTTCATAAATACGCCATATACAGCAATAGTTGTAGAAGATTCAAATGGAAAACAATTAAAGGTTAGAAGAAAAAAATATTCCATCTGTCTTGCTTTCATTTTATCATGGAGGTAGAATACAGTGAAACATGACTAAACCTGTATTGTTATAGACCAAACTTTAAATAAAGGCAACATTTAAAAAATCTTTGTTGATTTAACCTGTCTATTCGAAAATTCCGAATGCATAATTTTAAACTGATTCCAAGTTGGTTAGGTTTAGACAGGTTACACTAATAGATTACGGAATGTTAGATTGGTATTGTTCTATTTAAAACTCTGTATGTATGTATTGATCCATACTTTGTCATCATAACATTGTATAAACCGATGCCAGGCATACTGATACAACATCATGTGATCAAACTCGTCAATCACGTGTGCCAGGTCTTTTGTTTTTTCCGAGGAATCTGGTAGCCAGCAACTATAAAGCTGGGCGTCATGAAAAATCGTGGATTTAAGCCTCCATAAATCTAACCACAAGTCATGTCAGAAAAGTTTTGAAGGTACTACAGCAATAATCTGAAGCCTTAAATCAAAAAAGGACAGACAACACATTGGCCAAAAGAAAAAGGACAAACAATGATCTGCAAAAAATACACAGAAAACTAAAGACTGTTCAATACAAACCCCACTAAAAACCGGGGTTTAACTCAGGGGCTTCGCAAGGGCTCGCTGTTCCTGCTCCACTAGTGACACCCATTGTGTTACTGTTAAGCGAAACACACATCATCTGACAAGGAAATTGTGTTAGGCACCATCATGCAGTCTTCGAAATTAGACTTTCGAATTTACTGGCCCGAAAACTTCAAAATTAAAATATTTATATAGATTCTATTTAAAAAATTTGGCAAAAGTCACTGGCCGTGTGCCACCGGACCACTGCTAAAGTCGATGACTGTCATGTAAACTAGAGCAAGAGTGGATTTTTTATTTACAACTTTCAATTTAAGATGTCTAGATTTACTTTTCACTACAAGCGAGGACTCTACTTACCCAAAATTCGAAATGCTGTTAACAAAGTATCTATAGAACCATGAGTTCCTAGTGGTAAAATAGCTTGTAGTGAAAAGTAAATCTAGACATCTTAAATTGAAAGTTGTATATATGAGTAACACATCAGGTGTCTTATAAGAAGCAGGAACCGCTTACCCTTTGCAAGCACCTGGGTTCACCCTTGGTTTTTAGTGGGGTCCGTGTTGCTCATCTTTTTAGTTTTCTGTGTTGTGTTTTTTTATTTTGTTTGTCTCTGTCCTATGTCTTGTGTACCCAATGTTGCCAGTTTCTCAGGATTGTCCATTATTGATTATCCCTTCGGTTTTCTCTGGCGTTTTTTTTTGCCATTCATCTACACTACTTAATATCACAGTAACCGTTCAAACTATTTACAACAGATACCATACATTTCAATATTTAAGACCAAATTTGCCAAAAAAAAAATGTGTTTTTCCTGTCTATAAATAGTTTGATAAATACATTTGTATAAGATGGATTCTCTACATGAGTGCTAATTAATATTAATAAAAACCATTAGAGAATACCGAAGGGACAATCAAAAATGGACAATCCAGAGACACTGGCAACACAGGTCACACAAGACGAAGAAAAACAAAAACACAACACAATATATGATGATCACTACTGTATGTAAACAAACACAAATAACATAAATAAGACATGAGCCCTCCTAGAAACAACTGGAGGTAAAGACGAACCAAACATCAATTTTATGCAGAAATCGTAATGGGCATCACAACACAGAATCCAGAACGCAACGAAACATAATAGGACAACACAAAAAACAATTCTTAATGGATAATGAAAAGGCTTATTGCCTAATCCCTTAATATATGAAACTTATTTTACTTAAGCCGCTGCACTTTTGGATTTTACTTACCCGTGATATTAAAACCATGTTCACCGTTTGCGGAAGGATGAGTAAATTTAAGACGACATTCATTTAATGTCTCTTTTAACAATATTTTTATTATACCCTGGAGATCAGTTTTATATTGGCAGAGGCATAAATCCAGCTACCATGCGGTCTCGGACACGACAGCATCCTTAGATCATTGAAGTTCTAATAGTGTAAATACATGTATATATATATATTTTTCCATTTTAGATGAATTTACCGATGAACACAACTGACAAGGATGTTGATCCAATTGTATCGTACAGCTTAGTAAACCACCAGGACAAATTTGAAATAAATCCTCTATCAGGTACTTATATAGTATACAAATGTGTCTACAGATCACAAAGAAAAAATTATAACATCAAATCAAGTTGACAGATCACACAGAATATAATGCAATCAATCAACCACCCCACAACTATTTTTACTTCAGCCTGTTTAGTCACAACCACCCATATTTTAGTTTTACTGTAATTGTTCGTCACATCGTGCAGTCATAATCACCACTATTTTACCATAATTGTTCGTCATGTCGTGCAGTCATAATCACCACTATTTTACCGTAATTGTTCGTCATATTGTGCAGTCATAATCATCACTATTTTACCGTAATTGTTTGTCATGTCGTGCAGTCATAATCAAAACTATTTTACCATAATTGTTCGTCACGTCGTGCAGTCATAATCACCATTATTGTACCTCAGTATATGAACATCACTACAAAATTTTCTACATTAATATTTCTCCTTTTCCAGTTGTTTGACTATTGAGCGGTCCATAGTTTTTAAGACTATGGACCGGCAATGTGAATCGTTTTCGCGGGTTTTTAGTTCCGCGACCAGATTGGATAAAAGTTTTATATTTATTCAGAACACTTGGACTTCATCCTCTATTAACGAAAACTCTGAAATTTTCAAAAAAAATAAAAATTTCTAAAATTTCTAAAATTTCAAAAAAATTCAAAATTTTCATAAGATTTTAAAATTTTCCCAAGATTTTAAAATTTTCCAAAAATTTCAGTTTTCATAAAATTTCAAAATTTTAAAAAATTTGAAATAAAAAAATAAAAAAATTTTAGTTCAAAATTTCAAAATTTTCATAAGACTTGTAGTCACCATGTACATTTATGTTGAAGTCTACTTTCTCAAAAGAATCAAACTCTTATGAATGACTGGGGAAATAGCATAAACATGTCCAAGAGACAATATTCAGATTTATAAAGCAAAATACTGGCAAAAGATGCATGATTTTATAGGTCTTTATCATTTTGAGGTGATCATTCAACTATGAGTCTAATGTTTTTCGGTTTAATAAAATACTTATAGACTGTGTATTCGGGAATAGCAAGTGTATTGTCCCCTCGACCCTGACTATTGACCTCGGCTTCGCCTCGGTCAATAGTCAGTGTCTCGGGGACAACAAACTTGCTGCTATTCCCTTATACCCAGTCAATAAGTATATATTATTTTACCTCACGTTATACTCACAAGCAACAATATCTAATGTCAATTTTCTCAGTCAAAATTACCAGTATTATCCTTATTTTTATTTGCAATCAACACAATTTCACTCTGTATGTTATGCCATACTCAAGACATAACTTTATTGTTATTGAAGAGTTGCAACTGTCTAGTGGAGTTTTAACTGTGCCAAATGCAGATTTACCTGGCGACGCGTACAAAAATGTAGCAACTCTTCAAGAACTTGTTACATAATAATTGCATTAGAATTTGTTGTCACCTTGTACAGTCATAATCTCTAACAATTTATCTCACGTTTCAGTCACAACCAGCTCTATATTACTTTGTGTTGCTTGGACACAATCTCCACTAGTTTGCTATTATTTCATTCAAGGCATTATCACCAATAATTTAGTCAAACCTGCCCATACAGTCACCTTTATAGAACGGTCACATTTTTCTTGTCCTGTCATAGAAAGTTTTATATGAATTGGACCACTTTTAAGAGGTCACCTGTCTTATAAGGCCACTTTTTCTTGGTTCCAAGGGTGACCTCTTAATACAGGTTCAACTCTACTTCATTTTGTTTTGTAGTTATAATTCAAATACTAACGATTTAGTGAACAATGAGTGTTATTCAATTTCAGGTATCATCAAAGCAATGGCAGACATTGACAGGGAGACAACTCCGATACTGTATGTTTCTGTTAAGGCTTCAGATGGTGTGAATTCTGCGACGGCTGTTATTGTTGTCAATATTGAGGATATAAATGATAACCCTCCTTCTTTTACAAGTACATATAGGTAAGTAATTTTTATTTATCATGGCTCAATAGGTAGACGAATGTACTCTTATCATATGGGGCAGTCATGATCGTATGGTAGTTGGATTTATAACTACCTGTGCAATCGGTGCCTATCAGCACTAACGTTGCGAATTCGATCCCCACTCAGGCGAGGTGTACTTGATACAACATTATGTTATAAAGTTTGTCAGTGGCTTGCCGCAGGTCGGTGGTTTTTTCTAGGTACTCCAGTTTCCTCCACCAATAAAACTGACTGCCAAGATATAACTGAAATATTGTTGAAAGTGGCATTAAACACCATAAGCCATAAACCTTATCATATGAATGTTGTTTACAAATTTTCAAAACATACAGCACATCAAATTTAACATTTACTTGCAAGTAGTTATTATTTGTTTATTTGTTCAGATGATCTATGTCGTACCTAATTGTTGGCCATCATTATTAATCAACCCAGCAATTGATATTCTGCATACCCCCCTTTTTTTCCATCTTGAAATGCTACTATTTGAACAGTCAAATTGCATTGACTTGTTAATATTTTGCAATGTTAGGTCACTGACTCATATATTTTTTTTTTCTGGTACCTGATTTATGTTGAGCGACGGTAAGAAACGGTAACAGTATAAGTAAGGACGGATGTCATAGAGGACACCATCATAAATGATTAGAACGATGTTTGTTTTAACTCTTTTTAGACAATTTAACAGTTGTTTTGGGTATTTCTCACATTGCTTTCTATCTGTTTCTAAAGGTCGAACTAATAACAATGGATGTATATTGTCTTTGTATTTCCCGATGAATACTTCTACTATATATAAATCATTCTACACATTTTAAAGGACAAATATATATATAAATATATACTGTCAACGGAATCTACAGTTTGTAATAATGACATCAAGGAAATGTGAATAGAGGGATTAGGGTTATGGAGTTTAACTCCACTTTCAATAATATTTCAGTTATATCGTAGTGGTCAGTTTTATTAGTGGAGGAAACCGGAGTACCTGGAGAAAACCACCGACATGGCACAAGTCACTGACAAACTATATTATATAATGTTGTATCGAGTACACCTTGCGTCAGCATGATTCGAACTCACAACGTTAATGGTGATAGGCACAGATTGCACAGGTAGTTGGAAATCCAACTACCATACAATCACGGCCCTGTATGTATACTGTCAACCGAATCTACAGTTAATAAAAATGACATCAAGTAAATGTAAATAAAAATGAGATTTGTTTGTGTTACAGCTTTACAGTAGATGAAAACAGTCAAATTGGAAAAAGTGTTGGTACTATATCTGCTAGCGATAGTGATATTGGCAAAAACGCTCAAATATCCTACCAAATACACAGTGATGGTGGATACTTTAGAATTAACCAAACAACAGGGGAGATAACCATTTCTAGAAACCTTGATCGTGAGATGAATGCTACCCATAAACCAATTGTTTACGCCCGCGATAATGGAGACAATATATTATCTTCTTCTGTAACAGTAACGATATCTGTCAACGACATCAACGATAACGCTCCAATCTTTAGCTCAGATCGAATAATGGTCGAATTCGAGGAGAACAAGAACTGTTCGAATACTATAACAACTCTATTGGCTACTGACAGCGATAAACCTAACAGCGAATATAGTCGAATAACATATTCTCTTTTAAGGTAAAAATCAGTGATATTTAAGCTTATTATAATTATTGTTTAAAGCCAGGCAATAATTCTTTCTAGTGGTATCATGGCCCAGAAGGTGTAATCTTTTTATGGGATTATGTTCACGATGATACCTGCATTGTACCAGAACTGCATTTTGTGTTTTTGTTTCGCTTGAATTTTTTAATTCTGATAATTGATGTGTAACACCACTTACGATAATATTACAGTAATATTGTGGTGTTCAATTCTGTTTGTTGAGGAAATCGGAGTTCCAAGGGAAAACTGCTGACTGAAGGTATTTAGCAACTTTGTGACATGAAGCTGTATCGTGTACACCCTGATTCGAACAGGAAACAAAATCTCAGGCATAGATTGTACTGGTAAATATAAATGAATTGATTGATTTTTGATTTTTGGTGTTTAACGCCACTTTCAGCAATATTTCAGCTATTTCATGGTGACCAGTTTTAGTGGTGCAAGAAGCGGGAGTACCCGGAGAGAACCACCGACCATGGGCAAGCAACTAGTAAGCTTTATCACTTGCAGTTGCGAGTCGAGTGCACCCTTTTTGTAATTTGCAAAGCCGGGCGCAAACTCATGCCGTATTGGTGATAGTCTTGTATGAGTTGTGAGGTAATCCAACTACCTAACTCATTGAGCCACCCGGGCCCTAAATATAAATGAAGTTGCAATATAAGATCACATCTATTGTGATTACCCTGCATACTTGGTGAATTATTGGTATTTATCGTCCCTATCAGTATTTCGCCAGCTATATCATGACTAATAGACATGTCAGGCTTGTCAGCTATATCATGAATAATATACTTATTTGGAGAGCAAACTACGGACATACAGATGGAACCACTGGCTTTTGGTAGGTGTTTGGCAACGTTTACTATTGAGGTGGATGTTGGGAATTGGATCCTTGTCAGTGATATTACATTTGGAGCCAAAAGTAGGCAATCTTATCCACCATGCTCCATGTATTTCAGAATTTTGGGTTTTAGATTTATTTTGTTGTGGTTGGCTATAGTATTTAATCTAATTGTTTTCACATTATTATTGAATTTTCATATACAGAATGTTTCTACATGTGGTTCTCTCACAAGAAAAATACAGTGACACCTGTCAAAACTTTTGTGCTCATAATAGAGAGGCGTTGATTTATACAGGTTAAGTTAGCAAATATTTCCTACACTGGGACTTTATTTAAGGTTCGGTTTATGCATGATTTCAATTTATTCATGGTTCGGTTTAGACAGCTCCACTCTAAAACGAATCCAAAAACATCGAATTTTGATTAAATAACCGAAGAGAGAAATATATTGAAGATGTTTATGAAGATGTGTCTATGAGCTTGTATCATACAACCATATTATAACTCATTTAACTGTTACGTTTGTAGTTCAGATAACATTGAATACATGATATACCTATGCGACCGCAATAATCCAGTCTCATAGATATACCATTCGACAATAAATAACTACTAGCATTTTAATATCACTCATTCATCCATGACAAGAAATTTTGAAGATAGCAAAGGGTTGATTAGAAGTCATTAATTGGGGAACAGACAATACAAGGGCCAAAGAAAAGGACAAACAACGATCTACAAATACTACACAGAAAGCTAAAGATTGAGCAACCCGAAAACAACAACAAAACGGAGGTGAACTCAGATGTGTCTGCTCCACTATATTGCGTTATTTTAAAGTTCTAAATCTAAATAAAGAAATTATATCGTTGTGCTATCCCTTTCAAGAAGATAGAAGATCATGGAATGTTACATGAAGAGGCTGAAGATACCAAAGGGTTATTTAGAATCCTTAGATCAAATAAGTACATACAACACAATGACTAAAAGGAAAAGGATAAACAACAATGTACAAAATACTACATAGCTAACAAAAGATCGAGTAACGTGAACCTAACTAATAACCGGGAGTGAACTCAGATTCTCCAGAAGGGTAAGCAGTTCCTCCTCCACTAGCGACACCCATCATGTAACCTTAGATACAACATAGGTGTATCTTTGTGTTGACCTCCTATATATCGATGCCCTCATTGTTTTCTATAATGTATTCAGTAGCCCGCACAGAAATATGTGCATTGCGACAAATGTGTGTGCTTGATATGATACTACACAACATTAACATCCAGTGAAATAACTAATAGGTAATTTTGAACTTGAGAACAGACTTTAATGGCGTCAATTATTTTCTATACTCCTCAGTTTTGTTTTGCAACAATGGCAGCCAGTGAAATAACTTATATGTTTCTTTATTATTTGTAGTGGGTCAGGCGATTTTCAGATTGATCAATCAACGGGATCATTAAGATGTGGAACAATGTTGGATTATGAGAAAATCAATTCATATACTCTGCTGGTTAAAGTACAGGACAATGGTTCACCGGTGTTATCATCAAATACGACAGTTATTATCAATGTAAAGGATATAAATGACAACACACCAACATTTGTTGATGCAAAGAATTCTATCACAATAAGGTTTGTAACACTAAAGAATTCTATCACAATAAGGTTTGTAACACTAAAGAATTCATCACAATAAAGTTTGTAACACTAAAGAATTCTATCACAATAAAGTTTGTAACACTAAAGAATTCTATCACAATAAAGTTTGCAACACTAAAGAATTCTATCACAATAAGGTTTGTAACACTAAAGAATTCTATCACAATAAGGTTTGTAACACTAAAGAATACTATCACGATAAGGTTTGTAACACTAAAGAATTCTATCACAATAAAGTTTGTAACACTAAAGAATTCTATCACAATAAGGTTTGTAACACTAAAGAATTCTATCACAATAAGGTTTGTAACACTAAAGAATTCTATCACAATAAAGTTTGTAACACTAAAGAATTCTATCACAATAAAGTTTGTAACACTAAAGAATTCTATCACAATAAAGTTTGTAACATTAAAGAATTCTATCACAATAAGGTTTGTAACACTAAAGAATTCTATCACAATAAAGTTTGTAACACTAACGAATTCTATCACAATAAGGTTTGTAACGCTAAAGAATTCTATCACAATAAGGTTTGTAACACTAAAGAATTCTATCACAATAAAGTTTGTAACACTGAAGAATTCTATCACAATAAGGTTTGTAACATTAAAGAATTCTATCACAATAAGGTTTGTAACACTAAAGAATTCTATCACAATAAAGTTTGTAACACTAAAGAATTCTATCACAATAAAGTTTGTAACACTAAAGAATTATATCATAATAAGGTTTGTAACACTAAAGAATTCTATCACAATAAGGTTTGTAACACTGAAGAATTCTATCACAATAAGGTTTGTAACACTAAAGAATTCTATCACAATAAAGTTTGTAACACTGAAGAATTCTATCACAATAAGGTTTGTAACACTAAAGAATTCTATCACAATAAGGTTTGTAACATTAAAGAATTCTATCACAATAAAGTTTGTAACATTAAAGAATTCTATCACAATAAAGTTTGTAACACTAAAGAATTCTATCAAAATAAGGTTTGTAACACTAAAGAATTCTATCACAATAAGGTTTGTAACACTAAAGAATTCTATCACAATAAAGTTTGTAACACTAAAGAATTCTATCACAATAAAGTTTGTAACACTAAAGAATTCTATCACAATAAGGTTTGTAACACTAAAGAATTCTATCACAATAAAGTTTGTAACACTAACGAATTCTATCACAATAAAGTTTGTAACACTAAAGAATTCTATCACAATAAAGTTTGTAACACTAAAGAATTCTATCACAATAAGGTTTGTAACACTAAAGAATTCTATCACAATAAAGTTTGTAACACTAAAGAATTATATGACAATAAAGTTTGTAACACTAAAGAATTCTATCACAATAAAGTTTGTAACACTAAAGAATTCTATCACAATAAGTTTTGTAACACTAAAGAATTCTATCACAATAAGGTTTGTAACCCTAAAGAATTCTATCACAATAAAGTTTGTAACACTAAAGAATTCTATCACAATAAGGTTTGTAACACTAAATAATTCTATCACAATAAAGTTTGTAACACTAAAGAATTCTATCACAATAAAGTTTGTAACACTAAAGAATTCTATCACAATAAAGTTTGTAACACTAAAGAATTCTATCACAATAAAGTTTGTAACACTAAAGAATTCTATCACAATAAAGTTTGTAACACTAAAGAATTCTATCACAATAAGGTTTGTAACACTAAAGAATTCTATCACAATAAAGTTTGTAAAACTAAAGAATTCTATCACAATAAAGTTTGTAACACTAAAGAATTCTATCACAATAAGGTTTGTAACACTAAAGAATTATATCATAATAAGGTTTGTAACACTAAAGAGTTCTATCACAATAAAGTTTGTAACACTAAAGAATTCTATCACAATAAGGTTTGTAACACTAAAGAATTCTATCACAATAAGGTTTGTAACCCTAAAGAATTCTATCACAATAAGGTTTGTAACACTAAAGAATTCTATCACAATAAGGTTTGTAACACTAAAGAATTCTATCACAATAAAGTTTGTAACACTAAAGAATTCTATCACAATAAGGTTTGTAACACTAAAGAATTCTATCACAATAAAGTTTGTAACACTACAGAATTCTATCACAATAAGGTTTATAACACTAAAGAATTCTATCACAATAAGGTTTGTAACATTAAAGAATTCTATCACAATAAGGTTTGTAACACTAAAGAATTCTATCACAATAAGGTTTGTAACATTAAAGAATTCTATCACAATAAGGTTTGTAACCCTAAAGAATTATATCACAATAAGGTTTGTAACACTAAAGAATTCTATCACAATAAGGTTTGTAACACTAAAGAATTCTATCACAATAAAGTTTGTAACACTAAAGAATTCTATCACAATAAGGTTTGTAACACTAAAGAATTCTATCACAATAAAGTTTGTAACACTAAAGAATTCTATCACAATAAGGTTTGTAACACTAAAGAATTATATCACAATAAAGTTTGTAACACTAAAGAATTCTATCACAATAAAGTTTGTAACACTAAAGAATTCTATCACAATAAAGTTTGTAACACTAAAGAATTCTATCACAATAAAGTTTGTAACACTAAAGAATTCTATCACAATAAAGTTTGTAACACTAAAGAATTCTATCACAATAAAGTTTGTAACACTAAAGAATTCTATCACAATAAGGTTTGTAACACTAAAGAATTCTATCACAATAAGGTTTGTAACACTAAAGAATTCTATCACAATAAGGTTTGTAACACTAAAGAATTCTATCATAATAAGGTTTGTAACACTAAAGAATTCTATCACAATAAAGTTTGTAACACTAAAGAGTTCTATCACAATAAGGTTTGTAACACTAAAGAATTCTATTACAATAAAGTTTGTAACATTAAAGAATTCTATCACAATAAAGTTTGTAACACTAAAGAATTCTATCACAATAAGGTTTGTAACACTAAAGAATTCTATCACAATAAAGTTTGTAACACTAAAGAATTCTATCACAATAAAGTTTGTAACACTAAAGAATTCTATCACAATAAAGTTTGTAACACTAAAGAATTCTATCACAATAAAGTTTGTAACACTAAAGAATTCTATCACAATAAAGTTTGTAACACTAAAGAATTCTATCACAATAAGGTTTGTACCACTAAAGAATACTATCACGATAAGGTTTGTAACACTAAAGAATTCTATCACAATAAAGTTTGTAACACTAAAGAATTCTATCACAATAAGGTTTGTAACACTAAAGAATTCTATCACAATAAGGTTTGTAACACTAAAGAATTCTATCACAATAAAGTTTGTAACACTAAAGAATTCTATCACAATAAAGTTTGTAACATTAAAGAATTCTATCACAATAAGGTTTGTAACACTAAAGAATTCTATCACAATAAAGTTTGTAACACTAAAGAATTCTATCACAATAAGGTTTGTAACCCTAAAGAATTCTATCACAATAAGGTTTGTAACACTAAAGAATTATATCACAATAAAGTTTGTAACACTGAAGAATTCTATCACAATAAGGTTTGTAACATTAAAGAATTCTATCACAATAAGGTTTGTAACACTAAAGAATTCTATCACAATAAAGTTTGTAACACTAAAGAATTCTATCACAATAAAGTTTGTAACACTAAAGAATTATATCATAATAAGGTTTGTAACACTAAAGAATTCTATCACAATAATGTTTGTAACACTAAAGAATTCATCACAATAAAGTTTGTAACACTAAAGAATTCTATCACAATAAAGTTTGTAACACTAAAGAATTCTATCACAATAAAGTTTGTAACACTAAAGAATTCTATCACAATAAGGTTTGTAACACTAAAGAATTCTATCACAATAAGGTTTGTAGCACTAAAGAATACTATCACGATAAGGTTTGTAACACTAAAGAATTCTATCACAATAAAGTTTGTAACACTAAAGAATTCTATCACAATAAGGTTTGTAACACTAAAGAATTCTATCACAATAAAGTTTGTAACCCTAAAGAATTATATCACAATAAGGTTTGTAACACTAAAGAATTCTATCACAATAAGGTTTGTAACACTAAAGAATTCTATCACAATAAAGTTTGTAACACTAAAGAATTCTATCACAATAAGGTTTGTAACACTAAAGAATTCTATCACAATAAAGTTTGTAACACTAAAGAATTCTATCACAATAAGGTTTGTAACACTAAAGAATTCTATCACAATAAGGTTTGTAACACTAAAGAATTCTATCACAATAAAGTTTGTAACACTAAAGAATTCTATCACAATAAGGTTTGTAACACTAAAGAATTCTATCACAATAAGGTTTGTAACACTAAAGAATTCTATCACAATAAAGTTTGTAACACTAAAGAATTCTATCACAATAAGGTTTGTAACACTAAAGAATTCTATCACAATAAAGTTTGTAACACTAAAGAATTCTATCACAATAAAGTTTGTAACACTAAAGAATTCTATCACAATAAAGTTTGTAACACTAAAGAATTCTATCACAATAAAGTTTGTAACACTAAAGAATTCTATCACAATAAGGTTTGTAAAACTAAAGAATTCTATCACAATAAAGTTTGTAACACTAAAGAATTATATGACAATAAAGTTTGTAACACTAAAGAATTCTATCACAATAAAGTTTGTAGCACTAAAGAATTCTATCACAATAAGTTTTGTAACACTAAAGAATTCTATCACAATAAGGTTTGTAACCCTAAAGAATTCTATCACAATAAAGTTTGTAACACTAAAGAATTCTATCACAATAAGGTTTGTAACACTAAATAATTCTATCACAATAAAGTTTGTAACACTAAAGAATTCTATCACAATAAAGTTTGTAACACTAAAGAATTCTATCACAATAAAGTTTGTAACACTAAAGAATTCTATCACAATAAAGTTTGTAACACTAAAGAATTCTATCACAATAAAGTTTGTAACACTAAAGAATTCTATCACAATAAGGTTTGTAACACTAAAGAATTCTATCACAATAAAGTTTGTAACACTAAAGAATTCTATCACAATAAAGTTTGTAACACTAAAGTATTCTATCACAATAAGGTTTGTAACACTAAAGAATTATATCATAATAAGGTTTGTAACACTAAAGAGTTCTATCACAATAAAGTTTGTAACACTAAAGAATTCTATCACAATAAGGTTTGTAACACTAAAGAATTCTATCACAATAAGGTTTGTAACCCTAAAGAATTCTATCACAATAAGGTTTGTAACACTAAAGAATTCTATCACAATAAGGTTTGTAACACTAAAGAATTCTATCACAATAAAGTTTGTAACACTAAAGAATTCTATCACAATAAGGTTTGTAACACTAAAGAATTCTATCACAATAAAGTTTGTAACACTACAGAATTCTATCACAATAAGGTTTGTAACACTAAAGAATTCTATCACAATAAGGTTTGTAACATTAAAGAATTCTATCACAATAAGGTTTGTAACACTAAAGAATTCTATCACAATAAGGTTTGTAACACTAAAGAATTCTATCACAATAAGGTTTGTAACCCTAAAGAATTATATCACAATAAGGTTTGTAACACTAAAGAATTCTATCACAATAAGGTTTGTAACACTAAAGAATTCTATCACAATAAAGTTTGTAACACTAAAGAATTCTATCACAATAAGGTTTGTAACACTAAAGAATTCTATCACAATAAAGTTTGTAACACT
Organism: Bathymodiolus brooksi; assembly: GCA_963680875.1. Taxonomy (NCBI): domain Eukaryota; kingdom Metazoa; phylum Mollusca; class Bivalvia; order Mytilida; family Modiolidae; genus Bathymodiolus; species Bathymodiolus brooksi. The sequence goes on from OY804584.1 coordinate 47,710,534, forward strand.
AAAGAATTCTATCACAATAAGGTTTGTAACACTAAAGAATTCTATCACAATAAAGTTTGTAACACTAAAGAATTCTATCACAATAAAGTTTGTAACACTAAAGAATTCTATCACAATAAAGTTTGTAACACTAAAGAATTCTATCACAATAAAGTTTGTAACACTAAAGAATTCTATCACAATAAAGTTTGTAACACTAAAGAATTCTATCACAATAAAGTTTGTAACACTAAAGAATTCTATCACAATAAGGTTTGTAACACTAAAGAATTCTATCACAATAAGGTTTGTAACACTAAAGAATTCTATCACAATAAGGTTTGTAACACTAAAGAATTCTATCACAATAAGGTTTGTAACACTAAAGAATTCTATCACAATAAAGTTTGTAACACTAAAGAGTTCTATCACAATAAGGTTTGTAACACTAAAGAATTCTATTACAATAAAGTTTGTAACATTAAAGAATTCTATCACAATAAAGTTTGTAACACTAAAGAATTCTATCACAATAAGGTTTGTAACACTAAAGAATTCTATCACAATAAGGTTTGTAACACTAAAGAATTCTATCACAATAAAGTTTGTAACACTAAAGAATTCTATCACAATAAAGTTTGTAACACTAAAGAATTCTATCACAATAAAGTTTGTAACACTAAAGAATTCTATCACAATAAAGTTTGTAACACTAAAGAATTCTATCACAATAAGGTTTGTAACACTAAAGAATACTATCACGATAAGGTTTGTAACACTAAAGAATTCTATCACAATAAAGTTTGTAACACTAAAGAATTCTATCACAATAAGGTTTGTAACACTAAAGAATTCTATCACAATAAGGTTTGTAACACTAAAGAATTCTATCACAATAAGGTTTGTAACACTAAAGAATTCTATCACAATAAAGTTTGTAACACTAAAGAATTCTATCACAATAAAGTTTGTAACATTAAAGAATTCTATCACAATAAAGTTTGTAACACTAAAGAATTCTATCACAATAAAGTTTGTAACACTAAAGAATTCTATCACAATAAGGTTTGTAACGCTAAAGAATTCTATCACAATAAGGTTTGTAACACTAAAGAATTATATCACAATAAAGTTTGTAACACTGAAGAATTCTATCACAATAAGGTTTGTAACATTAAAGAATTCTATCACAATAAGGTTTGTAACACTAAAGAATTCTATCACAATAAAGTTTGTAACACTAAAGAATTCTATCACAATAAAGTTTGTAACACTAAAGAATTATATCATAATAAGGTTTGTAACACTAAAGAATTCTATCACAATAAGGTTTGTAACACTAAAGAATTCATCACAATAAAGTTTGTAACACTAAAGAATTCTATCACAATAAAGTTTGTAACACTAAAGAATTCTATCACAATAAAGTTTGTAACACTAAAGAATTCTATCACAATAAGGCTTGTAACACTAAAGAATTTTATCACAATAAGGTTTGTAACACTAAAGAATACTATCACAATAAGGTTTGTAACACTAAAGAATTCTATCACAATAAAGTTTGTAACACTAAAGAATTCTATCACAATAAGGTTTGTAACACTAAAGAATTCTATCACAATAAGGTTTGTAACCCTAAAGAATTCTATCACAATAAGGTTTGTAACACTAAACAATTCTATCACAATAAAGTTTGTAACACTAAAGAATTCTATCACAATAAGGTTTGTAACACTAAAGAATTCTATCACAATAAAGTTTGTAACACTAAAGAATTCTATCACAATAAGGTTTGTAACACTAAAGAATTCTATCACAATAAGGTTTGTAACACTAAAGAATTCTATCACAATAAAGTTTGTAACACTAAAGAATTCTATCACAATAAGGTTTGTAACACTAAAGAATTCTATCACAATAAGGTTTGTAACACTAAAGAATTCTATCACAATAAAGTTTGTAACACTAAAGAATTCTATCACAATAAGGTTTGTAACACTAAAGAATTCTATCACAATAAAGTTTGTAACACTAAAGAATTCTATCACAATAAAGTTTGTAACACTAAAGAATTCTATCACAATAAGGTTTGTAACATTAAAGAATTCTATCACAATAAGGTTTGTAACACTAAAGAATTCTATCACAATAAGGTTTGTAACCCTAAAGAATTCTATCACAATAAGGTTTGTAACACTAAAGAATTCTATCACAATAAGGTTTGTAACACTAAAGAATTCTATCACAATAAAGTTTGTAACACTAAAGAATTCTATCACAATAAAGTTTGTAACACTAAAGAATTCTATCACAATAAAGTTTGTAACACTAAAGAATTCTATCACAATAAGGTTTGTAACACTAAAGAATTCTATCACAATAAGGTTTGTAACACTAAAGAATTCTATCACAATAAAGTTTGTAACACTAAAGAATTCTATCACAATAAGGTTTGTAACACTAAAGAATTATATCATAATAAGGTTTGTAACACTAAAGAGTTCTATCACAATAAAGTTTGTAACACTAAAGAATTCTATCACAATAAGGTTTGTAACACTAAAGAATTCTATGACAATAAGGTTTGTAACCCTAAAGAATTCTATCACAATAAGGTTTGTAACACTAAAGAATTCTATCACAATAAGGTTTGTAACACTAAAGAATTCTATCACAATAAAGTTTGTAACACTAAAGAATTCTATCACAATAAGGTTTGTAACACTAAAGAATTCTATCACAATAAAGTTTGTAACACTACAGAATTCTATCACAATAAGGTTTGTAACACTAAAGAATTCTATCACAATAAGGTTTGTAACATTAAAGAATTCTATCACAATAAGGTTTGTAACACTAAAGAATTCTATCACAATAAGGTTTGTAACACTAAAGAATTCTATCACAATAAGGTTTGTAACCCTAAAGAATTATATCACAATAAGGTTTGTAACACTAAAGAATTCTATCACAATAAGGTTTGTAACACTAAAGAATTCTATCACAATAAAGTTTGTAACACTAAAGAATTCTATCACAATAAGGTTTGTAACACTAAAGAATTCTATCACAATAAAGTTTGTAACACTAAAGAATTCTATCACAATAAGGTTTGTAACACTAAAGAATTCTATCACAATAAAGTTTGTAACACTAAAGAATTCTATCACAATAAAGTTTGTAACACTAAAGAATTCTATCACAATAAAGTTTGTAACACTAAAGAATTCTATCACAATAAAGTTTGTAACACTAAAGAATTCTATCACAATAAAGTTTGTAACACTAAAGAATTCTATCACAATAAGGTTTGTAACACTAAAGAATTCTATCACAATAAGGTTTGTAACACTAAAGAATTCTATCACAATAAGGTTTGTAACACTAAAGAATTCTATCACAATAAGGTTTGTAACACTAAAGAATTCTATCACAATAAAGTTTGTAACACTAAAGAGTTCTATCACAATAAGGTTTGTAACACTAAAGAATTCTATTACAATAAAGTTTGTAACATTAAAGAATTCTATCACAATAAAGTTTGTAACACTAAAGAATTCTATCACAATAAGGTTTGTAACACTAAAGAATTCTATCACAATAAAGTTTGTAACACAAAAGAATTCTATCACAATAAGGTTTGTAACACTAAAGAATTCTATCACAATAAGGTTTGTAACACTAAAGAATTCTATCACAATAAGGTTTGTAACACTAAAGAATTCTATCACAATAAAGTTTGTAACACTAAAGAATTCTATCACAATAAAGTTTGTAACATTAAAGAATTCTATCACAATAAGGTTTGTAACACTAAAGAATTCTATCACAATAAAGTTTGTAACACTAAAGAATTCTATCACAATAAGGTTTGTAACGCTAAAGAATTCTATCACAATAAGGTTTGTAACACTAAAGAATTATATCACAACAAAGTTTGTAACACTGAAGAATTCTATCACAATAAGGTTTGTAACATTAAAGAATTCTATCACAATAAGGTTTGTAACACTAAAGAATTCTATCACAATAAAGTTTGTAACACTAAAGAATTCTATCACAATAAAGTTTGTAACACTAAAGAATTCTATCATAATAAGGTTTGTAACACTAAAGAATTCTATCACAATAAGGTTTGTAACACTGAAGAATTCTATCACAATAAGGTTTGTAACACTAAAGAATTCTATCACAATAAAGTTTGTAACACTGAAGAATTCTATTACAATAAGGTTTGTAACACTAAAGAATTCTATCACAATAAGGTTTGTAACATTAAAGAATTCTATCACAATAAAGTTTGTAACATTAAAGAATTCTATCACAATAAAGTTTGTAACACTAAAGAATTCTATCACAATAAGGTTTGTAACACTAAAGAATTCTATCACAATAAGGTTTGTAACACTAAAGAATTCTATCACAATAAAGTTTGTAACACTAAAGAATTCCATCACAATAAAGTTTGTAACACTAAAGAATTCTATCACAATAAGGTTTGTAACACTAAAGAATTCTATCACAATAAAGTTTGTAACACTAACGAATTCTATCACAATAAAGTTTGTAACACTAACGAATTTTATCACAATAAAGTTTGTAACACTAAAGAATTCTATCACAATAAAGTTTGTAACACTAAAGAATTCTATCACAATAAGGTTTGTAACACTAAAGAATTATATCATAATAAGGTTTGTAACACTAAAGAGTTCTATCACAATAAAGTTTGTAACACTAAAGAATTCTATCACAATAAAGTTTGTAACACTAAAGAATTCTATCACAATAAGGTTTGTAACACTAAAGAATTCTATCACAATAAAGTTTGTAACACTACAGAATTCTATCACAATAAGGTTTGTAACACTAAAGAATTCTATCACAATAAGGTTTGTAACATTAAAGAATTCTATCACAATAAGGTTTGTAACACTAAAGAATTATATCACAATAAAGTTTGTAACACTGAAGAATTCTATCACAATAAGGTTTGTAACATTAAAGAATTCTATCACAATAAGGTTTGTAACACTAAAGAATTCTATCACAATAAAGTTTGTAACACTAAAGAATTCTATCACAATAAAGTTTGTAACACTAAAGAATTATATCATAATAAGGTTTGTAACACTAAAGAATTCTATCACAATAATGTTTGTAACACTAAAGAATTCATCACAATAAAGTTTGTAACACTAAAGAATTCTATCACAATAAAGTTTGTAACACTAAAGAATTCTATCACAATAAAGTTTGTAACACTAAAGAATTCTATCACAATAAGGTTTGTAACACTAAAGAATTCTATCACAATAAGGTTTGTAGCACTAAAGAATACTATCACGATAAGGTTTGTAACACTAAAGAATTCTATCACAATAAAGTTTGTAACACTAAAGAATTCTATCACAATAAGGTTTGTAACACTAAAGAATTCTATCACAATAAGGTTTGTAACCCTAAAGAATTATATCACAATAAGGTTTGTAACACTAAAGAATTCTATCACAATAAGGTTTGTAACACTAAAGAATTATATCACAATAAAGTTTGTAACACTAAAGAATTCTATCACAATAAGGTTTGTAACACTAAAGAATTCTATCACAATAAAGTTTGTAACACTAAAGAATTCTATCACAATAAGGTTTGTAACACTAAAGAATTCTATCACAATAAGGTTTGTAACACTAAAGAATTCTATCACAATAAAGTTTGTAACACTAAAGAATTCTATCACAATAAGGTTTGTAACACTAAAGAATTCTATCACAATAAGGTTTGTAACACTAAAGAATTCTATCACAATAAAGTTTGTAACACTAAAGAATTCTATCACAATAAGGTTTGTAACACTAAAGAATTCTATCACAATAAAGTTTGTAACACTAAAGAATTCTATCACAATAAAGTTTGTAACACTAAAGAATTCTATCACAATAAAGTTTGTAACACTAAAGAATTCTATCACAATAAAGTTTGTAACACTAAAGAATTCTATCACAATAAGGTTTGTAAAACTAAAGAATTCTATCACAATAAGGTTTGTAACACTAAAGAATTATATGACAATAAAGTTTGTAACACTAAAGAATTCTATCACAATAAAGTTTGTAGCACTAAAGAATTCTATCACAATAAGTTTTGTAACACTAAAGAATTCTATCACAATAAGGTTTGTAACCCTAAAGAATTCTATCACAATAAAGTTTGTAACACTAAAGAATTCTATCACAATAAGGTTTGTAACACTAAATAATTCTATCACAATAAAGTTTGTAACACTAAAGAATTCTATCACAATAAAGTTTGTAACACTAAAGAATTCTATCACAATAAAGTTTGTAACACTAAAGAATTCTATCACAATAAAGTTTGTAACACTAAAGAATTCTATCACAATAAAGTTTGTAACACTAAAGAATTCTATCACAATAAGGTTTGTAACACTAAAGAATTCTATCACAATAAAGTTTGTAACACTAAAGAATTCTATCACAATAAAGTTTGTAACACTAAAGTATTCTATCACAATAAGGTTTGTAACACTAAAGAATTATATCATAATAAGGTTTGTAACACTAAAGAGTTCTATCACAATAAAGTTTGTAACACTAAAGAATTCTATCACAATAAGGTTTGTAACACTAAAGAATTCTATCACAATAAGGTTTGTAACCCTAAAGAATTCTATCACAATAAGGTTTGTAACACTAAAGAATTCTATCACAATAAGGTTTGTAACACTAAAGAATTCTATCACAATAAAGTTTGTAACACTAAAGAATTCTATCACAATAAGGTTTGTAACACTAAAGAATTCTATCACAATAAAGTTTGTAACACTACAGAATTCTATCACAATAAGGTTTGTAACACTAAAGAATTCTATCACAATA